>CM041724.1:22792427-23392427 GCA_023373845.1 Nibea coibor | reverse complement strand
CAGTTTTAGCTCGCCATGACAAGAGTTTAGTTTTTGCTATCGGGGCCGCTTTCACCATGAAAAGTGGACCGTGCACTGAATCGGACAGCGGCACAGGCCAGACCACAAGCAAATTGGCATGCCTTTTAGTCCCATCTTCGATGATGCGGTACTTCCTCAGGCTTTGTCTCCAGTTTGGGGCACAGCTGTCAGACTAGGTGCTATCCACGCTCCCCTCCCAAAAACCTCAGGCCACGCGCCGCTGCACCCCAAACACTAAATAGGAGCATTAGACACACCATGTTAAGGGCTGCTGGTGTTTGAGCTGTGGCTGTGGGTGTGTGTCTTGTCCCATGGCCAGAGACATGCGCATTATCACAAACACACACTCACAGCTGCACACCACGCTGCAAAAGTTATCCTCTGCTCGGCACCCTCCTATAAGACAATAGATTTATTCTTTTGTGTTTAAATGTCCCATTGTCCCATTGCTGACTTCTGTTTTGTCTGTTGCCCGATGACCCCGCTCTCTGCTTTTAGTTTCCCCTCCGCCTCACTACAGATCTGCACCGTGAAAATACCCACAAGGCCTATTTACCCATATGTAGTGTTGCAGTTTTTGATTATGCGCCACCAGCATCACACCTCAGCAGGGTATATCCAAACATGAAAATTAATTCACAGCTAAATGCTGCTATATGCAGTCCGAGAGGGGAGAGGAGAGGAAAAAATCAAACACAGGTTTACACTAGTGAACAGCCCCAGAATTAAAGAAAGAGCCTAAAGGCAGGCAGAGAGGGCTGCGTTCATTAATGTGCAAAGCAAATGGAAGAGCAAACAACACGCGCACACGGACACGCACACACAGACGCAATGGTCAATTTCAATAGAGGAAAGGGCCCCTTTGATTGCAGGGAATTTCAATGGGCATAAAAAATTGACCTAAATAAAATAGATGTAAAATATTCCTGCAGCTGCTTAAAAATCGAGTTAATGGAAAAAGAAGAATAAAATCAGCATAATGAGCTGTAATTGTAAACAGAGCTGAACACTCACAGGAGAGCTACATTGATTAGTCTGAAATGAGAAAGTTTGCTTCAAGCTGCTCACTGTGTTTTAAAAAAAAAATACAAACTTGTTACCTTATAAAACTTAGATGTTCACCAAGTTTTCTTCTCTTTCTCTAAGTGTGTTAAATCAAGGGAGGCTTAAAGGGGAAAAAACACAGTATTAGTTTTAAATATATATAATCTGGCTAAAGGTAAGCGTTTCAGCTGCAGCTATAGCGTCTTTTTTAGACTCTCTGTCTGTTATGAACTTTAGCATGAAAGTACTTGGGCATGACTTTGTCTCAGAGCAATGCAAATGGAATTGCCCCCCGATGGTTTGGAATGCACCCAGCTGGCCTTTAAAAGGTGATAATTGGAAAATACAGGATGAAGCCACAGTCAAAGTGGGGACCTTGTGTTAGACTGAGTTAGCCTTAGCGAAGAATGGAGGAGAGACATAGGAAGAAAACACGGAGAGGAAAAATATCGCATGCATGCATTTTGAATTTAAATTTAAAAGTTTTCACTTTGTATTTTGATTCCATTGTGTGCCAAATGTAAAGCTTTTTCATATGGTAAAAGTAAAGAAGAAGAAGAATTTGTGCATGATTTAATGTCACTAAATCAACCAGGATTGTATAAAATAGAACTGTGTGTCTGACTCCAGTGGTTAGTGGTGGTAACGGATGGTATTGTTAATATACTGTAGGTTCTCTTCAAAATATCCATGGATTGACCAGTGGTGGAAGCAAACATGTTCTAAGCAAGCTGCAACCACTGTGACTGTGAAGCTAATGTAGGACTGTCAAAAAACTGCAGTTTCTCAAACGTCCACTTGAGGCTGGCTGCAGAAGTGAGTCAGTCTCCATAAGTCCCCATGTTAGACAGCAGAAATAAACATGTTTACAGCCTGGTATAAAAACAATTTTGGTCTCTGTAGCTAATTTCCCCGTTCATGACAACTGTACTGAGGGTGAATTTATATACAACTCACCTGTTCAAAGTTATGCAGGATTAACAGAGTTCTTGCTATGGTTGTTACAGATGGCTTGTTTGAGCACCCAGGCTTCGGGCCCGTTAACCGGAGAAGTGGAAGAGGCAGGACTGGCTGTAGCCGAAACCTGTCGTTGACGCAATGCATACGCCATTCAGTTTCAGTGATGTAATGGAAAACACAACTTGTTACAGTGCAGCAGCCAAGCAACCTGTGGTGTTACCATAGCCTGGACGTACCATAAACATGGACGTGGTCTCTGTGATGTCAGCCACAGAAGATGATCATCATAGGTGGAATTAAGGCAGCCTGTACTGAAACGGCACCCACCTGTCAGTGTTTTTTAATGATGCATTTAAAACTACAGACACAAAGATGGGTTGAATTGCTGAACGAAAGTCTGACTGATCAACACGTGAGCTGCGGCTAAAAGCTCTGATTGGAAACGTCTGCACAATTTACTGAGGAAATGCTGAAATGCACGTCGCTCCAAATTCATAAAATCTGACACAGCATTCCTTTACTTCTCCGGAAGGAAGTGTAGTGGGGAGGTCAGGAGGCCTGTACAGGAGCTCTTCCCTTTACAAGGCAACATTCAAAGCATTTTTTTCCACTCCTCCTTGTGCTAGCCTAACCTAGTGTAAGCCTGTGCATCCGGTCTCCATTACTGTGTTCTCTTCCGAGAGAATGTGACAGTGATAAGGCTCTTTTGAAGTCCAGCTTTACTACACGACCTCTGGAGAGGGACAAAGCCAGCGGCCAGCTGCTAAAGCTGAGCCGGGGGACAATTCTGAGCTGGTTATCTTTTACTTTTCTGAGCTTTTAGTTTTTAGTCCACATTTCTAATCAACGTTTTTTCAGGATCTCTATCGCTCATGTTCTTATTTCTGACTAGAACACATAACATGGATCCATTAAAACTTTTCAAAAGAACGTTTGATCATTAGGCTCCACTCCAGTCAAAACAGGTAGCAGCTTGTCATGGCCCGTGTCAGTCAGCAGACATTTCCAGCAACAGTATGCCAACACCCATTCTGCACTTTGTTCAGGAAACCTTTTTACTAACTCCAAGTGGAATCTTCTTAATGACTTCCTGTACCTGATGCCTACTATTGCTATCTGGATTCCAGCAGAGGACCTGTTTGACTGTAATCCTGACTCTTTGACCTTGACTTTGCATTTCTGTTGTTTTCATGAATCACCGCGAGAATAACGTCAATGCCGACGCGCTCCCAACAGCTTGGTGCTCCGTGTTTAGTACGAGGGAGTGAACCCTGCGTTTGATTCTTCATACACGCTTCAGTCACAGATACTCAATCTTCACACAGACACTGAGTTATATAATCCTAACTATGTTTTCATTCATGTATAATCACCTGAAAATAAGAAAAAACTCCTTTTTATATCTACAGAGGGTGCGGGTCCTCTTTCAGACCAAAATAGAACTAAAATAGTGACTCAAGACTTCAGGTGTTGTTTCTCCTTTACACTAAAAAGGTGAGGGCGATGTGAGGAGATCTGACTTTAGAGGCAGGCTCTAAAAGCAGCTGATATATACTGTTATGCTAGACAGGTTTTCTGAATCTCCACAGCTGAGGTGAATAACCCATTAGCCTGAAAGGGCTGCAGTACAATGAGAACCCGGCTTCGATTGCAAAGCACCAACGTTGCAGTGTAGATTTGCATTAACTTGAAGGTGTGATATTTTTCCACAGACACCTTTATGAAACGTGCTTTAGCAGAATTCATGACTGAAAGTTGATTTTAATAACTTTTGATTTAACATATTGTTGTAGCTCCAGAATATTCCAATAATCCCGTAGTCGGGTTAATTCAGTAAAATCAAAACTGCAGAGTTCCACATTCAGGTTTTCCAAAATCTCTGCACAAGTATAGATAAAACCTAAATCATCTCTTTAAATGCTAATCTGTTCTATTGGGGGGAAAAGATTAAAACACTTCATGTTCCTTTTACCTCCTTCACACCTGCAGCTTGGGAAAACGCTGATTTTGACAAAGCGACAGGATCTTTACTTTGAAAGGGTGATCAGGATGAAAAGTACTCTCCCTCTCACTGATCGACATTAGCAGTCAGTTCTAGTCCATCATTTATCTCCTCCTTGTGTGAATGGCACCAACATCCTGTGACCAGACACTGATTCTGAGCCTGACCTCCACATTCTGGGTTACTAGTGTGAAGAGGAGTTTATACTTTTGTTGTAGCATCTGTAGTAACACAGAGTGCCGAGACACAGTCACAATATATTTGATGCCTTCACTCGTGATTTCAGTCTGGTCCAGGAATGTATCGGTGCCAAACAAACTGAAAACGTGACGTTAACTTTCCATGATCCTCCCAGTAAGGGAAGGAAGGGGCACTGGTTATTGCCCACCCCGACGCACACACCACACCCTTAATGGAGGAATAGGCCAAGGTAGGGTCCCGCTCTTTCCGTCTCACTTTCCACATTGTGGTTGGGTCGGTGTTTATGTTTCATCTATAATACACCATCATTAGGTTTGCTACATCAGCTGTCAAAGCCAATATAACACCCCCCGGTTCACCATTAGACTAACATTCGTCAGTGTTGACATTTTAACCTGATACTCTAATATTGGTTTACATGAAGACAAAAGGCTGGGATCTAAAATAGCCTGTGTAAATGTCAGTATCCAGAAATGACTTATTAATAAATGAGTTTGCTTGCCTGTAAATGAGTTGTTGATATGACAACAGGAACACCTCTGCAAAATACCCTGGACTGAATACTCTGCTTTTAAAGCTAATGACACATTTCTGTTTCGGGGAGGATTGTGACTGTTTGTGGTATTCTTGTATTGAATTGTGACTATATTGTCACATTAATTAATAATAGGATTCTTCTCTCCACACGTTCAATCATCTTTGGAATAGAAAAGAGTAACATTTATGGCCGTGAAGCTTAGAGCATTAAACTGTTGTATTTATGTGGTTGGTATCTTGGACTAAAGTAGCCCAGACCTTCTCGTGGCTCAGGTTTGGAGACAGGTCATGGATTCAAGTTTTGGTATATATGCATATGCAGTACTGAATGCCTGTTTTTTGCATTACATTGCACAAGTGTTTCCTTTTTTTAAATGTCCAGTCCTGGTGGTAACATTTTGGCTGGTTGGTTGGATTTCTCCTCCAGCAGGTTGCAGTGTTTTTGTCATTTGGAAGCTGTAGACCGCCCAAGACTCCGGGCATATTTCGGTTTGTCTGAAATATACATTGACTTGCCAAGATGCTGACATGTTGCCAAATGTCTGCTTATTCAAAGGTGTGTATTTCCTCCCCAAACCTTCGACTGTTGGTTGGACCCATCTAAGGTTTGGTCCAACAAATCATCTTTAAGATTTCATATCAACTTTCTGTCAGATCTCATGTTGATTTAATATAATCTACTATCTTTGTAACATACGTTAACAATGTTGAACAAACATGGTCCTGTGCTATACGAGAACACCATAAAACGAAGGCGTGTTTGTAGGCCTCTTGCACTTTCATGGGGGCTCACTGACTCATCAGTGTGGCTGTGTTGCGGTGAAAGCCGGTACAAGAATTCTCTCCATGTGGTGCACAACACCCGCAGCACGCAGAGCCCTGACAATCCCAGCTTCCTATTTGCATCACAGCTTTTGCTACAGGAAATGTGTTGTTGATTTTAATGATGTGGCTGTGTTGTTGTGGAGACGTTTTTCTGTATTTTTTTCCAATGTGTCTGACTTAACGGAGCCAGAATAACGAAGTTAGATGTGGGTTTTAAATTTGGGTACAACGAACTTTACGCGAGTTAATGATTTAACTGCTGTTGTCAGGCCGTTTTGTGGCATCGACTGAAGTGCAAACATGCAGTACGTGTTCATGACATTGTATTTTCTGGAGAATGCAGAATATGTAGGCATGCTTCAATCATGTAAGGCCCCTGGACCGACTAGAAGGGCTTTCAGCTTGCAATCCTTTTTATGTGGGGTGTGGGGAGGGGCTGTGGGCTGCTATGGTAGGGGGGTCGTGGCCTATATAATACTTCCATGGTTTTGGCAGTCAGATTTTCAAGAAACTTCCTGGTGTGTCAGGATCAATCGGGCCTAAGCCAGTCTTAATTAAAGGCTTGGGGCTGGGCAGAAGTCGAGGGCAAAAGGCATCCCTGTTGGTTGAAAGAATGGAGCGTCTGTCATTACAACACTATAGGGAGCATCAGCTTTATTACTTAAAATTCCTCTTTAAAACGTCTTACCGTTCGATGATGACACATTGAAATGGTTTAAGTATATCTGTGTTTTTTTTTTTTTTCCAGCAGCACTGTGGTTGTAATTAAAGTCAGATCTTGATTGTTTTGTGGTCATTTCATTCACACCAAAGAAGATGTGAATTGCTCAGTAACTGTTGCATTATTAGCCCACATTTTATGCATTCAGGGGCACTTCCATTCATTTATTGTGAAGAGGCAGGGTTGATCTCGAGCACTTGACCATGGAAAAAAAGAGTAATGCTCCCTCCTTTGTGAGAAATATCCATTCAGCTCTACTCTTATGTAAAAATCTCTGAGTCATAAAAAGGGTTCACCGTCTTGAAGCCTTTACTTATGTATAGTCACTTCAGTTTGCTGCTTGTTGAACAGTACAATGGTACCAGGGTTTTAGAAACTGTAAATGCTACAGTAAATGAGTTTTCAATGGTCTTGGCTCCTCAAGCAGTTGTTTCCTCAAGTTTGAAACAAATGCAGGTTTAAAGCAGATGCAGTTATCATTTTCAACCACTTGGGGGCACAGGCAACTTACAGGGAAGAGACAGGAGCTATGAGCCAGGGTGTGAATGGTGTGTGTGTGTGCGTGTGGGGGGGCTTCATTAATTAAATGGAATATGATCCAAAAGACTGTGTGCTCACTCATGACACAAAATGTCCCACAAGAGAGGAAATAAGACAAATGCCACAGATGTCCATTTTTCTCTGTCCCGTTTTTCTGTGGTTTGTCGCTTCCCTCCAAATCTAAACGTCAGACAGACAGCGCCTTAGTATGTTTTGGTCTCCTGAGTGGATCTTTGCAGCACACCCATCTGTCAGACTTTTTTTTTCCGCGGTCCGAGGAGGGGTATGGGGGGGCGTGTTTGTGTCTGGGCCCGGATGGGTGGGGGCAGTAGATCAGACGCAGTACATATCACATCGTAGGCCAAATATCCTAATAGTCTGATGTACCATCTGATCTACTGTCCCAGTCATATCCATATCCAGGGCTCACCCCGGCACACCCCAGCCCGGATTGTCCCGTCCAAGTGCGAGTTGAAAGACTTGAAAGTTGCTTGCCCATCCAACCATGCCCGTCTAGTCTGTTCTTTCTTTCTCTACTTCAACAAATGCATCTACTTTATCGCCTCTCACCCCTCTTTCATTCTCATCCACCCTCTCTTCCCATCGATTTTATTTATTTTTTAATCTCCCCCTCCGGAGGACCCTTGACACCTGTAGAGTCGACCAGGCCTCGTCTCCTCTGCTTCAACTCGGAGTCCTTGTTGAGTTGATTTATGTGCAAGTGAAAGCGTGCTCAAACTGGACAAATATTAATATATTCTTTTTAATATTGCATTCTGTTAGATGCTCTCCCATGACGGTCAGCAGTTGTTTTACCTGTTTTTGTTTTTTCTTTTTAAATAATTAAGTTTGACATCCTGCAGAAGCATCATCTAATATGTAAATGCGAGTCTGTTCCGTTTCTGAGCGGTGAGAAGTGTTCTCACCTGCAGAACTAATACTGTTAATGCATTCATATCATGGAGGGTTATGTAACTGTGCTAGCTGAGATGGAAAGTGCAGCCACCTTGCCAGTCTTAATGCATTCAAGCTCTACAGCGTCAGATGGCCCCAGTGATCCAGGGGGCTCAAGATGGCAATGCTGTTTTACAGTCCGGATATGTGTGTGTGCAGGCCAGATTATGTGTGTGTGTGCTGCAGTGTTTGTTAGATTGTGTGTATCCATATGGTTCGGTGGCGACACGTCGAATTATTCTGGCTTCGTGCCAAATGTATGTAACCGATATAGATTTGTGTCTTGATGATGAACCCTTCCCAACCATCTGTGTGCTTTTCATTGGAGAGCTTCTATCCAAGGAGGCTTATTTAAGGTCATGTGACTCATCTGTGGTCATATATGTGGTCAACGTCTGTATCAAGCAGCCAGAATAGGTGGGCGGGAAGCTTGGTAAACCCATGACAGAGTATCAAGGGAAGATAGTCCCACTCCCAGCTTTGTCATTGGATAAGAGGCTGCTTAAAAGTGAACACCAATCAATCCTCACTTGCTCACTGCCCCTCTCTCTTTCTCCCTCAGCTGCCATTACAGACAGACCCGGTGACATGAGTTGTGGAGAAAGCTCCCGACCTCTCCTCCGCCTCTTTTCTTCCACGCGCTGCAATCCTGACACTGAAAACCGCCCCTCAGAGAACAAGTGTCAGCCTCAGAATAGAGCGTGCAGTCGCCCCCCCCCTCCTCTGGATAACATGTTAGAGAGCGCTAATGTTGATGGAGGTGACAATTAACTATACAATGATCACAGTGATTGTGTTTGTGCCGCCGCCGCCTCACAGCCTCGCTAAAGAGATAAGAGACTGATCTCGACACGACTGGGAGTGGGCACATAAAGGGACAGTTAGTGAACATAGTGTAAGCTTGCCTACCAGATGTTCTGCAAGCTTTCCGTGCTGCATATTTGACTTGCTAATATCAGCAGCCTATTTATAGTTCATGTCGACGCTTTGAAAGCCTAATAGAGGCCTTGCCGTTATATATGGTGGGTGATGATCACAGATCATATGCAGGCGAGATGAATCTCTTTAAATCTTGTTTACAAAGTGAAAACGTTAACCCGAGAACGGGCTGAATTTCTCGTGGGGGAAACACCACGAGTTATGTTAAGACTCGCCTGTGTGCACATTCACTGCTCCTGCTGATGGCTTCTCTGGCTGACACTGGGGGAAAACAGGGGAAATGTTTCGGGAGACACAGAAAACCTGAGATATTGACCACCTCTCAGCCCCCACTGTCAGGTTGTGAAACGGCCCGAAGATATTTGCATGAAATAAATGAGAATCTCTCTCACGTCCAGCCCTCTCTCACGTCCAGCCCCTGCCACGGCCAAAGGTTTACTGTCGCAGATGCATGCTCCATCTGGCCCTGCTCCCCTCATCTCCAGTCTTTAACCGTTCACTACACCGTTGTGGTTTGCCTGTGATCTCGGGCTCTGATTTATCTTTTAACTCAAGCATCTTGTGTTCACTGTAGCAGGGCTTATACTCCTATTCATTAGGTCGGTGTGTGTAGCAGGATACAAAAGTGAAAGAGCTGTCACAGTGTCCCCTAAGTGAGTCATACCTCTTTGTTTGTTCTGCTTTGGATTTCGGGGAATACAGGGTTGAAGGGGGTCAAGTGGTCCTCTATCCTGTGCAAACATGGACATGGTGACAGCCGTTGGGACAACAAACCTCCACGAGAACCAGGCTGTCCTGCCAACATTCTCCCCGCCTCTCCGCTACCAGCACGACCCCCTCCGCTCCCCACCTCCCTCACCACCTCAGCCCAGGGCTGTGATCCTGCATAGCCGGCATAATGAAGCCATATAAGCCTGTTATTTGCTGCTTTATGGCTTGTTTTATGAAGGTGAGCTGACAAGCAGCTCCCAGAATGGTTCCTGTCACTTTAACAGACAGCATTACCAAGAGAAAAGGAGCGCTGGGGAGGGAGGGAAGGGCAGGCAGGAGAATGGGCCGGGGCCTTTATGTTAGCCCTGCCAGGGCTTTGATGGGTAGAGGTCTGGCTGCAGGCTATCACTGGTACATTTTACGTCTTCCGCCTTTTGTCAGGGTGACATTATTGACGTTTGACCTATGTTCTTATTCCCACCTCCTCTTCACTAATCAATTACCACATCGATCCATTAATCAGACAGGGTGATGGCCAGTGAAAGGGCCCGTGGGTATGTGTGAAGAATTGTGGGATAGGCCTCGGGCTATCGTGGAGGAGGGCCTTCACCTGTGGAGCGCACTGTTCAGCATTTGTGTCACAACAAGTAGTCCTATCCCAAACTTTAAAGGCATCTGTAGGTTCTTCATTCACAGTTTCTCCATATGCATTGCATGGAAAAATGATTTATTAATGTAAGCAAGATGAAGCCGATTTCTAAAACATCTTTTCACACAAATTCCTCTCCTGGGTGCAATGGGACGTCTTAGATGGATTTCAAAGAAGTCTAGCCGTCCATTTAAGGTGTCACACAAACACACACAGCTCTGCGTGTGCTTCCTCATATTAAAAAAAACTATATTTATTTCTTACAATGGCAAATAAATAAAAAAACACAGTTGTTCCCAGCCTAGAAGCCAACAGGGTGAAAATCAGCGGGAAGTGTTCTTATTAACGAAGCGTTATTTTAGTATGACTTATGAAACGTTGGCTCGCGTGTCATTACGCAGTGTCCCTTAAAACAAGGATGCTTTTTGAATGAGAGCAAACATGTTTTTGTCCGTCTGACTGTTTCCATGGAGGTTAGGCAGTAGCATAATTGTGTTCAGGACACAAACAGCAACAGATCAGACACACAGACAGCCAACAGATCAAAACGGAAGCTGCGGGAGCGGAACCCACCACGCTTTGATTAGGTTTGGTTTGGTTTGGGTTTGGTGTGCACAGACTAAATCCGTCGCCCCACTCCGTCTCTGCATTTGCCAAGTTGTTTGCCAAAACAGGGAAAGATTTGGGAAAGAAAGTTAGAGAGAGAAAAGCTGTGGGCTGTTATCACCCCCCCCACACAGGCTGGCCAGGGCCAGCCGACAGTCACCCAGCTCTTGTGGATTTAGTGAATTGAGAAGACACTTCTTGTGTGGATTTTTCAATTCTTCAACATGTCATTTGGCCGGGAGTGCTATTGTCCCCTGCCCCTTTTCTCCCTGCTCCTTCTGCCGAGACGAGTCGTGTCATCCCCTCGTGATCAGCACTTTTGTTGCCTTTGTTTTTGGCCCTACCTCAGAAGTCCATCTTGTCTTTTATGTCCCTGCCTTTCATGCATAAGGGAACAGTTGTGGCCTGTTGTGGGGCTGTTCCACTGCATTTCCACCAGTGGGGTTTCCTTTCATTCTCTTCAAAGTACTACAATGGGGCTCTGAAGGCCTGAATGGCCAATGCAGAGTGCACAATCCTACAGAGCCCGCTCATTTTGTTTTGCCAGAGTCAATAAAAATGCTAAGTTAAAAGCTAACCCCCTTATGTCCTCCTCGAATGGAGCGACTTGCTTGACCTTTTTAAGCTCCCCTCTCAATTAACTTTTAATGATAAATTCATTGATTTTTTTTTTTTTCCCCCTTTCATTTTACTGTCATCTAAAATGTATTGTTCTGCACAAATTTAATGCTGCATTTTATTATTTCTTTGTTCAGATTTATCTGGCCTACACTGTAGCCTGAGCTACACCTGAGCTGTACTAGGACAGACAACTACCATCAAAACCAGCCTGTAACTTTTGCAAATCATCGCTCTGATTTTTTTTTTACATTCTGACTTTTCCTTGTCCTGAGAACTAGATAAAGACATCTCCATCCTTCTAAGGAGGACCGGGATTTAACTAGTTTTATGTTGAGGGATGAGGAAAAAGGAAAGAAAAAAGTCTGCTGTCGTCTCTGGGCATTACAGCACAGGCCTTGCATAAAAGCATTGTGCGCCGATTTGTGAGCTGGGAGAAAGCCGGGGACTTTGGGAAAGGATTACAGGTAGGCAGACATTGGCTGCTGAAGATAACCGCCATGACTTCATCCTCATTGTGTAGATTAAGGCATAAAACCCAAAGTAATGAGACCGGAAAGGGGGGAGAAGACAAGGATGGGAGGAGGAGTAAGGGGTATTGTTGATGGTGAGAGACATTGTCACTGGAATTAGCTTTTTAAAGCGAGAAGAGGAAGACGTGGGTGCAGTGATGATATAATCTGAGGAAGTGAGAATTAAAAAAGAGAAGAGATTGAGTTAAATGGCTGCGGACTCGGCGTAAATAATGATCTCTTCTGCGCGTAAGAGCGGGGCATTGTATTTTCATGAACAGCATGTGTTGCTGCTGAGGGTAACAACGTGTTCTTAACTGCTCAGAGCAAATTGATAAATCAGTTGTTGGTTTGATAACACCTAATACCTCCAGTACAGTCAATTTTGAACATCGCGAACAAAATGTAAGGTCCAGTACGCTTTTCGTCTGACAGAACAGGCCCCAAAGTATACTCTTGCCAACCCCCAGCTGATCTAATCTGGAGGGGAACGGATTGCTCATCCTGAGCTCCAAATTGCTGGAGGGCAAGCAAAGAAAGCAGGGGGCAGAAAAAGAAAGGGGGGAGAAAAAGTGGAAGAAAAGTGTTTGATTCTTTCCTTTCCATGTCTTTGGTGTCTCTGGTTAATTTTTCAGCATTTCTCTGCCATCCAGTTGTCTTCAGACCTGAGGCGGTGTGAAAACACACACACACACACATATATATACAGCATCATGCTGGGAGGATGGTGTGTGGGGAATGCTTCAGCTCTTGTTTTTTTTTAGAATGAAAAACAAAGTGTCAGACAGGCAGGTGGACATGAAGCTAGGTAAATATTGATGACTTTTTGACCATTTTATTTCCCACCCACGGACAAGCTTTCTGCAGATGGGAGAGCCTGTTTATGCTTCAGGAACATCGATTTCCTCCTCCCTCGCCTTTTTATTCATCTTTATTTTCGCCAAATTTAATCTGGAATCTTAAGCACCACAGACCTCAAAATGTAGTTTGCATATTAAGGAGTAGCTGATTATCGTGGGGTAGAAACACAGATCTTTAATTTTGTGCATTTTAGACACAGCTTCTGCCTGCACCACCACGCTGGAGATAATTGTGGAAATCTACATATTGAGAGGGAGGCTGTCGTCAGGGTCTGTTTTGGAGTGGGCCTCTTGTTATCTGCTATAATTCATGTGGTAGGATGAATATTACCACCTGAATTAGGCTATTATGCTGCCAGGTGGAGGCCAGTAGAGTTACAGGAAATGGAGATCATCACGTCATGATAATGAAGCAATTACTACAGGCTATTCATAATGCGATATTGGCTACCAGACCGCACTCAACACTGGCCAGATATTATGTCATAGACCTTATGTCGAGATGAATGTTTATTAAGATCTAATATGCTCTTCCTTCCTGTTTCTATAAGACAGAGTGCGCTACACTGCAGCTCAAGAGGCCTCGTCTTTGGTTGGTAGTCATGTTAATTATCGTCTCAGACAAGTGCCCAACCCATGTAAGTGCCTGACACAAGAGGCTCCTTCCCTAGAACCAATCAGAAATTGGTATTTTGGTAAAACATGAAATGGACAAAAACAAACAAAACTCAGGGAGATCATGAAACCTGCCTGTTTTTCTGTGTTGTGTTATGTACCTTAACTGGTATCATAACACGGGTCTTCTCATTTTAAAATGCGATAAACACACAAACATAACTTGGTTTTGTGGAAGATCAGGGTTTGTGTTAGGTCCTCGATTCAGGTTGGAACAATCTCAGAAACCATCAGCTGTTGTCATTACGAGGTCCACTAGAGGGCTTTATCACTTGATTTTAAACAAATGTCGCTCTTGGATGTTTGCCTGAAATGACTGATACTGTTGTTTTTCTTGGAGGGACAGTCATCCAGTTAAAGCTCTTAGCATTGAGCTGCTGGTCAGGCACATTCAAAGTCTGGATCATCTCACCTGCATGCCTGATGTTTGGAGGTTCAGGTCCCGTTCAGTCCCTAGTTTGACATTTCTTAGTGATATGCCAGTTCCCCATTACACTGAGAAATATTGCCGCATCTGTCTGGATTACATGACAGGGGGATTTCAGAGATAAGGAGATGAAACATGGGGTGGGAACAGGCAGTGAATGTGGCAAAAGTGTACATCAGTGACAGTTGTCTGAGAGTGGTGAAGACTTGTACTTCAAGACTACGAGGTTCAAGGTGGATGTATTGTAGTTATACACTTAACAGTGAGCATCGGATCATCAGAGGATGTTCTGAGGACTGAAGATCACTTGATACTTCTATACCGGTGAACTGCTTTGTCCAAGACGCACTGGTGCTGGAGGAAGACAGACATAAATCTACATAAAAAATGCTGCTCAGCCAACCTGGAGAAGTTCAGTATAAAAGCCTGAAAGTTTAGAGCAGTTAATAATTACAACTTAAATGTATTACTTTAAAAATACAAATAAGTTTATGTCAAAAGGACAAATGAAAATATGTAGCACAAAACACATAATTAAAGTCAATGTTTCATTTTTCAGCAGGTCCAAATATGACATACTGTGTGCTGTCGGTCTGCAGAACTAACGTACGTACCTCAGGAAGGCCCGTGTCTCGTCTGTAACGCGGCTTACCACCCTCTTACCACATTCCTCCTCCCCCTTCAGTGCCATTGGGCCTGGGCCTACAGCTACCTCTCTGCTAATGAGAACCAGTCCCATCCAGCACCATATAAACCCACTAACACACACTTACCTCTGATCTCAGACCAGTAAACATAGTCACTGTGGCCAGGTCCCACCACTTTACAGCTGCTAATTTAGCCACACAGCCCTGTGTTATCATAACCTTTCATGTAAAAAAAGGAAGGAAAAGAGGGGAGAGGAAAAGAAATTGGTAACGTAGGTGCGTATGGTACTTTGGGGACTGTTAAATATATAGAACACAAGTATACCGAGGTCTAATAATGGGAAAATGTCCAGCAGATGTGGAAACGTATAAATAAAAATACCCAGATTGCGTGTAGTATATTGAAGTGACGTGTGCATTTGATGGCTTATGTCCTTATTGGTTACAGCTCTGCTTGAATCCATCTGTGATGTTTACGGCTGCCTGATGTTACAAGCACATCCTTTGGAGTTTTTTATGGGAAAACTAAAGTGTTTAATATCAGCCACGACTTTATCTGTCATACAGCACTGGGATGAACAGTTTAAAAGGTTGTTGGGTATGTATCTTAATTGATTTAGGTGTACACTGTGTTGTTGAGGGTATACCTTCTCTTTGTTCTTTGTCCACACAATCATGGGAACAGAAAGATCTAAGGTTTCTCAGTTTCTGGCTTTGAACCGTAAATTTGTGTGTTCGGTGGAACGTGTGACTTTAACATCACCGTGGATCCAAAGTGACAAACTGCTGCTGCTTGACTCTTTTCATTCACTCGGGTATGATTGATAAAAGGAAAGAAATGTCTTTCAAAACCTGGTAGGACTTTGTACAGAAAGTAAAATCTGTTGACACAGTGGGAGGAAAAAGGCACCATGGCTCACCAGTGGTTTACAGTTCATTAGAGCAGCAGTACATCATAAAGACGAGACTACCTTTCATAGAAGATGGCATTAAGTTTGTTCAAAGTCTCAAGATTTGCGATCTATGTAATTACAAAGCCTGATGGAGCTGGCCCTGATGATGTGATGTCACAACCTTTGGAAAAATACCTTTTCTCTGGGGTTTTCTCGATATGTACGTCATTATCTCGATGAATGTTGTTATTCCGAGATAACAGGATAATTTTCTCACAAACTCAAGATAACAAAACTCTGGTTTCTTGATGATAACGACATAATTAATGCAAGATCTCAAAGAAAAAAGCAGGTGTTACAGCGCGCTGTCACATTTGATACATTATCTCAGACTTATCTCAGGAAAATGATCCTGTTATTTCAGGATAACATTTGTTATTTTGAGATAATGACATAAATAACTCTCGAGAAACCAAATCAAACTAACTTGTTAGAAATAAAATGGAAGAATGTATGACCTCTTAGGGTTTCCAAATTACTCCTCAAATATTTTCATAAATAAACAATTTGTCAAGCAAAAATGCCAAATAAATTTATTTGTTCCAGCATCTCAAATGTGACAGTTGGCTGCTGATCTTCGTCACGTGACGGTAAATTGGAAGTGTTTGGGTTGAGGACAAAATGAGACCTTTGAAGACATCCTGATTCTGGGAAATTATACCAGGCAGTTTTCTGTATGTTTTCACATAAATTGCAGTCCTACATAAATGTATTGGACTTAGTAAGCCTTGTTCCTGCATCCTGTTGGCCTGCCTGCATGTATTCTTTTCAGACTCCTGAGTTACAATTTACTATTAAAAAAAATGCTGATTTTGGTCTTGACCTCTGCTTCTAGTGTCTTTTCTCTAGCCAACATCAAGGCAGCTCCACTCCCTTTCCCCTGTTCTCACTTTTCTTCCTTCATAATGAAACCTACTCTTAAATACAGCCACCGTCTTTTTGCACTTCACTTATAATATATTTGCCTTTTAAGTGGGCACTTAGTATGGCTTTTTAACATTTCCCCCTGAGCAGTATGCACAGAATAGACTGATTTCATTTAGGTCTCAACAGCCCACTCTTGCCCCCTACCACTCAGCACTCCCACCTCCGCCCTCTTACCCACTATTTTCCTGTCTAATTTTGCTGTATTATTTTTTTCTCCCTTCTCAATTTGAGCCCTGCAGCCTTTTGTCTTTTAAATAACTCTGTGCTCCACCTACTTTCCTTCGTCCACAATTTGCATTCTAGTGTGCAATAGTCCTCACTTTGCCAACCTTTGCAATATTTCCTCCTCAAGCCTTTTTGTTGATGGTGTCTCTAGATCCAAATAAGGCTCCATGTACCTGGAAGCAACCTGAATTGGTTTTAAACTGCCGGTTACAACCGCAGCGTCTCACTGCAGATTAGGCCTGATTGAGACTGGAGGGCATGAGGAAGCGTAGTTGACAGGATTAAGTGGCTATTGAAGTGACTTTAGCTCCTTCTTTTAGAGGGAAAACAACAAGAATGGAGAATAATTCAGACCCTTCTTTCAGCAGTAAGAGTATCTCCCTCTCTGTCTCTTGTCCTCAGTAGAAGAACCAAGAAGAAAAACACAAACGATCCTTTGAATGGCTTCTGATACAAAGCGGTTAGTGCAGGAAGATGTTTCTCGCAGCAATTAGATACATCTGATCCTAAAGATTATTTATTATGTGTCTGTTCAATGATAGGTAGGAGAGGGAGGGGTTACAAGCCAGTATTACTCTATACTTGTGACTTTGGGTGAGAGGCTTTGTCACCTTTGTGTATGTAGAGGTGGGAGATGCGATCAATTGGAATATAATTGATATTTTTCAGAAGTTAGGCTGGAAAACATCAATGACTTGACTCGGGCAAATATTACTCTGTATGTAAACATACAGAAACCTTTTTTCTGAAAACCAAACTTCAGTAAAACATCTCTAAAAATCAAACAATAAGAATCATTATCTTTTTTTAAAAAACAATAACACAGCTACACTCTGTTCCCCAAACTTTGAATTTTTCCATGACTCAGCTCCAGCCACTTCTCCTCACACCCCTGCTCATTCACTTTCTGCCCTGTCTACATATTCAGCAGTGTGGCAACATTAGCATATGAGTGGCTCAGTGTTTGGGTGAGTTTGTTCTCGACAAAGGAGAGCCAAAGCACAGGTCAACGTCTCTCATCCACATCAATAGACAGCTGAAGGGCAAACAGAACTCCCAAAATGAAACGTTTCCAAACTTTCGCTCCGCTCCTAAAGGAAGGAAGGGAGGAAGGAAGGAAGGAAGCCTCCTTCTGGATCTTCATATAGAACATACACACTGTAGATATGAAGATGAATGCAGCAACAACCTTTTAATTATTCATTGCCCTGTATTGGTGCTATGTGTTTGTGTGTGTGCATGAGTAAAGTATGCAACAAAGACATGCATTCATGGTACTACTGTCTGTGTATATGTCTGTGTGCTTACGTACGTATATATTTGTGTTGACAGGGAGAGCGGTCGGCTCCTGCCCGCAGCCTGGCAGTTGTGTACCGAAGCATGGCGTCATCACCATCACTCTGCAGGCCCCTCGCTGCGCTACATACCCCGCAGGGCTGTTCTCTACTGCCCCGGCAATGATGAGCGAAAATTGAGGAAACTAGCCTCGCTGGATGTTGACTGCGCCGTCTTGGACTGCGAGGACGGCGTAGCCCTCAGCAAAAAGGTACACACATCCACAGGTGAAATTCAGGCTTCTCAAGGAAGCACACAAACACACACACACGTACACAGCTGTGTGATCCTGAATGATTTTAATTCCATCTCCCTCCTTCAGACAGGTGCTTGGTCTTAATCACTGAAAGGAAAACTACCTAAGGGAGATGTTTAAAACAAGCACATTTCACCCTATTATGATGGTATAAAGGCAGTGGTGCCCCCCTATCAGGGTCCTTTAAAACAAGGTGACCACGTCCCACTGGGCAAGCAGCGGGAAAGCACCAGATGCAGCAGGTTAAAAGCATTCTCCTCCCGCCCACACGACCTCCCCATTGGCCCTGCTGAACTGCCCATGAAATTGTGATTGGAGAGTGGGATAAAGAAGGGGCCCGGGTAAAAAGTTAACTAACAAAGGTTTTTAAGTCATGATAATAAAGATGATTGATATGGCTGGAGGCTGTTCCTGTAGTAGACAAAGACAATAAGATGATGGCCTGTGTGACTGACAGGTTAAAACTGTGACCCTGCAACGGAGTTGGTGGATGTCAGAGCTTCTGTCTTTATTATGTGTTTGAGAGGAAATGTGGAGAGGAATGCAGCCATTCAGGCTCGAGGAAGAACTCAGACGTCGGACTCTTGAGCTGTCAGCATGTGACAGGTCAACGTCTCTATCTTATTTCAACAAAAGTATCCTGCTCCAACCCACTTATTTCTTTCATCAACCCACTCATTTCACAGTTTGCGGGGAACAGTTTTGAATTCGATGTGAGTTCCGGCCTTTTCTCTGCAATTAACTGGTGTGTTGTACACATAGAGGGTAGCCTAAGGCCCTTGTATATCCTCTTAAAAATAAAGGGTAGATGATATTAGCTGCAGGTCAGTTTCATTCTCTTGACTTGCACAGTTGTGTCCTTCAGCAGGCTAACTTCCCGAGAAGCGCTCTGAATAATGCACGTTGAAATTCCAACAATACATTCTGGAAAATGGAATTACACCACAGCCTAAAAATACCATTACTTTCTGCTTCTCTGGACACATTTCAGCCGTTTTTCACATCATCCGTCCACGTTAGCTTTTAAAAGAGTCTGTGGATGGAAAAAAAAATCCTGTAACCTATTATGTGTTTGCTCAGGTCATACTGTGTAACATAAAAATGTAGTCATTTACTCAATAACAAAATGCACCTTTCCTACTGGCACCCTTTCTTCGCTTCCCACACTCTCAGCTTATTTCTCCGCTGTGGCAATTGGAAATCCATGGGGGGGGTTTGTATGTATATGTGTGTGTGAATGGGTGTGTGTGTGTGTGTCGGCTAGCAGCAACACTGCTATGATATAGTTGTTTAAAAATTCAGTTCTTCAAAAGATTTCTTGCCTTTAATTCCTTTTTATTACAGACACAAAGGGGATATTTATTTTTAATTCAGCTCCTCTTGCTCTTGTCAAATTGAATTTGTCGTATTTTGGTAAAAAGTCTGAGGAAATTGTATTTTGGTCTGGTCCTGTCAAGAGAGGCAGAATATGAAGCGTGGAAATGTATCCATGATGACTCGTGTACACAGCAGGTGTTTAAGCCACGTTTGTAAGTCGTCCTCCTCGCCAGTCTGTGCGAGGTTATATTACATAACAGCTCCTGTTTCACACTTTATTCATGTAACCTTGATCCAAAGTGTATTTTTACATTATAAGCTTTAACTTTATTCCGATTTTATTCAAAGATATGATGGATAACAACCACATGATGTGCATACAGTACACACAAACATACAGACAGTCAAAAATGGTTGAACTGAAAGCGATGTGACCGAGCTACAGTAGTTCTTGTGATGTGTGGAGTGTGTATGAGAGTCTATTATCTTAACTGTGACTGTGTATTGGTGAGTGACCTACACAACAGCACTGCACTTGGCTCTGACGGAGTACTGACGCTGCTGCACTGCTAGCTCACTACGCTGCACGTGTGGACATGGTGTAAAATCTGTGGGCACAGTTTCTATACAGGACGGGCGCCCGGTCAAAATAATTTCTGACCGGCTTCCTTATCGTCCACCCATCCAAGAGATTACACCTAACCTGCCCTCCGCTATATCAGATGAAGATCTGTTCTGGGACCAGCTGACTCATAAATAGATGAGCTTCAGCTTTTTTCACCCGTGCGTGTGTGTGTGTTTGCACTGACAATTTCTACACTGTGTACTGTAGCTTCCATTATATTCACCATGACGACCGCACAGTCGGCTTTGTGTGTTTGCCAAGAGATGCCAGGCCTCGACAATGGTCTTGTAATGCATGTTTAGAGAGAATGGGAGCAAAAGCAGAGAGCGAGCTCGCTAAATGCCGTCCTGACGCGCTGTTTTGGTGACTGCAACAATGGGGGTAGGTGAAAATGCAAGCTTAGCTAGCGGGGTGTGCGCAGGATAGGCCTTAAAATGGGGATGCTGCCCACAACCGCCCTCTTATTATGTGTTCATTAATGTATTCTTTTCATTATCTCTCACCTTCACCTTAAAACAGTGAACGATATTCATGACAAAAAGGTACGCCATGAAGGTCAGTCTGCCCCCCTCCCCTTGTAAATTGAAAATCCGGGAGTGCCTGCTTTAATTGCCTGCCGCTTTGACTCCAAAAAATGTCTGTGCTCCGTCTTGGCAGTGATGTTGGCTGCTTAAGAGGCAGAGAGATGAGAAAAAGGGAGTAAAGGGTATGAGCCACCCAGAGCTTGCTAACTGTCACCACAGACCCAGAGGGGAGAGAAGAAGAAGGAGGAGGAGAGAGGGGAGGGAAGACAAGGCTGACTGCTCTAACACTCTTACACATATCATCATATCTGTATGATCAGTGGGGTGGAGGAAGAGGGAGGGCAGGTTGAAACCCCGGAGCGGAACTGACGGCTACACCTGTCCTCTCTCCTCCTCTCTCCCTCTCTGACTTGTTCTTTCATTGTCCCTCTCTCTCTCTCATCTCCCCTTGCCAGGGTCCTCAGGGTTAAGATTGTTTATCTCTCTCTCTCGTGTTCTCCCTCTGTCTCTCAGTGCCCTATGGTCCACTATTCCTCCTGGTGTTTCTCTCTCTCTCTCCCTCTCTCTTCCCCACATGGGTCCCTCCATCCTCCCTGACTCCCCCCTGCCTCCCTGCCGTAGAGATTCTCTCCTAATCCCTGGAAGTTTGGAACTAATGAACTAACTGCTGAGCCGCTGCCACGGAGCTTGGTCCCAAACTATACTGTACTTCACACTCGATTTCCTCTCCAGATGGCATGGTGGCGCGGCCGGCACAACGGGGAGCACCTCTATCGCACACCAGCACGCGCCTGCGAACGCACACAAGACACGCCGAACACAAAACACGCACACCCAGGCACAAGTGTGCACGTATACGCAGACATTCACACACTGATGCACACACAAGCACATACACGGCTTGTTACAGTCTGCAGCCCACTGTACATCAGCCATACAGAAGCAGGACCACTTGTTAGTGCTTAAAAACGAGTTCATTCTCTATTTGTTCACCTGAACGTTTAGAAACCAGCTCGAATGTCTTTTCTCGATACTGATCAGCCCCGTCAGTGGCATTTATAGGGCTCATGTGGGCCGTGAGAAACCTGCCACCCCTGGATTTTACAGTTTTATGAGTACATGGATGTGATTACAGCCATCAAACATATAAAACATGCTGCAGTCACAATGTTTAATGATGCAGTCTTTGTATTTTTACTTTATTTGATGGTTGTTATGAGCAAAATTACAGGAGTAAGATCATGGAGCTCATTTGCAGAGATTGCAGACGTAATTTGTGTAACTGCTGCTTGTAACAAGAAGTACTAATGAAAGTACTAATAATTATTAATTACTAATCCATCTTCCAGGTATTTAAAGGGGCTACAGCCTGAGCAAAGGTACCGGTGTCATGCACCCCCTGTAGATGAACTCAGCGGTCCCCAACCTTTTTTGCGCCGTGGACCGGTTTCATGTAAGACAATATTTTAATGGACTGGCCTTCAAGGTGTCGGGGGTAAATAAATATGTCAAAATAAAATGATGGGACGGCATAAAATCAAATATAATTATGCCATGCAGCTCGTTTCTCTGCAACGAGCCCGGTCCGGTTCGGGGTAATGTGAGACAACAACACCTCATGTCCAGTCTACTCCGTCTTTTGTTTTTTACTCGTTTTTGTAGCTTTTTGGGGGGGTAACGTATCACGTGACCGACATGGGTACCTTGACATATCTTGACATGTGTCAAAGGGGCACAGACGTATGTATTAGACCATTGTTCAAAATAATCCATCTTTCAGATGCTGATAATAAATATTTTTCCTAAAATACTTCATGCTTACTGTGTGGCCCGGTAGCAAATGACCCACGGACTGCTATCAGTCCACAACCCGGTGGTTAGGGCCTTTATTGTTGACTTTATTGAGTGCCAGTGACTGAGGTGGCTGGCTGCTTGTATATTTGGTAGTGGTTGATTCTTAAAACAAACACTTTAACCTTCATGTCATTTCTCTCTGCGACACTCTCAGCCGCGGCTTTACAGACAGACCTTTGCGGTCGCAGTGCCGGGTAGAAGAGACGGGGCACATCACAGAGAGGATGACATTATTACGGTCAATTACCTTTTTCTGCGTGTAGCGCAGTCAATATATGTGCTATGTTCTATGCATGAACTGTGTCTGACACCAGAGATTTTCAACTTAACATAAATTATGCAGCCAACTGTCAACTGATACGTGACCTCAGTTCAATGCTCACTGTGTTATTCCAGAGGACACTGAAAGATCTGCTCTCCGTCTAAGTGGATTCAAATGACTAAACCCTTGACAGAAAGAGCTCCTGGGAAATAATGTTAGCCGTTTGAATCATGAATACTGAACATTTGTATTGAGTGTGTATTTACATCTGTGTGTATACATGATCGTGTGTGTGTGTGTGTGTTTGTATACTTGTGCGCTCGACTCAGAGGACCCTGGAGACTTGAGAGAAACTCCCAGTCAGGCTGCCAAGACTCACAAACGGGATGTGAGCCGCTCAGCCAGAAAATAGACCCCGTCCCAGCCAGATCAGAAAGACCTTCATTCCAAACCTTACTGTCTGTCACAGTGCGTGTGTGTGTGTGTTAAGTGTCACGTGTCATGTGTCAGGTATCGATTGGTGCAGGGTACATAGGAGAGTGATGACAGCGCTGCGATTAGCATTCGTTGCTCCGGAGTGTAGAGGGCTTGTCTAGTTTTCACGGCACATAGAAAGTGAAGGGATTTAAAAGAATGAAAGTTTTAAACATTTTTTCTCATGCGTGTCCTTTTAGATACCAAATCATAGATCACATTTGAGCTTTCTCTGGTCTTTTGAAGTACAAACTCGCGCAGCAACTCCAGATACCGCGGGTTAAGGGCACGGATTGAGGCCGAGCGAGGGAATCGGAAAGTGCTGAGACACGGAGAACAGAGAGGCCCCTCTCTCCCTCTCTCATTATCCTGTTACACTCTTGTGTTTTCACTGGCAGAGCCGTCGCCCGCACCACTCTGCTGCTACGTGGGCCGCGCAACGCAACACTTGAAGAGTAACCCCAGTTGGAGGAGTGATGATGGAGAAGGCGACGAGAGGAGGGGAACATGAAAGAATGGGGGGAGGAGGAGGGAAGGAGTGGAGCAGATGTTGGCGCACGAGGGGGGAAAAAATAAGCAATGCTATATCTCTTATTCCGAAGAAATTGACTTAATTTTAATCTTTCGTAGGAATGGCATGAGACGTTAAAGTAATCAGACCCCGGCTAGCTGTTTGAAACTGTTGTCAAATTATCCTGCTGCTAAAACAAATAACAGTTTAGAAGATACATCATTTATACCAAATCAGATCAGTTTAGCACAGAAATGATGTAAAGTGAGATACAAAAAGTGAAGAAATGGGAATGAAATCTGTTTCATTAGCACCACATTTAGTGTAGATCTGAAAGCCTCCTCACGATTCAGCCTGGTTCTCCGCCGCCCTGATGCGCCCATCATCGGCCATTTGTTGTTGTTGTCATGCAGGTATTTGCATTTTTTCACATGCGGCCTCAAGACACATGTTTGCACTTTAGTTGTTGTGTTTTCACACCTTCTTCACCTTATTAGCACCTCGGTCACAGGAACTGATTATGGCACCAAGACGGGAAGAAATCCATCCCCACAAGGATGCTTCAGTCTCATTTGCACTGCATCAAGAACGTTAGAGCAGATTTCCACGCTACGATAGACTGCATGAAAACTGTTTCATTTCATTCATTGTTCTTTACGTTGATCTCTTATTTTGAATTCAGGTCACATTACTGTTCCTTGACGATGCAGCGGCGTCTAAACGTGATTTTTCTAGTTTTATTTAAAAAGTTGTCTGACGTAGCTGCTTCCAGATAATCTGTTCACGTGTTAGATGGTTTCATCATACATCTTCTGCGTGTGCTAAATTTAACCTCAGGTGTGTGTGTGCACCTTTTAAAATGGGCAATGAAGATTATCATATTTATTGACCTGATTCAGTGAAGTCTTGACTCATGATAGCACAGCGCACCTGGTCACTAGCTATATTTAGCAGCCTAGATGAGTCGTGCTTAAGCACAGAGTCCTGAAATTATCACGTTTAAGCCTGAAACATGGCTGAACCCACGCAGGAAAAATGTGTTTTTTTTTGTTGCAGGTTATCTTTGACCTTGTGCAACATTTGCTGCAACTTCATCCCAGCCAGGGGTCATGTTGTTCTTTTTTCTTGCATGGTATTTATTGTCCCAGTGCATCATTTCCTTCACCCTGATGCTACAAATGCTTACACCCAGTGCTGCATCAGAAGAGCTGTTATTATTCTGCCTACCTGACAGGCTCAACGCTCAGTAATGAAGCCGAATGTGACTCACTGACATACCTTTTATAGTAAACAGAGCCTTAAAATCATCAGTTTAAAAGAAAGGTAAGAAGAGAGACCTTAAGCATAATTAGTCCAGTGTTAGTTGTTGGGAGCAGTCTGAAGTGACTTCATTGGAGGAGACGGCTGTACTGGGAGATGCAAATGAGACAAATCATTAGGAAACAAACTGATGCATAATCACAATGAACAAACTCTGCAAATTATTTTAATTATGCAGAGATTACATATCATGTAAAGATGCTGACTGATGAGCCTTCTCCATTTTTCCTACAAAATGGATACATAGCCTTGGGAATTAATTTCCTCCACCAAAAAAAACCAACCAATGCAGCTTATAATGAACTGTAACCAAAGAGCCATAATGAGATCTTTTCATGGCTAATTAAAGTGAATAAATAGTGCGTAATAACTAGCTGTTTTTTTCACCTCAGGCTGTCAGTTTTGACCAACAACGACAAGCAGCTTTCATGATTTACAAATCCCTCCTTCTCTCTAGCCCGCTAGTTATGTCTTGTTGTCTGCCCTGACAGGATAACACGGTGCGCCTCCAACTGACAAGAGTGAAGGCCCGGATCTCCTTCTGCTACGTCTCAGTTATCAACGAATAGCCCGAATTAGTCAGTCATCTCGCGCCGGCTTTCCGGAGAGCGGCGTGTCACTTGTCAAAACCCATCCATGACGACTTGAAACCTGCTCTCTCTCTCACACACACACACTGACAAAGACTGACGAACAAACGTGTAGACAGTCACACTTCAGGCAGCCTTCACCTGAGATGGTCTACAGCTCATTTTAAATGGCATCGCGAGTTGCACAGCAGGGCTCA
Source organism: Nibea coibor (assembly GCA_023373845.1). NCBI lineage: Eukaryota > Metazoa > Chordata > Actinopteri > Sciaenidae > Nibea > Nibea coibor. The sequence continues at coordinate 23,366,608 of CM041724.1, read as the reverse complement.
AAACACCAGCTCTCAGACACAACAGCTCATTGTGACTCATGATTTCCCACATTCCACACAAAACCATGCATATATATTCTCAGTCTGTTGGAAGGCACGGTCAGTGATGTGCATCAGTTGTTTTTGAGAATGCAGATGTTTCAAATTATCCTAATTTATGCCAATTGGTTCATATTTTGCAGTTGACACTGCAACACGCTTATTAGAAAGTGATTCTATCCCTTCTTATACCTTTTCTCATACACGTGATATCACAGAACTTTTTTCCCCTCACGTCAATCCAGTATATACAGTAACTATCACTGCTCTGAGCTCTAATTCAAACTGAATGAAGGGACAGACAGAGTGGGTTTACACCCAGAGTCTGTCCAGAGGCGATGTTTGACGCTGTTTGTTTCAAGCCGCATGACGGCAGGGCTGGACATCCATGATCTGATGCCGGACAGGAAGGTGGTCCCGCTACGGACCCCGTACACGCATCAGTTTGGACGCTCCAGTCTGATGTGGTGTCTACAAGGCGGTGGCCATGCTGCGTCACGTATGCACAGCACTCTGTAGGATCCTGAGCGTCAAGGCTCAGGCTGTGTGTTAGGGAGCTGACCTCGCTCTCCGGAAGGTCAGCCTCTCTGCACTTGAAAAGCTTCTCATGTGCATCTTGCGTGTTTCGTCGGGCCCTGCCCGCCTGGCCGACTTGCTCGCCCGCCCACCTGCCTCGTGTGTCAGCTTCTAATGATGAGGATGATGGAGGGGAATCAAAGAGGAGATGGAGCTGACGTCTGGGCGAGATCTCCATGGGACACCAGGTGATTGGGGAGGGAGCTTTGAAGCAACTTGTTGGATGGCTGTCCATTAATGTAAAATATCTCCTTTTTCAAAGGGCTTTATTCAAGCTCGGAGTAGCGGAGCCCATAGGGGTCAAGGTGTCTGGCAGAATAATCTCTCTCTCACTTTAGAGGGAAAGCAAGATAAAAGCAAGGTTTGTGCGCGGTGACCAGGCCATCTCCATCTCCATCAGCCATTCCTGGCGTCGTGGTTTCAAAAATACCATCGCAAAAGGAGACAATCCTTGCAATGAGCGGTCTCCGGTTGCATTAAAAGAATTTTATACATGCGGGCTGCCAGTATATCAGGCTGCAGTTGGAGTCCATTTGATCCGTGAATGTTATAAAGTATGCTTTTTGATCATTTCTGGATTGCTATTTATTTAGTTTGGTCAGGGATCAGCGTGACTCTTGGCGTAAGAGGCAACCAAAATTTTTCACAGATCAATTTTCCCCAGTCACCGTGAACTGGGGAGGGACAGACCAAATTTTATCCACCAAGTAGCAGGTTTATGAAGAGTGACTTATGGCTGCGTAAATCGCTCCATCCGTTTTAAGTTACCACGATACAGTTACGGGCCTATGCTGGCTCGTGAGAGCAGCAGTGAAGGGAGGAGGTTCCTAGCAAAACTTGAGTAAGAGTCAAAGATCACAGCGCGCTCGTCATATGGTGTGACAATCCCTCTTGTCTCATTCAGTGAGGCAAAAGGCAGACACAGATGACACGCAGCAGCCCAGCCCGCTCGTGACCCCTATTAAATCCGAGCAAATCTTTGATATGTACTTTGATACCATATTTTATTGATACTGGAGGGGTGTTCGTAATATCAAGTACAGTTCTGCATTCCAGGAGATCAGAGCGAAGGCTGTTATGTCTCAGAAGCTGTCCCGTGACCCCTTTGAGGGGTCCCCATAAGCTCTCATACAACTGAACCAAGGTTGACTGTAGTCCACTTTAGTTTTTACAAGAGAGTGTGATGTATGGGCTCTCTGTGTTATATCTGTCTACGGTTTCTCTTTCATGCGCTCTTCAGTCATCTGTCTACAGATGATCAGCCCATGTAGATGATGTTTTCTTGTTGTTGTTGTTGCAGTGTGTCCAAAACCTTTAGCATCATCGAGTTTGAAGCGCCGTGATGCCAGCCTCCATCGCTGTCGGGTTTTATTTAACCGCATTTTATTTAATGACTCATCAGTTTCTCAGCCAGTAATCTGTATTTTTCTTTTGAGATCAATGTGACGTGATCCCAATTTGAACATCTCTACAACACACAGAAACACACACACACAAGCACTCAAAGGCTCCAGCCTCTGATCTGACCTGACAACTCCTAAGCTACCGTTTCCTCATGCTGCTTAACTCAGACCACATTTCTTCCAGAGAGCCTCTCTCTCCTCCTCACTTGCCGGACTTCTCTCTCCCCATTCCATCCCTCTCTCTTTCTCTCTCCGTTCTCCAAGCCCAGCATCTGGTTTGAATATAGCGGCGTGCGCTACTGTGTTACTGATAGAAGTTGGGACCGTGGGCTTCTCTTTGATTTTTTTTTTTTTTCCATCCTCCTCATCTCTCTTCCTGCTCGCCTCATACAATGGCTGCATTGAGAGAACAAAGTTGAGTGTGCACCGCGCAGACGAGTTTTGTTGACTTGTGTGTGTGAAGATGAACTGTGGTCGAGGGAAAGTGCAGATGTGCTGATGTTATTTTGTGAATAAAACATGTAAACGTTTCATCTTGATATCATTTCTTGCAGACTGATGTGTGCTTTGTCAATTGCCCGCTTTTGATCACGCATTACTCGTGCCCGCAATGTGGTGTTTACTTTCATGATCATGTTTAATGGTCAATATCATTTAGATTTCCTTGAAGGAAATTGGACTTTTCCTGTATTCTTCAACAATTAATGAACCTGTTTTTTGATGAATGTTGAATTCAGCCTTTTGTCACATTTACGTTGTGTATATTTGGTTTGTCATCTCTCTTTTAAAATGAAGTGTCTCTGACCAAACATCATTGTCTGCCTGTGTTTGTTCGCTGCAGACAGAGGCGAGGGAGACCATTCCTCGGATGTTAGCCGAACTGGACCTGGGCCGGACAGAGAAGTGCGTGAGGGTGAACTCTGTGTCCAGCGGCTTGGCTGAGGCTGACCTGCAGGTCATCCTGCAGGCTGAGGTTCTCCCGCCTGCCGTCATGTTGCCCAAAGTGGAGGACGTCCAGGAGGTGCAGTGGGTAAGTGCTTCCATGCTATGTTTTAGAGTCAAAGATGGCCGAATTGAGTAGTTTGAAAATATTTTTTATTCATTTAAATTTTTTCAGAACCACTTCCTACAAACAAAACAAAACAAAAAACTAAATCAGACTTAAAATACCCATGACATTTCTCTTTCACCTCTGGGTGTCTTAGAAAACACAGTGGTGCTTCTCCACAAAGTCATAAAGTAAGAGGAAACCACGGGAATCTTCAAAGCAATCATAACAAACTTTTCCATTTCCCAGTTTTAAAAAAAAGTGGGAATCGATCCCTGCGGCAGGACTCTGGGACAGACGGAGTGTTTTTCTTGGCTGCCGCTCAAGAAACGGATGACATTTCTTCGGATTACCTTCAGAAGCCCCGATAGCTTTCTGTAACAACACAACGGTGCCTTCTGCCACTGCTAAACTTACCGGAGGCCGCCTTGAAGACGGCGTCGTGTTGTGGCTGAGAATTAATTTAATCAAACTCAAAGCATTCACCCAGACAGGTATAACCAATGATAACATGCCACAGACCTGTGTCACGCTCCTTTGTTTGTGCACACCTTTGAATATTCCTCATGCTGAAAATGTATTTTAACCGTCCACAGAGGTTAAAATATCTTCCCAGTGTTGAGGTTCTGTGAGGTTAAATCTCTCCACGAACTGATCTGACGTCAGATATTGCAAGCTTTTGCTCTCTTTAGATGGTTATTAATAATTCAAAACCATCACGTAACTCTCAGACACTTTTGAAATGATCGCCCACTAATACTTTTCCAGAATTTTTTTCCTTATAAATTAACTTTAGCAATTTGTCCCCACTAACCGGGCGTGTGCTCTAGTTAAGAGGCCTTTGTCTGGACTTGGCCGTCCCTCTGGCTTTCTATAAAGGGGCGCTGTACGGATGTCAGGTCCCGAAAGGTCAGGAGACAGTGACATCATTAATGCGGGCCTTTCTGATCAGCTCCATATGGTTCACTTACCAGGAGGAAGCAGGTTACTGTCTGCCTCCTTCACTGGTCGTGTCTGAATGCAGTTCAAAGCTGCTTTATTGATGTTCAATTCAAAAGGACTTTGAGTTTTTCATTTCTTGTCTTTCTTTGCACAAACTTTCACAGTTTGGCTGAACATCTTTGACTTTTTAAAGCTTTGTTGGTGTGTAGAAACGCTCAGGTGTTTGGTGATTAACCAATTAAGATTTGTTAAGAGGAGAAAGAGAGGTAATCAGTTGTGAGAGGTGGGTGTCTTGTCTGGCTTTTCCCCTCAGTGTTACTGTGTGCACACACACACACACACAGTCTCACACACATTCAAGGTCTTGGGGCAGGAGCAGGAAGTTTTTAACTAGTGGTTTTAATTAGAACACATCTATTTCCTGCTGCCTTTTCTTCTTCCAAGTATAATTGCTGACAGGTGTTCACTAGTTCTCTCCCTCAGCAGCTCAGCCGTTTTCCCCCTTTGCTACTTTACCTCACTTAACAAGAAAGTCTGCATTAATTTCTTCTTTTTAAATAACATTCGGTGTTATTATTCTTATGATTATTATCATTATTCTGCTGAAAAGCACATTGAAAGCTGAAAAATGCAGATAATTGCCCAATTCATGTATTTTTCCTCTTCTTCTGGATACTAAAAGCTTTGTTGCATAAAACACTCTTGAGTGCGCCGTGAATTTGTGTCTGCACGTTTGATTTACAGTGTGTTTGTCACCGGTGTGTCTGCATCAGCAGGTGCATGCGTGCTCCTGAAGCGGAGTCAAGTCTGGAGCTCCGGATGGGACGTCGACTCGCTCACGTGTGCTCGTCTAATCTCATCTTTGTCCCTTTAACTTATTTTTTTTTTATCTGCGTCCTCTTCACACATGTTCGCCTGCGTGTGCCTTCATGTCTGCTGTAAGCAGTAAATCCCTCACTTGTTTATTTTTCTCCTCTTTTTTTTTTTTATTGATATTAGCACAGGAACCTCCAGACTGATTTGTCGCTAAAAGATGGACTTGCTTGTTTCCCTTTGTGTGGAAATCTTTAGCTCTGCCTTCCTCCTCTTCCCCCAGCCCTTGTGTGACTGACAGGCCTTATTGGGCTATAACAGGCGTAACTCCCTCCCTTTGTCTGAGGACAATTCTCACACAGATTCGGAGCCGTGTGCATTCTTTGCCCACCACACTATTTGGTGTGTGCACTGGGACCGAAAGAATCGCACCCTGTCCCGCTCCTCCTCCTCTACTCCTCCTCCTGTCCCCTCCCCTTCATCCCTTTCTCCGCTTCCCCTCTGTGAAATGAACACTTCAGCAGGCCGGAAACATTTAATCTGGCCCCCTTTTGAAGAAAATTAATTGAAACTTGTCCCACTATAGCCTCCTTTCTCTAGCTCCATCTCTCCTTTCTTCTCTTTTCATGATTGGGTGGCAAAACTGTCAGAGGGCTTGTTTGTAGCGTGGCTTTCAATGGCAGGAAGAGGTGTTATTTCTTCCTTTTTTTTTAAATTCAGTAGTGAATAACATCTTAAAGGGCCCTAGTTTTGAGAGCCATTGACAGCTAATGGATGCTGTACGCACCGGAGGAGCAATGACTGCACACTATAGCACCTCTTATGCAGTGTAAATCAGGCCCTCAAAGTGTATAATAGCTGAAGAGGAGAATACAGCACAAGGACAGAAACATGTAATCAGAGAGGCTGGGAGGCTCTTTATCCGGTCGTGCCGCATTGAGCTGTCATTTTGTTTTCCTCCTGCAGGATCCAAACGGGCCCGCGCCGCTCGCCGCAGCCTTGTTAGGGTTTGCCTGGCACGGTGTCGCGGTGGTAATCTCTGTGTGTAATATCAGCTAGGTTTCCCCCCACAACAGGCCATATCTATCTAGTTTCCTCTGTCACAGAAATAGGTTTATCTACACCCTCTTTTCACACTCCCTCTCGGACCTCCCACCCCACCCCTTCCTGTGTTTGCGAAGGAGGGGGGGATATTATGCTAAGCCCCCAGCGTTAGTTTTTATGTTGCCATAGCAGCCTTGCTCCCACAGGGTTGTGACCTCAGATGATTACAGTACAAAGCCTATTGGGTCTTGAAAACCTCTTTGAAGATGAAAAGTCTTTGATGGTTTGTATTTATGCAAATCTCTCAGATATGATTTATCCAACTGAGATTGAATAGAGAGATGATTAAAATTGCCCCTATTTTTTTTTTTTTTTTTTTTTTTGAAATCTTTCAATGGAGGGCCCACTCTTTCAGAACAAGAGTGGTGAGTGTGAGCGCGGGGGAGATTTTTTTTCCTCTTCATTTAGAAAAATAGCAGTGCTGTACCTGAGGTTATTTATATCTGTCTTTTTCCTGGTGTGTCAAAGAGGGAGCAAGTAAAAGGAGAGGAAGGGGGGACATGGAGTTAGACATTTCTACTCTGAGCTTTTGCGCCCTCTTTTTTTTCTTCTTCTTCTTTTTTTCTGACTGGCTTTGAAAGGAAATATCTGACGGAGGGGGCTTTTGTGTGTTTCCAGATGATAGATTTTGGAATTTGGGCTACCCCACTGGCAGTCCAGGGCTAGCTGTGAACTGGTCTGTTGGAAAAAATTGAAATGCTTTGGTCTTCAAAGAATTAAACTTGGTTTTAAAGCCCTACTTAGGTGAGCTTGCATATTAGCAGGAGTCGTGCAGAATAAAGGCCTCAGCAAAGTGTCACATCACACTCTGATTGTTGCTTCAGTCTCCCTGCACCCTGCCAGGGAGGGGGCGACGCAGAACAGAATAATGTAGGAGTAAAACACACTCAAAGACATCCCCAACTCTGGTTTCTTCTCTCCGTTTTCTGTATTTTGTTTCTTCTCTGGTTCTCCTTGCCGTGTTTATGCATGTGCTCGCGCGCACATGTAACGCATTTACATGCGTGCGTGATCTCAGGGGAGCTGCAGTTGTGCACGGCCTGCGAAAGAAGGTAGAGCAGAAGACTTCAGACGAAGAGGGGAACCCTGGTGATAATGTAAAATATTTCATTTCACCCGCTTTTGTTGCCGCTCTCCTGTGCTCGCTCTCTCCGTTATTTGAACCCTCACAGATGTGTTTCTGAATAAGGACTGAAATGGGAACGGCGTAGGTAATAAAGGTGTCAAGATTTGTATCAAAAGTGAGCTTTTGCACGTTAAGATTTCTTTCTTCTCGTCTCAGTCTCTCTTACCCCACTGTGGCTGTGCAAAGATGTGTCATATCATTTATGTTTTGTTTTTTTTTTCTCTTCCAGTTTTAAATTCACTCTGACACTCTTGTGTCTCACTATGAGTTTCCTGATTTTCATACATAAGTGATAAGTCCACTGAGGGTGGCACAAGAGCAGGACCAGAAGCACAGTCCACCAGAACCTGTGCATATTCTAAACGGTGTCCGCTGCAGAGGATGTATGCACTCCAACAAAGCACAAACATCTAATGAATGCGACGACTCTGATTGTACAAAGCGTGCGAGGACAAATGAATTCATTGTGATTGGAGTTTTATTGTTTTCTATCTGCACAAACAGTGGGTGTTGTTAATGAGATTGTCCCCATGTGTTTAGTTCGTTGACAGGTTTCAGCACCACTTGAAAGGACGGCCACTGACAGAACCCGTTCGCCTGGTCACCTTTGTGGAAACCGCTGTGGGCCTGCTCAATTTTAAGGTAAATTACAAACAAACCCTCTAAAAGAAAAAAAAACTGCCTGCGTAAGACATTTTGCTGTTTGTCCATTGTTCACTTTAGATTAAAGACTGTCAGCGAGCTGAGCGCTCCACGTGTCCAGAATGAAAGGGATTCAAAGCTTTCGGACAGTCTCTCTCAAATCGAGCCTTTTGAGCCTTTTCCTTTTTTTGGGGGGTTTTCTGTCTGTGTGCGTCTCTGTCTGTCCCTCTCCAGACACGCTGATATTTTTTTAATTAGAGCAGTTTTAATATCATCATAGTGGAAAAGTTCTTAATGATATTTTGGCAAGCATCAAAGCAGTTTCTGTTTTACTACAGCACGACCTTCAGCTGCATGGGGAAAAGGGCATGGATTTGGGCATTTGGGGGAGAAACAAGCTGTCCTTCCTCCTTTTGATTTGTCTTTTGCTTCTCCACTCTAATTCTGCGACTGTGTTTGTGGTTGTTAGTGCGTGCGTGTGTGTGTGTGTGTTGTGTTGGCAGGGGGTGCCTCTGTGTGCTTTCTTGAGAACACCCTGTATCTTTGCCCAGACTGAACCCCTGGTTACAAGCAGGGAGAAAAAAAAATCACTGTGGCACAGCTAGTGGTGAAATTAATTTGGAGGCACACAAAAGCAGGAGTCACGTTCTTATTGTTTCACGCTCTTCACCACAGACGATCACATTCCAGATTTTTTTTTTCTACTTTCTTCATTTGCTAATAATCGTGCCCCATGTGATGAAGTCTTAACACCATGGGCTGTTGTTGTTTTTAGACATTTTGCGTTACAGGTACTGACTTGTATTTCAGTACTTCTCTTTAAAAACACGTCCTGCAAACTTGTTTTTCTTTTTCATTTAACAAAATTAACACTCATCAGTGATTACTATTTTAAAAAGTAGAACTCAAAGTAAAATACAGGGAAAAATAGGCTTGTACTGCTTCACACAAACTTTCCTCCTTCGGCCCTGAAAATGTTGAGTGAAGAGGCGTCTAGTACTACTGTCTGTGTTGGTTTTCTTCTGTTTATATAAAGTACGTGTGCCTGAAGGTGGCATATTTATTGGGCTTGTACATTAGTGTCAGTCTTCATGGAAAGGAAGCTTATTTTTGCATATTTGTTAGTGTTCTGTGTGATGAAGGCTGCTCTGGATGCCTTTTGTCTGCAGGAATTTGACAAAATATCGCAGTATAATTAGATATACGCTGACATATTGGCACAAATTCTGCTAAAATTTCTCTTCCTCTTTGCATCTGTGTTTTTCTTTGTATATACTCATATAAATTCTCCCCCAGGCGGTGTGTGAGGAAATCCGTCGACTTGCTCCCAAGGCTGGTCTTCACCACGACGGCGTGGTGTTTGGCTCCGACGACTTCTGCGCCAGCATAGGTAGCTCTTACTTTCTCACTCTCGTTGGCCACAAATGTGCCATTCTTTCTGGGTAGACATTATTTTATACCGAATGGTAAATTGTCTGTAAAATTATGTCTGACAGGTCGTTTTAAATAAAAGACTGTGGGAGAAGCGGTTAATGATATAGCATTTTATGGGAATAAGAGATGATTTGTGGACATGGGATGTGTGAGTGATGGTACAAAATGAGGTGTACTGATATACAGAAATAATGAATATGGAGGCGAGGACTCATTTCCTCTATGAAGTGCATTATTTTCTGTATCAGGACACATCAGAGTGAATGATTACAGAAAGCGTATGGCCACTTACCACACGTTAAAAACGTTTCTAGTTTTTCTATCTGTGATATCTATTTTCGGTTTAACCCGTGGTTAGGACTGTTTTTAAAGGAGAGACTTGACTAGATCTCAACTCTCATCTGAATCTAGTGGAGCCACTTAGAAACAAGTGTTTTATTCTCATTATGACAACCTTGAACTAGATTTATCAACTAACGTGCCAGAAAAACACCAGCTTTGACTGTGTAGTTTCATACCAAACACCACCACAGAAGAAGAAGCAGGCTTCACCCTCCTCCGCTGCTCTTCTTTCCTTACTTATCTGCCCGCCTCCCTCTGAAATCTTATCTGACATCTGGTGACCGACAACATGCATGCATGTGTGTGTGTGTGTTCTCTAGGTGCCACGCGGACCAAAGATGCCAAGGAGCTCCTTTACGCGAGGCAGAAGGTGGTTGTGACCACCAAAGCGTTCGGCCTGCAGGCGATTGACCTGGTCTACATTGACTACAAAGATGTGGAGGGGCTGAGGCGACAGGCCAGAGAGGGCGCTCTCATGGGCTTCACAGGTAAAGTCCCTTTAAAATCTGACACCTCTGTGCACTTCTCACCGTGCACAGCGGTCGCTCTGTATTTGCATCCTGACTTCTCGTCCCTGTTGCACATTTACAGACTTCCCTCAACTTCCTGTTTCCAGCTGCATTCAGACAATCCAACACTGCAGTTTTCAGTCATTACTTGTCTCCTGTTACTGTCCTGCTCTTTAAGTGTGAACGTTTCCGGCCTCAAAACAGCCGCTAAATCTGTTGTTTCAGCACAGGCTGCTCGTCTTTGTTCCTCTTAAGCACTTAAAGGTGCTGCTGAAGTGAATCATGAACAACGTTCCTCTCGCTAAACGCTCGGCTGACATTTGTGTTGCGCCCACCTCAGTCTGCGCGTGCGTGCGTGCCTACCTGCTCGTGTGCACGTATGATAAAAGGGTGTTATTAGCAAAGAGTGATAGCGTCTACTTTAACGGCGCTCTGTGTGTGTCTGTAGCCAGGCAACGCTTTCAGAATGTGTGTGTGTGCGTCTGTGCCCTGCAGACTGGATGTAACAGACCACAGAAGGCAGGACAGCCTGTTCCAAAGTGGATATTCTAGTCATTCTTCCTTCACTGCAGCAAATATATTTATTCGATTGACTGATTTTTAAAAAATCTGACTGCGGTCTGAGTCTACATAAACTGTGAGGGGGCGTTTTTTATTCGCTGTGTTGTAACGTTGAGATCGCTGAATGGAGCAGGACGTCGTCAGCAATTAGTCAGCTCTTTTCACACAGGAAAAGAAATAGGGGGAAAGCACTTGACACTTTCTATGCACGCTCTCCATGCAGCCCAGGCCTCGACACACACGTTACCTACACTTCCTACACTTCATGTCAACAAATCATCTTGTAGGAGTCGCTTCTTCTTGCCGTTTCATAGAGCAACTTATTTTCCAGATGACCTCATTTTCCACCTCGACTCTGTCGTGCTGCGGCTTCATGTGCTGTGTGTGTGTGTGCGCATCGCTGCATGTTTACACTGATGGATTTGTCTTTTTGCAGCTCTACAATCGAGTATTTCCACAAAAATTCCAAAGCTTTTAATTGTTATAATAGAAATTCATAAAAGAAAGCTCAAGGTGTCACCTGGTGACACCAGGTAACAGGCTGTTTATGGAATAAATGCTTTGATTTGATATGGAACAAAACCATTCAAAGCACTGGATTAGTGGCTTACAAGCCATGGGCACTTTGTATAATCTTAGTTAGTAGCTATTACTGGCCTGAGTGTGCTTAAGTAATAATACGGCGCAGCCAAAAGCCTCTACCTGTGCAGTAATTGACCTTGGCAGCACCTAAGCCGCATACAGCACCCATTAGCACAGAACACACGATGCCTCTCGCTGGTAAACCAAACAGTGTGAAGGCAAAAGTCTGCAAAAGCATGATGAGTATCAAATGTATCTTGGGGAAGAGGGTTGTTTTATTGTGAGTTGTGCTTCTTCTTCTTCTTGTTTCATGAGGCGTTAACTACGCGCCGCCGCTAAGACTCAAAGATCCTTCTAAAAATGTTTGCCTCCCCAGAAATAGAAACCGCTGCCATAAAATACTCTGCTTTCTTCGGGGACCACATTTCACTTCCATCCCCGGGACCCTGCCCATCATTCGCCTGAGAGCACTTTGCTAAATAGCAATCCTCCAATGAGATGCCAGCACCACATGGCAGGTCGGGATTGGCTGGAGGGCATGAATGATGCATTTTAGGAGAACCAATGGGTTGTAACTGAGGGCACCTGAGTCACCCTGTCTGTTTCTTCGCTCTGTCATTCGCCTGTTGTCCTACACACACACACACACACACACACAAAGAGACGCCCTCTTTGAGTATTATTAAAGCTGCCAATTTCAATGTGGAAACACGCTCCTGTCTTCAGCCCACAAGTAAAACAGGTGGCAGAGGAGGGAGCACACACTCCTCTTGCCTCAGTCCTCCTAGAGTGTGACATACGTGTACATACCACACACACACACACACACACACACACACACACACACACTTATAGGTTTTTGCATCAAAACAGATTCACAATGTTCACAAAAGCAAAGGTGAAACACGTGAACACACACTCTCGTACACGTCTTCAGCGCAGCTCTGGGGATTCCTCAACAGACACACACACACTCGCAGCGACACACATTTTGTAGCATGCTCTCTTCCCTCAAAGTATCTATTAATCAAAAATCACAAGTTACATGAATTTCGCTCTCTCATCAGTAACTGTTCAAGCCTTCAGCTGCAGTGTGTTGATTGTGTAACTGCTGTGTGTGTGTGTGTGTGTTTCTTCTGAGGTTAACTGGGGTGAGCGGAGCTGGATGAAGGGAGTCGGTTCTCTCCTCCTCCTCCTTGTTCCTCCTCCTGTCCTGTCCTCTCCTCTCCTCCTCTCTCCTGGGCAAAATTCTTTTCTTTTTTTTTTTCCCGCCTGCTCGGCCACCTTGAAGGATTTGTTGTCGGCGACAGAGCTAAGCCCTAAAGTGTCGAGTTCCTGCTGGCTGCCGCTGAGCTGTCGTTCTCACCGAGACGTTTCATAACCTTAACTTATCGCTACAAGTTTGATCTGCAAATGTACACGGGATTATGTCTGCGGCGTTAGCCCACATTTAACTGAGAGGGAGTGGGAGCAGGTGTGTGTGTGTGTGAGGGGCTGGTGGGTGAGGATTGTGTCTGACAGAGACTTCCATGTTAGGCTCGCGTTTCAGATGTAGTGGCTGCATCTGAAAGGTGCGACGAGGATTTCTTTTTTTTTTATATTATCAGTTCAATGACAGGAAATGGTTTTATCTTATTCAGTGAGATTTTATTTGGTAATTTGAAATTAAAAAATTGTCTGCTGAGGCTCTGACAGGTTGTTCTGTCATCATCTGTGTGCTGGATGAGTTTTGTCACATTCAGCAAAGTTTGAGAGGAGACACTTGATGTCCTTCACGATGTGTGACCTCCTCTGGTCTGAGCTCAGTGCCATAGGACATAAACACACACACACTTTAGTCTTGTTGCCTCTCTGTCGTCGTCCTCCCCTCACAGGAGCAGTGCCAGCTGCAAACCCTCCCAATTCTCACCTCTGTGCAGCTGTTAGTTCAACCGTAGAATAGTTGAATTTAATTGTTGTCATCAGCGTATTTCACTTTTCTTTCTTGTTTCTGTGCAGGTAAGCAGGTTATCCACCCGGGGCAGGTCCAGGCTGTGCAGGAGGAGTTCTCCCCCAGTCCGGAGAGGATCGAGTGGGCCAAAGAGCTCATAGCTGCTTTCGACCAACACCAAAAGGATGGAAAGGTAACTCCAACCTCCTCAGCTACAGATTTTGATCTTTCATTCGCGTGTTTTCGTCTATAAATGCCCTTTGCTGACACGATTAATGCTTTCGACTGAGAAGGTGTGTCAAAATATATAAAATCAAAGATGCTAGACCTCAGTTTTGTGTGTAAATGAGCACAGGCACACTTCAAAGGTGCACTGACTTTACAAAACAGTATTTTCTATGAATCCTTTCATAAATTTAGAGCCTCAGACGTGACACATCGTCTGTGTCGTCTCTGCTGTCGACCATTTGTGTGTCCTCTCACACACGCCTGTAGTTCCAGAGAATACATACTGTACACCCCTGGGTGACTCAGAGACAACGTAAGGGGGAGGGGGGAGGGCCAATTAAGTGTACAATATTATTGTTCCTAATTTAGTGCATGGTTGGATCCTGTGTGCCGCGCTCTGTGGGCTATCTGCTGAGGTAATACACAATCTGCCCACACCTCTCTCCCTGCCAGGGCTGCTCCTACTAAGCATCGCCCGAGGGATTCATATCCTACCCATCCCTCTGCCTTAGCGAGTGTGTGTCAGTGTGTGTGTGTGAGTAAGGGTTTGAGCCGCGAGCAGGGTCAGTCCCTTTGTCTTACAGCACGACAGGTGCTTGTTTTTAATAATTCTCACCTTCAGCTATTGCTGCATTTTTTTCTGGCCTGAGTTTTCTCAATCTTTTCGAGTGGTATTTATTTTTTAGGGATGTTTTAAAATTTTATTTAGCATCAACAAATCTTCTACACACAGAATGCGTATTGTGTTATGATCTCGTGAAGTGCGCATGTTGTGTGTGTTTTCCGTACAGTTACCTACTTCCTGCGTCTGCCGTGCTTTCCTGGTCTTAACGCCTCTCTTTTCTGCTCTCACCTCTCTGTTGTGAACCTTTGCTCAGGGTGCGTTCACCTTCCGCGGCAGCATGATTGACATGCCCTCGGTGAAGCAGGCGCAGAACATCATAACTCTCTCCGTTGTGGTGCCAGAGAAATAACACGAGCGGTTGAGAAGAACCTGGAGGAGCCACACAACAAAATCCTTACGGGGGGGAGGTCAAAGGAGGCTGGAAGTGTTGCAGGCTTCGTCATAAACACAGCAGCTTATGGAGCATGTCGCCTGACGTGTTTTAAGTTTTTAATTGTTGAAATGTTTTGATTGTTTAAAGTATACCTCCAGACATTTGTGTGAAATCTGCACACAGCAGCAGCAGCAGCAGATATCTGCATCGTCGAGGATTATTGCACCGTGTGGGTACTTTCTTGGCACGCTCTGCACAGTGCATGTGCGCCATCAAGTCACTCTCCACAGCGTGTGTGTGTGCCCATGCTTCCCCATCTCTCCTATGTCATGATGAATGCTCCACGATCTCCACGGTCCAGGCAGCTGGGCGAAAGGGTAAACAAACACAACAAGCCACTGTTGTGGATCTATTCATTAGGCCCCACAGCCCTTCCAGTCAGGCCTCAGCCCCCCTGCCCACAGGGCCTGACTCTCAAACATCAAAGTCCTGCTCGCTTTAAAAAAACCCACAGATGGAAGTGTGTAAACTCACGATTTAGCTTTTTCTGTGTGTGTCAGCCTCCTTAGTAAAGACATGCAGCTCGCTCGCTGGCAGCTGCGAGCCTGCGGTCTTGATGGAGAAGGCGTGTAGCGTCAGACACACCATGACCTGTACGAAGAATAAACACTGCATACATGCACACGCTGCGGCTCCATTCCTCACCTGATCTCTCATTTAACACAGAGGTTAGCTTTCAGCTGCTGGTTCTGCATGACTCTGTTTGTTTTTTTTATTTAATGTCATCCCCTTCCGGTTTTTTAAACGTCCACTTCTGTTCATTTATTCTTTTCCAGATGAACTCCCAAACGAGTTCAGTAAAGTCGTTTGTTGCGCCGTGACAAATAAAAAGTACAATGGGGGCTCTGTGGAGCACTTTGTGCACGTCTGACTTCCAGAGACAGTGAAGTGGGTGTGATGTTAGGAGTGAGACAGATTAGTGGCCATGTTGCTCCAGCAGACCAGGACCGAGGCTTTGTCTCTCTGACTGTGGATGGGAGGATAATTGGGGGGGTGTTGAATGGTTAATAGTGCCATTGGTGACCATGGTAATGAAAGGCACCATACCTCCCCTACCCCACCTCATCTCTCTCTCTCTCTCCCTCTCTCTTCTTTGCTCTCTCGTACTGTATGAGCTATTGTGTCTGGGGCAGGACTGTGGTCTGTGCCAGGCCAGGCCAGACAAAAAGATCGAAAAGCACTCCTGCGCCCAGCCAAAGACCCCGAACAGTAAGCTGTCTCTTTGGCATTTGGCCACATATTTCTCTCACCCCTGGCTCACTTTTTCTGTCGGGAATTCACATTAAGCTTGTTTGTTTGTTTTCACCCACTCCACCATTGTACCCTGAGGTTGGTGGACAAAACTGCCATTATGTATGACTTTCATGAAATAAATCAACATCATTATTCAGGTAGTTCCATTTTGTGAGGCTCTGCAGAGCTTTTAGAAGGATGTTAGACCGACCGTGTCTCGAGCTCGGCCCGTTTAAGGGGTGTAACATTAAAAATAAAAGAGTTTGTAGGCTGCGAGCAGCCTGTGCGGGTTACGTGTGTCGTTTTTGTGTGAGGGGATTAAAATGAGCAGATTTGATCAAACTTTGAAGACTTTACTGTGATCCTTCTTTCAGATTTCTTTTGTCAGAGTGCAGTGAGATGTGTCCTTTAATTGTTAAAAGAATTAACTCCAAATAAAGAGCTGCTGGTTTGATTTCAGGTCTGATAACTTTTGTCTCCTCAGATGTTCAAATCAAAGATGACTCTTTGCTCCTCTAACATATTTAATAAAACATCTTTTACTGTCTGTTCAGTCAGAGCAGAGCAGAAAGTCCTTCTCACACACACGTATGCCCGTGAATATCCAGCACTCAGACATCAACAGAGGAGGCTCCCCAGGTGACTTTAGTAGTGAATGAGGCCAGTCTGATGGGACAACTTGGCTTTTACCAACAGGTGTCCCCGCAGACAGGAAGGAAGATCTCTGAGCAGAGGAAGCAGCACAGGGCATCATGCAGGGACAAAGCCAAAAAAAAAAAAAAGAGGGCAACTCTTCTGAGGAAATTATTTGACTGTCTAACCAAAAACACCTTTAATATATCCTGCACATCATCCCTCCCTCCCTGCTCTCTGATTCAAAGCTCAGCTGTTATTCCACCTTGACTTTGCAATCGAGTAAAAGCAAAAAACAGATTTCAGTGACATCTCTGTTGATTAGAGGAATGCATCCCTGTCTGCCTCCGCTGTGTAATTCTACATGACATTTCTATTATGTGTGGAACTGATATAATCTTCTCAGTCCGCTCGGCGCTTTTATTTAAATACATCTCTCCGGTATTCCCCGAGAGGCTAAATTACAATTAACACGATTATAACCTCACAAAATTGTGACGGGAATCAATTAGGCTGCGAGCAGTATTTCAGAGCCCGGTAATGTGTTGGTCGAGATTGCTTTCATAAATTATGAGGGACAAGCGCAGGCGGAGAAAATGCATGTATGCAAAACACTGTCAGAGGAAAATTAAAACGAAATGTTTTACATATTTTTCCATTAATCTAAATGGGACCCGTGTGGCAAAGATGGTTTTATTCTAATTCCCCCCGCCCGGGGATGCCCAAATAATGACTTGATGTTTTAATAGACTTCTAATGACAATATATGACAAAGTAATTGCAGCAAAAAGATTATTCTAAAGCAATAAAATACCTCGTTATTGTAGCTGCAGCACAGTTTGAGAAGTGTAAAGCTATTAAGCTAAAATGGCTTCAAATCTAAAGAGCGTGCGCAGATCAACATAAAGCATTTAGTCGAAGCTAATTAACTCTGTTTCAATATTTAGGAATGTTGTTTCAATAAATTAGAAACATTCTTCCAGTCAGCCATTGTTTCACTCACTTCTTAATTGTGTAGAAATCAGCAGCAGCCTGAGGCACAAACAAAATGTTTTTATTTATTTATTTATTTATTCATGAATTATTTCTTGCAAAATTAATAATAATAATAAAATAAATGACTTTCTTTAAATTCTGAGGTTTGAAAATCTGAAATAATTCAGCTGCAAGAGGGGGAAATAAAGTGAAAGCATCTTTTTGTGGAATTGAATTTAAATGTAGATATTTGATCTTATTTTATTTATTAAAAATGTGTTCATATAAATTAACCCTTTAATTGATCTTCTCCACTCTTTCTATTATCAGCTGCTTTATTCTGAAAGGAAACGGATGTTAGGGGAATATTCGCTTTATTTTATTTCTTTGTGTGTTGCTGCTCTGCGGGCTGACAGGCTGCATGTCCAGCCTCTCTCTCTCCTTTTTGTCACACTGTGTTTTGCATGATATGAAATTCGCAGCGGCCTGTCTGTGCTGCCTGAGTGATCTGGCACATGTGGACCATTACTAACTTCATTTGAGGAGACCTTTTGTCTGAATGTCCCCCGTCAGAAAGGCAGAGCAGGAATCAGCACCACCAGCTCTCTCTGCGTCATTTTTTACTTTGTGACATAAATCACGTTAATCTTCTAAATTTCTATATTTTTCTTCATATTTTATTGGTTTATTTTTGCATCTTCGGGTCCATTTTGCATAATATTTCATCCCCAGCAGCTCACATGGCTGCAGCAGGTCCTGTCCTAAAAGGTGATGGGCGGGGAGGCGTTTATCTCCCATTTAATTTAACCCACCGACCCGCTCCAGGCCTCCTCTTCCAGGCCTCCATTCATGCCTTCTTGCAGAGTTTAGTTCCTGGAGGTCCGCTCTCCTGTTAAAGTCCAGGCTGCCCGGGGCTGTGTGTACCTGGCCGTGTTAATCTGATCTGCAGTCCAGGTTAAAGAAATGAACGTGAACCGAGCAGAGGGTGCTGAGCTATGCAAATCAGGAAGTCTCACAAAAAAAGGTGGTAAAATTCTCCTCTGATTATTCTTCTTGTTTTAAATAGGTAAAAATATTATGAGTTGACTTTACCTTCATGCTCAGCCCTCCTCTCGGCCTGACTCCCCCCAGACTCCCTTCTCCTTAACGGGCTCAGATCAAAGGCTGAGCGGCCCCGGCGGAGACCACTAAAATCCGCCCGCTTTGTCTGCTGTTGCCAGGAGTGAGGAAGGGTGTCGGGGTGGTGGTGGAGGAGGATGAGGAGGAGGAGGAGGAGGAGGAGGAGGAGGAGGGG
The DNA here is from genome assembly GCA_023373845.1 of Nibea coibor. NCBI lineage: Eukaryota > Metazoa > Chordata > Actinopteri > Sciaenidae > Nibea > Nibea coibor. Next base: position 23,348,136 of record CM041724.1, on the reverse strand, counting down.
TGACATGGTAATGAGACTCCACAAAAAGTCTCTGCAACTTTTTTTTCTTTTCTTTTTTTTTTTTTTACTTCATCTGTCCATCTGTCAAGTTTCTCTGACTGCAACTTTGATATTTCACATCCCTCCTGATTTATTTCCTGTTTTATCACTGCAGCACATTTTGATTATTAAAGTTGGGTACAAACAATAACCTGTCACCAATGTCAGTGTGTTTGTGTCTGATTCAGGCAGATTTTTGACGTTTTTGGTGCCAAAATTTACGCTTTTTTTTTTTTTTTTTTTTTTTTTAAGGGAACACCTACCTGGACGTCTTGTTTGTTTGTTCTTTGTTGTCCCTGAACGCACCAGACAAGACAGACCAATAGAAAAGTTAACCCTGCCGACACAGACAGTTTAAAGGAGGAGGAAGAAGGAGAAAAACGTGCCCAGCACCTCATAAAACGAGCAGGTCTGCGGAGGTCTGCTGCGGCCGCGCAAACACGAGCGCAGATCAGCTCTCACACCTGCCTCTGAGAGCTAATTAGGCAGTAAAATGTTAAGCTGGAGCCACGTGATTGATGGATATTCCCCCTCATATTTAAAATCTAATTATTGTTATTATTTTTTTAAAGACAGAAATATTCAACCGCAACTTCTGTGGCCAAATGTCTGTCTCCGTGTGCGCGCACTGACGCGCACTGACCGGCTCTCTGCCTTCTTTGTTCTGGTTACCTGGACCAGGTTTCTTCCACATAAACGCTTCGTTCGGCTCCATCAAACCTCAGCAGCTGACTGTGTTTGGGACTCTCACAACTTTCGGTGCAGCAGTGAATTAAAAACGGGTTTGTCAACTTTGAGGCTGCGGGGTTTTAAACTTTCTAACCAGATATTAAATTCACGCTGCTGCTCTTAAACTCCTGACCTGTGACGTATTTACCTCGTGAAACGACGTCAGCTCTCCTTTTTGCACATTTTAAAGGTCGATTTATGAATTTGGTGAATCCCATTTTGTGTGCACAATCAAAAAAACAAGCTTTTCATCTGCACCCGCCCTCCTCTCTCTCTTTCTTTTCTTTCCACTCTCTCTCTCTCTGTGCCGTTGAGCAGGTGGATGCCGCGCACCTGCACACACAGCTGCGCGCACCTTGTTATTGCTGCCGCTGCTTGACGCACAGATGAGCGCAGCACAGAGCCAACAACACAATCCCGACAATCTAAAAACCTCTCCAGTGCCTCCGCGGTCCTCAGCCTGCTGCACTGCTTTTTTTTCTGTGGGCACCGACACGCGCTATTTCTACAACTATAAATGATTTTTAAATCTAAATAAATAAAATAGGAAATAAAATATCTTTTTTAATGTTGCATTAAATATTCTCCAGGCCTGGATAAGGATGTATCTCCCGGCTCTTGTTTGTCATGCTCCAGACTTCAACATGACACCATCTAATCCAATTAAACACGATAACCCTGGACTCACGTATTATTCTCTTCCTTTTTTCCTTCAAGTTGCTGACAAGCACTCTTGGTTTTGTGTGAAAGAGAGAGTCAAGAACCCTCTCTTAATCCCGGGCACGACTAGGAGTGATTGAAAAGTGAAAGAAACCCCTCATTGGTCCTCGAGCTTGATGGTGTTTTCTTTGTCCAGTACTCTTGGCTTCTTGTTTAGCGCGGTCTTCATGCATAGCAGGCCATTTATTTCAGCTCTTTGCGCCGAGCTGCTGACAGTTATTACTTTGTATCAGACAAGAATCTGAACACGTAATAAATCTGCATTCATTAGCGTGTTAAATAGTTCAAAAGTTATAATCCAAACATGCTGCTAATTGGGATTCAGGAAACAGTTTTTGTGGTTTAAAGTGCGTCTAATTAGTCGTTTGTTTAAATGGTTTAAGAAGATTAGGCCTGCGCCTGTTTACACGGGAAAAACTGCATTTAATCACCCACGTGCTTCAACATTTGAACATTTCAGGCTCCTCGATAAACAACATAAAATAATGCAATCACTTAAAATATAAGAAATGAAAATTTGCGCCACATTTTCGTCTTTTTTTCTCCAAGTGTTTCTGAGTTTTAAAGGCGACCTGCTTCCATTCAGCCCGAGCCGACATAACATATTGTAGGTGTTTGAAAATGACAGGTAATTGACATTAATCCGCTCTCTCTGAGACTCAGGGGGGATCTAAAGTAAATGGGGATACGGTTAATGAAGCACCACTTGCCCTTTGAATCTCGTTCACAGTGTGCAGCGGGGAAGTTTGGGAGAAACTTTCATTCGTTTAACGTGGAACTTTCCCAGGCATGCATGATAAAAATAAAAAATAAACGTGAAGAGGAGCTTCTGTGGTCAGAAAGCAGCTCAGGATGAACTTTTTAAGTGATGACTCAGTTTGTGTGACATCTCAGAGCCCGGCTCGAATAATTCGCCATTACCAATCTAGCCCTTCACTTTCCCTGCAACCACCGGGGTTGTTGTTATTATGCTTATTATCATTCAGATTGGGCTCTTCCCTATAGGAGCTGTGACAGACAGACAGAGGCCAGGTGGGCGAGGTAGACTTTACGCGTAAGGAGTTGCACCTCTCCTCTCCATGCGCACGCCGCTCCGTGCTACAGGGGCCTGCGTAATGAGGGCACCTATGGGGGCCCTCCTGGATGGAGAGGTGTCCTAACCTCGCCACGGCCGGTCAGAATTGAGGCACCGACACCTGCGCGTCACCCCTCCCTCCCGGCTCCCCCCCTCGGGTTGAGCGCCTGCCACAGCTCCCCCCCGCCATCACCGAGAGTTCATACTCGGCGCACAACTTTTGACAACGATAATGATGTGCATGGTGATGCTGAAAATCTAAAGGAGGGGCTGTAGTAGGGAAATAAGGATTCTCCGTGTCTGTGCAGAGGGGGGGAGGGGGGCAGTGCATTTCTCCTCAGGACCAGTTCAGTTCAGCAGCCTCCCACTCGAGTGATGAATTCATAATCTGCAGCTTTTTATTCAAAGGTCTGCTGTGAAATGTGAAAATAGGCTTGGAAGGACGGAGCAGTGTTATTAAAAGTAAGCGTATTAGCTGCTGTAAACACTGCACATTTATAATCAGCACATAATGTGATTAAATACAGCCCTCATGAGACTCACATCCTATGTTTTTTAGATTTTTTTATGCCAAACTATCAGTCACGTCCATAAAATATCACCATCTCTCAAGGTTTAGTGTCACAAAGATGGATAAGCTTTGATAGTTTGTGAGATATACTGTCATTTACCATGGCAAGTGTCTGCGAAGGGCCAAAAGGTGCCCGTCCCCAACGGAGCTGGCCTAATTATACAATTAGTCTTGTGATTGGGACAGTCCAGAGCTAAGTGTCCTGTGGGACGAGCAGACACATTATGGCTGTCATCAGCATCTTCACAGCAAGTAAAAGAGCTCGGCCTAATAAGTGCGCTGCTTTATGTCCTTAGATGGAGGAGGGAGGGCGGGCGGAGGGTCGTGGTTTCTTTGATTCAACATGTTTGATGCTTCATGTCATTGTTTGGGAATCTCTCGAAGGCCAGACGCCTTTTCTGCTGTAAGAGGTGGAAACATGGATGGAGAGCCGTTTTCCTGGACACCATTAATACCATAGGTCATCTTGGTATTCAATCATTTATGTCTCAGCAGACCAATACCACATGTCTTTGAAGCCATCGGTCAGATGGAGACCCCATATCTCGATCTCATTGCCTATCCAGCCAACCATATATCCGTTCTGGCTTATCCCTGGTCAGTTGGAAACATCAAGACACCACATTTTCTTCTGCCCATCCAGAGCCATATCTGTCATTTCCAAACCCAAGTCTTGTTAAAGAGAATGAGGTGTGGGGCTTGTGATGTTTTGGATCCACGCAGATACCTCCATGAAGTCAGAGGGAGGTCTTGGCTCGGCATGGTTGAGGAGGCAGTGGTGCCTCCACACTGGATACTTTACTGCTAGTGCACTGGCTTATCACATTGGATTAGTCTTCCTACAGTGAGACTGGAAGCTGAGGATGATTGGTAACCAACTTCACCAGTTCGCCCACCACGAACCTACGATGGATCAACTATGCGAAGACAGTCAGATGTTTCACGTGAGCAGCAGTCAGAAAGCTTCTCTGCTGCCGGCACAGATGACCGCTTGTCTTTTTTTATTACCAAGACTGATTCTTGACTTCAGTCTGCTCGTGTTCCCTCTCTCCTTACCTGGACACCTCTTCCTTATCCAAGGATGCCCCCTCTCCCCTCTCTAAACACTGACCTTTTCCACAATAGAACCAGATGCATTCAGGGCCAGCCCTCTGATGTTGCAGGCGTGATAGTTCTGCACAAATCTGGCACAGATACCAATCTTTGCCCACGATGGAGAAAGTGATGGTGAGAAAGAAGTGGCAAAGGAACGGGGGTGGATTAAGACGGTGGACTGGCACTATGCTTTTGAAATCATTTTGATCAATCATAGATGTTTCTTTAAAGATATGTTAAGTTGCAGAGGAAGGAGAGATACATGGATTTAAATTTGATTAGTTTGGATCACGGTGGTGAAAGTAATCCCTGATATATAAAGAAATCACCAGAGGCCTCCATCTGCTGCCCTGGGTCAGTTTATAAGTGTCAGCATGTGTTGGAAAAGCAAACGCTGCCATAAACACAATGCCGTGTTCTTGGTGCTCACATTCGTCTCAGCTCGAGCACTTAAAAAAAATAATAAGTTGCCCTTGACAAGACAAACTGCTCGTTTCAGAGTCATACAGGATGTTCCTCATGTGCCAGACATGAAGCGGTTTCTTTTAGTGCAATCTAAAGTAGCTTGTAAGCAGTATCATCCCTGGACACAAATCAAAATATCCTACACTAAAAAGTCCATCTGCTTCTCTTCTGACAGTATATACTCCACCGCTTCCCTCCACCCTCGGCAGCCCCAGTTTCCAAGTACGCTGAAGCCTACATCCTGCATTTAGAGGCTTTTAGGAAAGCCCTGTCATTCAGTAAGAGACTACTGGGGCAGCATGCTCACGCTTATCTGCACTTTAGTTTCTACTTTCTGGCCGGTGGGCTATATAAGGGCCAGGTAGCAGGGCCTGGCTCATGCGGTTGTCCGTGGACGACCTTGCTCTCCTCACCTACTGCCTTGGAGTGGCTCCCAGTCCTGGGATGGGGCTTTGGACCGGCACCAAGTCTCTACCCCCACAGATGTTACTGAGCCACCAGATATTATGTCAGTTTTCTGAGTGATGTATCATGCTCTTCTCAATAGCAGTGCATGACTGCAAAGCAGCCGGAATATAACATGACAACATGGAAAATGAGATGATTATAGATTATAGATTTTATAATTATGGCACTCGTCTGTCAGAGTGTCAGCTCATTTTCTTTTTAGAGAGGAACGACTTTAAATTTTCACCACAATTAAATCATTATTTGAGTGTCAGAAAACTGTAATTAAAATGTTTTTTTTCCCCAATTTATTTAATCAATAAAAATCACATCAGCTTTTAAAATATAATTACAAATGTGTCCACACAGAGGCCGGCCTCATGAGACCTTATTTTAATTCTCTTTAATTTCTTTAATCACGTTTGTACATTTATCTTTTTCTATATTTTTTTAAATTCCAGGATGAGGACACATTTTATAGAAACTCAGATGCAACATCTAATATTTAATCTATTTTTTTAAAATATGAAAGTTTCTAAAAAATAAAAGAAGAAGAAACTCTTCTTGTTCCCTCCTGCAGGAGAACAATGCTCCACTCTGATTGCTGACATTCTGTCTTAGTGCCACTTAGCTTGAGATGAAGGTGAGAAACAGTCTAAGTGTCTAAATGTCAGAGCAAGAATAAACCAATTTTCCTCGGTGATCTGTGCAGGTTCTGATTATGCTGTAATTATATCACCGTGTCTTTATGTTGCTCTATAGAATAATCCAAAGCTGTGAGGGGACAGAGACATTCTGCTATTTAAAAATACAAAGATCATGATGTGCTCATTGAGTAATTGATTTAATGAAGTTCCTATGAAAGTAAACCCGAGCACAGGTCAGTTGAGTGACCCCCCGGCGCGCCCATTGTCAGATGTTTAACTCTCGCACTCCTCTGGGAAAGACATCGGGGCTAATAGGTGAAACCACAGCTGCTGAAGTTGGGCTGGAGAGGAGCGACGTCCCCTCTGCAGACGTCCGACACTCCGAGTGGAAAAGCGGGCAGAGGATTCGAGAGTTTCTCCCCCCTCGGGCTTCTTCCACCATCCATGAACGCAGGAGGAGAGAGTCCTTCCTCAAAAAGAAAAAATACAAAACAAAAAAAAGTTTGGAGTCGCTCCTTTAACTCGCAGGCTGGACTGTAAACTGTAAAATCTGCACAGAGCAGAATAAAAGCGTGTGTGAGTGTGTGCGCTTTGCTGCTGCTGGAGGGAGAGAGAAGGGGGGGAGAAAAAATCAGCTCCGAGGACAGGCTCGGAGTCGAGAGTGTCGAGTTAACCCGGAGAGAGCAAAGTGGACTGTGTTGATTTCTGACTTGATGGTGAAACTTAAAGACAGTCACCAGGTAGGGAGGGAAACAGAGAGCTGGCGGCGCGCCGGATGGCAAATATGTGGCCGTTAAACCGAGTGTTTGTAAGAAAGAGAGAATCTGAGCAAGTTCACACTGTGAGAAAGTTTGGCCAGACAAACAGGTGTGTACTTCTGACACACACACACACACACACACACACACACACTTTAATGTAGTGGTTGGACGTTTTGTGAAACATGTCATGACTTCACAGGAAAGTTTGACATTAAAATGGACGGAGCAGACTTATTATTCTAATTATTATATTTGAGGAAGGCATAAATAACCACTGCTCCGCTCTTTTTACGCACGTTCAGTATTCCCCATGACTTCCAGTAGTTTGTCACTTATTCTCCTGTCATATTTTAGCAGGAGGAGAAATATGATTGAACACTGTGACTGAGAGGAGAACGGGCCAAAGCTGTCACAAGGTGCTGCTGTTCTGCTAGATTTCATCTCAGTTTGGTGGTGAAGGAGGAGGAAGGAGAGCTGCTGGCTGCTTTTCCACATCTGTTTTCTCGTCTCAAGAATTAAAACCAAGTTAAATAAAAATATATTTATATTTCTAATCCCCCCCCCCCCCCCCCCCCCCCCCCCCCCCCCCCCCCCCCCCCCCCCCCCCCCCCCCCCCCCCCCCCCCCCCCCCCCACCTCCTCCTCCTCTTCCTCTTCCTCCTCCATGCTTGTGTTTGGCCGTCAAGGTGAGCCTGTGCGCACGCCGCCGTTCCAGGCGCAGGTGCTCGGATCAAATGACCTGCGTTTTTCTTTTTTTAACTGAGCCTCTTAACTTTTGTGACCAAAATGATCACTTCACAAGGCCCATTTTTTGTGCGCATTGTGCCAACAGTATTCAGGAGATGGATAATGCTTGTAAAGTCTGACAAGACGGCATTTGTTTTGCTTCTACGCTCGTCTGAGAAATTATCATTCAACCCCTTTAAAGGGCGCAATTGAGAAGCAGCGGCGTTTTCACTGCGACTTTCTGCTTTGTCCTCTCCAATGTGGCGTCTGCATGTCTGACTCTGCCAGTTACTGATTTGCAGGCAGTATGTTAAGGTGGCCCATGTAAGTGATTTCCACGGGCATCCCACTAAAGGAGAACAAATCGCTGACAAAGGAGCGCCTTTCCCATTCAGCAGCGTCGTTAGGACAACCAAAAAGTATTTCTCAGATAATAAGTTCTACTTCAAAGCGTTTCTCACTGAAGGGTGACTGCTTCACTCCTTTTATTAAGTCTCCCTCCTTTTTAACGCCGGAGGAACTGTCTCTGGTTATTTTTCATCGTGTTTATTTTGTAACATTCATTGAGCGCTTGTTTCCAAACGGGACTTACAAGAGGAGGCAACTCTTCAGGCCCTGCAACCTATAAAAGTCCACGCACACACACGAGTGTGTGTTCTTTGAATGAGGCAGCAGATGAAGTGTTTTTTTTTTTCAGCTATAAAATTCATAATACAAGCTTTAAATCCAACACGCTGCAGTTGTTGCCTTTTATAAGAGAGAAACTCCTCACGCGGCTCAAGTGTCCTGTGTTTTTTTCTTGGGCTGTAAAATTTTGGTTAATATCTGAGTGCGCGCGGTGCCAACACGCTCCAGGCTGACCCGAGTCAAGTGTCTTCATTGCTGCAAGGTGCTTCACTATATAAATACATATTTAGAATTTCTTCCCAGGTAACCAGCAGCTTGTGCGTCGTCTACCTGCCGCTGCACGGTGCGCGTTTTTTCTGGAGAGGGTCGCATCCCGAGCTTTTGATTCTGGTTCATTTAGTGGCAGTTAGTGTTTTTTTATTCAACCAGACACATTCAGATGTGAGCGTCTCACTACCCGATTGCCATAGAAATCCTAACGCACCATGAAGGCTGTCAAAGCAGCCAGCCTTTCCTCTCAGAGAGCTGCAGCCTTTGAAGTGGTGCAGGACTCGCGTTGGTCAATTTTAATTCTATAGACTGGACAGGCAACTCTTTGAAAGTGAGATTGTGCGTTTTAATGGAGGAAATAAGAGGGGGAACTTGTTTTATACACTCTATACAAGGCCTTGCTTATTGTCAGATATCTTTTTATCTTTTATTTTTCCCATGAATGATTCATGCCTCGGCTGCTTTGTTGCTGTCGCGCCTTTTCAGAGGTTAGCGCCATCAGGGGGCTATAAGTTTTCCCATTAGCTCAGTGATTAGTTTATACCAGCCTCTTTGGCCCGTTAGGCCCGTTTCTGAGAGATTTTATAGAAACATCACGATGGGAAGTGAACACAGCTACTTCTACTTTTATATGTTTTGCTGCATTTCACATTAAAAAATGATTTGACACCAAACATCCAGATTTCTAAGATATATTTGACAAAAAGTAGCAATGTCACAATCACCGATAGTCCAGCTGAATTTGAATTTGATCCCAGACTCTTCATAAATCATAAGAATTTGACACTTGTTAATTATTTACTGTATATGTCCTGTTTTTTTTATTAATTTTTTTAGCATGGAATTTATATTGTAAATTTAATTTTGAACATCAAAGGTCTGCACAATCAGAACTGATTCATCTTTTTTCTTTTTTTTTTTTTTATCCATCATGTCTGCACCATGCACCTCAAAGAGAAAGAGAGAGATCACTACAAAAAGGCATGCGAGAAAGGGACTTTCACATTACACAGCTTATTCAAGTCAATGTTTTCTTCTTTACAGACCACAATTAAAAAAAAGAGAGAAGAAGAAAAAAGAAAAGAAGAAGAACGTTAAAAAAAAAAAGACAAACAAAAACATCAGCAGGGTACTATGCATCACCAAAACTGATATTATTATTCTTTGGTGTTCCTGTAATTCCAGTACAACATTGATACCAGCAAATAAATTACAATGTACAAAACAACATTTTTTTTCTCCTTGTAATTAAAACTACACAACATTCACGAGCATCAGTACAATTACATATATACAAATCCTACAGGGTCAAAACCTGTCAGTGTAGACATTTAGGGTCTCAAGGGACTTACTCGTACTCTTTAACGAGCATAACACTTGTGTATTTTGCATAAAATATAGTCTTAAATAGTTCTTAAATATTACAAAATTCCATCCAAACACATGTATTGTATAAATCTGAAAAGGTTAAATGAGAACCCTTAAGACACTCATGATGTTTGACTCCCCCTCTTCCTTATTAGTTTATCAAAGTTTTGTACCACATCTCAAAGAAATCACATGAAATATTCATAATTTAAAAAAAGGAGCCTCGTCTTCTTCTAGATTGTGTCCGTCAGCATTTGTTGCCAGTTACCAAGCAGTACCGTTTGTTTTCCTTAAATGTCTGGAATATGACAGTGATTGATGGCAGGCGAGTTATTAAACTGCAAGGGGATGATGGGAGGTCACATGAAAGATGTCGTTTCAGCACACCAGTTGAGTCTCAAGTCATGCAGTTAATTAAAGCTGCATATTGCTCATGAAAGGAAAGGAAGAAAAAAATTCAAAAATATTCAAAAAAGTGGCTCGCTTTAAAATGTTTGGTCCTTTTCTTTTTAAAATTTTCAATCTTTCTAATTTCAGTGTTTTATTCGGAGTGTTTGATCTACGTTCGAAGGAGGTCAGGGGTCACCTCTGCAGAAAAAAACAGCTTTCCTCGCGGTATTTTTGGGCCTGCATTGCATCCACAGTGATTTTTTTTTTTTTTTAAATAAATGCTACAGTGAAAACAACCCATCAGTATCCCAAAAAGCGCGCACGGTGGGGGCCAGCATGGATCTACACACTTTTTAACGGGTCAAGTAGGTGACGAGTTTGTGCCAGTCACGTGTTGGTGGTGTAAACCGGCCATCAGAGCATTGTCCTCGGGTCTGAGTGTCTGAAAGAGTCCTCGTCGTCTGAATCTGATGTTGGCACGTCGCTGGAGGGGGTGTGGAGGTGGTTGGGCCCTCCGCTCCCCTGGCACACGTACCACTCGTTGAGGTTGGTGACCTGAGGGGAGAGGTTCGCCGAGCGGTTCCTGTGCGCCTCGGTGTTGTTGTTGGGTGACAGAGGATCTCCGAGCGGGTTTGTGGAGGATATGTAGGTGACGTTGGTGGAAGGGGGCGGCGGGGACTTGCAGTGCACTTTCATGTGCTTCCTCAGCGAGCTCGGGTGTGTGTAGGATTTGTCACAGCCGCGCACTTTGCAGTAGTAAGGCTTGTCACTGGTGTGCACGTGAGAGTGCTTCTTCCGGTCGCTGCTGTTGGCGAATTTTCTGTCACAGCCGTCAAACTCGCACTTGAAAGGTTTCTCCCCTTGAACAAATAAGAGACAGGTGAGGTCAGTGTCACGTGCAGTGATGTCCACCATTATAGAACACACACACACACACACAGACTGAGCTGAAAATGAATTTTGCATCTTTAAACAAATCCAGCAGGAGAGTCATTTTCTCATGAACTGCTCCTCCACCGGGGCTTCCTCCTCACCCACACCTTCAGTCACTAAACATCTACACACACACACACACACACGCTTGTCCAAAGCTTTTTTCCTGTGTGAACACGTGTAACATGCCTTTAGGCCTTCTGGTTACATGTATGTGTGTGTGGAGGAGGAGAAGGGGGGAGAAGAAGGGGGCACTCGTGAGACCACCAAGAGCCGTTTATGTACCGTGTTGCACTGTGGTTATAACTCATCACACACACGGTCACCTGCATACACGTGGAATTATGGATTGGGGTCAAAATAAGGAGGTGACTCGTGTTTCTGGTTGGTTATTTATTTCCCCGGGGATTTTCAGGTGTTGAGGCCTCTTCTTGTTAGTGGCAAAAAGCCAAAATGAAGCTCTCTCTCATCCAGAGCAGCAGCAGCCTCCATCTCTGCAGTAACGACAGAAAGCCTTCAAAGTCTGCGGAGACTCTCTCGGTTGTTCTGCTCGCCGGATAGATTTGGTTTCAGTGCAGCAGCACAGAGGTCACAGCCCACAGCTCGCACTCCTGACGCGCTACAGTAAAACCAATTCTCAGATCTAATAAATCTGCATGTCGGCGTGAGCCGCGCGCATCACCGTACGCGTCGATATACACAAACGGAGCTTTTGCGTAAACGTCCTACGCCCGAGGATAATTACATTTACGCGCATTCTAGCGCTGTCCTGCTCGTACGTAAGCACGTTTTTGCACAAATGATATGCCTTAATCCTCTCACGCCGACTGCAGGCGAGGCAGAAAAAAAGTTTGTATTTATAGAAAGGAAACGAAACACGTTCAGTCACCGCGCGACCGCGTCACCGAATAAAACTTTAATTTTTTCGTTCGCTTTGTGCGTAATTACGCGCGGCCGCGCTGTCAATGCGTCGTGGATAAAACAACACATGGTTAGTATTTTTTTTTTAACACAATTAGCAGCACTGACCTGTGTGAGTCCTCTTGTGAATCTTTAAATTCTCCGATCGAGCGAACACTTTCCCACAGCCCGGGAACGGGCACGGGAACGGCTTCTCTCCCGTATGAACTCGGATGTGATTTATCAGTTTGTACTTCGCTTTGAAAGCTTTTCCTTCCCGCGGACATTCCTCCCAAAAACAGACGTGGCTGCTCTGCTCCGGTCCCCCGACATGCTCCACCGTGACGTGGTTGACCAGCTCGTGCATGGTGCTGTAAGTTTTGGAGCAGGGCTTCTTTTGATTTTGCTCCTGGTCAATCCACTTGCAGATGAGCTCTTGCTTTATGGGCTGCCGCATGTATCTTAAAAACGCCCCCGCCGCTCCGTGAGGAGCAGAAGCGATGTTCACATTGAGGTTCATGGAGTTGTAGCTGTGGAGAGAAGAGGGTCCATAGTGCTCTGGCCTGTGCCCGAAGTGCTCTGGCCTGCCGTAGATGTCCCCCGGTATACCCAGGCGCATCTGCCCATTGAGGGCATGGTGGTGGGCACCTGGGGACGCCTGGTCGTGAAGTCCAGTGAAAAGTGAATGGGCCCCACTTTCCGTGTGCCCATAAGCACCTGTTGGGGAGATGAACATGCCATGGTGATGAGGGGAGGAGGCGGAACTATGCTGGTCGCCAAGTGCATGCATAGCAGAGGCTGAGAGTTCTCTCCTGAGGATGAAGTCCCTGCTGCTTGAGTAGCCTGAGTGGGGGTGAGCCACGGGGAAACCAACTGTGGTCTGAGCAGAAGTGAAAGATGCCGCGGTCTGGGCTTCGGGATGGCTCTGAATGTGCTGAGATGGGCTAAGTTTGAGAGCATTTGTCTGTGCCATGTGCTCTGGTCCAAATGGAGTGAGTGCCACTCCGGGGTCGTTGCCCAGCTCCCCAGGGTGGAGGTGGGCATGGTGGGAGAGAGGGTGATGCCCCCCTAGCCCCGGGAAGCCTGTCATATTCTGATGAGGAAGGGGTTGAGTCGCTGCCAAATCCGCTAATCTTATCGCCGGATTCCTCTTGCTTAAAGGGGGTTCCATAACTACACTGACAAGTCCATCCGCACTCACCGCAATTGTTTTTCACCACACCACGCTCTCTAAAACATTAGGAAAATATGTATATAAGGGGTCTATAAGTTCTTTTGTCCGGCTTCTAACTCTGCTTGCTCCTTTTCCCACTCTGTCCTCAAGCGATTGGCAGAACATACAACAGTTGGAGGACACAGTGGGGAATACAGTTTAGAAATGGCACTGCGGGTATTGGACGGATTTCGGTGACTGGCAGTTAGGAGAACGAAGCGATTGGCTGTCGTTCAGCGCAGGGGCTCAGCAGGGTTCCGCCCCCTCACTCTCTTTATCGCTGTTGACTCCAAAAAGTTGTACTCACAAAGTTACCCAGCAGATCTGTTTGTGTGGCTTTCTGTTTACTGGTGCTGGCTGGCGCATGTGGATGACCGAGAATGTCACTTGTTTTTTTTTTTTTATGTGATGAATGCAGACTTTAGTGCGTCTCTGCTCTGTCCAAGGGGTTTACTCTCGGTTTAATGTCGCCATTGGGGGAAGAAAAAGCCGAAAAAAAGCGCGCTGCTGGCGGATAGATGTATGTGAGCAGTTTGTCTGTTTATTATCTGCACTTTGAGCATTTCTGCAGCTTCATCACATGATTTATCAGGAGGGTGTAAAAGGAAAAAAGCGCAACTGTGCAGTGCAACATTCATTTCAAAATAAAACACAAATAAACACATTAATGAAGTAAATCAAATTTTAAAAAAGAGAAATATCTGTGCGTGCGTTTTTAAGGTGTGTGTGTGTGTGTGTTCTCTGCCGCAGCTGTTCCTCACTCTTCATTTTCTTCGTACGTTCATATAAACAACTTCAATTTAAAGCAGCTTTAAACGGAGCCCGAGCTGCTGTGAGCTGTCATCACTCATCAGAATGCAGGAGTCAGGAAAAACAATAAAAACGTCTGATTTGTTCAGACATTTTTCATAAAGCCTCAATAAAAAATATTAAAAAATCCCATTCAAATAAAGCGTGAGGTCTGAACGTGACGCAGTGAACCGGGACCAGAAACTTCTTTAATTTCCGTGAATGTGTCCAAAAAGGTTGAAGATGATTTTGCAGCGTTTTGTGGCGTTATGGCTGATGCTGCGTTCAGGTTCACTCTGACGGATCACGTCCCTGTTGACAGCATATCTGTCACTGAAACGTCTTCATCCAGACACCTTTCAATCGATCTGTGAGAGCTGAACATCACAGCTCCAGATCCAGCCATCAGCCGTCACCTGTCTGAGGAAGCTGTGGAAATAAAACTGCACATTTTCTTTTAGAGTTAATTTCCTGTTAGAGAATGGGGGCTTCACGTGTCAGGGGCCTGTTGCACAGACTGATTTATGATCACCAGCAAGTGAAACAAAAAGATTTTAATTTGATGTCAAAACTTTTAAAACGCGTTACAATCCCCCAAAAATCTATAATTAAATGCACATTTATGGACTCATGCTCACACGTGGTGGCTTCTATTATTTATTAACAGAAACTTATTTCCACTGTGACTTTTTGTCACATTTCTATTTTTATCCAATTAAAAAGTTTCTAATTCAGCCATGATGTGTGTGTTTGTAGGTGTGTGTGTGTGTGTGTGTGTGTGTGAATAAATAAAAACGTGTTCAGCTTCAGGAAAGGGCCCCTGCATGTTTTCATACACATTTAATTAACCAGCACATTAAACTGGAGCCAGGACACCAAAACTGACCAGAGAGCAGTTTGATGATGATTTATTTATTTGTTTATTTATTTGAGGAACGTGCATTATTTTTGCAGTCCACGTTGTAATTATTGGAAACAATTCTCATATTTTTTTCAGGTCAAACGGACGGAAATGACGCACATGTTGCACTAAACTGACAGAGGCGGAAACTTGAACTTTCTTGGAGGAAAGGGTTAATTTTTATTGACTTATAGCTTCCAAATTACGCAGCAGAGCTGTCGATGCCTCAGACAGAAGAAGGAGGGGGGGGATCTTAAACTCTCTCTCTCTCTCTCTCTCTCTCTCTCTCTCTCTCTCTCTCTCTCTCTCTAAAACAAAAGCCGCCTTTGTCATAAACAGGGTTATTTTACCAAAAGGAGTCAAGAGGGCAACATATGTGGTCTTAACGGGTCAGAGGTCAAACATCCATGAAACACAAGGTCACGGAAGCCACACAAGTAACCTTCCAGTGTGTCAACATATTGATATTGTCAGATAACAGAGAGGAGAAATACGCCTTTGGCCTCCCATTATAATAACCCGGGCTGCGCGCCCCTGTGTGTCCAAGACTGTGCGTGACTTCATCGATGTGCATTGTAACTTTCTGAGTAATATTTCATGTGATTTATGTTTGAAGGCTGCAGGCCGTGTCTCATGTTTTTATGCCTGATCCTAAAAACCTGTTGAAATGCTGCTGGAGGTTTCAAAAGGCTGGACCCCCCTTTTCTTCTCCCAAACCCGGAGCCATGTGCCCTCTCTACCCGCTAGATTTTTTTTTTTAATTTTCTTTCTCCTTTTTTCTCTCTATCTCGGGAAGGTTTTTTTTTTGTGGTTTTCCAGAGAAATAAAGAACTTCTTATAGGGGTCGGCAGACGTGACTTTGAACTTGGATCAGCTCCTGCGTTTCCTGTGGTGCGGGTTGAAATAGACTTGGAAGAATGGCACACACAAACGCTCAGCCTGTCTCACACTTGAGCTAAGAGACACACAATTTCTCCACACACACAAAAAAAAAGTTTTTAAACGTTTCCCATCATCGCCTCCGCCATTACTTTGTCGCTGGGTGAAACACCGGAGAGCTGAGACGCAGAGAGAGGGAGAGGGAGAGAGGTGTGTGTTGTGTCGTGGACTCGGAGTGCTGTGTGGGATCTTTGGTGAAAATGTAAGTAAACTTCCTTTTTGACTTGAATGAGCAGCTGTGGTGGATGTGTGGCCGTGTACACGCAGATCTCAGAGCGTGCTTGTGATGGAGAGGTGCCAGTAAATGAAGCAAATCTTTTAACTTAAAAAAAACAACAACAATGACTTCCATGTGTCAGGTATGTCTGTGCATGTCCAAAGAGGAAATCTCATGAAAATGTGTGTGAGTGTGTGTGTGTGTGGCTGCAGCAGCCTATTGTTTCTTGTGCCCAGCAGAACACTGAGCCTCACTCACACGCACAGAGCACCATCTTTTTACAGCTCCAACTTTATTATTGTGACTTGATGCTCAACCTAAACTTGGATCTGAGCGCGCGTCGCCACCATAACGTGTAACTTAATTTGCTGTGGTGAATGTGAGAACCACCGAAGGAGGCAGAACCAGTTAACATATGGAACCATTAAAAAAAAAAGAAGCACTGGCGGTTGTCAGTGTGTGAGTGTGTGAAGCAGCACTGGAAAAAGGGCCCAGTTGTGGTCCTACAAACCAGTGGAAAAACCACTGGACTCCACTGGAGCCACAGAAGCTTTTTCAGCTGTGAGGAATAAAGTGACAGAGACAGAGATCAGATTATTCTGATCATAGATGTTTGAATTATTCTAACCGGATGTGGTACGTGTTAATAAAAAAGGAAGCAGCGCATTAAGTCATCTAAAAACGTTTTGCAGCAGAGCAGCAGCACCTGGGTGGGATGATTTTTAATTTTCTGTATTTTATGAGACTTTAAAATATTAAATTCAAACATGTCTGATGCTTTTATAGAAGTCAGAATGATGACAATAATTATTCTGGCAGTGCGCAGTGGACACGGACACTGAGCCAACATGTGCGTAATTTTACACCTCTGTTCTAACTCTTATTATATTATGTTTTATTACGTCTCAGAGCTCGGCTCTGTGTAGATTAATTTCTTTTGGCTTTGCAGATTTGCTCTGATCTGAATATTTGCATTCATCTCCATTCTTATTATTTCTCATCAAATGCCACATTTAAAAAAAAAATCTTCGACGTCGCCAGCTTCGGAACATAAACAACAAAAACATCTTCTCTCCTCTTTTCGTGATCCTTTCGTTGGTATACCCCCCTTCCTCCTCCTCCTCCTCCTCCTCTTCCTCCACCGCCTCCTCCTCCTTTTCCCTCCCTCCCCTCCCTCCACCCCCCCAAATCTTCTCCTAAAAGTAGGCGGTAATTATTAGTGGAAAATGGCGTTGCACTATTAAGTCGCCAAAAGCGCTACCTGCTATTGGAGGGGCACCTGGGATTGATGAGGCGCGGTGGCCAATGAGACTGCGAGGAATGAATGAACGGGCTCCAGTTAAAGGGGGCGGAAGAAGAGGTAGAGCCAGTCCACGGAGAAACAGGGACACTCCGCGATAAACACACGGCGAGCCCAGAGAAATAAATCCTAAAAAAGCCAACCTCCTCCTCGGAAACAGCAGCAGCTTTTTGAGATGCTCCAGCCACTCTCGCCCCTGTGTAACGCAGAGGACACCTAGTAAGATCATTATTTCATTCTTTTTAAGTGCATTTTGTTTTTTTTTTTAAACGCAACCAACTGTCGCAGTCAGGAGAGAAGGAGCAGGAGGACGCGAGGAAAACTCCTCTGCTTCCATTTGGATTTTTGACTCAAGTTAAGTAGAAGTCCATTCAAAGCTGATTGTTTGATTTCTCCTTCCTCATGAGCGGAGCAGCGTTTTTCCATCACGCCTGATATGGTGTGTTTCCACGGCTGGAAGTTGAACCGTTGCTCGTCAGCATCACCGTTTGATTTTGTTTGAACTTATTGGCTGTCGCCTCCTGAAGCTTCTGCGCCCACATTCAGACCACAGCACATTTTTTGGTTCAGTCACACACAGAAAAACAACAACAAAAAAACAATGCTACTGGATGCTGGTCATCAGTTCCCCGGACTGGGAGTGGGGTCATTCGCCAGGCATCACTCAGCGAGCGAGATGCAGGACAGAGACTTGAGTTTGGCACAGAATAGCTTTGTAGACTCGGCACACATGGGCGCGTTTAAGCTCAACCATGAGCTCTCACCGGGACAGAGCTCTGCTTTCACCACCCAGGCGCCGGGCTACCCTGCTGCGGCACTGGGGGCTCACGCTGCCCATGTCACGTCGTATGCAAGCTCTCCATTCAACTCCACCAGGGACTTTCTCTTTCGCAGTCGTGGCTTCGGTGAATCCTCTCCGGCGAGCGGCCAACACACTATTTTTGGCCCCACGGCGGGATCCCTCCATCACTCCCACACAGACACTCAAGGCCACATTCTGTTCCCCGGGATCCACGACCAACATGGGTCCCACGGATCACCGAACGTCCTGAATGGGCAAATGAGGCTCGGACTACCGGGAGAAGTTTTCGGACGCTCCGATCAGTACCACCAGGTTTCCAGCCCGAGGACCGACCCGTACTCGGCGGCTCAGCTCCACAACCAGTACGGCTCCATGAATATGAACATGGGGATGAACATGGCAGCCCACCACCACCCCGGTGCCTTTTTCCGCTACATGAGGCAACAGTGCATCAAACAGGAGCTCATCTGCAAGTGGATCGACCCCGAGCAGCTCAGCAACCCCAAAAAGTGTTGCAACAAAACTTTTAGCACCATGCACGAGCTGGTCACGCACGTCTCGGTGGAGCATGTCGGTGGACCGGAGCAGACGAACCACGTCTGTTTCTGGGAGGATTGCGCCCGAGAGAGCAAACCGTTCAAGGCGAAATACAAACTGGTGAACCACATTCGGGTGCACACCGGGGAGAAGCCTTTTCCATGCCCGTTCCCCGGCTGTGGGAAGGTCTTCGCACGGTCGGAAAACTTGAAGATACACAAGAGAACACATACAGGTAATTATCCCAAAACTGTGAAGTCTTTTCTTTATTTAAATTCATTTAGTTTCATCAGTAAATTGATTGTTATTGCTGTTAGAATTCGTGCATGTGCGTTTATTTCGCTGTCGTAAATTTGCGCCACGGCGAGCAGGAATTAAGATGAATTATCGGTGGGTTATTTCGGGCTGCTAAAGTAGATAGAAACAAGACAAACAAGATTTAGGAGAGAGGGCACGAGTTCATGAATCATTTCTGCACTCGCACGGCTTACGTCGGGCACACTTGGACTAACGTTCCTGCGTAAAACGTGTCCAAACGGGTCCAAAAGAATTTAACCGAGCCTGTTTGCATTTTATTATTTTGGTTAAACTTTAAAAAACGGCTCAGATGGGACAGTTGGAGGCGCGTTACGTGCTTTGTGCAGCTACTAAATCATAACACTTGGTTTAATGTCTCCATGGCGCTTTTACAGCTCGCAGTATTTCCATCTAGATTTTCTACTCAGGCCTCAGATCATTTATTTGTACTAAATCGATTCATAATTCCTGTGTGTGTTTAGAAGTTGTGTGTGTATGTGTTGTGGTGCAGCAGCAGCAGTAGTAGTTGCTGTTTACGCGTAAAGAATGCCTTTTGTTTTCTCATGCGACCCTGTGATGGGAGCTAAGGTGCTAGACAGGGGCCATTACCAGCCTTTCACATTTGGACTTATTTTCTTGGGAAATACATTATGGTGCCGTGCCATGAAATTGGTCAGGTGCTAATTAGATTTTTATTGTCTCCCCCAGCAAATGGTACGCCTTCTGTAGGCCTACTGAGGACAGCCATGCCCCCCCCCCCTTCTCTCCCTCTCTCTCTCTTTCTTTCACCCCCCTTTCCAAATCACTATGCGCATTATTTAGGCTAAATAAGATGTGAGCCTCCACAACACCCTCCCCTGTCTCCTGTTTAAAATAAGCTTTAAACTGAGTGGGATCATGACGAGTTTTAAAACTGTGATTGTTGTGATTTTAAAAGAACACACCCACCTCTCCACACACACAACTTTTCTTTTCTTTTCTTTTTTTTTTTTTACGCATTTGAATTTTACGCACAGCTCCTCGTGCCTCGCTCAGCCCGAGGCGTTTCTCATCTAACTAAAAAAAATCTGACAATTTGTGTGTTCTTTTTTTTTCCTGCAGGAGAGAAGCCGTTCCAGTGTGAGTTTGAAGGCTGCGACAGAAGGTTTGCAAACAGCAGCGACCGAAAGAAACACATGCACGTCCACACGTCGGACAAGCCATATCTCTGCAAAATGTGTGACAAGTCCTACACACATCCCAGCTCTCTACGAAAACACATGAAGGTAAATACGGCTGTGTGTGTGTGTGTGTGTGTCAGGCCTCTATAATGCACATGATTATATTTGTGTGTGTGTGTGTGTGTGTGCTCCATTCATCCCCATCTAATCTCCTGTGTTTTATGGATTGTAAATACTTATTTGTCTTTGTTTCCCCTCCAGGTCCATGAAGCCTCTCCACCAGCATCAGACTCATCACCAGCAGCCAGCTCTGGTTATGAATCCTCCACACCTCCAGGCCTGGTGTCTCCCACCACCGAGACCCAAAGCAACACCACCCTGTCCCCAGCCTCAGCTGTGCACAACACCACCAGCCACAGTGGCCTATCCTCCAATTTCAGTGAATGGTATGTTTAGGACTAAGCTGAAATGAAGCAACACACACTCATTTCACAGCACTGGACCGTCCGGCAGGATATTGGGACACGTGCACACAAGAGGCACACAAACATTTGTTTATTTTTTGATTTTATTATTTTGGATTCACCAGGGAAGATGACGATTACCAACAGAGGAAAATATGTATCATAGTCGAGGTGTATTTCATATTGTAAATAATTACTAAAAGCCCACTTTCCCATTGGTTGTGATAGTTTGTCAGTCTTTGGTGTATAGATGTTCCTTCAATGGTAGCTATTTCTCTAACTGGACTTTTAGTGCACATATTACGCTAAAAATTGTACTATAATGTTGAATATTGTGATCCTAAGGCAAATTGATTGTACTATACTAAACATCTATAAACTGGAAAGAGTGCCAAAGTTAACATTTAACTCAAACAGACACAATATTATGCTTGTGAATGTATATTTTAGTTTGCTGGGCTTAACTTGTGATGTTTTGTGCTTTGCAAGTTTGAATTGTGAAATACTATCTGGAAAGATTGTGAGGAAAATAAACGTTGTGCCGTTCGATTTTATGTAACTACACCCTTCCTTTTGTAAATATCAACTGCCATATTTATCCATTTGTAATTAAATTATGGTATTTACTTGCTACAGATGAAACAGTATTTATAAAGAATGTTTCTTTACTATAAATATGTACAATTACGAGCTAAACACGGGCAGTTGTTTCGTTATGTGCTTTTGTTCAAAGTTTTAAGAGGTGTTTTCTTCCTTATTGTGATAAGAATTTTACTGCATACAAATATAATAAAAGGTGTTGCAAGTGCTAAATATTCCCTTTGCTTTTTCATGCTTTGTGTTCTGTTGGTTTTGCTGGTGCAGTTTAGTGAGTTACGTCCTGCTTCTGGGAGGCTGCTTTGGATTTTAATCAGGCTTTCTGAGGAAAGTTTCATCAGCTCTTGATAAATTCTTCACGCTCTCTGGTCCTTTCTTAGTGTTAAAGAACATTATGGGTGTTTTTTTTTAAGGCTGTTGTGGTGCAAAACATAAAATCAGGAGATTTTGGGGGGAGTGAAAAAAACTGAGTGCATGTTGAGATTTTTCTAACTGATTCTACCCGGTTAAAATCTTTTAAAAATCTTTTTAACCGGGTATTTTTTTCCCTTTTTTTTTTTAAAATTAGAATTTTAAAGCACACTAAGCGTTTTCCTTCTGCACACTCAGCACACTCCCTGCATGTGTGTGTGTGTGTGTGTGTGTGTGTGTGTGTGTCTGCCAGTCTGCTCTTTGAGGCAGCACAGCAAAGCATCTCTCCTCTTTCTATATTTCTATTTATTCATCATATCTTGTAATTTTAGATTTTCCCAGTTCGGTTTAAAGCAAACCTCCAGCCCCACCCCACCCCCCAGGCTGGACACAGTGTTGCTGAACTTGAACTTGACTGTCTCAGTCTCTGAGAGCTTCTTTGTGCCCCACTTGTAAGCTGTTATGGGAGCTGGCCATGTGTCTTCTGTGGTTCTGGTCTTCATCTGGATGTGTTTGTTTTAATGTGACGGTTTGTGAGAGGAGATAATGACACAGATCTGAAGCTGCTTTGAAGAAGAAATCACAGTCCGAGTGGGCAGAAATGAATTAGGAGAAAATAAGTGAAGTGTTCGTCAGCTGGCTGTTTGTGTGAGACCTGTGCAAACTGCGCATGCTTCTGTCTGAAGTTGCTTTAACTGCTGCTGATTGTGTCGCGCTTCGTGCATTATTAGCTCAGGAACATACACATAAAAACACGTAGTGGGACTTTTTCTGCGCTGCAGCAGCAAGTGTCTGTGTCTGAAGCTGCTGTATAGACAGCAGGCAACGCTGTCCGCTCCTGTTATACAGGCTGCTCACATTACTCACAGGATGATGGTGGTGGTAAATAAAAAGGTTGGTAGGATCTCCAGGGAGGCGATGCTGATTACAACCAGGAAGTGATATCTGACTAAAATCAACTAGAACCCCTAAAAAAGATGTTTTTATTCCACCTTTAAAAAGTGGAAGCAGTTTTCCCATGATACACCTCACAGATTTTTTGGCACGCGTAAAACTGTGGCTGTTTACGCGACGTTTGTCTTCATCCCAGAGGATGATGGGAGAAAAATCCTGCTTTAGATATATTAAACATATTTAGCAGGTGAAGTCACCTCCTAATGGCTCCTTCAGCGGCTCGGCCCGGTGACCTCTCCGGGCGGAGGAAGGTGTGACCTGTGGGGAGCGGGAAAGGTCAGCTCACACGGCGCGTCGATGCCAGTTCCTGTTCGGCTCCAGCTGCGCTGATATTGATCCGCAGAGAAGGAAGAGCTTTCTTCTTCTTCTTCGTCTCTTAGCTCCTTGCACATTGTTGCCTGCACTGTAAAGATACTAAACTTGTAACACACACACACACACACACACACACACACACACACACTCAGCCTGTAGCTTACAGATGATATTTTTCAGGAGCCTCTCTTGGACTCAGGCCAAAGTTCAGGAGGAAATCTTTGAGGCTCGCTGAGCAATTTAAACCGTTTGCATGAGTGTAGTCAGAGTGGCGTCACTGTGACCTGCGTGAAAGCTGCACGTCCACATTTCAATTTGCCTAAATTAAGACAGACACACCGAAGATATGAGAACTCATAACGTGGCCACTGCGCATTAAATATGTGAATCTGGCAGCTGAGGACTTCTGCGTCTCTGTGATGGTTTATGGCTTCTAATAAGTCAGATTATTTTTTCTTGAATTTGTGAAAACGATTTCTAAACACTTTACAGGAAGTGTGTGTGTCCGTTGAGGTAGATGAATAATTAGAGAATGGCGTTTTCATTTCTTTTATCACGCTGGATGAGTTACTGCGCACAACTTTATATAAACTGCAGTGTGTGTGTGTGTGTGTGTGTGTGTGTGTGTGAGACGGAGGGGAGGGTGGAGGTGGGCTCTGCAGGCCGGTTGACAGAGGCCAGCATGTCGATATTTGGGCAGCACGTTGTTTAAATGAAGCTTCGCCGTGGCTGTAGTTGTCCGCTGAGGTTCGGGCTGAACTTCGAGTTCTGACCCGTTGGGACTGAAATCACGTCCCGTGCGTTCAGGGGGTGCGTGCGCGCGCGGGTGTCTGCGCGTTTTTTGCACTTGTTGGTCTGTAACCACAGCAACGCGACAGACCTGTCAATCATTTCAGGTGGACGTATCAAGGCGGTGTTAACGCGCGTTGGCGTCAGTGATGAGCGCGCGTTTGGTCGAGTTTTGATGATAATGGATTCATTCTCTCTCACACACGCACACTGCACTAATTGTGCAAGGTTAATTTACAGTTTTTTCATTGCAGAAAAATCTTTCTGGATATATTTCTGTTATGAATTGTGTGTTTTTAATTTCAACGTTTGAAGGTTGTGAAATAAAGGCCCAGGTTAGCTCCACAGCAGCGAGCTCATTCATAATTCATCATATTAGACACGTTAATTGTTTTTTCACGTGTGTTTGTTGAAGGCAAACATTTTTTTAATGGAGTCTGGTGACAGAGCCACACCTGCTCCACCTTCAGCAGACACCACGCGTCAGGTCAGATGAAGCTGGCTGCCTGTAAGATATGACGCGTCATAACGCACGTTATGGAGGTCGACGCTGCTCAGGACTGAATAGGTGCTTTACAATGACACAGCACATGTAGCAATAATTATTACAATGAAAATAAATAAATAGAGAGACAGAAGGACGTCGCGTTGTGATATTATGATGGAGACGCGCCAGTTTGTGGAGGCCAAATAAATTCTGAGAAATAAGAAAATAAAATAACGTTTATTTATCAGTGATTTATGAAGATGGACACGTGAAGCAGACATGTTTCATGATTTACATCGACTTCTTGTCCGCTGGCATTTCTCCCTGCGTCATTATAAACTGTCATTTTAATTATTGAGGCTTAAAAAAATCTTTTTAGATAAACTCGAACTTTTAAACCGAATTCGTTCCTGTGTGACACTTTCCCCCCAAACGGACCTGTCAGTAGAAATATGAGAGGTTTGTCGTGAACGTGTTTGCAGAGAAAACTTCTCAAACAAACGCCACATCCTCTGATTGAATTTGAACTGATCCAACGAAGTGAACGCGTCCGTGCGCCGGCCTCTCCCTCCCTGTTATTTATAGGCACACACAGGCAGAGCAGCGGCCTGCCCAGAAAACATCATCATAATAAAATCATGTTTTATGAAATATGTCTATAAATGAAAAATATTAAATAATAAAATGTTGTAGACACAATGAGGATTATTTTCCCCTTTAAAGCTCAAAGAAAATGTTCATTTTTATGGCCTGATATGACACAAATATTTTAATACTTTCATTTTAATGTATGCATGCATACAAAGGAGGCTGCTTGTTCCGCTGTAACAGTTAATAAAGAGTTATATAATACCCTTTATATAAGTGAAATCTATTTACAATTATGTCTTTTCTTATATTTATTTATTGTTAGTTTTTGTTCTCTAAGCAAAAGAATGTCTCACTTCTTCTTTTTTGAATGAGTCTGTCTGCCTGCCTGTCTGTCTGTCTGCCTGTCTGTGACATGGCTCATGTTGTGTTTGCACTGAAGTCGATGTACAGTCTTGCCTTTCCTGTGCAACGCAGCCCCCGTGGCCCTTTCATCTCAGAGTTCAGCGGCCGCCTTTTCTCACACAGATGAATGTGTTTTCTGTGAAAAGAAGCCGGAATGGCTGTCACTTCTCCTGGCACGGCGCAGAAACAAACAAAACCCCCTGCTCCTTTAAGGAAGCTGGCGCAGGCACCTCCCATCGGACACAAACACCACCAGAGTCAGAAGCACAAAATAGCCTCAAAAGCTAAACACTCTCCCTTTCATGCAGAAAGCTTGGCATGACTGGTCCCTCTCATGCACACACAGAGGAACACAAAGTGGAAGAGGTGCAGAGTAAATGACACACTCAAAGCTTGACTGAGGTGTGCTTATTGTTGTGGTCTCCCTCCAAAAAAAAGTGCTGGAATCCAAGTGAACTCTCACAAACTCAGCATCCTCCACACTTTGTGTGTGTGTTTGTCTTTTCTCCACGTGGCTCCGGCTTGTTCATTTGTCACGATGGGTAATGTGCTGTTAGTGTGAGGCGTCTTCAGGTAACTCTTCTTCTTCTGCTGCTGCTTTTTTAGTGAAGAGCAGGAGCAGGTGTACCATCAGAGAGCAGGAAGACAGAACCCGAGCAGGCAGCGGTGGCTGATATCATCACTTCTCATGCATTCACACTTTCTGCATGTTTGGTTCATGCGTCCTGTGTGTGGAGTATGTGGCAAGTTGATATGAAGGTGCAGAGGCTGGAAAAAAAGAGAATATCATGACCACCCCCTGGCCCCCCTCCCACACACACACACACACATGAAGGTAGACTTCCTCTTCCATTCAAAACCACACTCAGCCAAGGAAATTTTCAATTTCCCCACACCTGTAAACATGCTGTTTCACCTCAGCTGCTTTGATCTTCAAACAGACCAGAGCCGTGCCCTGGGGGACGCTGTGCAGAAAGGTTACTGGGCGCTCTGTGTTTTTCTGTTTTATGGGAATGCTGGCGAGTAATGGGACGTAGCTTTTGGCCATTTTGCATTTCATATTTGAAGCTCCCGCTTGGGAAAAGTCTGCCACACGTTTGGGTCGTCGTTAGGACCACCTCAGGTGAAGCTTGGAGGGCCGGGAAACAGAATGAAGCTTAAGAAAGAGAGAAGAGGACCAAAAGTACCGGGTTCTAACTCAAATCACAAA
Organism: Nibea coibor; assembly: GCA_023373845.1. Lineage (NCBI taxonomy): Eukaryota > Metazoa > Chordata > Actinopteri > Sciaenidae > Nibea > Nibea coibor. Next base: position 23,321,999 of record CM041724.1, on the reverse strand, counting down.
AGAACTAACATCCTCAGAAAATATATATTTGGCACTTTTGATGGTTTTGTTTCTTAAAGTTGAAAAAGTAATGCACGAAGCGAGATGAGATGAATGTGGGACAGAGCTTTGACACCAGATTTCGGGCTCGTGCGAGAACGTGATGACGGTGAACGGCCCAACTTTATCATCTATGATATTTTTAAAAAGACAGCATTGATAAACCATTAAAAAGAAGCAAATTTGTGATTTTTTTAAAATATCTGCACACGTTGAACCTCATTTGATTTGTTTTCTCCGACAGTGGCGGCAAACTCACAAAGGTCACCGCTGAGAATTTATAAAGATGTGAAAATGCAATCTGTAAGTCAGCGCAGAGTGTAGCTCCTCCGGTTGATCCTTCCTGTGTGAACATTCGCTGTGACACATTAGAAATAGTTTCAGAGGGACTGTTTCTTTTTTATTTTTTATTATTTTATTGGGAAAACAATTCATGTCAGCGAAGCGAGGTGTGAGCGCGGCGTTCGTGCCCTCTTTTCGCTGTCACTCACGTTCAATTCAAAAGTGATCAGAAAACAAAAAGTCACTGCTCACATTCAAATAGATTTATATGACATGACACAGAAATGAGTTGAATGCCTCCCCCACTACTCCCCCTTACACACACACTAGCCTCCCAGCCATCTGTCACCTGCTCTGTTTTCTCTTCTTTTCAGATATTTTTTCTTTCCTCACAAGACAACTCCTGACATGAGCTCAATCTAAAGGAAAAACACACACGCGCGCAGCAAAGAGAGTTTTCAGTAAATTTGCCTTTCACTTTGAGATGATTTAATTTCTGATGTGTTGTGACATGACTGTGTTGAGTGTTTAATGTCTTAAAACACATCAGTGGTAAAAGGCTGTCTGACTTCCACAGGTTTATCTAATGAGACAGAAATGAAAGAGGACAGGGATCAAAACCAGTTGCAGTCCCCGTGATACAGACTCTTATTCAGTAAGTCATTATCACTCTGATCTTAACAGCATTTTCGCTGTCTGCTTCTCTCCGGAGGGTTCCATTCACCGGGGGGAGACAAACAAATAACACACTGGTGTGGGTTTTGTCACATGCAAATCAGCAGTGCTAAACTTTTTCTCTCTCTTTTAGCATTTCTATCAAACCCGGCATTTGGTCGCCGGCTCGATGAAGGACGTGGTTTGTTTACGTTTCCTTATGTATATTCTTTTTATTGGACTGGAAATCTGAAGAGGTCAGGCCGGGTTTTTTTTGCTTCCAGGTTTGTCAGCACTAGCCTCTCTCTGCAGGGTGCCGCTCAGATTGCACCCCATAGACACTGTCAGCTCCCTCAGTAGAGGCTCTGGTTGCCAGCCTACAGTTCTTGAGTTTAGTGAGCTGGAAGGAGATAATTTGATTGACTTTCACCTCCATTTTTTCTCCCTCCCTTATACTTCACAGTCCCTTGACAGTACGAGGCCTTTCTGGTCAGTGAGTGTATTGACCGGCAGTCAGTTAGCACTTGACATGTCAATGTCAAGATCAGTCTGGTCCTGTTAGATTCTGGGTGTTGCTGTGTATTTCTCATTGATGGGATTGATTTATTTGCCGGCAATCTAACTGATTATGACACTGTGCTCCATGAGACGGCATCCTGGCGTATTTTATCTTATAATTTAGTGCTTTTAATTTGTTTTAGAGGCATGCTAGTGTAACGTGAAGCAGGTTAAACAACAAATGAAATCCCCCATGAGCACGTGCTGTTGAATTGTGCTGCCCTGACTGCATGTTCTCATGCAGAGCCGTTACCTTTCTCCACAACCTCCAATTTAATTTCAGCCATTTGGCCCCTGAAATGTGAAAACAGAGTCTGACTGACCTCCTCGGTGCCGCCCGAACAAACAAAAGAATAAAAGCTGTCAGATTCTGAAGTTTTCTTTGAGCGGAGTATTTGTAAATGCAGCTTTGGTAATAAAATCTGTTTTTTGTGAAAGTTTGAAGACCTAGTTCGTCATTTTTGTTTTTTTCTGGAGAAAGGCCAGTTGTGGCATCTTCTGATGTGGTATGTGCACATTTGTCGGTGTGTTTCACTCTCCTCAGTGTCAGGTTTGTGCACATATTTTTTTTTGAAGGATCCATATTTGTCTTGTAGTACATGAATATAAACATGACTCCGGCTCTTTTCGGCGCTCTGCTGCAGACTGACATCCCCCTCCTATGTCTCCTATTTTTCCTCTGCTCACCTGCAAAGGAGGCGTTGATGGGTGTGTGGCGCCCTGTTTCAGGAGTGTTGCTTAAGTTTACTTCCCACCTGAAGTCTCTGGAGCTGGGACAGGAGGAGGGGGCTTTGCCTGCCCCTCTGGAACCCCCCCACTTCCCTCCCGCATGGTCCAGGAGTGCCATGCGGGAGCCCCTGCTCCACCAACACTTGAGAAATAAATCAGACACACTGTTGACAGCCGCTTACAGTGAAGCAGGAGGATGGGGAATTACATGAAAAGAGTGGTATTCATGACAGATATTTTCATGGCTGGTGGAAAGAAATAAGATTTTTTTTTGTTTGTTTGCAGTTTAAACACACTCAGACTGAATGAGAAATTCCCATGTGTTAAATATTTGGAAAGTGTCACTGCTGGCTGTTGATGAAAGACAATCCGATGCTGCATCAGCGAGCGACGTTAGATGACACGTCGAGAAGCATCCTTGTTTTTGTCAGCGGCGCGGAGAGCTTCACTCTCCTCTCCCCTCCCTCCTTTAACACCCTCCCTTCCCTTTGCCTTAGATATATGCCATACTTAATGGGAAAGGCTATAGACAGGATGGTGTGAAGCTAAGGGGGGAAATAATAAAGCTTTAACACTGATACCTTTGGGACTCAGGCCCTAATCAGGTGGCAGAGCCCAGGGCAGGAGCAGAATTCTGACGATTATGGCATGTTAGCACATGTCTGAGGGTGGAGTGGACAGACAGACAGATGAGTTCATCAGTGGTTGGATTAGCTGGCTCCCATGCTGATCAGTAACTACCACCCGGCCCTCGCTATGTCCTCATGCACAGTGGCCTCTCATTAACAGTGAAGAGAGAGTAATGGTCTATGTACATATAGGTTTTTCTCGCTGCTTTCTTCTAAAGCAGCTGATGAGGCGTTATTAATGCCAGCAGGTTGATGCTGATTGGGTTTTTTTGGATTTCTGATGCTGAACTGACCAAACAAACAGTCGGGCACGTTACGCTCTCCCATAAGGTCACACGTCACGAGCACGCGCTGCACAAAAAACGCCTTTTTTTCCCCGACCGCGATTCGATTTTGACTTTGTAACATGACTTTGTTATTAAAAAAAGCATATTTATAGCGCTCAACAGATAACCTCTGGGAAGGAGGCTCTTCAACGTTGAGCGTTTCACTTGTCTTTCAACATGTGTGTGAAAACATTTCATGCCTTCTGACCGTGTGTGACCCTGTATTGTCAGAGAAAAATGCACTGTAAGCTGGTAGGCATGTCAAGCCACAGTATGGGGTCCTTACTTGTGCTATAATCCCAGCCATGGCCTTTTAACCCTCTACGGCTCACCATTCTCTGCACTGCTCTCTCCTCTCTCTGCACCTGACAGTGGAACACGGAAAAACAAATGGAGACCTTGAAAACCATAAGGCGCTGCTTGTTTGCCCTCTAAGTTGCCCCCCCCCCCTTTATTATTTTTTTTTCTCGGATAGATTCGTGGTCTGTGTTTGTTTTTAAATTTACTTATGTTTTCCTTAGAAATGAAATATCTTTGGCCGAGCGGGCCCTTCTAAATTCACATGCAGCCCGGGGATGATATTGATTTGCTGTTTGCAGAGTCTGTCTCATCTCTGATACGGGGGTTGCAGTTTTTATTCAGGTGAATGTTTTCCCACCTGTCAGAAAGTCTGCACAAGATGAGCCTCCTGCTTGACATTAAAGTAAGTGTTTAGATACAGAGTTGTCTTTTTCAGTCTTATCTGACTACTTTGAAAGATGCCCTAGAGCTTATTTGCACAATTTCTCCAAAAATAAAGTTGGTGTTTAAGCTTTTAGAACGGATGCCGTGTTCCCGGCGATGTTTTATATTCCTATTTAAAGGCTGTAAATGAAACCTTGTTAAGAAACCCGCGTTTTACGTTATACACTTTAGGATTACGGTCTGCCATCATACTTTATTTCCCTCCCACATTACAACTACAGCTACGCTGTGAACTTGATTTCACTTTTCTCTCTTACCTCCCACCATCCCCCCTACTTTTACTAATAAAGCCATGTTCCCTGCTGATGGAAAATTGTCGGTTTACCTCGAGCTGCGGGGGGCCTGGCAATCAGTCCTTAGAAAAAGCAGTGCCAGGTTAACCTGCTGTGATAGTGGACTCTTGGGACAGTGCCCCACCTCTGCTTGACATGCAGGGGCTCTGTTCACCAATAAGAGGCATGCCTGACGCACAATAGAGTTGTTACCAGCCTCTTCAGTTTAACGTTATAAACAACAACCTTCTGGTCAGACCTGTGCATGCTCGAAATGGTTTCATTATTTTTCATATCCTGTCTGATTGAATTTCTGGTTTTGATTGTGACGAGGATGATGTATTCTTTCATCCAAGCTTTTTTCTTCTACTTCCTAATTTCGTGTGACTGCTTGAATGTTTTGATTGCCTCGCTCAGTCTTCTGGTACATTCTAGTTAAGCCAACAATAGAGCCATACGTTAGAAACACAAAGGAAAGCTTCGGAGAATCAATCGCACCAATCTCCGAGAAGAACTGTTAATGGGACACTTACAGTATGGAGGCTCAGTCGTCTAGGATGGAGATGTGCAATAGCAAGTTGCATTTCTACACCTCTCTGGTGAACTATAGGGCCAGGCTTCATATAGGGAATCGCGTGACGTGAACAATAGTTCCAGGAGCGCGTCAAGTGTTTCTTAACCTGCAGCACTCCAGATCGTTTCGAATGCAGATGCTTTCTGAATCACCAGCCAAGGAAGAGTGTAAGAGCACTGGAATTGGACAATTTGCCTGTTGTTGGATTTAGATTCATGCCTATGCACCAGAGTATTTACATCACAATACACAGCCATCAGTGGTCGCTTCAGAACGTGTCGGGCTGTTCTGCTATTGTTTCCAGCTGCAGCTGGAGCACCAGCTTACCCTCACAGAAGGCGCCATTATCAGTCAGACCCCAGAACATACTGTAGTGTTGCCACAGCTACTGCGAGGTTCGAGCGCACGGCTCCGCGTGCGGCGTCGAGATGCGAGGCATCGTCTGCAAGCTAATCACATATTTTGTGCAAACCCCTTAATATCGACTTGACCACATTCGATTTAATGAGGTGAATGCATTAGACCGAGTTGAATTTAGGAACTCTTCAAGTCAAGCAACCAGTTGGCCGTGCGTCACGTGGGGCTTTGTCTCGCCACTGGATGGTCGATACAGATGAACGGGGAGTTAATCTGGTTATGTTTGAGTCTAGTTTTAAAGGCATGTCCAGAGTGATATATATCATTCATGATCCCCAGAGGATGAAACCATCTGACTTGTTCTGCAGTTAATTCATTCGTGTCTCTGTGAGGTGGATATTTTCGTTTATTTTGTGAATGATCATTTCCTGTGACGCAGCTAACAGTCGTTGTTCCCGGCTGAATCCTGTGACTGTTCATCTAGCGCCACCATCAGGTAAAAATGCATACTCTGTCCATGCACAGTGAACTGGCTAACATTTAGCAAAGTGTCTCGTGCTGGAGTGCGGCCTTGCAGAGCTGCTAGCGTCACTCTGGACTGCCAGCCTCGCTTCTTTTTGCAAAATAAACTTTGTGTTTGTGCAGTAGTAATTATAAAGTGTTTTATTATTGCTAATTACACCGTTCCACAATCGATAGCCCCGCTGCCCACATATTCAGCCTATCTAACGCTGCGTGAACAGTAGCTGCCACTTACATGGACAGCTGGATGCACGCACATGTGTAGCCAAGTTAACTGAGGGGGTCATAAATAAAAGTGATACTTTACACAGATTATGTTAGATCTGCTTAGTCTTAGTCTTGATGACGTCGGTTTCCTTCTGCAGAGTAAAACGAGTCAAAGACGAGACATTTATTTTATTATCTGAGCACTCGGTGGAAAGACAAGTTGACAACAAGTGGCTCATAACGCTCCTATACGAGCTGCGGCTGCTGCACTTGGTGATAGGATTCCCAGAATATGCCTCCCCCGCGTGATGTTGTTGTCTGTCACTTAATTAGCCTCCTGTTTTAGCGGCGCTTGCTCCTCAGGTATATTTGTTTGTGTTACGCATACGCAGCTGCGAAAGAGCATCCAGGTGTCGTCTGTTCTCTGAACTGTAATTGTCATGTTTATGTTTGTTTATGTATAGCTTTTCTTCCCACATGTGCGTGCAAAGGAAGAGAGGACGTGGGTTTCTTCTTCCCGTCTAACCATACACATCGCAATTGAGTAAATAAAGGCGCGTAAATCACCCTGAAGATGATATTTTCTGTCAAACGCATTGCGAAACATAACAGATGGAGATTTTGAGCTTAAATTGGAACACAGACACGGAAGACGAGTTGTTTTCTGACAGAAACAAATCAAGTTATTCCATACTATACAAGGATGAATATCATGCACACGCACACACAGAAAATAAAACATAGGATCGAGTCCTGAATGCATTTTCTGCTTTCCCCCACTCCAGATAAATTAATGTTTACCCTCTTTTGGCCCCTGGCTTTAATTTGTGAGAGCGAGCCTGATCTGACACTGTGTTGGGATATTCATTGCATCCCTTTTAGTCAATTCAATTTAATTATGCTATTCTGCCCAGGGTGCCAACGCAGAGCAGCATCTGAATGTTGCTTCTTCAATCTGCATGTATAAACAATGTCAGGAGCCAAGCCGGGAGGAGCCTGGATGACCAGTCGACACTTTCTGCTACATATACTTTCATGTGTGTGTTTGCCGCGATTTCCACGTTCACAAGTAGAAGCAGCTGAATTTTCTCGGCGAACTAAGTTGATCCATGTGTGGAATAAAATGGCAAGAGGCCTCCTCTGTACCACAAACTCTGTTAATTGGGAGGAAACAGCAGTCGGGATTAGTGTTGGAGAGGAGATGAGCGTGTAACCATTAAAAGGCTCCCCTAGATCTTTTTAGATGTAGTAAAACACATTGCTTTCACACTTATCAGTGACAAGATTTTTTCTCCCTCCCCGTGTTAGCATCTTTTGTGACATATGTGAGATCATACAATCCTCCCTCCTCGTCTCTAGACTGTGTTGCACATCTGTGTGGTCCCGCTGTTCGGTTCAGTTCACACGTGTGCATGCCTGCACCAAAATTCAATTCCAGGGAGGACAAAACACAGATCAGGTAATAAGTCCTGACAGTAATTTTTAGGTAGCCGCAACCAGAATCACAACTTGATGTTCGTCAGGGTGGCTCAGGGAGTGAGATCTTTTCCTTTTCCGTTTAGAGGCTGTTCTTTTTCTGCTACCAAGAAGTGCATCAATGTCAGCGCAGCTATTTTTTAGATATGGAACATTTAACATCTATATGTCAGAGTGACGGCTTCCTGTCATTCAGGCATTGATGACTTTTATGTTCACGCTTCTTACGGCTTCATTCAGACACGGCAGCACATTTATGGAAAGAGCTGCCGGCTTGTGCGATATCTGGCAAGTGGTACGCCGCCTTTATGATCGCGTCTCTGCTCTTACGGGATGGATTTTAAAACTTATTTTGCCGTCGAAGCTTTAAATAACGACCGCCGTGAGCATGAGCGTTGCTCATTCCCCGCTTCTCAACAGTGAACCCATACATTAGCATCAAATTCATCATTCAAACGTTATTAGAATTTCAATTCAGGCTCGTGCCAACACTGAAAGCGATATGGAAATGTTACGAGGTCCAAGCTGATTGCCGCCATGACTTCTGTAAAATGAGCTTGGTGTGTATTCAGACATGTCTGACATGTTTGTGTATGTGTAAATGAGCAGTGCTGGGTTATGTTACACCAGCACACAGGTAAGATTATCTGCACGCTAAACAGGTAAAGTAGCTTTTTTAAGAATGTATAAATCACTACGATTTACTGTTAGAATAATGTGTGGTCAGTGTGAAATAGTTTCAGTGTTGAAGGCAGATTCGTCCTGATCTGAACCGACCCCGTCCTGATCTGAACTGAGCACGAGATCAGATATCATCCTGGTTGTTTCAGCAGCAGAACTGAGGTCTCTTTCCTCTTCAAAGTTGCATGAATTCAACATTAAATCAAAATACTACAGAATATCTGGAAGACGTGAAAACAAAAATCAACATAACAGTCCGTGTCCGGCAGCTGCAGGTTTCAGTCAAAGCAGAAAAATCAACTTCTGCCACCGTTTGGCAGGAACACAATGTACGACGGACATCGTGTTTTGTGGCTGGGAAAATGGCGGCACAGTGATCGCTGGGACTGGCGCTCTCCCAAAAAAAAAAAAAAAGCCTCTTGTGGCTGCCACAACATGGAAGCTAAAGGAGAAGTAGAAGGAGGCAGCGGAGGAGGTGGAGGCGAAAAAGGAGGAGTTGGAGGAGGAGGAGTGTAGAGGCGAGCAGAAGCTGTGAAAAAAAAATAAAAATGAAAATAGTCAGATGGAATCCTTAACCACATAGTCATGCGTCAAGCCCACCGCTGCCACCTACTCATTACAAAAGACTCCTGAGCACGTTGCCACCGTCCTCCTCACTCCCCTGCATACAAAAAGGTATATATTATGAGTGAATTTTTAAAGGCAGAATAAATTATTTAACAAAACATAGGGGGGGTTGGCGGGGGGGACAACAAAACCACTGCGGGTGGCAATTCAAAGCAAAAGAGAACTGGGACTGGCTTGTGTTAACTGAGATTATGCTCTGTGGCTAAAATACAGTGCAGAAATTCCACTGTCTCCGGCTTTCATGTCTCGGGATGAAAATGAGATGTGTTGAACCAAGACTTGCAGTTGGTAACACGGTGATAAACAAACAAAACGCAACATGAATACCCAATTAGTGCTTTGACTGAAAGCCTAATAGCATGTTTGGGTAGGTTTTTGGAGTAACCAGAAACCACTGCTTGGCCACACTCCACGGCCTCATCACGGTTCATCATGCGCGGTGGCTCGTGCACCGTGGCGATCCGACACCTCTCTGTTACCTTGATGAGCGCTTCACATGGATTTTTTTTTTTTTTTTGCAAAGACATTTTTCAGACAAGCTTGCTGTTATTGTACCAAGACAATAAGATGTGTGTTTTTGTCTAAATTGAGATGTGAGATGAAAGAGCACTCTCTCTCTCTCTCTCCCTCTCTGGAGGAGGAGGACATATTTGAATTGGTGGATTTGGGCTGTGTGTATTCTTTGGCTTTGTGAATATCTTTGTGGTGCTGAAATGGTCCCTAAGCTCTTTTCCCCCCTCCATGTTTGCATTTTCCTGGTGATGACTCTGAGGAACAAGCTGTGTGTGGTGGTGTGTGTGTGTGTGAGCAAGTGTTCTTAATTCTGCAGCTGAGTTGGAGCCAAAATTGTAATAGGGGTCAGACATCTTCATTTTTTTTTTTTTTTAGTAATTTGAACATTGGAGCGCTCTGCGTACAGCTGCGCACAGCGTTTTGTCTCCTTCTATCTTGTCTGTAGAGGTAAAGATAAATAATACATCTATAAAGATTATATTAAGTCTGCTTGTCTGTTTACCTGTCGATGCCTCTCTCATTTAGCCCGCGTTTTCCCGCCACCGTTGTCGTCGTCTTCGTCAGTAGCAGAGAAATTCATGTCAAATCGTCCGTCTTGCTTCTGTGATGATAACCTGTCTCTCCAGAGGTGTTCCGATATGGCAGATGGTACTAATTATCAAGGGTCACACACATGCACCCACACACGCACAAAGTGTTTAAGGTTATTCACGGAGTGACAATGCCTCCTAATATAGCTCCTAATATGTTTTGTGAAAAAATCCTTGCACATGCTGGAGTTCACACGTTAACAGAGGATGAAATTAGTTAATGAGTCTTTTTAATTTTGCCGCACTGACTGTTTTCTTCAAACCGCCGACTCTCCGCAGATTTAGATTTTTCTTCTTCTTCCCCGTGCAAAGGCTGTCGACTTTCATTAAATTGTGTTGCGGTTAATTAAATTTCAGCAACTCCTCGCACCTGCAAAGGAAAATGGATTGAATTTTTTTTAAATTTTCACCTCCTTCTCCGTCTCTGCTCTCACACATGCACATGCACACGCTCACGCGCACCCATACACACACACACACACACACTCACAGTGTGGGGCATATTCTCGGCTGTGTTTAAATGTCCTCCACTTAACGGTGGCTGCAGTTCCTGGTTCTATGCATTAACCTTTGCAGTGGTATTTAATTAAAGGTCCACACCTGTACCACCACCTCCTCACCCCCCCATCCTTCGCCTCCCCCTCCTCAGCAGAACCAGGGCTAACTGAAGGCATGCTGTACATCCGTGGCAATTAGCATGACCTTAAAAACACCATGAGAGCCTTGGCACACGCCCTCCTCCTGCATGAGGCCCTTTGCCCTGTGGACCACTAGCTCTGCCTGTCCTTCTTCCTGACCCTGGTGTGCCGTAGCTATGCTCACGCTCAGTGGGGTCCAACCGATTATTGTGGCCCTCTGTGCCACGGGGCCCTGGGGGACCACATCAGGACACAGGTAGAGGTCATAGGTTCCTTAGGTTCCTTGAGGGAACTTCCTTGTGTCCTAACCCCAAATCATCATTAACTCAAACGGGGAGCACAGGAAGCGGCCTGCTTTTGGATTCAAATTGCCCTTAAGGATGACCCCACTTTGAGGCACGCGAAGACATTTTGAATTTTATTTGCCGCAGCACTTGAGGGGATCTTCCAGTCCGTTCTAACGGCCATTAAATTACTTGTTAGCAATGAATGCTTGCAGCTCGCCGTACATCTTCCCTCCAGTCCAGCTCAGAAACATGAACTTGTAAAAGAATAATCTAAGCTCGAAACTTAAATATATACAAGTGCGTCACTTCCTATACCAGAAAACAGGGTGCAGGAAATATAATCGGCGAAACATCATTTTCTAGTAGACGGGGTTAGGCTGAGGTAAGGTCACACAAAAAATGTGCATCCAGCTTCTCTATAAAAATTCTTCTTTCAATGAAAGGTGAGAAATGAACATGCCTGAAGCACGAGGCAGTCATGACATGATTATAGACTCCCCTCTCATATTGTTGCAAGCAGCGGTCATTCTTACATGAGCAAATCTATATTAGAGCCTTTTCAGGATTGCTTATAGCACAGTGCAGGGCCGTGCCTGCAATAACAGTGATAGCGCTTATTGACCAGATAAATGTCTTGAATAGAGTCACAAGCCCACACATGATTAGCCGCTCATATGTGCACCCATGCACATATGAGTGTACGCATGTGTCCACACACGCATACACCTCGCTAGCCTCTGTGGACCCCCTGTGAGGTCAGGAGCACCAGTGCCCCTGCGGTTTTTCTGCCCTATGGTATCATGCTGGGCAGATATTTCTGTCTGCTTGGATGACTCCTTGACATGGTGTTTATTTGGATTGGCAACTTGTTTTCATTTGAATCGATATGCGGCGCGGAGAAAAAGAGGAGGTTGATGCAGGAGGAGAGCGGAGCCATCAGGAGCCCTGACATGAAGAACATGGGCTGACAATGGACGCCTGGTAGAGGAGAAAAAGTACGTCTTCTCACATTGTGGATGTCTTTGTTTAAAACTTTAAAAACGTGCTTCCAGGAATACTTGTAGAGAAAACTTAAATGAGCCTCCGCAGCAGCACAAACTGCTTTTTTCTTGTTTATTTGTGTTTGGATGGAGTGAACGGTGCAAAAATGCAGTTTTCTGTGGATCACTTACCCGCCAGCATTGCTAAGGGAAGGCTAATAAAATGTCATCAGAGTGAAATGAGAGTTAAGTGGAGGGGAAAAAGCTGAATATTCACACTCATTTGGCTGACACCTGGGGGATTGCAGTCACTCATGGCTGCATTGATATGCATTGTATTATGTTCTCCTCACCCGTTCCCATTGACAATCAACAGCTTTAACACCTTTGCTTTAATTTAATTAAAGCTGTGATTGTCAGGGTGAAAACTTGATTTGCACACATACATGCATTCACATGTGTGCTCGGCGCGCACGCATATGCACGCAACATGAGGGTCATTGCACACGGAGGAGGACCAATTATTTCTGTATGGATAATTAACTTGAATGGTCGTCCAAGCAGAGCGGGAGCAGAGCAGGCATGGAGAGAAAAGTGTCAGGCCAACACATTTAGCATTGAGTCACAGACTTTTCTTCGACACTAAACTTTGGAAAGAAATACTTTCCTCGGGTGGACACCCTCAGGCTTCCTCCCTCTCTCAGTTTGAGCACAAGCTGCCTCGAGGCTCTGAGTTTGGATTACCTTTCCCCTTTTCTGTCTGGAGACAAGATGCAAACTTAATCTGCACAAGTGTTAGAGTGTGAACATTTTTCTATCCTACCTAGCGCCACTGCGTCAATGCATCAATAATTTAGTGATCAGGAATGGAGAGGATGAATGTGGTTTTACTGCTGGATCTGTTTGATGACTCATAAAAGCTGTAAAATCTCTGAAGAAAAAAAAACCACTTGTGTTGTTAGCCTTAAATATAATATTTGGGCATTGGCTATTTTTTAAAGGCTGCTTTATTCCAGCCAACAGAGAGCTCACATACTGAGCCCTATAAACAGATGCAAAACAAATTGAGCAAAGTATCAAACATTTTGGAAATCCATGATCATCTTTTAATCTTAGCTTAAAAGATGGTCCTGGTGGCATTTGTAGAACATTAAAGGACTGCAGACAGAAAGAGCCGGCGAGGTGATGAAAGTGTAGCCAGGTTTTTCTGAGCGAGGGGGATCACTCAGTTATTTTCTTCACCCGCTTTCATTACAGACTGGTCTTCTGGACCTTAATGACCACAGTGTTTTTAAGCACTGGTTTGTTGTCCGTTTGCTACGTTTCCATCACAACTTAGTTCAAATGAACAAACAGATCTCACAGGATATGTTTTCCATTTGTGGTTAATCATTCCACTTTTGTAAGAACAAATGGGCTGAAGATGAAATGACGTGGTGGGGGTTGGACTTAAGCTTCATTTATACTTCATCCTTTAAACGTGCATAGGTTCTGTAGCTAAGCTGTAGCAGGCGTGCGCCTTCTCAGAAATGTCACTATGCTTTGGGGCTTCGGTGGCTACAGAGAGAGATACCACATGGGAACAGCATGAGCTGTGATTGGTCAGCATGGGCTGCTTGTGTTTTCTCCCAGTTTCTGAAGCAGATATGTAGGAGTTATTGGAAATGGAGACAACACGAAACAAGTCAAAAAAGGCTCAGTTATATATTCAGTGGTGTGTTGCTGTCTGGAATTGTGAGTATACTCTTAATGATGTTATGAAATCAGTATCAGCCAAAGAAGAAGTGCAGGTTTGATGAATTACGTCACGCATTCACCATCCTAGGAAGAAAAATTCAGCTTGCAGAACTCTGCTGAACGATGCTGGGTCTATGCCGTACACCTGCACCTTTTCAGTATCACACACTCATCTGTCGGATCACATCTGATATCAAATCAAATTTTATTTGTATAGCCCAAAGTTACAAAATACATTTTGCCTCTGAGGGCTTTACAGTCTGTACAGGGAGTGACCCCCTCTGTCCTTAGACCCTCGCGAACAGGGAAAAATGTGGAAGAGCCACAGAGGAGGGGTCCCTCTCCCAGGACGGACAGACGTGCAATGGATGTCACATGCACAGAACAATCAACACAAACATATTGTACAATTACAATGATGCACAGCAGCTGCAATCATTAACTAACTATAAACTGTAGTGGAGATATAATAATGACAGTAATAATATATGTAGTGGACGTCATGCAGGACCACAGCAGCAGCCACGATCCATGAGAACCTGCTGGACGAGAGCACAGAGACTCCAGGGAAGAAGTTTAGTCAGTAACATGCATTAACATGCATTAATGAGATGGGTATGTTTACAGATGGTGGTGGAGAGAGAGAGATGAGATATATAGAGAGATACAAAAGCATTCATATGTGCATATATCCAATGCCCAGCTGTGCATGTAAAAATGATATTATGTTTAGTTGTTTCCCACTGTTTACTTACTGGTTCTATCAGCAGCTTTCTCTTCTACAAAATGACTTTTACATACTATCAATTTGTGCAAATGTGTCTGAGGGAAATGTAATTGCACCTGCTTTCTATTTTTATCAACATAATGAGAAATGCTTTAAACACAATGCCCATACAGAACGCCAAAGACACAGCAAAACTTTCACTGACAACGTGTTTCATCTGCAGCAAATTAACATTGTTGTTGATTATTTCACTCAAAGCACACAGGAAGTCTCTCTCTTTTTTTTAAAAGCAGTGACACTGAAGAAATAAGTCGAATAGAAATGTCACATCTATAGACGACAGGGTTGCCTGTAGCTGAGTCGGGGAAGAAGAAGAAGAAGAAGAAGAAGAAGAAGAAGACCACCTTACCATTAATTAATATCATGCTCAGGTGATTAGCTTTTCACTTCTGACAGCTCAGGTTCCCCTCAGCTGATAACCTTTCCCTCTTCACTTCATGTACCCTTGTCGCCATGGAGAATGTAAGACGGAGCAAGAGCTCGAGACTTATATATATATATGTGTGTGTGTGTGTGTGTGTGTGTGTGTGTGTGTGTAGATTTATATATGAACACATGCTCACATGTGCCCCAGGGAAGCCTTTTCCTTCGCTTCCCAATTCTCACCTACTTCTGCTTTCTGTCATGTGTGTCTCATTTGTCACAACATTCACATGTTACACTTTGCTGCAATTTGATGTGTGAGCTGCAGTCAAACCTGAACACCAAACAAGCCCCCCAAAAGCCAAAAGCACCGTGAACCCCCCACGCACACCGTTCATTCCACCTCCCCCTCCAGCTGATCGCCATTCTGTAAAGAACAAACAAAATCAAGTGAGAGCTTTGTGTGTTTTTTTGGTTTCTGGTCTCATCCCACAAGTTTCCTACTGGCAGCTTAATGATTACCTTTATGAAAAAGGCAGGTTAATCTGAACTCATGTATATTTTCTTTCTCCTCCACTCCTCCTCAGTCTCCTCCTCTTCTTTTCTCCTCCTTTCCTCCCCACACCAGGTGAGCATTGCCATTTGCCTACCTCGTCTTATTCTTTTTTTAAACTCTGTTCATCTCAGAAGAGTGTGTTTCCTCTAGGTTTGCAAAAGCAGAGAGGTGTGCATGGAGTGAGGAACAATACCTCCTCCTCCGTGGCCTTCTGTACCCCCTGAAGGAGCCTTATCTCTGGGATTGTAATGTAATGAGTGGCCCCTGGAAACAAAAGGCCTGACAGCTCTAGCAGCTCTGTGGCTCCCCGGGACCACAGCATTGTTATTAGAATCCCCAGGAGTGTTTGTGCACAGGCACACTCTACCCTTCCTGCATCTTCATGTCAACAAGATCCAACTAAAAATAATGCATCCAGCAAAATATCACAAACTAATAATGGGGGGCAGAAATACCATTAAAAAACGTCTTTCAAAAATGCCGTTGCTGGCAGCAGTGTAACATGTGTAAACTCAGTCTGAAGAGCAATTTTACACATGTAGACATAAGTGAATTCATCATAGCCTGGGGAGCTGTTGCCCTATTTTAATGTGTCCGCATTGACGGATGACACAAGTCAGCAGCGGCTTAAACTTTAGCAGCAGACATCCCAGCATTGACCTCTCCATCTCCCCCTCGTATTGTCCTTGTCCCTGTTGACAATAGGCCACCAGCGGCTCTGACATTCATCACCTGTTAGCTACACTCATCCATATGAATATGCCACTCAGTTCTCTTCTCTGGCCTGCAGGATGATTTCAGGGCATGGGGGTGGAGGTGGTGGTGGTGGTGGCACATCAAGAAAAACATCCTCAACGCTGAGAGAGAGAGATTTGTGTGAGATAAGAGACCACATCCACATTTCAGACCAAGTGGAAACGGCCGTGGTTTATGAGAGATGCAGTCAAGTTGCTCACCAAACTGAATCTAAGAATAAAGTGCTACATGATCAGAAGAATTCCTACCAGCTTTGGTTTGCAGGTTTTATTTGTTTATTCTTTTGCAAGGATTTTATTGTGAAATTACGATAACGTGCAAACACCTAAAATGTAAGGATGCCTACACTTGCAAACAAAATAAAAATAGTTTATTGAAAGTCACAGGCAACAAAACTGAAACCCTGATTTCTCTAAGTGTTAATCACGGAAAATACAATGCAACGCGTTTTAAAGAGTAAGTGTTGCATTTTTATGGCACTATTATTCAATTTTCTCGTATTTTCTAGCCACCTAAATAAGTTTAGTTTCATTTACAAAGACTGCGAGACATCTGTCACTGATGCTGCTTCTAAATTATTTCTACTAAAGAAGTAGTTCCCCTAAAAACTGTAGACAGCCAGGTGGAGCAATAAAATTTGATGAAGACTCTACATAGGTATTTTTTTAGATATACAGAAAATGTATATTTTTTAGTGGCTGGGTGAAGTGACCCTTTAGCAGACGAGGGAGGCAGTGCGCCCTTTACTTGTTCCAGCAGGATAAAAAAAGACGAGCTGCAGATGACGAATGTTTAAACTGATCCGAGAAATGCTGGCGTGGCTGCAAACCCACTTGACACAAAGATTTTTTTCCAGCTCTGCATTGTCGTGCAGAGGGCCGCGAAACAGCCACAACACACGACTTTCTATAAAATGCAGGAATAAAATTCAATTCTGCTGCATTATGCTGCTCTAACACAACCGGCAAGTGTCATCCGGTGACGTGTGATGAAAGGAGTCAGTTGTTAAAAGCTGCACGTCATGCCACTGCCTCTCCAGCGTGTTAGGTAAATATTTCATATCTACAAGCTCCTACGTTTTGTGAGTGACATTCTTTATGAGCTAGTGAGCCACTCACAGCACAATTGTGTGTGTGTGTGTGTGTGTGTGTTTGGGGGCTGCTTTGTTTTGCTAGCTGACAGCTCCCCTCCCCGTGTTGGGCCTGGCAGATGTAGAGGTGTCACCATGTTGATTAATTGTTTACGGTCACCTGTCTGCGTGGCTGCCTGTCTGCCATGTCGCCGTGTGCTAGGGGGATTTAGGGTTGTTGGGGTCGGAGTGAAAAAAGGGGAAGGGAGGGGAGGGGAGGGGAGGGGGGCAGCTGAAAAGGTGAGGGAAGGGGAGACAACAGAGGGACGGTGTGCGGGAGCTTGTGCTCGTGTAAATGATGCCATGCTATCAAGCCGGCGTCTTCAGCCGTGTCTGTCTGAACAGCAGTGTCGTCGTGTTGAACACGGATCACAGCTAGCCGGGGCCTGGCAGGGCCCTGTGCTCTTTATGCTGTTTCCTGCAGTTCATGGAGCTGCTCTCTGCAGAGGAAGGAGAAGAGAGGAGCACAGGCTGGATGGAGAGAGAGAGGAGGAAGTTTGAGGGAGTTTCTTTTTTTAAAAAAAGGAAAGAAAAGATGGTATTTAGCACAACTTCTCCTGCTGAGTAAATTAAAGCCTCTAATGATTGTGTGTTGTTTATTCAGAAAAGAACTGGAGCCTCTCAAGTGCCGCTGAAGAAAATTGTAATTAAGATTTTAAAAGCCACGGAAAGTAGTCAACAGCCAGCGCGGCAGTCTAATAAGTTGTAGTAGCGGGGCGAGCGCTGTGATACTCACATTGGTTAGCGGCTCTGTCCTTCATAATCCCATTTTTAATAGATGTCACAAGCATTTCTGATGTAAAGTAACGATGAATATTTGACAGAAGGAGGTTTGGTTCATTGAAATCAGATTGAGATTCATTCAGCAAAGATTAAAGACGCTTTTTTGATTTTCTCTTTTGCCGCTCCGTCTCCACTCTGTGCTTCATAGTTTTAGGATATTAGAGGCATGACACGAGGAGGCTTGACAGTACTGCTCGCTACCATAGTTTGCTGTGCCCTCATGTAGCGAGAGAGACGCACTGGACCTCTGCATCATTGAGAACACATATCCTATTCGGTTTGAATGGCTTTTGATTTAGCCCATATTATCCATTACTTACTTATTCATAGGCCACTAGGTTTTCTTCCCTTCCATCCATTCAAATCAATATTGCAGAACCCAGTTGTGAGTGTGGGTTGGGGTTTTCTTCAAAGTGGCAATTCTTCCAACCATCTGCGCCTCTCTCTCTCTCTCTCTCTCTCTCTCTCTGCACATTTTAAACCCGCCCTTAGTAACAAGCCACGGAGCACCAATCTGTGCCGTGATTCGGCCAAACCCTGCCTGCCGACTGGGAAGGAACATCATCAAAACTATTCTGTGTTGCCATGGAAATAGAGACCTCAATAAGTTCATCTTTTTCATGTGTGTTTTTTTTGCCGGGGCTTGCTTGGCATTTGGTTGGTTGGTTTGGTTTGGTTTGGTTTGGATGAGTGGCGGAGCTGCAAGCTGTTCCTCCTCAGTGTTTTCTCATCCCGCTCCTGCATACAGTGTGCAGTTTGTTTATTCAGCCCTCAAACATCACGGATAAGAATCCCTCATCGTACATCAGCAAGGTGTGATCCTGCCCGCCTGCGTCTGTTTGTGTATGTACAGTACACGTATGCGCGCTGTTATATTGAAACACATAGAGGCAGGTGGATCAGGGGTGCCACCGTGCTTGTGAGTGCGCTGCGTGAATGTGCTTTGAATGAGAGGAGAAAAACGCTCAGCTGGATGAATGGAAAGAAAATGGGTCAGCAGAATACATTTGCTACAACCAATTTGCGTTATAGATGTTTCAACATATAGGTTATATCGCTCAGGTTTCTGACTCGGAGTGCGGCATGGCAGCAGCACTTGTGTTCCGCATTCATGTCTTATTGAATCAAGTCGTAGTAGTAGTAGTATTAGAGGAAATGGGTGCTTTGAAGTAACTGGATCTCCCCCTTACACTAGGAGAATATCAATGTATGTTAGGCGTGTCAGTGTATACGTGTGTGTGTGTGAGAAAGAGATCCAGATAGCGAGAGAGAGACGATGTGTTATAGGCATGTCACAGCCATGTATGATACAGCTTGATCAGATGGCTTCCAAGAAATTCTCTTTGATGTTAATATTATTCATGTGAACTCTGTGAGGTAGTGAACGCCGGCTCTCAGAGGGGGAAACGTGAGAGATGTCTCCATCTCCACCGTTCAAGCCCTAATTCACAGAAGAAGAAAGAAGAAGGAGAAAAAAAAACATTGCAACAACCAAGCTGATCTTACCCAAAAAAAAAAAAAAAGAAAAAGAAAAATGGTTTTGGGGAGGAGTACCCAGTTCAGGGCGTGCTGGAACAGCTATATTCCATGTAATTGGACCATTAAAGTGATATCTTGGCATCTCTTGCTGCCTGCTCTGAGGCAGAGAAATGAGAGCTTGTAATGTATTCTGACCCTCATCTTGATATGACTGTGGAAAATAATGCTAAGTAACTCTACGTGTCTGCGTGCGAGTTTATCCGCGTGTGGTAAAGCAAGCGTGTTTGTGGCCTCCGAACTACTTAGCGGTGTGAATGTAATTCAGTTAGAGATGAAAGGCTGTGATGGGGTTCTGTGAGTTATTGTTGCAGAGAAAGTGGCCAATTAAATCCAGTAAAATGGCATGAAATACCACGAGTGGGTTCCTTTTTTCCTAAATCCATCCCCGCACTCGAGGGTTTTTCTATCCACGGCACGAGGAGAGTTACTTACTCGTGCACTTTACCAGATTTTCAATTAAGAAGTCTCTGAAACGAGGTTCAGATTTAGATACGATCACTGGAAATATCACTCGTTTCTTCTCTATCGGCTGCTGCTGCTGGCAGAGAGGCACGTCAGCATTAAAATCATGTTCAACATCACTTTTAATCCTCTGATACACAATCCAGCCAAGGTGAAGAAGTGAGGTGTGTGTGTGTGTGTGTGTGTTCCTGCTTATCTTGTAATCAGGACTCCACTTCCATTTCCAAAGCTGACCTTAACTAGATGTGGCTGATAAGGCGGGCCACTGGATGCATCTGTATGCCAGGCCTATTGTACTGCAGGAGGAGAAGGGATGAGAGAGGGGGGAAAAGAGAGAGGGTAGGCAAGAGGAGGGAGTAAGGGGTGAGTTTGCTTGAATCTCTGAGGGCTGGCTAACCCCCTGCTCCTTTCCTGAAATGGAGATGTTATTACATTAGCAGCTAAAAGGGTTTATTCACAGTTAGTGCAGTTTAGGCATGCAAATGGAGGATTTCAGTGTGCTGTGTTGCCTGGAGGTATAGGACAGAAAGCACAGGAGATTTGCAAGGATTAGTTCCACAGGTTCCTTTTATTATGGAAAGAACCCTTCCTGAATGAAAGGGGGAGGAAAAGGTGAGTTGAGGAGAAAGGATAGAAGAGAGGCAGTGAGGGAATTTTAGGAGGGATGTTTTTTTTTCCTTCCCCACATTAGCCCAGTTGTGAGGTACGTGAATGATTTTTGACATCTTGACTCTCATATGTTCTGAGGTGAGGATTTTTTTTCCCCTCCCGCCTCCGGCTGCCGTAACAGTTGGTAAACAGTATGCAACACCTTGTCTTGCCCTCCTTCAGCGGTGTGTGTTTTCTGCACAATAGTGCAGTGTGATATGTCTCACTAAACCTAATCCTGAAGCCCACTCTGAAATAAGCGATGGTTATGATGATGAGGCCTTTTGGCAAATTTTACAGCGCACACTGCTCGGTGCACATGAAATGGAGGGTGGCGACCCATTCAGATCACTCATGTCGTGGGCGCGTGTCTGAGGGACTGTGGTGCTGCAATCTGATATGCTTGAGTTGTAAAGTTAAAGCCTTCATTATCTCGGCACGAGGCATAAGGTGTCACCTTCACTGGACCTGACACGTGCACGCTCCCCTAACCATGGGAGACCACTCACATACACACACACACACCAGTGTACGTATACAACTCAAACCGTGGGAGACAATGTTGAGAGATGAAGGCTTTGAGGAAGAGATGGACAGAAAGACTCTGAATTAATGGTCGATGGAAAAGCCAAGGTCAGTCGGGCTTGGGTTTGCCGTGGTGGTCAAGGTGATGGGTCCTGCTGGAGCCAAAGGGACACACACACAAACACACGTAGAGAAAGCCAATGGCAAATGACTCAGGTCTGTTGTTCAGCAGGGAGGAGAGAGTGATGGCGAAAATGAAGGGGGAGATTGATGGGACAGTGTGTGTTTCAATCAGACTCTCTGTGATGTCATCTGCTGAACCGCCATTTATTCTTCACTCAAGCAACTTTTTTTCTCTCCTTTATCCAGAAGCAGAAACTCGGCGCAGTGAAGGTCTTTTATTTTGAAAAACACTGAATATATTGAATTAAAAATAAAATTCAGAACTGTACAGGCCTTTTACAAGCTGAAGTGAAAATGTCTTGACAATAGATGTGTGTGTGTGTGTGTGTGTGTGTGTACATCGGTAAGCTGAGCAGCGGCCCTTGAGGTGAAGTGGCCTGTTAAACCCTATATTCAGCTGGAGGCATTGCTTAAGAAAAGAAAGTGTGAGGTGTCGAATGAAAGCTCTCTCTCTTCTCTTCTCTTGTACCAACAGCAGTCATCCGTCTTTTCTGGCAGAGCGGCTCTTTAATTGTCCGCATTTGGATGCTTTAACACTTGTGCTGTTAACAGCCATTAACCGTGAGTGTCCTCACACAACTGTGAAGGAGAGACAAAGACTACGAGCACACAAACCAGCGACGGTTGTGTTGAGACACACACATACGCACAACAGGAATTAGCGCAATCAAACACGGCGGATATCTTTTGCAGGAGAAAGACACAAAGGGGAAAAAGGCTTTGTGTTGATGCTGGGTTCAGTCTCTTAATACATAAATTATTAAAACCCAAATTATAAAAGAACTTGACATTATGCAAACAGTTTACATTTTATCTGACCAGGCTTTCTTTGAGAATAGATCTGTTATGAAGCTGAATTGAATTTTGTTTGTGGTGCTCTTTAAAAATTCAACAGAAAAACTGCAGCGGTGTCCACATCACTCTGGATAATCCATAAGTCTCTATGTTAAAAGTTTGCAATGGAAAGACTTTCTCCTGAAGAAAATTATTGATAGGTGGCAGCAGAAATCACAGACGTAAAAAAATGTAAGTGAATAAAAACTAAAAGAAAATTCTCCTTAAAGTTCATGTCAAATATTAATGTGAATGTGCATGAACACACATATATCTGTATAAAGGATGAAGCCAGCATTATTTTATTATCAGCATCAAATTTTTGGATTTATTTGTTTGACACATATTTATACTTTCATGTCAAAGAACTTCACTGTCTCCCAGAACTATTAGAAGGATACAAAAGAGGCATGCGGCCGTGCTGTTCCTCCACTACAATGAATAGAGCAGTGTAAAGACAGAACTGCATCCCTGAGCACGCTCAGTGACGTCAGCCCGACAAGGAGCTACTCTCAACATCCTAAAATGCAGCCGCAGAGTGATTCAGGACAAACTACACCGACTGTGTTCATTGTGATGGACGGATAGCTGTGTCTTTGGACGACAGTGTGGCTGCAGATGCACAGACAGTACTACACCGTCAGACGGCTTCATTGGAGGTTTCAGCTCTTTACACGAGATTTGTTGTTAAATGTAAAAAAGCTGGAATCCTGCAGGCTCTGTCCTTTAAGGCATGCTTTCATTTATGTTCCTCAACTAGCCTGCAGAGTTTAACAGTCACCTCCTCTCCCTTTTCTAGAAATTGCTGCACCTTCAGCCCCTTTGTGCTCCTCTTGCCTAAATTCCAGGTGAATAAACATGAGTACAAAAAGCTAATATGAAGGGCAGTACATCAGGCAGTTACTATGGAGTGTGTTACTATTTTATTCCTGAAAATGAAGATGCATGCACATACTTAGAAGCACACAGAGACCTAAACACACACACACTTCTCAGCCCAGTGCCCTGGGCCTGGATCCAGTCAGAACAATAGTGGAGCTGCTCCCCCTGCTGCTACTAAATGGAAACTGCCTCTGGGCCTTCTATCATTCTCCGTGCTCTGTGTGTGTGTGTGTGTGTGCGTGTGTGTTGCTGTGCATGTAAGAGGTGAGTTTGTTTGTGGGTGTTTGCATGTGCCAGCCAACGTGCACATGTTGCCCAGCTCTCCATCCCCATCCCATCACATTACACAGTAGGTCTGTTCTGCTGCATCCTGCCACAAATATGTATGTGTGTGACCTCACCTTCCATTCTCTCACCCCTGTGCCGTTCTGTAACAACAGCTCCGGCATCTGCTAGCGATTGTTTGTGGTGGCTGACTGTTACCCAGCCTCCCTTCCTTCTTGTCTGCCTGTCCCGCTATAAAAGTCTAATGATCTTGTGTGTATTTTTTTTTTTTTTTAGTCTTTGCATGAGTGTGTGTGCACGTGTGTGTGTATTCTTATGTGTTTTTGCATGCGTACACACTGCTCGGGATGGTTCCCACTATCCACATAAGGGGCAGTTTTGGTAAATTGGAGGAGGATAAAAACAGATTATGAAGCAAAAACAGACATTTTCGCTACATAAAAATCAACGTCGGTAACACTTAGGGCATGGAAAATCCAGCACCCAGAAGATGTTTTCAGGAAACGTCATTAAACGGCATCTCTGCTTTATTTTCTTTTTTCTTTCTCTCCTTTTTTTGCAGTATACATCCACAGAGTTTTAAGCACTGACTGTCATTTACATTTTACCAGCCATATGGTCACCTGTCATGTTCGTATGACCAAGTGATCAAAGGCTCGTCTCTGGTTTAATTGTTCCCCACTGTTAGGCTTCATCCAGGAAGGACTCTTTCCATCTCTTCTTCAGCAGGTGGTGTGTGTGTGTGTGTGTGTGTGTGTGTGTGTGTGTGTCTGTGTGTGTGTGTGTGTGGAAGCATGCTTGTGGGTGCATTATTTTACAGTGCAGACTGTAAATATTAGGACAGTCTTGGTTTTTGGATAATGAGACAATACCATGAGGTTGAAACGTTGATTTTTAGTTTCATTTTCAAGCTGTTTAATCCATTGTGTTGTAGGAAATGTAGTCTGCATGCATTCCCTTTAGTCTGCACTTTAACATTTTAATTTTGCTGTCTCAAATTCTACGTGCTGAGATACAAACGAGTCGCAATGAAAAACACATCACTGTGAGTAAAGTTTGAAGTTTTCCTGCTTACAAAAAAACCCTTTAAATTATTATAATCAGGTTGTTTTTTGCTCGCTTTGTTTGGGGATTAATCCCCACTGTGTTTGTGATTCTGAGCTGAGTCTGCTCTGACTGCTTCGCCTGGTGCAGACCAAAAAAAAAAAAAAAAAAAAAAAAAAAATAGAGGCCAGTGCCTAAAGTCAGTGCTCCATGACAGTGCTGGGTGAGTGTGGGTCACAGGGAGGGTGGAGTGTGTGGGGCATTGGATATGGTATACGCGCTGGCGGTGGTGGGGGTTACATCGAGGCTGACTAGAAAGGGCGACAGGGAGGGGGAAAGGATTTAGTCGGAAAAGGGGCTGAGAGAGAGATTCACATTGATTGGGTTTTAATTTGGTGGAGGGCCCTCTTCAACCCCAGCATCAAGCTGCACCCATCCCCCCTCCATCCAAATCCCTCCCTCTCACCCAGCCACCCCCCCTTCCTGTCCCGATGAGAGTGTGAGGAGTTGAGGAGTCGGGGTGGTCTGCGTGGCTGGTCAGAGGCAGCTGATAGGAGTAAACTAAACTCAGCAGGCCTGTTGTTTGTGTTTACTCTGTGTGTGTGTGTGTGTGTGTGTGTGTGTGTCAGCTGAACAGAACAAGCCTTATATTGCTTCACATGTTCCGGCACCTTGAAAAGGTTTCTATAAAAACACGATCAATCAAGGTCTACTTTCACAGGTGGTCTAAACTCATCACTCTCTTTGTGCCCTCGCTCCCCTTTCTCTCCCTTTACATCACATCTATCATTATTCTTATTGCTTTGAATTATTGTACCACATTTATCTGTTCATCTTCCTGCAGTGGACCTGCTGGCTGTGAAAACCTGGTGTTGAAAGAGCACTAAACAAATTAAGGACATTTAAAGATGTAGTCCCCCCTCCAGTGTTTGCTTTAACAATCTAATCTCAAGCCTAATCTCTGACAAGTTTTCTTTTTCTTTTCGTAATTTGCAGGCTCAAAGAGGACAGAGGTAGAGGTCTAGTCTTAATTAGGTTAGCTATCTATGCGCCAAAAGGATAAAGTTCTCTCACCAGGACTGTTTCAAATTAACCTAATTGGATTTTTAGCAGAAACTCAGCAAATAGTCAGGGTTAAATAAAGAGTGGGACATAAAGGAGGGAGTTGACGTGAACTGTGTTGCGTGAACCGAGAATAAAAGCCCTTTGGAGGGTCATGTTCAAGGTTCCCCCTTTCTGCTTTCCCTCAACAAACAGCAGAGAAATGCTGCAGGCTTGCTTCAAGGAGAGCTGGCTTGGCCAGGGGGGCACGGGAAGCCTGAGATGGGGGGCCCAGCTCAGGTTGAGCTTACAACAGGACAGAGAGAGAGAGCGGACTGAGGGTATGTCTGCAATAAAGCACATAAACCTGAAAAAGCACTTTGCAGCATCAGTGTATATCATAGAAAAAAGAAATCAGCCCATATGAAAATGACAAAATGTCAGATCCTGCAGGATAATCACGGTCTTAAATGTGCTCAGCAGGTTAAATCTGTCTAGTCTTTGGCTTCAAGTTCTCCACGATTGCCTATAAAGTGTTTTGCTTTTGTCAAAAATCAATTTTTATGAGATGACCCACAACTGTGAGTAAAGACGAAGTTTCTTTTTTTCCCCCTCCACTGCTGCTAAACATAATTTCTAGGAGGCTGCGTCGGCTGTACTGATTTCAAATCAGTATTTTACCACATGCACAACTTGCTTTACTACGACGTCCAGTGGATCCAACAGCTGCAAGTGAACACTACAGTAACTGTCTGTTGTTCACCTTCCGTTAAAAATGAGTGACTTCCACTTAATCTGAAAATACGTGAAGCTGTGTGCACAGTTTAAAGGAGCAGTGTCCAGACTTTGGTGGCATCTAGCTCACATCTTTCTTTTCTTTATTTGTTCATTCTTCACTTTTTCTTTCTTCATCCTCTTTCAGATGGAGGGGAAAAAAATTAAAATTAAATGCAAGTCCTACAGTTGGTTCTTCAAATAAGATGGCAAACAATCAAAAACTGTATGTATTACCTGGAATTTTAATTTATTTCCTACACATATCGTCACAGGAGTTATTAATAGGCTTTTCCCCCCTCTGATATTCAAATATTATCAAATTAGCACTTCCTAAAGTAGCACGGGCTGCATTAAGAATCCCAAGTTCCCCACCATGCTGAAGTGTGAAAATATTCCAGGGGGCAGTTTGATTATAACCAAGGCTAGAAGATGAAACTATTCCCATGTTCAAGTCTCTCAGGGTGAATTAATTAGGAAGAGGAGCAGTGAGACATGTGCAGCCATCTACAAACTGAGTTAACATTAATCACAGGTGAAAATGTATATCGTGTACACCACACCTTCTGCCTGATGAGATGCAATTTGAAAGGAAGGAAAATGAAATGTATGATAATGGCTTTGATTACAATGGAGGCGTTGGGAGAAATTGGTAATGACAATGACAGAGTCTGAATTAGAAATAAACAGTGCTCTTTTAAAATAGCATGTGGATTGAATGTAACAATTAAAAGTGAAAACAGTCATTACTTTCCTGACTGGCTGTGTCAGAAATTACAGTCCATTGTGTGCAGTAGTGATGTATAGATGAGTTAATCAAGCATATTGATTGCTGCAGCAGTGATGCAGAGTGTGGATTTTTAATTAGCGCATGCTTGAGTGTGTTAAAACTCCTGCACTCTGTCTGAGTGGAACCAAGTGGAACTGAGCACGTCAGGAGAGAACGTAGCTCAATGCCCCCCCCCCCACAACCAGAATACGGCTCACACCGGCACCATGGCTGCCTCTCCGCTCCCATTCCAAAAAACCACGGATTAACTCCCCGTGTTCCACTCTGTGCCTCGAAAAGTAGGCCGCCATTTTAGGCCTGGCCCGGCCCCTCCTGCCCTTCATTTTGAATGGGGCGTTGGGCCCACAGAAACCCCACTGTTTGTCCAAGCAGTTGTCCTCCCCTGAAGGTCCCTCTGAGGGGAGATCTTTTTGGAACCCCACAGACACTCATTTTCAGAGCTCATTTCGTGTATCACATCTCTTCATAAATATTTCACAGCTCTGTGATCAAAGCCCACCTCCGTGAGCTCCTGTTTGGCTAATTGCTTTGGCTCATATACAGTGTATTCTGGACTTTGCATGTCCTCTGCAGAACTGATATGACTAAGAAATGTGGCGCGTTTGACTGTGTTTATATTTCATAACGAGTTATTAGCATGCACAAATATGTGTTTGAATGAATTAGCTTGTTTTTTGTGTATTTAGTGTCAAAAGAAAGTCGACTGGACTTTTTTGAGCTTAAATCAGAAAGAGCAAAGACTTTTCAGCCACGTGGAAAAGTAACTTTCTACCTTAATGATAATGTATTTGGATAACACTGCCAGTCCATTACTTTGTATGTTTCTAGTCCGTATGCTGTCCACCTGTCTCAATAGTAAATTTGTCCAGCTGCAGATAGCTGAGGACTGCTGTCAAACCACTGCTTATTTTCCCTCTCTGAGGCCCACCCTGGTCTGCACGGGATGACCTGGAGCTAACTAGGACACTCTGTCACATGAACCATCCTTCTGCAGGAAAACAGCCTTTACATCACAGTGCTGGTGGTGATGATGATTTGAAGAGCCGAGAAGGAGATCACGGTAATCCAAGTGATGATGCGCATGAAAATATAATTTCAAGCCCTTCCTTTCTGATGATTCTTCTTACCTCTATCTCTATTTTGCATGGTCTTGCCTCCCTCTCTCTCTCTCTCTCCCCCTCTCTCTCTCTGTTAGTTAGTCAGTGGTCCAAGAATGCCCTCTTTCCCTGCTCCCATTGATTCCTCAGCCTGCAGAGTGATGAAACAGCCGGACCACCTCGCCAGGGCTTTGCTGCTTTTCATGTTCCCTAAGCGCTTGGCTCTGTTCACTAAACTCTCCAGCGCTGTTTGTTTAGAATCACTCATCAATCCAGTCAGGGGCTTTGCAGAGAAGAATGTTCCCCTTTTAAAAATTGCTCAATCTTCCCTTTTTATTTTTGCATATTTGGGCGTGTATGTCAAAGTCCGGATTCTTGCCAATGTTTGTCCTGCCCTTTTGGCTCTGCGACTCCTCTGTCTCCATCTTCCCACAGCTTCTTCAGCCAGAGGATCCCTGTGGTCCAAAGACAGTCATTTTTCCTGATTAGGCCTTGTGTCAGTTTAACCATCCTTATCGGTGCATATTTTCATTATGCAGATGAGGGTGGGCCAGTAGAGCATCGCACACTGGGCATGAGAGGATGCATGCTGCTGTTGTGTACCACTCGGTTTGGCACCCTTGCAGCTCTCCACATACGCCACCCTCTCCGACACACACGTCCTCGCTGCAGTCTGTCACATTTCTTTCTGCAGAGGGCACATGCATGATGAGATCACACACCAGGCCCTGGGGCCGGTGTTTATTATGTATGAGTGGGTTTATCCTCTAGGTGCCTGGTGTCCAGGATGGGGAAACCAAAGAACCAGGGAGAGTCCCAGCATTTGTCAGCGGCTGACCGAGGGAGTGGCAGGGGTAGGCGGGGGCCGGGAGCTCTGCTGCGCGGCAGAGGCCTGGTTCAGGCCTGGTTCATGTGCTCTGTGGGCTCCCAGGCTGGTATGCTAGCTCTCAACCTGGCTCTGCTTCAGACAAGCCTCCCGCGGAGGTCAGCTGTGCAGACAGCAAAACAGAGCAGAGAGGGAAGAAACGTGTTGAACAGCACACCTGTCCTCACCGCTGAGCAGGGAGTACGTCCCCTACAGCCTGCAGCACACCGCTAGATAATGTGCTAACCAGCGTTTGACGATTAACTGAACTGTTGTTCTTTCTTTCTTTCTTTCTTTCTTTCTTTCTTTCTTTCTTGCTTTCTTTTGCTTTTTTAGGACCGCTCTTTTATTTAGTCGTAGTTTTGTACATGCAGTCTCGTTTTCAGTGGGCAGAGGAGATGCAGATTTTTTAGAGATGGAGGATATAGTAGCGGCCTAATAAAATGTGTGTCTTCATAGAGTAGACAGCTGAAGCCCTGGTTTGAGCTGGTCTTTGCTCCCCTGCTGGGTGTATTGATAAGCAGCACTGAACCCTGCGGTCAGTGTTTAATTGCATTATTTGGAGTCCTCTAGTCACCCTCCTCTTTTCTCCTTGATGGAAGGAGAGAACAAGTGTTTACTGATATAGAGAGGTAAGGATCAAAAAGATATGCTGAGGGAGGGAGAGCAGGCTAACACTCGGGAGCTCTAAGTATGATATTGATGGATAAGTGAAAGCTTCAAACCCATTGCGCTGGCTAATCCTCTAGCTATCGCAGTCGTGTTATTACAACGGAGGAGAGGCGGACGGCCAAAGCATAACGGGGGCCTCAGCTTCATTCAGGTCTGACTTCACCGACCTCCCAGAAAATCTGTGGAAATCTATGACATCATTGTTCAAGCTGGCTTTTATCTTGTTGCGGCTTATCGTGCCCACTGTTCCAGACATTCACACATGCACACACATACACACGCCTACAGAGGAGACTTCCAGCAGAGTGGATTAAAACAGCCTGCACACTTTGACAGACCTCGGTGGGCCCCAGCGTCTGTTCTGAGCTCTGATTGGGGACCCTGTTGCTTCTCTGGTAGGTGACACACATAAAGGAGAGCAACACCTTGACATCATGCTCAGAAATTCATCCGTCTGTCAGAAAAGATCAACAACCGTGGAATACGGACGCTGAAATGACTGCTCCACAAGTGCTGGCTGTTAATTTTCCATCTATTACACAATCTCTCCCCTCCACCCGCTCCCCCCTTGAGAATCTTGTCTGTGTCCCGTTGCTAAATAGTGGGTGATGGGGTGAGACGGTTCTAGACACAAGACAAGGGAGGTTTGAACAAGTTGCCATGCTTGAGCAGTGTTGTAAACCCTCTTTTTCCTTCACCTCTGTACCCTTCCTCTCATACTGATGATGTGTTTTGTGGTGGCATCTGAAAGTCGCTTTGTCCACTCATCATGCCCTCCCACGCCCCGGACCCTCTATCTATACACACACACACAAATGTGCATGCACTTGCACACACACACACAGACAGACACAGGGGTCACAGGGAAGAGCATTCATTCATGTCAGCCAGCTGCACACTCTTTCACCTGGTGCCTAATCATGAATGGTGCCTGGATCCAAACGTGGATCCCACAAAGTATGACACACACACAAACTCGCATTAGCAGTAGTCCACTTCTCGTAAATGCCTTCGGTATGTGCAGCAGTTTGCCTACCACACCTGCTCAAATTGTCAGATCGTGCGTTTGTGCGACGACGTGGAAGACTTCCTCATTATGGCGGCCATTGTGCGTGTGCTTCTTTTCAGGGGAGCTGAGGTGGAAAGCCTACTCACTGTGGCATAGAACAGAGTGGCCATCATGTTCATTGTACAGTCTCCAACAACTTTGAAGACATAGTGTGCTCACACATGCACACATTCACACTCCGAGAAACCGCGGATGACATGAAGCATATCCCCACTTCCTGGCACCCGACATTTCAAGGATATCAGGGCTAATTACATCATCATTAACTCAAGTCGCATGCGTTTGTGTGTTTGTGTGTGCGTACGTGCTCAGTATGACACGCACAGATCTGTGTGTGTGTGTGTCTGTCAAGTTTTAATGAGGCTCCTCAGACAGGGCTCATTGAACCTTTGGTCCAGCACTGAACGCCTCACAGTTCTGATGCAGGCCAGTGTGCGCCACCCCCAAGAGCCACACGGGGACAAACACTGCTTATCAGATGGCAGAAACAGATGCACCGCTTTCAGATAGATCAGACACTGAAAACACAAAGTGATGAGCGCTGATCCCAAATGGTCTTGAAAGTGGTGTATATGTGCGGATTTGTTTGTGCACGTCTTGCTGTGTTGCCGTCGATCTCAGAGAGTATGCGGGTATGTGTGTCTGTGCATGTAACTATATGTGACTGGGTGTGTGTGTGTGTGAGAACAAGAGAGAGTTGTGGGGTCAGTGAGGAGTTCAGTGTGTCAGAGGTCTCCGAGCCCCGGCTCTTTGATTCCACTCCCTTGCGGCTCGGAGAATTTCCTCTCCAGTTTCCCAGTGCTGAGCCCACGCTGGGCAAGGAGAGCCACGCCAGGAAAATTTATGTTGATGTCAGCAATGAAAACACCACCACCCCTCTACCACGTCTCACAATATTTGTCAAACAGCAGTCTGTCCATTCTTTCTCTCTCTCCCCTCGTTCTCTTCTTTCTCCCTGAATATTTCCATTCTTACTGATATACGTTTTCTGAAATCTTAAATCCATGTTGGCGAGG
Organism: Nibea coibor; assembly: GCA_023373845.1. Taxonomy (NCBI): domain Eukaryota; kingdom Metazoa; phylum Chordata; class Actinopteri; family Sciaenidae; genus Nibea; species Nibea coibor. The sequence continues at coordinate 23,290,477 of CM041724.1, read as the reverse complement.
GGTTTCACACTTCACATGGCTTGTTGTCTCTGCGGGGACTTTGGTAACACGGCTCTCGATTGGTCTCCTCAGGGGCTTGGCCAGTTTGGGGGTGTCTTTTAACGTGTAATCCACACATATTTCCTTCCCTCAGGCCCCGAATATGGAAATCTAAGACAAAATCACAAAAGAATTACAAATGCAGCATTATGCCTCCTCCTTCTTTTCATGGCTTCATGTTCCTACAGTAAGGATTTACCTGTTAATATGGGCTCCCATCTTATTATCATTGCACCATTAATTCATGACATAACAAACTGCTGTCACCATTACAGCACACTATAGTGGACAATCCAGTTGAGCTTGTGTGTTTTTAATCTTCAAGGATAGACCCACGCAGGGGCGCCTGCAAACCATGCTGCCCACTGATCACATCGTCCCCGGGGTCAACTGATATGTTTGGTTTTATCTTTATATTTTTCTTTGATGTATTCACATGCAGGTGGTTAGCTCAGGCATCGAAGAGTGAGAGAAAGAAACATTCAAGAACTCAGGTGTTTGTGAACGCAGCACCATTCCACATTTGCAGCTTCCCAGCAGCACCTAAACGCATCAACGCATTGCTGCTGCAGTGCTACAGAACCTCAAAGGTCCAGTGTGAAAGATTTAGGAGTATTTCTTTGCAGGAATGGAAACCAGTTGTCATTAGCATCTTTTAATCAGTGTACAGTAACCCATTGTTGTGTTTTTCTTGTTGTTAAAGTGAGCCCTTTATATCTATCGAGCGGGTCCTCTTCCACTGAGTCCGCCACGTTGAACCGCCATTTTTCTACAGTAGCCCAGAACAGACAAACCAAACACTGAGCTGGCATGTTTGGACGGAGAGGGTGCCACTAAATCTACTGCTACTAAAGCCCACAGCAGTTAATTGGTCATTAATCTTCAGGTAGGAGGGAAAAACAGTCCAAAATATATTTATGAAAATCAACAAATCTTCTGTATAAATGGCCATCAATAAACTAAATGCCGTAAAGAGATACGCTGTCATATAAAATGCTGTCAGTTTTGAGCATACACTGTCATGCACAAGTTTCATGAGGAGACTGAGGCTGAACTTCCAGGGTAATATGACTCCACTCTGAGTCATCATCCCTGGTTTATTTATCGTCTATTGCTTTTACATGATATCCTTTTCTTGAGAGCTCATTTTCCAAGCTGCGTTATGGGATCCCATACTGTTGGACGGTTGCTGTGTTTGACTGGATTTACATGTTGTTGAAATGTGGAAAATCATTACTGCATTTGTGCTGAATGGTTTTATTGCACCCGAGCTGATGTGGTATTCATCACGCTGCGTTTGATAGATATTTATAGTGTGTTTGGCTGCACCTGGAGAGTGCAGGTCTCTGAAATGCAGCATAAGAGGCAAATTGTTTCAGCAGGTGATTGAGTTTTATGATGATATTCAGCCAAGTATTTACAGTCTATGGATCATGTTGCATAACATACTGCAAAAACATACAAGACGCTTCATTCGTCATTTCATTATAGGCATGTGAGCATCGAGGGTTTTTTCTCTGCACCTGTGGGTACTATGCGATAGTATCCTGCAGGCGCCCCTGCCCATGCAGAGATGGATTTGTAGACATGACACACTCCTCAATGCGTTTCAAACACACTCTTTCTCTGGTGTATTGTGTGCCGCTTTCTCGGGAAGCAAAGGTAAATCTTTTATCTTTGCTGAACTGTCAACTCCAGCAAACTGAAGACGGCCAAAGGTACAGAAGCCACCGCTGAACTGGAGTGAATTGAGGGGTCTGGCTTCTCGTGCATGGGCACACACACACACACACACACACACACACATGTATACATATGGTTTGTCAAATCCAAGTGTGGGTTTTTTAAAGTCCCATCGCCTGAGGGTCAGTGATAACACTCAGTGCTTATTTCTTATTGGCTGAGAGAGTCACAGTCTCTCCTGACACAGACAAGACAAGCAACATGTGGTGATCTCTGCATTCTTATGTGTGTGTGCGTATGTATGTGATCGGGTTTAAAGTATTAGCAGCAAAGCTGGATGAGATGTTTCTATGAGCTATTGTGGTTGACCTTTTAGGTGTTGGCCCGTCGCTTTGTGGGGGATCAGGATTTTTTCAACGTGCAGAACTTTCCATCTCTGAGAAAAACAGCTCAGTAGGAAACCTGAGACAGGTGACACTGAGAGATGTGTATCGTTGTGTGCATGTGTGTGTATTTTGTGTAAAATGTACATGATAGATTCAGTCCAACAAGCCCCCTGCCTTGCTCCACCCTACCTCCTCCTGTTCCTCACACAAATACACGTACAACAACTCTTGGTAGTCATTTACCCTGGGCCAGATTTGGACCTGTTCCATGCCTTCAGGCTGCTTCAGTCCCTTGATTCCCAAGCCTCGTCCCACTGGCCCTCAACCCAGCCCCAGCCTCCCTCTACTGGGAGGCAGGCGAAATGGCTTGAGCTATTATCTGGAGCTAAATCACCAGATTGCCACCGCCTTTGCTGCTTCTGTATTGTTATTATTACTGATGGAATGTAGAATTAGGCGGTATGCATATTTCACGCACAAACGCTGACTCAAATAGACTCCAACCTTGTACCGCAGATGACTGAATCTGTGTTTTTCTCTGATGTATTTTGCATTACTATTTTTTTTTTGCTGGCTTTGAATTTGAAGCTCCTCCTTTGCATGTTTCCTATCCATAATTCATGTCATCTGCAATCTTAGATGTGTAATCTGCAGCGTTTTCTTTTGTAATCTTTAGAGTAGCCCCTGCACTCATCATGTGATATTTATAGATTAACATATTATTGCCCTTATGTTCTTATTATTTTAGCCATCACAAGAGCATAAATATTCCTCTTTGCAGGAAAGCTGCTGGTTGCTGCTAGATATAAACGCGTGTGAAGACACAATTTATGAAAAGTCTCCTTGACAGTAGACATGACAAGCGGGCATTCTAGTCACGTTTTTCCCTTCGCCTCCTGCATGGCATCTATCCATCATCTCATTGGTTGGCATGCCTGGCTCCTGCCATCATCACCATGGCAATGTGAGTGTCCTCCCGGTAGCCATCACCATGGCAATGGGAGTGTCCCCCAGCAACCATCAGCATGGGCCGAATGTAAGCCTCTTAACCAGGATCACCATGGCAATATGTGCCTGCCGAAACACCGAGCCGTGGTATGTGTGTGTGTGTGTTTGGAAAGAGGAAGAAAAATGATAACAGCGATATGAGCCGTATCGTTGGACATTGGTGATGGCTTCTTTTCTTCTCTCCGTCTATCTTTCTTTATCATGCACTCTTCCTCTGTCATTGTCTTCCTCCAGCACAGTTTTTCACATCTCACTGAATCAGCGTAGTGGGTCGGTGCCGTGATGTCGCCCCTGTCCTAAGTGGGACCCGGCAGGAGGTTCAAATGGCACTCATGGAGCCACAGTCCATCCCATCCCGCTGCTGAATACTCGAGACCCCTCGGGGAGTTCTCCGGCCACGTCTGCTCGGGGACATCATCTAGTGTCGGTGTCCTGACACAAAATAGTGAAAGCTGACAAAACCACGGGGGGTGAATTTAGGAGGGGGTGTCTGGTGGAGAGAGAGAGAAGCATGCCACCGCGCTAGCAAGGACATGGACGCATGGCACACACAGTGACACCCTCGTAAACAAACACTACCTCTCACATACACACATATTTATACAGTGCACATACACTCATGTGCAAAATGTGCTGTTACACTTCTGTAAAGACACGCGCTCATGCACAAACACACACGCGCGCACACACAGAGTTAATTGTGCATATTCATGAGCATACATACAGGGTGTTCCGTTTCGCAAGGCTGACTTTTATTGTTTCCCTGGTGTGTACAGTGTATGTGTGTGCACTGACGCACATGGGCATGTTTATATAAGAGTGTATGTGCAAGTGTGAAAACGCGTGTGTCTCCCCGCATGTGCGTGTGCATTTAGCTAAAGAGCCTGGTGGGTATCAAGAAGCATAGCTTTAAGGTATGATATGTTAATAAAATGTGTCAAGATGTCTGGAACCCTTTCTCTCTTTATAAACAAACTTACAGCCTGAGCGCTGCTAATTAGCAAGCCCATCTGTTCAGTTTAGCAAAGTTGTTGAGATTTACCACGGAAACTGTAAAAAGACAAGCTCACTTCGACACAGCAGATGACAAGTGTTAGAAATCCCAAATTCAATTCCCCAGCCTACAGTCTCTTGTTGAGTCTCTTATTCAATTACTTGTCTATTAATATATTTGTTTATTTATTTATTTGAAAATGAATGAGAAGCAGCTTTTCTTTCTTTCTTTCTTCCTGTTTTTTTTTTTTTTTTTTTTTCATCTTATGTTAAAATGACCATACTGGCACACTCACACACCAGCAGGACCGCAGTGTTCGCTGAGGCACAGCATATGAAGATACAGGCTAACATTCCCCAAACAGCATCATCCAAAGCTGTGGCAATTTGCTGGGAGAACATTAATTGCTGTGGCTGGGGCCCAGGTTTTGCATGCTAAGCACTCTAGCAGCTAAGTCTGTAATACGTGTGTATGAGCGTGTGTGTGTTTATGAGTGAGAGAGTTTGCATTTGCTCGTGTGTGTGTGTGTGCTAGTGTCGGGTGGGGGCTGCGGAGGAGGTGGTGCGTGTGGGGGGCACAGGGGGTCCATCTGCTCTCTTCTGCTCCTCTGCACTGATATAAGATTACGTTAATCTGGGTACTTGTCAGGACAGGTTAGTGAAAGCAGACGACTGGGTGGGACTCATGCTAAACAGGTTGGCTAGAAAACGTCTGTTTTTGCCCTCAGACTCTCTGCGGTGTGGACTTTGGCACAAGGTGGTGGACGGTGAGCAAAAAAATCCCATAAGTGTAGCGAGATTTACAGACACCACCGCAACCTGCAGAAAACCATGAACACACGCAGCCCGACCTCGTCCGGTGATAGAACTTTGCAAAAAAACACTGTTCTCTGTGTGTGTGTGATCAATACAGCTGAGTCCTGAGTCTCATTTGTTAGCTGACATGCATTCATTCTTGCACATGAGTGTTTTGTATACCGGACACAGTCCTGTGGAAGTCCGACCCTCCGTCTGTGTGTGTCACTGCCCTCCCCTTGCATCACCTCTGTTGTGTTTGCCCCCTTCTTCCCACCTCCCCAAACATTTTTATTCAATTAAATAGCCCTCCTAAATCCCACCCTGCATCCTGTGCACTTCAGATGTTGTTTTCTCTGTAAGCACTTTAAGGCCCGTAATGATTTTGTAACTTGTTATGCTAATTAGAATGGCCCTCTCAGACCATGTAGCACGGAGAAGGATTTATTGCCCGTTTGCTTGGAGGGGAAGAAAAGAAAGAGAAGTTAGAGTAATTAATCCCGTTAACCAAGGATAATTGGGCAAAAAATAGCCCTGCCACTGGCACTGTGGTGGGAGGAGTTGCAGTTAACCCTGTTTCCTGTGTTTTATTTCAAACTTAATGTTTCCTCTTGTTTAAACTTCCTCTCAGGATTCCTGCTAATCCGCTTGCCCGCGTCCCCATTGGTGGATTGACGCAGCATTGGGGGCCACAAAAAGGAGGTACATGAATTCAATCAAACATCAGTAAGGATTTACTCTGCTGTCCACAGTCGGGGTTAAGTTTGATCAGAACAAATCAAATAAAAAGGAGTAGCTTTTTAAAAATATATTCTAGCAGTCTCTGAAGCATGTGTTGTGCTTGATTTATTTCTGTGCATGTGATCCAGCATGTTTGATCATACTGTTAAACAAATTAAATCTCTGAGTTATTTAGTCTAGCTGAATCAATTCTCTTATTTAAGCAGCATATGTTCAGAAATGCATTCCATTAATTAACACACTGCGGACAATTAAACGCTCCTATTTTTTACGACCTTATTGACTGCGCTTAAGTTTTGTCTTTCGCCTAACTGTTTTGCATTAACATGTTTTTATGGGAACAAACATTTTCCGGTTTTTACAGTGGAATTCCCATGCACATAGCCTTTTATGATCAGCTGCAATAACAGGCAGTGCTAACTCATTCCATACCCACAATCCTCTCCCTCAGGAAAAACACTCATCTGTTTTTGTCAGTACCACGCCGGGGCTGTATCATTCATCCACTTTCAAGGAATTTACAGGCTTAAACAAGACCTCCTTGAAGACGCATTTGTGTTATAAAAGAAAAAAAATAGGACAAATAAAGAGGAAAAAAATAGTTTCTGTTCTTCGAAAATGGTTTGGTCAGTGAATCAAAGGGCTGCCAGGTTATTCAGGGAATGTGCAAAGACACGGATCTATATTCAAACGTGACCTTTGATGTGATATTTTCTCATTTTGGTGGAAATGATAAAAGATCCTGTTCCTTCGTTACAAAAGCTTTAACTGCTTTTTATGATTTCAATAAAAAATGTTTGCTTTCTTTTTTTTATTTATTGTTTCATGGATTAAAAAAAAAAAACAGAATGCCATGTGAATACGTCCCGTTGGCCTGAAAGGCAGCAAACAATTTGGCCGCATTAATTTGAGAATTCAACATTTCTGTTGTTGCTAATTGCTGTTTTGATTGTTTTCAAGTTCAGTTATTAGCCACATTAGGTCAGATTAAGGACACGCATGCCGAGACAAAGCCAGGTAATTAAGAGAGGATATGGGGAAGCCGGAGTCAGCCCTGTCCAGCTACACTTGACTTCATTAATACTGCTAACTTAAATCAACCGTCACAATGCTAGCAGGAAGGCTATGTTTTTCTCAATGTGAACTTGTAGTCCTTCACAATGGGCTGTTTAGCATCCACAGTATGGCTATTGTCACTGTCAGCCATAGGATAGGAGGCAAGGGCATGGCAGAGGAGAGGCTACCAGGAGGAGAAGTTGGGCAGAGGGGACCAGGGGGAGAGCACTTGACATCTTCTCTTGCAAGTAAAACCCCTCATTAATTACAGCCTAAAGATAATTATTTCCTTGATTTGTTTTGCTCTCTCCAGCCACATTTCCTATTGCGTTGCCTCTATTTCTTTCTTCTCTTGTTTACTTATTTATCTATTTTTGTGTTTACCCCCCTCCCTGCTTACACCATATGGTTGCAGATCAAATAATGTCAAACATTTTGCCCTTGCAAGTTTTTGCAATTTGCAGTTTCCAAATGTGAGACCTGTTGAAAGCAGGAGTGATAATGGGCATGCTCTACCCCCCGCCGCTTTTGTCCCACCATATCTCCCTTCAATTAATGCTACAGCGGGAGTTTTATGTAATAACACTTGCACTTCTGAGCTGTCCGCATGAGAGAGGGAGAGGAGAGGGAGACAGGAGAACAGAGGAGGGAAGAGAGGGAGGAGGCTGAGGTTTGGGTAGAAAAGAAGAAGAAGGCAGAGAGAAACAATTAAAACCGGGATGGGATGCCATGACGGGCCTGTGTTGTGTGGCCATGTGAATGTTGCATGTCAGCTAAATGGAGCAGGGAGGGGACGGTGTGATTGGCGGTTGGTGGAGTGCATGCTAAGCTTGTCTATCATTGTTGCCGAGTGCAATCAAACCGGTGCCAGCAGGACGGAGGATGCGTTGACAGCTGTAATTACCCATCGCCATGGTGATCACTTTTGGCCTGCCGTGGATGGCCGGCTGAGGCCCCTCCTCCAGTCAGCCTTTAATCAGATTGGGCTGTCAGTTGTCAGGTAGACATGGGTGGGCCGGACACTCTGTATGTGTACTGTCTTGGGTCCCTAAGTGTTTTTAATTAAGTATTTCCATCCAAACAGAAAATGTGTCTCACAGCTGAACGGAGGAGAGGCGCTCGTCTACATGTCTGTGTTTACAGGAGACGAGTGTAGGTGGACTTTGTGTTTTTGTGTGCCTGGTCATTTATAGGACATATTATTACAGCAAGCAGGATGTCTCTTTGTGGTTATCTATAGCAGCTCTTTGACTCTCCATATAACAGCAAACATAATCATTGTCTCAACGCTCACATGTTTGTTTTTGTCTTATTTATACTCTGCAGTATTTAACGTTTAATTCAAGGCATAAAACCCAAAATCCCCAGGGTTAAAAAAAATACATATTAAATTACATATTAAACATTTAAGTTTTATCTAAATGTTGATTGATTTAACAACATTTTGTGAAATCATGCTATAAACGAAATGCCACTGCCAGCGCCTGTCATCCTTTCATACACCCAGACTGTACATGACTCACTGTCCTTTAATGTGATGCAGCGGCAGCAGCTGTAATGGTGCAGCGCTTAAGGTAACGGAGAACGTCAGGTACAGCCTGATAATGTCAGTGTGATAATTAGTGCAGAGAGGCTTAAACCAGCGGCCCACGGGGAGACAGCCCCTGGTGTGGAGAGATGGCACGCAGCTGGATCATACTTAATTAACTAATTGAATATCATTTTGCCAGTTAGCTGGAAATTAGCTGGATATTAAAACGTGGACAAACACGACACTGAATAGACATTATGAAATTAATTTGAAAGAATGCCCTTTTCTTGCAAAAGCTAATGGTCTGATGATGAGGGTTGATTTCATTCCATTGTGCATAATTAATGTATTTCATTACTTTGATGCTTATTTTTCATCTGAGCCGTGCCGTAGATTCCATCAGTTCTTACCTGCCTTCACTCACACCTCTTTGACTTTACAGCCTACACAACTGATTCACGGTTTAAATGCATGTACAGTACATGTGTGTGTGTGTGTGTGTGAATATACTTTACTGTACTGTATGTGTGACTTTCATTAGTCCCATATGAGATAGCCAGAGTCAGCTTCTTGCTGTGAGGAGGAGCAGGAGGAGGAGGAGGAGGAGGTGGAGGAGGGGGGTATGGCTTAAGAAGGTACAAAAATATCTCTGGGTGTAATAAAAAGGAGGTCAAGCTCATCTTGGGTGACACTGGAACCTAAATCAAGTTCCACATTTATCTAAAGATTTCCACATTTCATCAGCCAATACAAATATATATTTTTTTAACAGGACGACCCATCTTAGGCCAAATGTCACCTTCATAAAAATCAGGTTTTCATGTATGTGGTGGTCGTCTTCTGAGGTCTGTGTCGGTGCATACAGACTCTTGTTGGTTCGCGGCACCTCAAACAATTAAATAAAGAAAGGAGGATGTGTTTTGGCATCACTGTAGATATAAGTATGGACTTAAAGTGCAACAAAAGACATGAATCCTAATATTCTGTTGAAATCCTGCCGACCTCTGTCTCTCTTTAACAACAAAACAATATTTTTCAGCTTGATACTACAGACGATGCTCATGAACTGAAGCTCTCAGCTGTAACAACTTATTAAATATGATGGATTTTCTTTTTCCGGTGGCGCTGACAGTACTTTCCCCCTCTCAAATCAAATACGTGTATTTGAACTCCTTTTTTTTTTATTGTTTATTAAGTTTTATAGGAGTCGGTTACTAACAGGGTGTATTTTTTCTTACCTATGAGTAACTGTATTTCATTTTCTGTGAATGATTTTATGGCAAACAAAAACAACATGTTCATACATAGCTAACAGAACAATAACATGGTAAATATTCCCTATTCTAAACCTAATAACAATGATTTATGGTCTGTAACATCATCAGTAACATCAGCACTTTGTAGATGGATATCTGAGTGATAATCGATAAAAATCTTCTTTATCTTTAGTAACTTTTGCTAATATACAACTCACAACAATTCTGACTGCAGTGTCTGTTCAGTGAATGAGGCCCTTTACATCCAAGCAGTCAGTACAGCGTGCAGCACCTCACTACTGTATATTGGAGGAGAACAATTTCCAACGTACACACTGCAGATTCAGTCATCTTAATATAGAGATCAGCAGGAGGCATCCGAAACCACAGGAGGAAGACACTCACTACTATATCCTGTTTGTTGTTCCGCTGCCACCCCAGTTGCTCTTCATGCAGTAATAAACAAATAAAGTGGGAGAAATTAATCCCTCTGGAGCCATTGTGGGCATTTCACGTCACCCGCCACCGTGCTCCCCAGCTGCTTCTGCGTGCACGTGTGTGTGTGTGAGAGCACATAAATTTAAGGCTGTGTGTGTGTGTGTGTCTACGCAGTGGCCTGCGTGTGATACAAGGCCCACACTGAGAGAGAGATGAGGACGTGCGTGCGTGACGAATGGCTGAGCAGAGATACATTGACGTTATCAATGATGAGAAAAATCAGTAAATGTTTACCTCAGCTGAAGGAGTCATGTCAGGATGCACATACCGTCTAGTAATTAACATCTGCACACAATGCTGCATACATGTACTTTATTCATTATGTGGAAAGATTGACTGCTATCACGCTTCCATGTGTACTTAGCTCCAGTCTCCGTGTATTGATTGACAGTTAAACATCATGCCGGAACACAATTGCTTCAAATCTGTCTTCGGCTGCAAGGTAGCGAAATTTGTGCAAAGCATTGTGTGTCCACGTTTTCCCTCCCAGTCGATCGCAGCTATATAATTAATACAAATAACACCATCACAAAGTCCAAACTCATCTCAGCCACTCAAGAGCAAATTGCCCGAACAGCAAAAACGACTTCATCCGGCGATATATATATTTCAGAATGGCTGTGTGTTCGTCAAACGGCGGAGCAGACCACAGAGAAATTTTCTCTTCCTCAGATCTTAACACACCCACACACAATGGGTGTTTAGTATGTGTGGGTCAGCACAACAAAGGGGCTTATGGCTTGTTGTTTCCTAATTAAGAATGTAAAAGGGGATTAGGCTTCAAACGGCACAGTTTTTGTAGTTTCCTTCTTTTCTCCCTCAGCAGCAGTCGAGGTACGGGTTACCTCTAATGGCGGCATTAGCCCATTATCATTTTCTTGTGTTATTTTTCTGAGCACAGTTGAGGCTCTTCCTGTCCTCCTCACTGTCTACATCTTTCTCTCTTACATCCCCCTGTTTTTCACCTCCCCTCCCCTTCCCTGGTGGCCAAAGTAGCACAAAACGTACCACTGGAACCCCCCTCATCCCTCCACACACACCCTGCACCAACCCTCCCAAGCCCCCTCTTTCTGTTTCTCTGAAATAAGCAGTATTCTCTGGTCCTGTTTGATCCTTTGACTATGCAGGGGCTTCATGTCTGGCCAGTGTTTTTGGATCAGCAGGTAGTCGCAGGCAAGCTGTTAAAGGGGTCATCATTCTTCTCTCTCGCTCTGCTCCTCTCCGCTCCTCACACACAGATGGGGACCTGCTGAACTCTGCCAAAGGTCAGCGCTAAATTACATATTTTATGAATTCTTGCTTTAGTTCAGGCTTTTGAGAGGGCAAGCAGAATAATGAAACGCTGCGAGGAAAACAATTATCCGACGTTTTCATTTATCACGCTGACTGACGTTATTTCACTGTTTCAGCTCAGATATCTCAGAAATTTTAGACTTTTTTTGTAAAATTCTAGCCGCTTAACTCTTATTTCACGCTCATAAGAAATTGAATTATCTTCTCCTGCTTTTGTTGTTTCTTTTCTCTCCCTCTCTCTCCATGAATTCGGCCTTCCCTCCACCCTGCGCGAGTTGAAAGGGTCCGTCTGAAATGTGTGATGTTTGGAGAGGAGACATTTTGGCTGGCATCCAGCTCATTGTACAGCAGTCTGGACGGGCTGCCATGGCGGCTTTAACTCGCTGTACAGCAGACAGATGACAACTGCCGGCACGCCATTCAAGACCTCAGAAACAACATCTCCCCACCATGTCTGATGCATTAGGAATGGAAATCAGTGTTTCTGTTGGTTGTACTGCCTGTCTCCTTTGTTGTAAGAGGATGGATTTGCCCGTGCTTGTTTCCGTGCATGCTGAATTGGGGCTGAAATTTCCTTCCCCTGATTCCTGTTTAATAGCTGCTCCGCGTGCTCATAAGCTGAGTTATAGGTAAAGGTAATGGTTTTTGGTGTGTTTGGATAATTCAGTTGCCATCAGACTGCAGCATCTGCCATCAGGTGTCTTCTCACCGGGGATTCCGAATGGTGCTGGAGACGCGGGTATATCTGCTTCCACACTGCTGAACATGACATTTGAACGTGCGTGCACGCGCCAAAAAAAAAAAAAAAAAAAGAAGGAAGAAACAGTGTGTGCATGCACGTACACAAACACACTCACACACTTCACAGAGGCTGTGTGAGAGCCAGAATGCAGAGCCTGAGGGCTGTTGTGTCTCTGATGTTCGTATTGTTTACTCTGTTGTCCCAGTGCATGTAGGAGATTGTTGCGCACTTAGGCCTCACTCCAGCCTTGTATTATTTACTATGACTGTTGTGGACAGCAGGTTACTGTCCGGGAGAGCTGAAAGGCCGAGCAAAGAGAGGGGTGAAAAAAGGAGGCAGAGATCGAAGGAGACAGAAAGAGATCATTGACTATACCTTCTCCCCCTATATTTGTTCACATACTGCTTCTCTTTCCTTTTCGGTTTGTCTTTGATCCCTTCTCCTCAAACCTCTGCCCCCATGGGTCGCCAGCTGTCAGACAGCCAGAGGAGGGTGCCGCCTCTCTTCTTATCCTCTCTTCTCTCACTTTTTGCCGTTTGGGATACGCACCGTTTTGCACCCGGGGAATCATTTGGGAACCCCAGGTAAGTGAACCGAAGCCACACAGATGTTAATCTCCCCTTGGCCCCCCTCTCAGAGACACGCACCACACTCCTCCACCTCCTTCTTTTTTTTTTCTTGCCCTTCTTGCCCTAAGTCTCTAAAATCTCATTGAAGACAGCAAAGTGGGAGTTGAAGTCTCTTGATTAAGTTTCTTTTTTAATGGAGGAGGAGAGGGGAAGTGGTGACAGATAGCGGAGCGGGATGTATCTCGCGGCTGGGTGTAAGGGCCTCACTTTGGGCACGCAGGCAGGTGAGCTGGTCCTCACCTCACTCTGCTCTCCCTCCTCTTCCAGCAATCCGGTTATCTGTGTCTATTACAGAGGGGTGGCTGACGGCCTGGATAAATCCTCACTCTTCCAGACATGTTCTTGGGGCCCTATCAGCTGGGGACAGGACCTTGAGCCCTGATGAGAAAACTGGTCCAGGGAAATTGAATTAACTATTGTGTCTGGGACTTCATTGATTGCTATTAGAGTTGGCCTGGAGCTGGGTGAAGAAGAGACGAGGAGAGTTAAGCCTGTCTGAGTGGACTGCTCCGGTCGGTCTCTAGAAGGAGAACTGAAGTCATATCAGTTTCAAACACTTGTCATGTCACTCTCAAACTGTAATTAACAGCAGCGGGAAAAAATATCAAAGTAAATAGGGCGAAAACAGCAGCACAGGAGACGACAATTATCATGACAATGTTCACACTGCCATGAGTAATGCTGTGAGTCAGTCATGTTAGAAGTGGATAACAATGAGAGTCAAAAGTCTATAAATGTGACAGGTCTTTTGGCTGGAGATGATGGATGGAGTCTGTGATGCAGACACTTCCTGTTTCTCTGGGTGCAGAGCCGCGGATGAAAGAGCTGCGGTGTGTTTTCAAACCGAGGAAGAACAATAGGTCAGAGGAAGAAAGAGTTCCCCTGACCTGACCCCCCCTTCTGTTGAGGCTGGGGCCTGATAGTTCTGACACCACTGATCTCTCAGGCTGACTCACACAAAGAAAGAGATACCTGTGGGCATTGTGTGCTGCTGCTGCTGCTGCATACAGGCACCTGCTTCGTTTAGGAATTTGATTGCAATTTCCACTGATTATGCATTTAAAGATGAGAAAATACAGTGCTTCATAAACATGTATACTCATACGACTTCCTCTCCTGTCGGAAATTATGATAATGTTTCCTATCATTGTTATATTGCTACCAAATATGAACATTTAAACAGTTTAACACTGAAAGGTTCACACCTTTATTTTGAAATAGTGCCGTGCTCTGTCCTTTCCTACCTTATATTCAAAACTTAAGTGTCAAGACTTCATCCCTGAGATTTCAAACTTTAGTTAATACTAAATTTAAAGTGATATTTCACCCAAAACCACAATTTTGCTGAACGTGGCTACATTTTTTTTTTTAATCACATTTTAGCAGGAATATGAATATTTCCAAGGTCCTGATACAGTATGTCGACAGTGGAGCAGTGGATTACACCAAAGGAATCACAGTGCCACAGTTCTCTGTCAAGGAGCAACATCAAAACTTTTCCCAGCCACACATGAAGTCTGCAGGGTTTGAATGTTTCATACTTTGGCTAGAGAAACTCTTTAAGGCGCGGCGATACTTCTAAGCTGAGCGGTGTTGATGAGAATATCTAACTGAGCGGTATCAGAGACGTACGGTAGCGTGTTCAACAGTGTCACGCCAAGCCCTGTACGGATCCGCCGGGGTGTTTGTGACAGCCACCTGTGCGAGTGTGTGTTTGGCTTGTCTGCTACACCACCGCTCGTCGCTTCCTTCAGGAAACCAGCAGAGATGATTGATGATGGTTTCATTGTTCGCTGATCTGATATCGCGTTAGTTTAAAAAAAGCTCTATTATGATTATTATTATACAGTTTTGGTTTATATTTGTAACAGGTTTGGAAATCATTCCTGTTATTTGAGGTTTGAAATTAGCATTTTCTCCCAGTTTCCACCTCAAGATGATTTTGTTGCAGGCTCAGACTGATCGCTTATGAAGGTGGATCTGGCAGTGTTGAAGTGTCTACAACCTCTGCAAATAAATGAAGCAGGTTAAGAAAATTCAAAAATATGCAGACTGGAAGCAAAAACATTTTTTCTACATTGAAAGCGAGACCTATCAGCATACAGTATAGTCTCTGCAAACAGATGACATGCAAATATGTGAAGATCCCTTGTTAGCAGCCTCTGATAAATGAAAATTCAAGGCACACAGAGGCATTTGTTCCATGTATTGTCTGGATGCAGAGGATGACCCTTGTACTCATTAGCATTGGTTGCTTGCAGTGGTGGCAATTAATGAAAGGAAGCCTATTCGACTGTTGCACTTAATCTCTAAATGTCTAAAAATGTAAATGAAAAAGTAAGAAAGCAAATATCTTCATTAACTATCTGTCGATGAGCTTCACATTAATGTGAACGTGCACCCGGCCCTTTCTGTTCTCCATAACCTAACTTCACCCTACACGCTCAGCAGCGGCTGTACAGCCTCCATAGGTGTGGGCCCAGAAATATCCCACATGGTAGCTCACACTGTGATCGCCTCCAGCCCTTCATATGAGGTATTCTGTATGTGTGTGTGCGCGCGGATCCGGCAGCGTGCGTGTATGTGTACACTGGCAGCCTCACTCTTTTATTCAGGGATAGTTCTTTCATCCTCTGTAAGAGGGCCGCAGGGTCTTGCCCTCTGAGTCCCAGAGATGAAGTCTAGTGTTTATGTGCGTTAGATTTCCATCCCACAGAGTCGGCCCTCCCCTTCTACTCACATTAAAGAAGAGATGTGGACAACAGCACGGTGGTTTACATTTTTACAGTTGCTGGTTATAGGCAGTGAGGTTTAAACTATTACTATTATTACTTTTATTTTTACTTCTAATGTTGATTTTTTTATTTCTTTGTTTCAAAGATATAGCATAATCTCTTTTTGTCTTATTATATTTATATATATGTTTTCTCTGACAATCTGATGACCGTGCTTGGCATATAAATTGAAACCAACGCTGGCATAAGACAGTTATAGTTGTCAAGATCCTCTCTATGACTGGAAAACTGTTGGTCTTACAGTTTAAAATAGTAAAACTATCCATCAGCTGGTGAAATATATAAATATGTAGAAATAATAAATGAAAGCACATCCACAGAAACAAATATGCATGTGCACACAAATCTATATTCACGCTTTCATTCAGATCTATTCATGCTCCCAGACGCAGGCATACGTACACACACACACACACACACACACTCTGAGAGAGTGGTGGGTCAGATGGGCAAGCAGAGGCCGGAGCTGACCTCTAGTGTGTGTGTAGATTTATTCTAATCAGTACTCTGCTTCTGACAGGTTAACTGCTGCCCTCTGACCCGGGGAGCTCTCTGGGTGTCACCGTCCTTGTGTTCCCTGTCCGCTTTTATCGGCAGCAAAAAGAAAATGTAAATTAAATGCAGCATAAAAATAGATGATGGGAGCTTGTTCCTCTCATCCTTTTTATTCACCCCATCTTATCTCTCCCTCCTTTCTCCGCTGCTTTGTTTTTTTTTTTTTATATTTTACAGCGGCATGCTCAAAATTTTGAGGAAGAGCTGCCCACGATTTCTGCCTTGTGCTTGTTTTCTTACTTTTTCTCACTCTTTTCAACGGCACACATGCAGCAGGCATAATAAAAAACAGTGGCAGGGTGGAGAGCAGGTAGTTTCCTGAAGCCTGACAGGTGATGATCACCAGCAGAGTTACTGTATATTCTGGTGAATTTGCTACAAACGGATTATGACGTAAAAACCTTACGCCCATACATCACGCAGAAGAAAAACTCTGTCTCTGTCTTTCAGTACAGCTGTCCTTAGCAGTTGTAGAAGGTAGTGTTGCATCTGTTGCTGTGCCTTTTCAGAGCGGCAGAGAGGGCAGTCGAATTAGATAGCATTGTTATGCCTCCATCAGAGCAATTTTCCAGCAATGCCTCTAAAAGCCCTCACACACTTCATCAGTATTATTGTAATTCTTTAGCTCTAGGTTATTTGGCAGCTGCTGTGCCCCACTGGCAAATCCCATTCGTGATGCCGTCCCTTTCACCGCAGCCAGAGATCCATTGATTTTTCTTTTCTCTCCTCCATCCTCGCCCAATTCATTTCGGATTGCTCGATATGAAACATTTTAATTTCTGCTCGCACCTCCACTTGGACAACAGTCAGAGGTTTCCCTTTTCTTCCTCTTTGTGTAACATCTCTCTCTTTCCAACTCTTTAACCAGTCACGAGGTCAGCGTAAATTGATTTACGCCTTTCTTTTCTGTGTCCTTTCATATGTCTTCTTCTTTATTTGTGCAATTTTATCGATAAGTTTACAAGCAAAGCACAGAGACAAACATTTAATCCATCACTTTTTCACTTAATTCTTAAATGCAATATGGCTCAAACTGAGCGTGCAGATCCAGCCACAGATTTTTAGAGTTGCATGTGTTTAAATGTGTGCATATGGTGTGTAATCAGCAGTATTCCCTCTATGATTGGGCATGGATGTGCCATTATAGAAGCTATGTGCAGTCTGATGGAACCTATTGATGTCTGAGTACACAGGCCCTACTTAATTAGTCCATCACACCCACTGCTTTGGTCTCTATAGGATCTCCGTAAGTGGTGCTCCTTTGCAAATGCCATGCAATTTCATAGACAAGTATTTTCTCTCCTTTTTTTGTTTTAAAATGACGCGAAGAAGAAACAAATGTTACGCACGTCACAGGGGATGGGACTGTGTGACTCAGTCGACAGGTCAGTCTGACTGACTGTCTTCCTCTCCGCGTACGCCTGCAGGTTTTGTCACATGTGTGTCTGACAAAATTTGTGCCACTCTGGGTTTTGCACACTAATCTGGGAGCCTTGAACTCGGCATGGCAGACATTTTGGACTGTGTCATTGATTTGGAATCGAGCTCTGCACTCCTTGTCCTTCACTTAGTGTTGAAATCAATGATGCTTGCTTCTGACCATGCATTAAAATCTGCACACAGACACACACACACACACACACACCTCTCCACCCATCCTCACCAGGACTTTGACTTGTGCTTTTAATCTGCTCTGTAGCTCTGTGTTTCTCCTTCACCGCTGGACTTGGAAATGTGCCACGCATGAATATTCAGATAATTCAGGTTGCTGTAATGTTGAACATTAACCTGCCATAACGCTGACAGCGAGGCGCGTCCTGCTCAAACAGGTAAAGGAGTAGATGGAAGCAGAGACTAAAATTTCTCTCCTCTTTGTTTCCCATTGATTGACTTTCTGACTGGAACCCACCAGCAGTCTGAGACAGCACCCTCCTGCTGTGTGCATGTTTGTGTGAGTGTACGCCTGTAGTTCAGTGCTGTACATATGGGCAGGCTTTACACTATATGCAAGTATGATATTTGAAGCCAAATGGCCTGTCACCATACCTGTCCCCCTGCAGGTTGACCTTTGACCCCTTGCATTCCGTTTGGACTTTTTTTTTCCGGGTAACCACCTATTTTCCAACAGCATCCATCAATCAGGAGCCAACTGGAATGACCCGAGCCCCCGTTCGAGCCGGCTGGCCCGACCTTCGATCCGTCATTTGGTAAAACGTTTTCATTCTTTTTACTCTCGCTTTATGAATTTTATTTTGAAATACTGTTTTCATCACTATAAGATCATCAGATCATTTATGGGAAATCAATAAAAAACAGAAAAGCAGAACTTTTGTTGTTTTTTGGCAGGATTCACGTTGCAGCTTTCTTACAAATAATAATTTAAATAATTGTCCTTCTGCAACATATAACATGAAATATTGCACTTTGCACTAAAAAAGGAGCTTGGACATAGAAATTGTGCCATCGCCAATTCATTTGTTTTTCACACCCTTTTCGAGTTAGCGCAGAGGTTACAAGCAGCTGAACTTGTAGTGAAAAGTGAGGGTAAGTAATCACGATAATTTGCTGTGGATCTGAAAGGACCTAAGAAGAAAACACATATAGAGAGAGCACTTTGAAAAAAAAAATTTATGAAAGGAAAGCTGTTATTTCCGGCATACAAGCAACCCCACATACAAACAGGAGGGTGACAAAGGGTGGGGAAGAACAAGGCCAAGGAGAAAGAGAGCAGTTAGATGGGCAAGTGGATGGAGAGAGAGCACAAACAAATGAAGAGGGCATCTCATAGGCGGCTCCCCTGCGGTGCCCACTTGAATAGACCCGGCGTAGATGTGAAAGGAGAGGCCTCACAGCCACATTGTACACCTATCTGTCACCACACCAAACTGACAATAGGGTATCCCCTGTTGGCAACTAGGTAAATATTGTGGATGGTCAGGGGTTAGAGGTGCATGCTGGACCTGTAAGACTTAAGTGAAAATCAATGCTGGTGAGCTGTTGAGGCCACAGTGGTGCTTGTGTTTGTGTCAGCGGAACAGTGTGTTCACCTGGAGTGTTTGCAGTAATGGCAGGCTATCATAATCGCGGGACCCTTAGAAGGGTCAGCGTGTTCGGGTCTAAGTGAGCACTCTCCCCTCTTTTATCTTTAAGAAAATACACTCTCTCTCACACACAATGGGAGCATTCATATGTAGCTGTTTCCTTGCTTTTGGGATTCTTTCCATTTTTTTGACATGTTTGTCAAAAAAAAAAATCAATTTTCCTGTTTTTTTTCTTACTTTTCTTTTACAATTACACCAAAATTATACTCTTTGTGGGTTGTTCCAAATATTATAAATGCTTAAAGTCCATCCTCGACCTTTTGATTTGATTTCTCTAACCGAGAAACACAAAATCTGATTAATCAAAACCCAGAAAACCCATTTTCTGAGGCGCACCTCTTTGCTCCCTTCGTCGACCAAGCAGAACAGCTATCACTCACTCACTCGGTAATGAGACCCCGAGCAGGGCAGACGGGCCTTTGGGCAAACATTACAAACACACCTCAGAGAGTTGAGTTAGAGGGGTTAATAAACACCGAGCTCCAATGTTGGGTCGCGTGTGAAACACCGGGGCCCGGGATCAAGCTGTTTTGGATTTCACCGCCGTCCTAAATCTAATTCCACGTTCTAGAACGTGGAGTGGTTAAACTGCTGCCGCCGTAACGCCATGGTCATGTCATCTAAGAGAAATCCAAGCGTATGATTAGGCCCTCGGCAGGTTTGGGTGAGGCCGAGGGGAGGCCGTGGGTGGGATAGGCAGGTTGATTTCAGGGGGACTTTCTAATAGGCATTCAGTTGGTGAGGGCTGCCCCTTTCAACATGCACATACACACACACACACTTCTACACTGTTATTGCTCTTTCTCTCTCTCTCTCTCATTTGGTGATCTCATGGAGCGAGCCTTTTCCATGGAGGACAATAGCAGTGGAAATGGATTATGATTATAAAGGATAGGTAGTGGGCTGGCAGCCTACCTACACTGTGCAGCATTAATATGGTGAAGCTTCCCCCAGGAGGCTCTCTGTCCTTTTCTGACTAAAGTGTAGGCTTGGTGGCTTTCTTTATGCCGTTTATGTGTACATACTATCCTCTGCCTGGGCGCTACATCTTCCACTGTACTCGCTGCCCTATTTAAAGCCTTCAATAAACCTCTGCCATGCACGCGAGAACCTTTTGAAACCTCCTCTGGCTTTTTTCCTCTTATGAGGCAGCTCAAGTGTGAAGGTTTGATATGGTCAAATAATCAGCATTAATTTGACAGAATCACAAAAGCGATACCTTTTCTTTCTTTTTTTTTCTCACAGACTCCCCCATCAAATAATTAGTTGCACATTTTAGATATTTGATAGCAGTTTGGCCATTAATAATTCATGCTCACTAAATTCATAAAACATCATCTAGTCCCCAGCAAGTAACATTTGATATTACATCTAAGGCCCAGAGCAGAGATGTTTGCCAGAATCCCATCAAATGAAATTTCTAAAAATACTGACTAGCATGTTCTCCCTCAAAAGCTCTCACTGGCCCTTTACTGTGACTGGAGGAGGAGAGAAGTCCCCTGCTATCTATTTTCTTTGGCACCGTGGCTCTTTTTCTGAACGTCTTCCATTTGATTCCCTGCCTCTCTCTCTCTTTCTTCCCTTTCCCTCTCCCTCTCGTCCAGCCCCTTCTCATGATGTCAACTTAATTCAATCTAAAGGATTTAAAGCGACCAGAATCTTTTAATGTCTGTTGGAAAGGCACTTGTAACACATCAAATTTACTCTCACCTTTCTGCTGGGATTTTAAAGGGGGGTGGAAATAAAGATCAATTATTTGTCGAATCTGAAGTTTCATTAAAATCACTTTTCTCTCTCTCTGTGTCCTTGCGTCGTTTCAAGTGGGCCATCTGTCTAAACATCTCTCAGGGTTCTCTCCCCTTTTTTTTTCTGATCATTTCCTCGCCTTATTCATGAACCCTAGGAGTCCAGCTTTGTAGTAGTGTTGGAGCTGGAGCTGCCTACCCCCACTGAATACAGCTCTGGGCCTCAGCCTGCACAAGACTCCCCCTCTCTGCCCGGTTACCTCTCCCCCCCAACTCTCCCAAATAGCCTCCCTTCCCCTTTACCTCCCTCCACCTCTTCCCCACGAGAGGACCCACACAATCTCTGAACTTGCTACACAGAAATGACCCGCCTTATTGAGATCGGTTATCCTCACCCTCTGTCTCTCTCTCTCTTCCCCTCTCAAACCCATTCACTGTTTGAGACCCCCCGCCTTGTCCCCGGCCTTCCCTCCTTCCCTGCCTCTCCTCCTTATTGCGGATTTGTATGCAGGCTGTGACCTGGGTGGCTACAAAGCACCGCACATTATTCTTGATCATTCCTCTGCCCCCCGTGAAGCCAGTTATGAGGAAAGATCCCTTAATGATGCTCTGACTATTAACAGTGTTTTATGTCCAAATGTCTCCCTCGTTCTCCGAACCAACCGGTCAAATATAGATACAAGATATCGGGGAATCTACAGTGACATGATTTCAGTAAAATACAGATAGCCACAGATAAGCTGTTACGGCTTTAATTGCCAAGTAAAGCGTGCAGTCAGATGACGGTGGATTCAGTATTTATATAACAGCCTCAGCATTTTGCACCTTTGGTCATTTTTCTGTCAAAGAATTGTTGAAATTGCTCTTACACACATTTCCTGAGCGTGCAGTGTTTTGCATGAATAACCAAGTTTTATCCTCCAAGTCAATACGTATCTGCAAAGTCCTGCATGTCTACGGCTCGACGATTGTTTGTCTCTTTCGCGTGTTTGGTCGTGAAAATGACTTTTTTCTTGTTGTGAAATGCATAAACAGAATTTTAGAACACAGATTACATGAATATGGAGACCATAAGAGTATGCGTGTGCTGTGTTTGGTAGTGCGAGATTAGTCCTGATCGGTGTTTGCTGTCACTGTGCCAGTATTGTGTCTGCAGCCAGTCCATCCAGGCCCCCGCATCTCCCATCCTGTCCCAGGCTCATCCCTCTGTCTGTGGGAAGACAAGTCACAGCGCCAGCCTGGCTCGGAGCCAGTGTGGAAGCTCTGGTTAAGTCCCTCTGCCAAGTCTGGATTACACTGAGATGTTAATCATTGGAGAGCATATTAAAAACACTATCATATACTTTCAGTTTCCAAACTGGATCGACATTTTCCGCGCCGGAAAATCTGCCACCGACATGCACTTTTTGGATCGCTGCCTTTTTTACGGAGCTGTCGTAAAACGCGACGCCGGCTTGAGAATTTGTAACGTTGTTTTGGGTGGAGTTTGGTAAAGAGCAATGCCCTTTAAATTCCAATCTCTTTTGTTGCTTCATTGTTGCAGCTTATTGTGTCATAAGTAATTCTAGCTGACTTCAAAGGAGGTTGGGGCGCAACTGTTGGGTTGTGGGAAGCACTGTGAATGTCAAACAACGCAAACAACCTCTCAGATGGGAGCGGTACAGCTTGTCTCTTGTGAAAATTGTTTGTTTCCCCTCCCCCACCACTTTTTTTGTGCCTTCCTTCAGATTGATATGTGACCTAAATTTGGCAAATAAAAAACGTATAAAGCAGGAACCCGATGCCAAACCTGACCTCCCCAAAGTTTCTGCATGTGCAAACGTGTGCATAGAGATGTGTGTGTTTGTGTGCAAGGTTCACATTTAATGGGTTTTGTTAGAAGTGAGTGGGAGCGACCAAAATGGAAAAGGGAGCAACACAGAAATAGATCATATTTCTGGTTTCTGTGTTTTTTCCTAATAAACCAAAGCAATATATCAGGATTACGCATAATCAGGGCTTTTCAATATTGGGTAAGTTGATTTGTGTGAGGTGTGTGTAGGAGACGAGAGGCCTGTAACCGGTTCACTTAGGGAGTATGTATGCATTTGGGCCCCTATAGTGAAGCAGACAGACTTTCAAATTAGAATGATAAATTGCGCTGATCTAAATCTATCTGTTCTGACTTTGGCTGCATATTTTAGGAGACCCGTCACTCATTCGCTGCAACTCCTGGCTGAGTTTCAGGCGTGGAGGAAAAAAAGGGAAATACACGCCGTCAGCCGCTGACAGGTCTGCCACTAAGTTTCTAAGAGTGAAAGAGAGAAAGACAGACGCAGAGTAAGACAGACAGACGCTGAGAACAAGAGGGAGAGATTGAGCATGGAGAATTAAGGCATTGTTTAGCAGAGTCGCCGGTAATCAGCAGGAGTTGGACATGCAGAGATTGTTGGCGTGGCTGGAGATCTGGGGTCCACACTATCACTGTCTACCCTACTGGAGAGATCTCCACAGGAGGAAAGAGTGCCTTCTGGCCCCCCTACACTCCCGACACATCCATCCACAGCCCTCACACCTCCTCGCACACATTCCTCACATACTCTCACTATTGGCCTGTCCATCTTCCTCTCACCTCTCACTCTTTGTCTCCATTTCAATCTGACTTCAGCTGATATCTCACTTCACATGACAAAGAAAAAAGAAGTTCTACATGTTCCCGTGTTTCGCTGCTGTACATTGAGCATGTTGGAAACGTGTTGATAAGCACAAAAAAAGGTGCGAACACGTTTGGTTGTTTTTGACAAACACGACATACCTAAAGGTAAACAGGAGTCACACCGCCTGACTCCTCCTGCAGAGCGATCATGCAGATTTGCACATCGTTTTTGCACTCTCCTGCCAAATTTACAGTACGTGGCGATATAAGGGAGCATATTTTTTTCTTTCCTCGCGTCAGCCGTGAAAGCATCTCATTGCTAACAGAAAGAAGTTACACCTGCACACTCGCAGCTGTCAAAACTTCCTGCTGATGCTCACGTTAAGATTTTTTTAGAGAACGCACACTTACACACACACTGTGCTGCTCCAACAGAGGGGATGATCTTGGTTCGCATGCAAGTACGTACAGTCGCACACAGCACGTTTGTTGCAAACACACACCTTCATCTTTGGCACTAAACTTTTTGCACATTCGCTTTTGAGCCCAATTCTCAGATATCTCTTTTATTAGAGTGTTAATGTCACCTTAAATAATAGCTGTATAGTTTCATCACGTTGCTCATGTCTGTAATGTAACCAAACCTTTGGATGTGATGATGCACCATTCACGGCACGGCTGGAATTTTTTTCTGCTTTTGTTTTTCAAACAAGAAAGTTTCACTTCAGCAACCATGTTCGGTCTTAATGAACTCATCAGTCAATAACAGTCAATGACAGCAGTTCCCCCGCATTATCAGTATTCACGCGGGAAATCGTCAGCTTTCTAATTAAGTGGATCAGAATTAATCAAGCAGCCGTTCGCTGTGGCTGTGTGTCAGAGGAGAAAGTAGCTATCAACCGAAGAACACAAACACACACACACACATGCTCACACATAATTAAAGCACATATAGATATTTAACCTTGCAACTGCATCTATTTTATACATCTCATTATAAAATTCATTAAAACTTAGTTGATTAGTAAAAGGCGGCGTTGTACATTTTGTTTTCTTACAAGTACGTCCCAGGTCAGCTCGACTAAAGACTCGTTTTCCTGTTAGAAATAACCGTGTGCAGCCTACACTGATGGAAATCTAACTCTGTCTGCATCTGAAACTGTTTGGCATTTAAATTCTGGTCTTAAAAATTTGGGGATTTCGCTAACCTTTGAGAGTCTGTGCTTCTGTAGGGAGTTATACGAACACGTGTCTGGGTACCCCGTGTGCTTTGTGAGAGAAACAGTGTGTATTTGTGCTCACGTGCACATGTGTGCGACAACGAGAGTCTAAGTGTGTGTTTGTGAAAAAAAAAGAAGCAAAAAAGACAGACAGGAGTGTGTGTGTGTGTGTGTGCGCGTGTGTGTGCTTTAATGTCGTTGTTGCTCGGGTCGCCCTCGTCATCTCGAGCCACAGATTCAGCGCTGCCGCCCTCCCCCAGCTGACCTTTTAATGTAAACTGCTTGTTTTAAGATGCCATGTTGCATCAGAGCAGAGAGGCGGCTGGGATGCGACTCTAGTGTTGCGAGAAATGAGGGAGACAATTCAGAGGTGGGGAGAATCTGTCTCAGTGACCTCTCGGACCTTTGACCTTTTAATGAAGCTTTTATTACTGACATCCACGTTCACTTTGTTTTGTTTTGGACTTAACCCTCATTGAACCCCAGAGATGATGCTCTCGCCTCTCGCCCTCCCTTTCACTCCTTCCTGCGTTCTTGTCCACGATTTATTAAGGTTATGTTTACTTTGTGTGAGATGTGTGTAGGAGACAGGAGACGTTTGACAATAATCTTCCTTAAATGGTCTCATATTTAATTGAGTAAAATAGATTGAAACATTTACATTATTTTTTGCTTATTTATCTCGAGCTGTAAATCTATGAGAGAGACCCGGTCAACATGCCAGCAAAAAATATTTCTATGTTATTTTTTATTAAGCTGCCAAATATTTCTCTAAGAATTTCATTATTGTCATCTGTTGGCCACTGTAGGTACTTCATGGGAGCCTGTGAGGAGGAGATTATTTCCTAGGTGAGGAAATGGGCCGGTTACTGATCAGATAATGCCAAGAATGCGGCCTGAAGCCGTGCAAACTATTGGTAGCACACGGCCAACGGCAGGAGAGTATGACGTGAAGAGGACGGGCGCAGAAAAGAAGAGAATCACAGATACATTTGGCGAGCCTGATCACGCCTCATGATTAATTTTATATTTTGACAAACAGAAGAAAAAAAGTCACTTTTTGCAGCTTCCAGTCCTGGATTTAATGATCTTAGATTAGCATTTTAATTCTACAACCAAAGGCTCTCCTTCAGAGAGGGAGACCATGTGGAAGTTTAATCCTTCTAGTCATATTCAGATATCACAGGCCAGCGCTGAGACTGATGGATTTAGTACAACAGGAATATGACGGGAACAACTCACGTCTGCTGTAACTCATCAGTAACTGTATTTTTCTTTTTTACAACTTCTCAATCTTCATTATGCATACGCATGCCTTTAGTGCTTGCTATGTAGAGAGAGGAGACGGCGTTAATCATACAGGTTATGTAAAAGGAGTCAGAGAGGTAATGCGCGTGTTACAAGCTGTAGTTTCCTTTAAAATGAAACCCCCATCACTGTTCATGCACAAAGCCCACCACTGGAAAACAAATAGTTTTCACCATCATGATGCTCTCATTGTGAAGCTGTAAGTACAGAACAGCTTTCACTGAGGACAGATGGGCTCACATGTGTTACTTAACCTCTGTTTTCTGTGTGTATCAGTGTGTGGGCAGGATTTTCATCAACATCAGGTAAACATAATAAAGTACACTTTTTAAAAAATCATGTATATCCTGTTGTCACGTTTCATTTGTCAGAGGTTTATTGGTCCTCAGCTGGTCGCTAAACTCACGTGGCAGGTATGGTAGACAACTGTGAGCGTGCCTTGCTGCATTGGAGTGGTTCTCAGTTTTCTCTCCTCTATTCCCACGAGCTCTCGTAGTTAGTAGATTGAGCAGAAAACCGCAATGAAACCCTCCATTTCCCCTTTGACCAGTCATGTTCTCTCTACTGTCCCACAGTGCTCTTTGACTAGGAGCTGTCTGCTTAGCCTGTGGCTGTCTGGCACACTGACCCCCTTAAGAGGCCACACTGTGTGTGTGTGTGTGTGAGCGAGAGAGAGTGAGAGAGAGAGGCCGTGTTTGTTTGTGATTGAGTGTGTGTGCGTGTGCCACCCCTCCTCTACCCTAACATCAACTCATGTCCTGGCTGTTATAAATAATTCATTGGCCATTTGAGGCCCCCGGAGCAGAAGAGCACTTGTGCGAGCCTTTAGTGATGGCCTTTAGTCACTTCTTACAAACACCCACTTAAACAGTCCTCACACACAAGAATACACTCCTCTCAAACGGCACCAAAGCAGCCACTTAAACTGTCACAGCAGATCAATGGGAAGCCCAAACTTAACATTATCCTCCAACCAGAGCTGAGATTTTTTTTCCCCACCTGACATAAATATTTTCTTTTCAGTTTATTTTCATACCTTCCTCTGGTATCCGCATCAGGAAACTCCAGCTCTAGGGTCTGCGTTGATGTCCTGAAGGAGGAGGGAGGGTGATGCGAGGCGGGGTGAGAGCAGAGCACCTGTTTTTTTTGTTCCAATCTGCTGTCTGCCTCTGGTTTCGTGTTTTTGACGTGGTGTGCAGGTGAAAGAATGGGGCACTGGGGAGAGAGCTAATCGAGAGAGGTGAGGGAGATGTGGCGCGAGCGAGACAGGGAGGAAGAGATGGAGGATGAGGCGTTGGGGGAGGTCAGAGTAGCATCTCGACTCCCTCGGAGAGGAAGAGAAGTGTCCGGCAGCACCTGCCTCATTACCGTCCCAACAACCCCCTCCGTCTGACGTAACCCCGCTAACCCTGAAGAATATACATTAGCTGCGGGCCATACCTATGGGCCATGCAAACACATTTGTACAAGTTTTTGTCGATTAACTAATTCAGAAGTGAGCTTCATTATTCCACTGCCCTTAATTGAGATAACAATGCAAATTCCCTTCATTAACTGTGACATGGACAATTTCTCCCGGGCTCCGCAGGGACACCATTATATTCAGAGCCCATGGAGCAGGTTGCAAGGTGTCATCAGATATTCAAATGGCATGCTTGTTTAATTGCAGTAAATGTAGCATGTCCGGACAGGTTGGCGGAGGACATTTGGAGTGCGTGCCTGGCCGTTTTTTGTGTCGGTATGCACTGTAGGTGTGTGTGAGTGTTTAGTAATAGAGGCATTTGGATGGTAGTTATAGTAGGAGTCAGTTCAAGGTGTGCGTGTGTGTGTGTGTGTATATAAGTGAGCGTGCAGGGCCAATGGGCCCCCCCAGGCAGCTGTTTGCAGGCCCCTGTGCGATCCCGTGGGGCTCCTGAGGGAGTGTGTTGTTGGACTCTTGTCTTTTATGGCAGCAGCAGTAAACATGACAGGCTGTTTGGAGACCATCTGTTTCCAATGGCTGCCGCATGGTAACAGGGAGCTCAACCTGAGATCTGCTTGGTGTCTGTCTCAGAGGTAACAGTCCTGTCTCCTGGCTTCTACAAGGGGATTCTGACGGGGAGAGAGACGGGAGGCGGATGAGAGAGCGAGAGCGAGGGAGTCCGATGAGTTGAACTTGGCATCTGCATGTGCTACCTAGCATCAAACAGCACCCTGAGGACCTACAGGTACACCCTCATCACCATACAGTCAATCACACACACACACAGGGAAAAAAAAATAGACGTACACTCTCTTCAGCATTCAGTGCAGACACACAAACACCTCAGGCCATTAAGCTAAAGCAGTATTAAGAGAGGCGGTCCCAGAGCGTGACAGATTGAGTCAAATTCTTCTAACACTCTCTGGCTGCCGACACTGCGCTATGTCAAAAGCCTATTTCCCCCAACACCTCCTCTTGCCAAATTGAGATGAAGAAGAGAAGAGGAGTGTGTCGCACTTCTCTTAACACATAAGTCATTAATATGTCTCTGATGCACTCATTTGTTCGCCTCACTCATTAATTCCAGTCTCTTTCTCGCTCAAATGGCTTCCAAATCAAAACATTGTGGATAGCCTTCAGGTGTGACTCAGAGGGTTTGCAGGTCTTTTACCTTTGAGGACGTCTTGTCATCATTACAGTATCACAGATGGATTTTTTTCTTCTCTGTTGTCCTTTGTTTAAATTAGGAAAATGTGTGGCTTGACACTGTTTTTTTATTTAATGAATCCAGAGGTGTGTCTGTTGAGACACGGTTGGCTTTCTTCCTATCCTGGCCTAATTATTCTTTTAAAGTCATTTACTTTCCCATCATTACCCCGCTTAAACACCCCCATCCTGAAAGGCCTTGAACCCCTCTCCCTCTCCCTCTCTCTCCCTCTCCCTCTCTCTTTCTGCCTTGTCATTTCACTCTCCCCGAACGTACTCACCCATTAAAGAGCTGCCGCAGTCCGCCACTCATTATTGCTCAGTACATTTACATTGAATAGGTCATTGGGACCCAACTAAGTGGAACTAATGTGGGACAGAATAGTAGAGGGGTCTGGGTTCAGTGTTATGCAAACCCTCTGCTCTGTAATAAGGAATCTCTGATCGCTGTTAAGGAGTGCTTCACTGATCTGAGTTACGCCTGAGACAAATCAGGGGTTTGTTTTTACGTCTGTCTGTTTGTTTTCGGGGGCTTTTCTTCGTCTTAATGGGCTGAACGCGTTTATTTAAATTAGCAACAAAAAAAAAAGACAACGGAAAGCTCGCTCACCTTCCTCAGAACAGGAGACGCACTTTTAGAGCTTCTATCGCTTTTTTGTTGTTTGTTTCGGTTAAACTGTTACCCTGCATACAGCATTGGTCTTGTGATTATGCAGGGACAAGGATGCAGAAGGCTAGGCCATATGGTAGATGTCTCATCGCCATCCTGACGAAAGAGAAGACTTGGGAATGGGCCGCAGGGTCACTCTTTGACACAGACTACCATGCACCATAAAGAGACAGCAATTATATACACAGAAGCAGTCAACAGTAGCCTGGAAACGGTATGATAGGACTGTACGCTTTCAGCGTTCGGTCTGTTGTACTGTGAAACATCTGTTATGTTTATGGAAACACAGCCGCAGCTTTTTTCACGCTGACAATAAAGTCTATCTTCCTACACAACATGTGTTAGGTCTCCAGTTGAAATAAAGAGGCAGTAATTCTGTATCTTGTTTCTCCTTCGTAGGCTCGTCTGTGGGTGCAGGCAGGGAGGAGGTGAGAGTTGATACTTACACCTCTGGCTTAACATGGTGGGTGGGTGCACAGCTGCTGGTTGACTTTTATTAAGACATCGCAATGTGCGTATGTGTTTGCGCATGTGCACAAACGCAGCACGTTTACACGTCCATCCCAGCGTACGGGTCTATGTACCGCGTGTGTCGAGGCAGACGCGACTGACTGTTCTATCAATTAACACTAACTTCGGCTCCGTGTTACACGAGGAAGAAAAAGTGATTTTCTGTAGTCTGTCAGGTGGTCATTTTGCTGAACATGAGAGAGAGCAAGAAAGAGAAACAGGGGGAAGAAGGAGAAGAAAAGAGGGAGTACCCTGTCTATGTGAATCCACTTCAGCTGGATTTAGCTGTATGAAGTGAGATAGATCAAATATTGAGTAAGTGAAGGAAGGGCATCACCACATCAAAGGCATGGATTGGGAGGCACAGTGAGAGATTAAAGACAGCCTTGAAGAAGTGGGTGAAGGAGACCAAACTGAGGTGGTATAGCCACGCCGGACAGGCCAGTCGATAGTCGACCCACTGCACTGCTCTTCCAAAGTCGCTGGTTATCTGAGCGCATAGCTCCTTTTTCCCTTCTTGGGCTGCCAGATCTTAATGACTCACGCCATGACCTTGAAGAGGAAAAGGTCATGAGAGCACAGGGAAGTGGAACATCAACAGGAAGGAAGGGGAGATACTTAGCAGTGAAATTTTTCAAAGGATGAACACCTTCGAAATTCCCCCCACTGGAAGAAGTTCTCAGAGTCTCCACCGATCCTTCTTTCATCCTCAGCCTCCCTCCTATGTCCTTCCACCTTCCACCCATTACGTAAAAGGTTGCAAGATTTCGTCTTTCATCTGCATCTAATATTCATTTCTTAAAATGTTGCACATTTCTCAAGACGACCAAATAGCTGAACCAGCCATGAAAGGAGAGGACACAATAGTACGTAAACAAAGTTAAGTGGAGACCCCTGCCGATTCTGGCTCAATCAGCCTGCCCTGTTCTGGCCCAGCTTGTGTGCCTGCATGCCTGCCTGAGCTTGGCTAGGTTTGAAAAGTCAGGCTTGTGGGTGGATACTCATAAATATGTATTTGGCTTAAGCTGTGTAGTCCCACTGCTCTCTGCTCTGCCTTGCTCGCCCCAAACCTTATGCTCCTCTCACTCGTCAGTCCTTCATAAGTTCGGGATGCAACTTCCTGGAGCATATTAATAGAAACCTGAACAAAAGGATGATTGATGTTGAAGAATTTTTTTTGTACCATTACAGGATTTTACACTAGGGTGGTGGAAGGGTGATGCAGGTTTACAGTGTAGCAGATCCCATCACTGCTGCTGCACCATTTCCCACAATGCATAAACATCTAAGAGACTGAAACATTTGTCTGTCTATCTATCTATCTATCTATCTATCTATCTATCTATCTATCTATCTATCTATCTATCTATCTATCTATCTATCTATCTATCCGTCTGTCTGTCTACTATGTCAGTTTTCACTGATGGCTTCATCAGTGCCAGGCTGATTCATCATTTATTTTCCAAGCTCACTAACAAGGGATCCTTCAATCCAACCCCAGATTTTTCTTTTTTTTTCCACCTTGAAAATTGAGATGTGTCCGACTGAGCACATAATCCTGATCCTGAATTTTGATTTGGGCTGCAGCTAGTGTTTTTCTGAGGGTGTGCGCTCTTTCTGTATGCGCTTCAAGTCAAAAGGCACAGAAGCTAAGACCTAAGATCTCTGCATGTACAATCTGCTGGGAATCTGTCATGTGATGATCCCTTTTTATCTACACAGTTGGTGTGTGTGTGTGTGTGTGTGTGTGTGTGTGTGTGTGTGTGTGAGTAAGCATTTGTGTGTGTGTGTGTTTCTGTGCTTGTGCGTGTGTTGGGTAGCCTCATATCGAGCAATGAATCACCATCCCTCTTCCACTCCTCCATCTTCGTGTCTCCTAGGTCGCCCGTTTGCAGTCGGCTTAGTGAGGATGTGTGTATTCATATTCTGCGGTTAAAGACCACCTCAGTCCTCACAATAATTGATTTTCTCTTTAACTTTACAATTCTATTTGAAGCACTGTCTTAATCAGAAACTACTGCACTGTCAAGTCTTGTGCTTCTCCTTCCTTTTCTTTATTTATGCTTGCGCATGCTTTTCTTACAACACTATTATTAGGCTCAGACGGAGCAACTGCTTAATACGGTCTCTGACAATCTTCAGAAAATGTCTAGATGCACCAACAAGCCTGCCTGCAAAAACATAGCTCCGGGCCTTGATCAAAATAGGAAGCTTTGCTCTTGTCATTCTTAAATGCAAAGTGCAGCTGGAAGCATAGTTAGTAAGAGAAAGCTCAAAGGGCACCGAGATGGCTTCATCGTTGTTGTTTCTATGCAGCTCTCTAGTTAGCATTAGATTGCTACTCTAAAATAATAACATGATAACAGAATATCGATTGATCTTTTTACTCTCGTCTGAGAAGGAGTGAGAATCCCGTTATGCTGCTCACTTCCCTCCAGGGCTGCACGATGTTTGATGTTTGTATGATTTTGAAAGAAATATGAAACATTTTCAAATTGAAAAAATAAAATAAAATAAAATAAAAGCACATCTGCTAATGCTTACCACATCATCACAGGCTCTGTAGTTTAGTTTGTCCCCAAAATGTTCTGCTCTGACTGCACAGTTGTTATTATCTCTTCTGTTACTTTGAGTATGCATCCCTCAATTAAGAAATCATCAATAAAAATTCATCATTGTGTGTGTGCGTGTGTGTGTGCACACGCATGTCCTCGGTTCAAAGGCCGACAGCTAGAAAGGGAATGATGATCGACATGACAGAGAGACTTGGGAAGATGCAGTCATTGTTCTTTTTTTATTGCATGTCATACATGTCCCACTTTTGAAACAAATGTATCTTAATGTTCTATGCTTTTTTCCCCATTGTGGAACGATTCTCAAGCTGAGCCAAATTATTAAATATAAATGGGATGTCAACTATCTGTCAAAACACAACAAAAACATCATGCAACGTGGAATTTGGCTTTGAACGTGCGGGTAAGGGTTCACTATGAAGGCTTGTCAGAGGAGGAGTTACACATAGTGTATGTCTCTTATTTGAATTGTTTTAGAGAGGATAGAAGAATGACAGTATCCCGGCCGCTGGCCAAACCGAACCTTTCAATCTTTGCTCTGCAGGGACTGACCGCTCAACTCTGCCAGCCAAGTACTGTACACCGAATGCTGCAGTAACCTTGACAGGAGCTGACCTCTGCAATTATAATCCCTATTTTCTGATGTATTGGTGCTCTTTTTTCTGCTTATTCCACGTTGTAGAGGAAAAAACTAACCCAGCTTTAATAAGTTTCAACACCAGGCCTCACTCCCTATTCCCACCCCCAGCCCTGCTCCTATCCTTGGCTTTATGATAAGCCCTATATTCTATTCTGTCCTCCCTTTGTACTCATATAACCCATATCCACATCTTAAGCTATATCCCACTTCCCGTCTCTACAGATATCACCATTCCCTCTCCTATTCCTTACCCCAAGGCCCATTCTCTCCAGGCCCAGCCCAGTGTAAACTCCTGCCTACAGTAGCCTGTCCACCCTGTGCCCTAGCTGTCAGCTTTCCAGGCAGGCTGCGTTGACAAGGGGAGGCCACTAGGGCTGTCTGTCATGGGGTTATTCTCGGGGCGGAGACGGTTCAGCTGATTCGCTGACACCGGCTGGCGTGTGTGCGGGGGCTGGAAGGGCGGGCATTTGGCGGGGATTTACAAGGTGTGTGTGTGTGCGTTTGTGTGTATGTACGTGCATTTGGCGGGGAGCTACCAGGGGTTAGCCTTGCCAGATGACAGGTATGAGGGAGGCGGGGAGAAAGACTCGGGAGGCGAAAAGAAAGAAACGCAGGGTTAGCTTCATCGACACACCTAAACACACACACAGGCTCGCTCACGAATACATGGCCAACTGAAGGACAATGAATAAGGCCTCAGAGACACAGCTGGGAATTAAGAGAGGTATGCTTTAATCAAAGAGCAAGAACAGTGGACAAGGTGTGAACCATTTTAAGAAGTTTTACTCTGTGTAAGTTCCGTCTCTGCAGTCCTGTAGTTATTATTTGCTGCGCTGCCAAGAGGTCCAACACTGTCACATCTTTCTCTTTAGATTGTGTTGATGACTTGTTAGTCTTTGTGTAGGTGTAGGTGTTATTCTTTTTGTTCAGCCATGATGTGGCTTGTCTGTGTTCAGTAAATACAGTACATTGCTCCATTTTGTGTCTCATTGTAAGTTTCCCACAATCCCTGATGCTGATATTGTATGTTTTCCACATAAAACTTTAATTATATTCATTGCAAGATTCCACTAGTAGGTCTTCTGTCATGCTGGTGGGTGTGGAGACAGTTGCCATGTTTGAAACAGCCAAACAGTTTGTCACCATCAACTAATACACCTCCTCCACAGCCCATCTATCCCAAGGCGTCCCCCAGGGTTCAATGCTTGGTCCATTCCTGCTCATTCTATACCTGCTCCCCCTTCAGTGAAATCATATGCTGTCGTGGTCTCCACCACCATCTACCATCGATGATGTGCAGCTGTGATAAGTCAGACAGAATCATCCTGAATCCTTCATAAAAACCACCCATAACTACAGCCTCAACTATGGCCCCCCTGAACAGTCCAAGAGACCCTTACACCCCGCTGTAGTCTTGTCTGGTATCTGGAGATCTTAGCACTGACATTCGAGCTGTACCGTGTCTGCGCTGTCCCAGTGTCTGACATCCACCACTGCTGCTTCAGGAATTTTATACCCTCTAGCTCAAATTGCACTTCTTTGGGGTCTGCATGGTTTGTTGGTACAATAAGTAGATAGGACACCATCGATGGCGGCATGTCCGATCTACTGTGAAAAAAGTATGTTTTAAAACGTTTAACAGATTTATGTGTGTGTGAAATTTGTGAATATACATCCTGTGTGTGTGTGTGTGTGTGTGAGGTGAGGATAATCCCTTGATCTCCATCAGAAGGTCCCAGCGACATGCCAGTGCTGACTTTAGACACAGGAGCCAGGACGGCCCAGGCGCCAAGGCAGCCGTGTTCCACTCATGTGGTGCCAGCACTGCGGGCCTTAAACAAACAGGGTCAGCTCACAAAGACAAAGGAGTGACATGGATCCACTGGAATCTCAGTCAAGTCTTCAGATTTGGGCTGTTCATAAATCTGTCAGTCTCCATGCACACAGGCGTATTCACAGTAGCTTGGGGGGGGGTCATTATCCAAGCAGAGATGTGTTATGTATTCGATTTATCTATGCCGTAACGCTGCTTTGTTTGCTTTTGACAACTTAAAAGTGGCCACGAGAGTCTTTCTTGTAAGGAATATATACTGTAGAAAAGAGCTGCTGCGTTTGAAACCTTACACTTCCTTTTATTGGCCGTCTTTGAAATGACAATATGCTTTGACGTTCTTTGATCATTTCTTCTCATATATATATATGCATACATAAAAACATACTGAGAAAGAGCTCGTTCAATAACATCTTGCTCTTACCTTGGACCTCAATTATCATCTTGAGACTTTCTAAATCTTACATTAGATAAATGGCAATTGACTCTTTTCTGTTTCCTATAATAGAAGCAGCATCCTGACACTGCAAATGAGATGGAGTTCAGACATTAGTATTCTGTTAATTTGACCCTAGGCGCCTCTATGCAATCAGATCTGAAGCCAAAGCACTTAGCCTATGCTAAGGATTAATGACGGCCATCTAAAACAATTTGGGAGCCAATCAGTTGAACTGAGGAGGGTAAATCTAATATGATAATTTATCTGCATCAACGCGACTCGCCTGGCAGGGAGGAGTATGCTAATTGCGCGACCCTTACCTAGTGACTGGATGCACACAGCTGGGTGTGCTGGCTCTAGCTCTGCTATTAAGGAACTTTGAGGGACTTTGGAGTTTGCTGAAGCGAGTTCTCCTTGGAGGGTGATGGGAAGTGAACCCCGCCGCTTCACACTGAGCTCAGCCCTGCTCCCCTCAACCCCTCCATTTCAATTTCCATAATGTGCCTGCCTCCAATGACATGACAGCAAGGCGCAAATAAGTGTCTATATTGGTATCAGATGGAGATGTAGAGGATAGGGGTTTTAATATGGTTGGAAGGCCTCCCCAAGGGACCATTTTTGCCACTACAGAACATCAGTTACACAGTTACAACAATAGTCTCTTAATTGATTCGTTTAATTAGCCGGAGATGGAGCTAGCGCTACAGCCTGTCATCCTGTATCATAGGGGGTCTCCTCGGCAGCCCGCGTGGCCAGCCTCTTACCCCACACCAGTCAGACTTCCATTAAAGTGTAATTATATGTAAATGAAAACTACATAAAACCCCTTCTCAAGTTGACCACTGAAACAATCCAGGCTTTCACTTCCTCTTTTTTTCTCTTCTTCTCTATTTTTACCAATGAAAAGAGAGCAAAAGAGCATTTTGAAATCGCAGCAGCCAGAGGTTTTTATACTTTACACATTTGAAATCCTTTCCCCTACTTGTGAAAGACAAGCAATTAATCAGTGCTTTTGATGGAGAGGTAACTCAGTAAATCAGTCGCCAGCTTTGTATTGTGGAGAGTAAGTGCACTTGGGTGAGTTGGGGGTTGGAAGGGAGAGTGGGGATCAGGGGGCCTGTATGGGGGTATGTAAGAGTTTCTATTTAAACTGATGCCTCTCAACAAAAACAGCCACCCTTCCAAATCCTATGCACCCGCTCCTCCTCCTTCTCCCCTCGCCCTGTTGTTTAGCACAGGCCCAACTTCACAAGCCCTCTTGGTATGAAGTTGGAGCCACAGAGCTAAGAGCTGGGGAGTGATTACAACTTCCTTCAGTGTGAATGGTGCAGATGTCGGCCTGGCCTCAGTGAAGCAGAACAATGCCCTCAAAGGCGTCTGGACACAATGGGCCTTTCTCCTCTGCCGGAGATGTCTCTCTATAGCAGCTTGGAGTGCGGGGATGCTAAGCAGGTGGCACACAGAGGGACAGAGACGGCCCCAGCCCTTTCAAGTTCCCTCTCGGCTTGAAAGGCATCGGTTGGGTATATGTGTGGAGGAGTCGCCGTGGATTGCTTCTGTGGTCAGTCTGGGCATTAGCGTCTGGAGGTGTCATTTAGCCGTGGATTAGCCAGGCTGCCTGTTCACTGGGGATTTACTCCCATTGATGGGCCACTGAGAGAAGCTGGGATTGATGCTCTCTGGCGTCTTTCTCTCTGATCTGCCACGGCTCGGTCGAAGATTGAGAGCTCTTTCGCACTCATATGAGGAAGTTACATAGTCCCCATCACACCCCTTCATGCTCCCTCTTTCCCAGCCCACCATTTTTTCCTCCCTATTCCTAATCTGTCGTCTCTTTTCTGTTTTTCTGTCTACAATAATTATTATTTATGGAATATGCTTAAAAAAATAAAAACAGCCGAGAAACTGCAAGTAATGAATCCAATTTCTGACCAAGCAAGCAATTTGCCGTTTGAAGCAGAGTCTTACGTTACATATGCATGCATGTGCGTGCTTATATTATATATACTATTCAATAAATAATGTATACTTATATTTATGTGTGCTTTACAAATGTATTTACTGTACTCGCTCTCGGCTTCTGCTTGATTGTGTTTACCACTCCATGTGTTTGTGTACTAAAATGGAAGCACCCTGCTCTTATGGATTTGCAGATTTAATTATGGCAGCACGAGTGTCCCACCGTGTGTTTACCACAAAGAGTCCCTCTCTATGGAGCTGAATAATTTGCTCTCCGCTTCCCCAACTGTGTGGCATTACTGTGGTTTTTCCTGGGCCCAGTGGAGAGCAGTGGGGACCAAATGAAGAAGAGTCACCTGGCGTCTCCTTCCAAGGTCTCGCAGAGTTAACATGTAATGAATAAATTAATATCTAATGAAGGAGAGGGCCAATATTACACTCACCCTGCACTCATGCCATCAGGGAAGATAGAGGTTGAAGACACTAAATACTGCAGTGGATGCTGTGAATTGACAAACAACATCAAAAGACAGAAAGAGTGGTGCTAAATACTTTGTGCGCTCTCCTACTGTGCTCATTTGAGCAGAAGTTAATGTCGTCTGTACTTTAGTTCTTTTGTCTAATTTTTATTTTCATCTAGCGAGGTTCACGCTGGAGCGGTGCTTTCATCACAGTGTGGGCTGATTAAAGATTTTTGACACTTGTAAGTAGTCTTTTTTTTTTTTTTAAATAATTGTTTTAGAATCGTGAGCAATGATTTTTATTTGTCTTTCAGACTCAGCCTTGTGTTAATTTGGGCGATCCCGAGGCCGGCTTTTAAACGATGAACATTCGCATGTATTATTCCGCCGAACGTGTCTTTCTTGTTCTTACTTCCTGCAATTACTAACAACTGCTCACCACTCAGCAGCGTGTGTACAGTATGGTGTCTGGTGGCAAAACAATGTGCCTGCAGATTTACCTTTCTTTTTATCTTTTGTCATTGAGGGATTTAATGCGTCATTGGCACACGTGCAAGCCGAGTCCTGCTGGGCTGTTGCTAATGTCGAGGCCCCCTTGTGAGAGTACATTATCTCTGAGCCTTCCTATTATTCTGGAACACTATTGACTTCTAATGTGCCTATCTACACGTCCCCGGATATCTAACATCATTATGAAGCGAACTAACAATCCATTATTCTCATCTTTTGTCATTACAGCGAGCAATACTCAATTAGTTTAAGTAACTCTTGTTTAGTTCTCTCGATTTACATGAACGGCAATTTGCTGTCCAACAAGTACCAACACAATGTGTCCACACAGAGACTGTGAGTCACGTGTTGACACATCTTTTCTATTGTATGGATGCATTTTTATAAATTGTCTACTATTGTCCAAAATACTAAGAAAATAGAAATAAAAAAAGTAGAATTATCTCCTTCAATAGGAGACACAAACACCAAAACTGCATTTTA
This sequence comes from Nibea coibor, assembly GCA_023373845.1. Lineage (NCBI taxonomy): Eukaryota > Metazoa > Chordata > Actinopteri > Sciaenidae > Nibea > Nibea coibor. The sequence continues at coordinate 23,251,724 of CM041724.1, read as the reverse complement.
GTTTGTATGAGGCTCCATTGTGATATGTTCTCCTCATCCAGTCAACAAAACCTCTACAGATTTTCCCACCTTACAATAAATTTGCACAGCCCTGTGTCACAGATGTAAAAACTGAACTGCACGTGCTGTTTTCATCATTGCATCACCTCATTCGCAGTTTCAGGCCGCTATTGGCAGAAGTGAACATGAACAATGGGGACCAAAGGGCCAATCAGTGTCCGTGCTAAATGTAAACAATATAGTTGCCAGAGGTGAGACATATTAACCTCTACCCTGTATCAAATGATATTTTTAGCTCTTTAGTGAGCATTCAGACTGTACTTTGGTCCAGTGCCCGTGCACAGACAAAATCAGTGCTGATCTGCACGTTGGCTGACTCCTCAGAGGAAATACCAGAGCTCTCTCTGGCCATAGTGCATGGTGCAATTAATGTAGAATGATAAAGAGGAGGGGGCGAGCGGGTGAGGGCAGTTTCATGGAGCATTTTTATGCAGCCACAACAATAACTCGTCGGTTACTGTATCATCCCCAGGCTGCGCTGTGCATGGTGGGAAAGGCATTTGCGCTGGGGAACACAGATGCTTGTAATTGAGTCTTACAGGATTTTATTATTCATTTTTTATTTGGAGTTCTTGAAATGTGGCTTTTTTCCTGTCACAACACAAGTTTGTTGGGATCTGGCTGCAGGCACAGCATCACAGTGTCAGCTAATGATCGCAAAGTGACAGACCAACCTATTTTCTTTGCCAGGACCTTGCTATTATAGTGTCAGCACAAGAAAATCAAAACCAGGAGGAAGGGAGAAGTAACCAGGATAATTAGATTGGAAAATATCTAAACCAGCATGTGACTGATGAACACAGCCTGATTGTTAAATGTGCCAACATAACTGATTAAAATAAAAGAATATTAAAATCAAACAAACAATACAGGTCAACACGGAAAAATAATAAATAAAAGAAGCTGATAGAAATGTAATTATATCGATTTAATTGCTTTTTTTTTTTTTTTTTTTTACTCATATCATCTAAAATCTTCTATTTCTGGATTTTGCCGGACGTCTCACAGACAATAAATTAGATCCTATATCACCCTGTCAGCTCTGTATTTCTGAGCCTCTGGAATAGTGCCTGTAATAAGCCTGATAGGGCTGCGATGTGACACCATTTGCCATAGACTTACTCCAGAGAGGCGAGCCAAAAGGAACGATTTGTAAGTGCAATTAGATTCCCTGATATTGAGTGTTAAAGTGAGCTCTCCTTCTCCGCGGGAGTCAGGGGAAGCACATGTACTGTACCTCCACCTCAGATTACACAGATAATCCTTGGTTACAATGCTTCTTCATGTATATACATGTTTTTGTAAAGCATGCAGCTATTACCTTCCCTGGGAGTATGACATATTTTATTGAAGTGTAATAAATGTTTTTTTATTATATTCTCTGTCTGCAGTAAATTTGTTTCCTCGTGTGTAAATTACTGTTCAAATTCAGGCATGTGATTTTTTACTTTTCTTCTAAAAGTCTGAAAGTTGGCGCTTGTTGTTGCCGTGTGGCAGGTGCATGTCCCCTCGCCATAAATCTGGAGTGTTTACGAGCAGAGCCTTCAGCACCGCAGCAAAAACAACAAAATATGTCACCATTCTCCCTATTCTTGCAATGTTTGTGCAATGACATCAGCGACCACTGGCTGATTAATTACTCCACCGGTCAATTCTTAGGGAAGAGGGCATTGTAAGGTCACGACCTTGAGGATAAAGGAAATGGTTGCAATAAGCGGGGGGTCATCCTTCTGCTGATTCTTTGGGATTACCACCCCTGCGTCAACTGTGACCAACTTACTGTCCATCTTTCAGGCGCGGCCCCGCCCTGGACCTCCTCTACCAACAGGGGAACAGCAAGAGGTCCCGTCCCCTGTGCTCCACTGGACAACAGTTTGGTTGGCCCAGGAGAACAATAAAGCAGTGTCAGTTTCTACAGGAAAATAGAGACAAAGTGAAAGAGGAAACAATTCGTCCACAACAGGACACACGGCCGTGGAGGATAACCTGCCTTCAAAGATGCTGGGGTGGCGTATCAGAATAGTTTAGAGGTGGCGCACTTCAAAAGGCTTGTTGCGGCTCCCGTACCGAGTCGTTTTTCCTGCTATTCTTGTGGGTTGGTTTTGGGTTGCTATAAGTAGCCTGCATCCTGTCCCTCTGTGGTCTCAGGTGGATAGGTTTTGTTTTTGTAGCTGCGGCCAGGCCTTTAATGGCTTCTCTGTGCTTCCACTGCTTCTGTTGGCAGGGCTGATTGGCTTGTTAGCGATGCAAACATATATCATACTAGAGAGCAGCCAAACTCCTGTGTAACTCGCGGTGGTGCAGTGGGGTCAGCACCCTTCTAATTAGGACAGAGCATTGTATTATGTTGTGTTGTGTTTGTTTGTATGAAGGCCAAAGTTAGACAGTCTGGCCACTGAACAGCAGCTTTACATTATCACAAGCCACAAGGTCATAATCCAACAACATGATGTTATTACAGTATGATCAGGATGTTAGCAGTCACCAAAGTCATCTTCATTCACAAACTTCATACTTTTCATGCTGTAAATATGGTGAGTGCTGTACTTGAGGACAGATCTGGGGTACTTGTACTTTACTTGAGTTTGTCTTTGTCATGCTACTTTCTACTTTCACGTCCCTAAATTAGAAATATTGGACTTTTTACTCCCCTGCTAATTATCAGTGAGTTTTAATTGGTTGGTAATTTACAGATTAAGCAAACAAAAGATACAAAGAGCTTCACAAATATGATGTTTTGTTATAAATGAAACTGCCCGACAGTAAATAGAAGTACAGCTGAAACGATGAATCGATTAGTAGATTGTCAGAAAATTGACAGAAAATTAACAGGCAACTATTTTAAGAAGTAAGTTTTTACTTTAAATCATTTTAATAACCTTAATTCAGATTTGGACAACTGGTCGGACTAAATGAGCAAGAATTTTGTCATTTTGGGCTCAGATCAGTCAAATAATCAGCAGATAATTCCTTATGAATATATTCATTAATTGCAGTCCTTTATGAAGTAGAACAAAATGACTTCTACCTCCAACTACAACAGTAAAATCCTGCGTTTACATGAATCCATGCAGTATTTTTTCAGTGTGGTTTGCAGTTTTATGCTTCGTAGGCTCGATTCACGATCCACAGGTCTTTGTTAAGTCTTAGTCTACGACGTGTCACTGAAACACAATCTGGGCTTTAACTGCAAATGAAAGTGTAAGGCCAATATCATTTTAATAAAGTGGATATCTGGTGCTTGTGGCTTGTTATTGTCTTCAAATCCTCTTTGTCCCCGTGTGAGAAAGCATCTGTTCCAAGCTTGTCCTAAGTGTCACTGTATCTGCCATTGTCCTCTAGAACCTCCTGGATAAATACAGGTTTGAAGACATGCCAGTCTGCAACTTTAGTGGACCCTTCCATGTCTCTCGGCCTGCCCGTCTGTCTGCCTCCGGCCTCTCCCCATGCTCTCCCCCTTTTAGAGCTTTTGTGTCCTTTTGAAACATCTCGTCCATGTTGATCAGTTGTGGTTTGCTGGTTACCTCTGCCCCTCCCACAACACTCAGAGGGACACATGGTCCATTGTTTGGAGCACCAAGCCTGATTAGCGTGCACTCACCGACAGGGTTTGGTAGACAACCCACTTAGTGAAGCAAATGACCTCTGTGGTGTAATTACATACAGGCTGTGGTAACCTGGTGGTCTAAACTCTGGCCAGAGTGCACCTCTGCTCCCCCTGGGCCACCTGCCCCTTTATTAGCCAACCAGGGAAGACTGGGCAAAACTGGGTGGCTAACAAAGTCCATAGTCCTCCATGCTTGTGTCCCTCTCTTCGCCTCAACCTCCCTTTCCTCCTAATAGCTTTCAACTTTGTTTGGCTTTCCTCTCCACTGCCCTGAACCATAGGTCAGCCTCCCCATTAATTACAGCTTCTGGTGATTACGGGGTGAGAAGGGAAAGTGGCGGAGTTTGACTAGCGTGTGGCGGGTCCAAACAGGGCAGCTTTGACTGTTTATTTAACCATGTTAGTAGCTCAGGTTACGTATGTTCATGCCATTGTTTCCTTGTGACCCATGACCTTTGCTGCCTGAAATTAATCAGGCCATCCATGTCTGCGGGTTCAGGGTACTTTTCATGTCAAATATCTTTTTTAGTTTGTTTTAGTTTAGGCTACAGTTCTTTTTTTTAACTCATTTTTGTACCTTGTTGGAGCCAAACAGTGCCCAGCCCAGAAAGGGGGGAGGAGGAGAGGAGGAGGAGGGGTGCAGCACACCGGCAAACTCGCACATGCTAACGGGTGCAATCACAACCTCGTATCCTGATTGTGCAGTTGGTAGTGTGGACAATGAGGGCGGAGAGAGGGAAATGTGCAAGGCAGCTTTCCATTATGAGATAGTATGTATTACTGTAATCCAGAGGGCCTCCTGCTCACTGTGGCGTGTGCCAGACTCCTGGGTGGGCAATCTCAGAGACAGTGGGGAGGCCCAGCTTATTTCTGGGCACATTTGGCATGGCCTATATGGCTGTTACAAGAACTAGAAGTGGAACAGAAGTCATAAAAAGACATTTTGATATTTTATGGGAAACTTTTTAAGTGCTAGAGGTGAAAGGTGTGCTTTTTTTTTTTTTGCTTCGGATTTTGTGGTAAATGTGAAAAATGGGCAGGTTGTTTAACGTGATGATAACACAGTGAAATTATGGCATGTCTCTCTCTAAAATGTGTAACCATCAGAACATGAAATATATATTCTACAGCAAATAAAGGCCTGTGCGCTGCTTTCTTATGACTATGTTTATCGCAGCATCATGCATACCTCCATGCAGTCATGAAAAGAAGTAAAGCGTTAATGTTTTGGAGTTGTTTATGAACTGAGATGATAGTATTTAACACAACATACAGGGACAAACTGTAGGGCTGCGCTCATGATGAGACTGACGGGGCCTTGGATACGGTTTGTAATTGGTCCTCGGCTCCTGTCACTTACTTTCTTGCGGTTCAGTTGTCAGAGACCTTCACAGTATGAAAGCCTGTGCTGCCCTGAAGACCACTTGTTGGAAGCCCACTGAGCCTCTCAGGGTCTGGAATGGCCTCAGGAGACTCTGAAAGCCTGTCAATGTTCTGCCAGAAAGCTTATCCCCGTGCTGATGGCACTAGGCTGGCACTGGAGCACTGCGCTCTGCTGAGACAGAAAGAGATGGTTGGTGTCCCACTGGAAATGTGTCTCATGCCTGTTAAGGTGTCTGCAGGAACATTGGCACAAAGCGTTTCGAGGACCTTGCAAAGAAAACCCCGCATCACATAACACATTCAGTCTCGCACACACACACAAACAAACAAAGACACACACACCAGAGCAAGAATGCAAATAGAAGTACATTCAAATAATCACACATTTCCACAGTTTAACAGCTTTAGAGTGAATAATCTATTTATTTATTGTATTATATCAGGTTAAACACATTATATTCACAAAGAGAAACCAATCATTACATATTATAATGAGTGTGTACATAGAGAGATCTGTGTGAATCTCTCATCACTGAGGCGCCTGATCACCATAGTAACTGAAATAACAATGATGCTCGTCCCAAGGTCATAACCTTGTGTGACCTGAGTTCAGGGGGAGGTTGTCTGGGGTTTCCTGAGAATAATAAGTGGCAAATCTTCACTTCCCAGACCTCCCAGTAACCCCACAAAGCAGGAGATTTACGAGTCCCAACGAGGACTCCCCTGATTGGCTTTATGACAGGACGTCCACTCTGGTCTCTGTCATTTAGGGGGCCCTCGCCTCTAAACTTAGGCGGCTATGGATGATGTAATGCCCCGAGAGCAGTCTAGTCCATTATGTGGCGCTCCTTTAAACTTGAAATATATGATGCTCGCATGGATGAACTGCAGCATGAACCTGGCAGGTCGTGCCCCCAAGACTGTATTGATTATGTGTTTGTCTGCACGCAGTCATGCATTGTGCATTTTAGCATCTGTACATTTAAGGTTTGCCGTGTGTGCAACTTTAATTGCATGTCCATGGGCCAAAATCATCAGGGCAACATTTTCAGCAGGGTTGACAGGATCGTAGCTTACCAGGATCATTATGAGGGAGGTAAGGTAAGGCAACTCGCAGCCAGCTGACCCCTGACATCCATAATTAGTCAATAATATATATTTTTGATCCCAAAGTGTCATAGAAGACAAAGACAGCATGCTATAGCAAGCTATTTTTACGCTTCTGTGAACCTCATTAACAGTCTGATCATGTCTGGAATACAAATTAAGAACATGTCAGCTCAAAAGTTGCAACACGAACTGCAACACTTTGCTTTGCTGCTTTGTTGTCACGTCTTTGCTTTTCGCTTGTGCAAGTAAATGGGTCAAAAAATAAAGAGAAAGATTTCCTGTGAGCTGAGGTCAGAAAGCTTCCTCACTGACCAGCATTCACAAATCAGCCGAGCGGCGGCTGAGAACACCCGACTGGTGCCAAAGCGGTTGGACAGGTGAAACACTAAAGACAATTATCAGCCATAAACACGCAAAGCCAAGCTAACAGGCACCTGACAGACAACTGTGGGCCCGTCTGTCTCAGTGGACTCCATGTCGACAGCTAAGGACCCCTCCACGGAGAGAAAGGGAAAAGGAAAGAGTGAGATGAGCGTGATAAATCCTGTGAGAGGCAGATTTGTACCGAATGTAATCGAATGTTCTGTATATTACGATGGCCCGTCAGATTTCATCTCATTTTGCTCTTATCTCATTTGTTTTTCAGCGCAGTGCTACGCAGGCCGCGAGTGACCCACAAGTGCTTTGAATGAATACGGCCTGCTAATAGCTGTGAGAAGACACCCCGGGAGCCATGAAATATGTGCAAGGACCCATGACCACTCAGATAATAGCCCCTACCCAGACCACGGATTCTCTCTGTCCATTCCACTCCCGTCCAGGTTTGGAGTGGCTCATGTTTGGGACAGATGGTAAGACGAGTGACCCTGTATCTTCTAGCAGAGCGGGGGGGAAAGACAACGCCTCATGGGTGATATAAGGAGGACCACAATGTGTCATCCCACCAGTTTAATAGCTGTTCTCTTATGATTAGAGCCCTGTGGATCAGGATGATAGCCAGGCACAGTCAATGCATGCATACACATTTGATGGCTGCAGTTTTCTACATGCAAATGTGCACAAATAGTTTGATATTATGTCTGTATGCTGGAATACAATGCTGCACATGACACAGTATGGATTTTTTTATTTATAGTACAAGAAACAAAACCTCTTTCTTGACCACGCAGGTTTATAGTCAAGGCACTAAATACTAGCTGCAGTAGGCGAGTGTTGGCTATTTCCTAGCAGGGAGTTTTGTGTGTAGGAGCTTTTTGTGTTCATGTGTCGAACCACATCCAGGGCAGGAAAGAAGAGAAGATGGGGGCAGCTCTAATTAAAGCCAAAGGAAGAGTGTCATCTGCTGTGAACTCACGACTAGGGGCCACAGCAAATCAATGGCCAGCCAGAGACTGCCATCATCATCATCAACGGCTCCCGATCAGAGCAATTGGAGGGGAACAAAAAAGAATGAGAAAGACTCTACCAGGAAGCTCCTACCACCTGTGCAGAGCAGGAGAAAGTGGGGGAGAGAGAGACAAACACAGGGACAAACAGACGGAGAGAACAAAATTGTGACGACATGGTCCAAACGCTGGAGATTTATCGTCTCGTAGTTTAGGGCAGGCAATTTTGTCATCATCACCGAGGACATCTATTTTCATAAACAAAGGTGCAATTGTATGAACATTGGCTGTGAACAGAGTGATCTAATGACCCTTTAAAAAAATATAGATTTTTTGGGCTTTTGCTGGAGGATCAAACTGCTGCATACGGCGAGTGCCAATGATAAATGTTCTTGGCAATATAGAAAGTGTTCCCCAAGAGCAGATTTAGACTATTGAACCCTGTAAGCGGTATCAGTGCTCTCCTGTCTATGTGAACTGCCCCTCTTGGCCAGCAAGCCAAGGGAGCGCTGGATCAGATTCTTACGCAAACACGAGCACATCAACGGCATGTTCTCATGGCATTAGCATTCCAAATGTTTTTCAGGACGAATGTGAATGCGACTATTTTTGTCTCATAACCCGCTCTCTCAGATAACTCCCGTTGAATAAATGAATTCTGACAAGGGGAATCTGCATACAAAAACACAGCGGGTTTGGAGGCAGCGGCTGGTCCACTGGTGAGGGCCTCTGAAGCTCTCTCTGAATCTCTTCATTCACTGCCTGCTCCTTATGGACTTATGCTTCTTTAAATGGCTGCCTCTGTTTATCCCCTTTTCACATTGGAGGCTAGTGAGGCCACATTAAATCCTCTGTGCCTCTGGCTGGCACCTGCACGTCATTTTTACCAGCTAAATTTCACAGCACTTTTTTCTGGAAATTCTTCAATTTTGAAGATGTTATTGTCATTGCACATTTAAGTGGGATCAAACTGTATTTAACTGACACAGATGAGGCATTTGCGACTTTTTAAGTAGCTCCAAGCAGGAGTGTAAGCACCAAAACTGAGCCTTGTGTGGACGTAGTTTCAGTGGACCCCCTTCCCCTGTTAATGCCGCCATTCTTATTAATGTGCGAAATAAAAAATTTAAATAAAAATAAAACATTTTAGCAAATATTTCTTAAATTCAATACACTGTAGAACACTGTTTCCCTCATCGTGCATTAATGGTGACTCTGGTCTATTATCTGTTTCTGAAAATAAGAGCAAATCTGCCTGATTTATCAGTCAGCTGGTCGTTTGCTGTCTTTCTTCTTCTTCCCTGTTTTGGTGTCCTCACTTTGAGAAGTAGATTTATCATCTTCTGTGTTCTGGTAGTGCTAAGAGAAGAGAAGTGGAAGTTTTTTGACCTAGAAATTTTCCTGGAGCCCAAAACCTCAACATCAGGCACATTTGGAGAAGCTCTCTGACTGTGAAACTGTGAAAGTCCCCCAAGAGTCCCAAAATACACCCAGGCTTTTAATTCCAGGCCTCCTTAAAAGTGTCCTAATGGGTTTTCTCTCAGTTTATTTTTAATTCCTCAATTTCATTCAGAAAACAAACAAAAATGAACTCGTCAACTTTGAAAACCAACTCAGTTTTGCTGTCCAGCAGAAGCGTTCACGCCACTTCAACCGCTTGACTGACGAGTATATTATGCACTTGACTCTCCGTGATGAAGTTCACGAATACCATTTACAACATTCAGTGGGATGGTAATTACATGTATTAAGCTCTCCTATATAAAGTGCATATGGCTGGGTCAGTAATCGTAGGCTCCTGCAATGTAACTGAAAGTGAAAAGTATTTCATATATTTGCCAGATCTTGCGTAATATGTTTGATTCATTTGGCAAAGCGAAGGACCAGATTATCATATTATGAAAGTCACGCTGTCTACAGTTGTTTTTTATTTTCTGCTGCTAAGTATGTAGACAAACATGCCGACATGCTTTGTTTCATTCTGCACAAATCTTACATTAGGAGATGGTGCTGCTATTGGCACTCCACTCGTCATCCCATGCGGCGCTGGTGGGCATATAGAGCAGACTTTCAAAGCGGTGCCATCTCCATATGTTCACCACGATAATCTTTTATCCGCCATCCCTGACTCTGATTCACTCCCTTCCTCGCCTGTGGCAACAATTTTATTTCTGCATCAATTAGCACAGTGATTAATACAACAAGCAAACAGTTTAGAGGTAATGGCACACAATTAACATCTTTCCCCATCATAAAGGGTATGCTAAACACTCACACCACCACTTTCTCTGCCTGGAATAGAGAGACGTGTTTAGTCCCTAATTCATATGCTCTGGGATGGAAGTGGAGTGTGCTTGGCTTTGTGTTATGCCATCACCACATTAATCTAATTATAGATAGCTGAAAATGAGTCTTGCAAATCGGGACTGTGTGTGACACCCCCTACCCCCCACCCCATCTCTCATACACACACACACACACACACGCTCACATTGTCCCCTAAATAGGAGAGTGAATGAGAATGCTTTTCAATACACTGCCTCCGTGCAAGTGCCAACCCACTCCTCAAATGCCAACATCGCTGCTGAAAAGGCACCATTCACTTGCTTTGTATCCAAACTTGTTACTGACTTACTTTTACCACCTACCCCCGTCTATTTTCCTGTTTTCTAATTACAAACCCATTGGCACGGGGATGGTGTGCATGGGTAAATAGAGCTGTAGGGGCCTGTCATGTGTGTAGTAGTGGAGAGAGGTCCTCGCAGCGCTGAGGGATGAGATGATTTGTTGTGATTGACAGCTACCTTGAGACTGGCCTGATGGAGTTGTCAAAGCTGTATGCTAACAGCCTGTTTCCTTACCACTGCAGCTGTACTCTGCTCCGCTGTACTGCACACACACACATGCTCGCGCACACACATACACACACATGCACAGCATTTTCTAGCATTAGGCACATCATGGGAACTCAAATATTTATTAGGACAATGGTTTTTAGCTGCAATATGAGAGGAGACTGTCAGATTTCAAATCGAATTTTGCTTTCGGGGTTATTCTAGTATAAACAAACATTTTGTACTGACAGCTTCACACTGCCACCTCTTCCATATCACAGGCTTGTTTTTTCTGCAAAGCCAAGACAGAGCTGTATTTGAGGGTGCCGTCTTGGGCTAACACCGGGTGTGTGAATACAATGGCAATCCTACATCTGGGAACTCAGTGGGAAAACTATCCCATTTCTCACTTGTGCTGTTAGAAGAGGGTGTTCATTTTTACAAGGTGGATAGTGTTACTACAAAATGAAGTTGTGCAAAATTCCCTGTGAAAATCTGGTTATGAGCGTTAGCTATGATTTTGACTGGTACTATTCATCACATGGGTCCGCCGAGAGTCAGCAGAGCGTGTTTGTTTACGGTGGGCTGAATCCCTTCCCACCCTTTGAACAGGAGAGCTCGACTTTTTGTCATTAAAGAGGATTATAAAAAAAAAAAAAATAGAATAAAATTTAATTTAATATAGACTTCTTTTGTGCACGTATAATGAACACTGCTACACAGTATGAGCAGAATTAATGTGTTTTCATCGCACACAAGTGGATTTATGTTCATAAATTAAGATGTATAATTTATTTGACATGCTTTAATGCATAATACAGATTTTTAGTTTGTCAGAAGCTTTAAGGAAGTGCAGAAAAATGAAAGGTGTGTCACGGCTCAGAGGCTCTTGTTCTGTAATAAGGGATAAGCTTCAGCGGGGTATAGAATGACCAGCTTCACTCTGCACTTGGTCAACGGATTTCTCCTCTGGCCCCCAAATCTTTTTTCCTTTTCTTTCTCGTTTTCCCCCGCGCCTCATTCTCCTTGCAGTTATTCATCTCGGGAACAAAAGCTAAGTGTTTAGCTGTGAGTCAGATCAAGGGCCGGCTTCTTCCTCCCAGGAAAAGGTGGAATAACAAACATGGCCGACGTTGAAATCAGCCATACCTTCTGTTGGCTCCAGACTCCCACATCTGTGCCGCACCTCTCTCTGTCTCCCACACAGCTGCTGCCAAGGCTGGGGAGGCTTCAGCCCAGTGCCTCCCGGCTCCCATCGCCTGGAAGTCCCCTGGGAAGCAGCTGACTGGCACCCAGACTGCCAACCAGATGATGGATCCTACCAGGAGAATCAGACATGACAGGGGGAGGTGAGGCTGCAGGAGCGGCCACCACTGAACCTGAGGACGAGGGGCAGATGCGGTCAACTGCCTCCGCTCTGAGTGTGTGTGTGTGTTCACGTGCATGTGTGTGGGTGTTCGTATGCAGATATGTTGTAAATGCATGCGTTTCAATGCCCGTGTCTGTGGGTGGTTGTTCTGGCACATGCAGTCAAGTTTGTTTTTTGTCTTTTTTTTTCTTTGTTTTTCACTCCAGTCACATTCTCCATCTGGACCTGAAGTATTTCATTAGCTGTAGGATGTAAAAATTTTTATTTTGAAAGCTGACAAAATATCAGCAGTGTTTGACTCTTAATGTTTGTCATGTCTGCTGTTAGACCTTCCCAAAACTGGAACAGATGCCAAATCACACATGTTGAGGTTGAGCATACCAAATCAAGTTGTGAAGAGATTAGTTAATGAACAGAAGTGGAAGAAATAAAAATGTTCAGACGTGATAACGTTAGATCCTTTATCTCCTTTTTGCAATAACTGGTTACCGGTCGAAGTCCTAACAACAGGTGAGCCCATTATAGCTCCAACGTGTTAGCGTCAATTATTTAAAAAAGAAAAAGAAAGAAAAAAAACGTGTTTAAAACCTTTTCAGCTCAGCATATTGTTTTGTCATTTCTGGCATGACCAGCTTGATCTTGTGATACCAGCTGGATGAAAGCTTCATTCTTGCCCTGCGGCGTCCTGCTGTGCCATTGCCTCAACCAGACACTGTGATGGTAAGTGACTGCTGTAATTGTTCTGCTCCCAGCTCTTACACTTCAGCCAACCAACTGGCTCCATCCTCCTGGTCTTGCCACATTGCCCTCATGGGCCGTCTTGGCATGGGCCCACAAAACACCCCCACCACCACCACCACCACCACCAACCAACGCAGAGATTTAATGCAGGCGTACAGTTTGATGTTGATGTGATTTCTTTCAGACTCCTAATCTGTTATCAGCTCATCAGGGAATAAGTTGGATTATAAGAATGAGAATGAATGACACTATGCATAGACTGACATTTTTCCGTTGCCAAAATTTGTTTGAAAAAAGAACATTGCAGAATAAGCCTTTTATTGACTTCTACAATATAATGTGCATGATTGAATTTTGTTTATGGTGCAAAAAATTCTAATTTATATCAGAAATAATTGAAAATTCAAAGCTGCAGACGTCTGCTCAGAGACAGGACATAGACAAATAAAACCAAAACTAGAGGAGGAAATTTGGAAGCTGTGTTGTGTTTGCATGTTTGATCAGAGTGAACGCACCCTTTAAATATATTTTTTTTCATCATCACTGTGGAGATATTTTTGTAATATGGTGGCAAGCCATCATACCTAAGCATCACTATCTGTTTACTTGGCAGCCGGCGCGTTCTTCGTCGTCATCTCTCTTATGCGTGCACTCAAATGCTCTCGTTGCCTCGTGTAGCCTTGCTTACTACACCAGCACACACACACACACACACACACACACACACACACACACACAAGAACCAAACAGAGGAGAGAGGAGAAATGATGAGGGGAGGGTTGCTCACTGTACTGTACATCAAATATTAAATTGTTTACGATGGCAAATAGACTCATCTTAGCCCAGTCTGTTTGAAGTGACAGTCATTGCTGGGAGTCGTGGGTAAAGTGGATCAGCCCCGTCGTATAGTGGGGACCCAGCTACTGTAACTTAGAGACTCATTTACCATTCACTCTGTTGTGTCACTTCTTTACACACTCCTAGTGGAAAGGCACCCACTCCCTGCATTACTCAGGACTGACGCTGATATCTTTGGTTTTGGGTGTTAACGTTGGAACCCTGTAGTGGTCTCTGTCCGTTTGCTTATGTAACAAACGTCATACAGCGAAGAGGAGGAGGAGGAGGAGGAGGAGGAGGAGGAGGGGGGAAATAAAATCAGGGTATAGTAAACTGATCTCCAGAGCAAAGAATGTTAAAAGATGGGTGCTAAATTCTGCAGTTGTTATCAGAAATGCATCTGTCTTTAACTACAGGAACACACACGTGCACACACACACATGCACATGCATGTACACCACACACTCAAACCCAACCTCAGAGATCTGTGTGTGTGTCTGTGTGTGTGTCTGGCTTTTATCTTGCCTAAACCACCAGTAGTCAAGTCAAGAACTCAGTGAATAATTCACTATATGTACCTGCTCCTCTCTTCGAGACTTATGTTTGTGCTGCAGCACAAGTAAATGAATAAATATATATATAAATAAATGAACGAACGAAGCGCTAGGTGAACATGTGAATGCATAAATAACTAAAAGAGCAGCGAGGAAGGCCGGTGTCTCAGCCAGAGGTATGTTGCCATCTTCTGGTTTTGGAGTCAAATTTCAGGGAAAGAAACATTTTGTTTTTTTTTTTTCACAGAGACCTTCAGTGCTCCATCTTTCATATTTGTCATTTAAATATATAAGTCAGATTTAATGGCACCAAGTGAAGCACCCAAATTAAACTTTAAAAGATTAGATTTCTTCATTTTTCATGACAATTTGTCAGCAGCTTTTTTTGGCTCAGGAGGAGTTAACTTTGACCAAGCGCCTTCACTACTTTAAGTGGAGTTTTGTTCATCAAGGAATCATAAATAAATGTTGTTCAAGAGATGAAATGATGCTAATCATGTTATGTAAGATATACCTTCCTGATAGGTGACTCACGGTTCTACTTTGATGTGTTGTTGCCAGAATTCAGATGCCTTTCTTGTTCATCTAATTTGCATGTATGATTATCCACATATGCCCTCCTGTTCCACTACTGCTCCGAAAATGATCTGTGCTGTGGCAGGGTGTTAATTGGCTTGGCCCTGCAGTGTGTGTATGTGTGCATGTGCACCGGTGTGTGTCTGTGTGTGCGTGTCCGTACCTCCACACAAAATGTTTGCGTATGTATATGTCAGCATGTTGACAGCGTGAGCGGTGTCGGAGTCTCTCTCCGCGGCCCAGCACATGTGGCTCTCCACCAGTCTGAGTGGCTCTTTACCTCTGTTCCTAACATGCGCTCTGCGCCTCCCCATCCCTGCCCAGCCCTGCTTGGCTCTGTTAGGCCCTGTCCACCGCAGACAGGGCCCCATCAAGGAGCCGGCCATTCACTGTAGCTGAAGAGAGAATATTAGATTGTATGGAGCAATTTTCTCTACCCGAACATCCATTTGATTCTTTTATAGTGAATATTTGAGGTATTTTCCTTGTCATGATTTATATAACCACACAGAATAAAATTCTAATTAATATTATGACATTAATAGTGAATTTATCAGCCATAAATGCAACTTAAAAGCATAAAAAAATGCAGCTAGACTTTAATGAAATGTCCTATAACCGTTCTTTTACCACTAAAACATTTGCAGACACTGATCCCGACAGTGCAAAAACATTTTTTAGGCTCAGCTGAACTGCTTAACATTACCTCGTCTGCCAGACTTTGTCCGCCAAGTCCTGTGGCATTTGTGTTCCTTCCATTGTTTGGTACAAGGAGGTCTCGTGGGATGTTTGTGTGCCTTCCTTTATGGTGGCCAGCAAATTGACCAGTTTCATCATGTTGCCATGCGGTGCCCAGGCCCGGGGTACCTGTGTCTGTGTGGCTTGGTGCTATCTGCCAAGTGTTGTCTGCATGCTCTATGTGGTGCAATGGTTATCAACACGAGAGGTGCTGTTTCCTTCTGTGTTGAAACGCATTTGTGTGGCTTTACTTTGTGTGCTGCTCTGCTGTCCGTTGTGTAGAGTTTTTTGGTGGGGTCGGCGTGGGGTGCTGAATAAGCGGGATGCCACGCTGAGTGGGCACATGCCCCAGAAAGTGCCAGAGGACAATCAACAACGCCGCCAAACACGCACACACATAGAGAGCGAGACACACACACACACACACACACACACAATCTCTCTTTCTCCTTTTTCCTGTCTGCATCTTTTCCCACTATCCCTCCTTCCTCCCTTTTGCCTGCGGCAAGACAGCTGTGTCCATCAGGCCGTGAGGCCCGTGACATCGGTCACACACTAAGAACCCACTAAGATCATGGCAGTGGAGCAGCTCTTCTAGCTGTTTGTGCAGGGAGGAGATGTGCTGAGGCTCCCTGATGACCCTCATACAAGCAGCGAACAATCCGTTTTTCTATGTGACATTCCTTCTGCTGTCCTTTGTCACATCGATCGTATATATCAATGCCGTATTTTTGTATTTTAGTAGAAATATTTCCGTTGTGTAAAGAAGAAACAGATGCATTACTCGCTTTCATTGACAAAGTCCAGCAGCACCTTCTTGTTACTGACACTGTGCATAATGTATTAATTTGAAAAGAGACAGGTTGGTTAAAAACATGTAGGGACTAACATGTACTGCAGCAGTGAGCTATAATTATAATTAGATAGATAATTCAGTCAACACACAGACTGAAGAAAGATTTTCTTTCATTCATTTTCAGTTTGCAGGCCTCACTTCACTCTATTAAATCCTTTCATGTGGTGCTGGCAGCAATAGAAGTAACAGTGTTTTCAATGGTTCCGCAATAATGAGTGGATCATCATTGTGGCCACGGAATGAGATCCATTATGATTTCATGGCTGGTTGGACAGAGTTTTAACTGCGTGCTCTTTAAAAAAAAGGTGTTGTCAGCTTCACTCAGAATTACCTGAGCCTTTTTTTATTCCACGTTATGATGAACGCTGAAAGAAGAGACTGCGGGAAAGATAATTCACTGACTTAATAACACATCATACTGTTTTTTTTTTTTTTCAGAGGTAGCAAGATAAAAATAATTTCTACCTCTTATTCCTGCAAGTCAAGTCAGTATTAATAAACTTCAGAGGTGGCAGAAAAGCTCAGTGTAAATATATTATTCTGTTCAAAAAACATAAAGAAAATCCAGATTTTATAAAATACACAAAAACAAGAAAAACAAAGCCTCACCTTTTTTTTTTTTTTTAAATCTGTAATTTATTGTACTGTAATGTGCCATTTAAATCATTGTTACAGTCATGGAATGAGCAGTGTAACAGTGCCACACAGCCCCCTGTAACTGTGCTGTAGTTTCACTTGTAGGGCTTATAAAAACATACATGTCACAGATTGCTGCTTGTCAGCTTGAACCTTAATGCAGTGGATTACTGGCTCAAATCAGAAGCACAAAAAATATTTCAGAACATTTCCAGCCTCTGGAATTATTAAAAGATGTGTGATAATTCACATAAAATCATTGTAAATATTTTAAATTTTAAATTTTTTTCTTCCTGCAGTATCACATTTGCTTTTTGTTTCAGCTGTTGTCCCATCACTGATAGTTTTTGTGTTCAAATTACAGTAATCCCGCTGTTGTGTAATCCATTACCCACAGCCATGTGAGCTGTATTTATAGTAAAAATATTGTCGCACATTGCCACAGCTGCTCCAATTCACTTAATGTCGGCTTTAAGGAGCAGCTAAAAGCTTTGCTTCAACAGCTCCGCGTCTTTGATGTGAGGGAACTGGATATCCCCCCAGATCTGGAACACAGTCCCAGAATAAACACTGTGGTCTTGAGGTTAACTTGAGGAGCACTATATAGCCTGAATGCTGAAATCCATACGGCTTCAATGAAGGTGCCTCTCTCCCTCACTCTTCTCCCCACCTCACCCTTCATTCATTCACTGCTTTCTTTCTCTCTCTCTCTTACTCGAGCAGCTTTTGTAACTTTGTGTAGTGTGGCAGCGTGCGCTCTCTCTCTCTCTCTCCCTCTCTATCATTCCCTCTTCAGGACTCTCTTTCTCTCGTCCCCTTTTCACTTGCGAATGTCCATTTGAACAGAGGAGCCGTGCTCTCTGTGACCTGTGCTTGTCAGTGTTAATTGTATGAGTTTAATTACAAAAACACATTTAGCACGTTGAAAGGGGTTTAAGTTAAATCCTTCCTCTTCAGACCAAACCTCCAGGATTTAGATGTGGCGGGCTGTATCAGCTATCCGAGTCAGATTAGATGTTGCCTCTTATCTTTCCACAGCCCAGTCTTTTGAAGCTCCTTTCATTCAGCTGTCTGTCTGAGGCTTTTGCAGGCTGCTTAGATGCTCTTAGCAAACGCAGCTTGTATGATGGTTTGTGTGATGCGACTCATTGAATGATTTTTAAAACTGTAAAAAACAAACCGAGAAGTTGTTAAAGTCGTCTCATTTTTATTTAGTAATTAGTAAATAATATCTGCAACTTTTGTTTGAATTTGGTATAAATGCATCAAGAAATTCATTAAATTAATTTAATTTTCATTGTAACTCCCTTTCTGCAGCATTTGCAAGAACAATTCAAACAATTAAAATACCCAGATATTAAATACTGAATGAGAATGAGATAACTAACATGCAAATTCACATTATAGATTTTAAGACATTTTAAAACGCTACAAATAAAGATTTCAAAGTTCGTCCAGAAGTGTCTTCAGGAACGACATAATGACATAATTCTGCGACACAGACGCGTCCAGACTTAATTCAGTTGATTCCCGTCCATTGTGAAGCAGCCACTGATGCTCTGTTTAATCAGAAGGATTTGTCATGTGATTGACGGACTGTTGACAGCAGTATTGGGGCAGTATTTAGCAAGGTCTCAGGACCCCCGTGGCTAAAGTGAATTTTATGGAGACTGGTGGGTCGCTGGCATAACAAGAAGTCAGGCAGTTTTTTAAAGCTGATGCAAATGAAGGTATTTCATGTTGACATCTCACCGTCTGGGGTGTGATAGTTGATCACTTTGTGCATGGTGGGAAAAAACAAAAGTGCACACAAAGCCATTCCTACTGCATAGTTTGTGTGTGTGTGTGTGTGTGTGGTTACACCCACCACTGTCCCGCTCTGTGTGTTGGAGCAGAGTGGAGTACATTAACAGACCTAATTTACAATGTATGGACTCTGCGGACTGGAACATTTGGAGTTATGAGATAGTTAAGCGCTTGGTTAACAATGCTTGGATTGAAAATGAGGCCGGTGGCTGCTGGTGTTCTGGTGTGTCTCTAATTATGAGTTATTGCTGTGGAGACTTTATAGTCAACAGTAAAGGAAAAATGCCCACGTGGCCTAAAAAAATATATTTGTACGAAAATAATTACAGGTAAGATAATGAGCTGTAATTATTAATATGCACATAATGTCATTTTAAATCTTTAATGTGGTCACATTAATTAAGTTGTTTAATATAATTAATTTATGTGATTTGTATTTTTATTCCTTAAATCTGAATATGTGTGTTTGCTTGAAATGTTTTGAAATAAACAGTAGGTGTTATTTTCTGGATGTAAAATATTAAAATATTCATATTTGAGCTGGTTAATTTGTTTAGATGTTGTCTGTTTAAGTTTATTTATTTCATTATTTATTTATCTCAACAGATTCCAGGAAAAAAAACAACATGGCCCTAACAAATGAGCTTTTGATTCGTCTGCTTGGTGCAAAGAAGCATGTAGGATTCCTGTGATTAGCTGCTTTCACAGCAAGTCAAACTTTAATTAAGCCCCCCTGTGTTATAGGTTCTACAAAATATTTACTCAATAATGTGTTTAGATAATAAATTCAGAGGGGTGATTATAATTCCATTACTCTGAATAAAACTAAAACAAAAAATGTCATGCTGTTATAAGTCAAATATCCCTCTACAATATTAGATCTGAGCCCATATCAGCAATGTAATCTAAATTATTCTAATTTTTAGCTTTTTTTTTTTATGCAAAAAAAAAAAAAAAAAGATGACAAACACAGTGTGTGCATGTACATGCATGCACGTGTTCAAACTGAGCAGTAATAGCTCTGCTAAAATCCATACACGTGCTGGTGTTTCATCTTTCACCTGCATGTTTTTCTCTTGACATGCAAAATAAAAATCATTTTATGAAGCTCATAAATCCTCTCTCTCAGTTTTCTGACTTTTTTTTTCACTGCAGTCCTGAGGCGATGGTTTTGTGGGCAGCACTGCCTCTAGATGTAACACTGAGAACTACAGTCCTGTCAGGATTTGTAGTCCAGATTTTAAAGGTGAGTATTTTTCTTTTAATTTTAAAGATCCTCCTTTGAATCTCACACCGCTACCTTTGAGGTCATTTACTGAAAACCCTTCATTTTCTTGTCATGTGACCATATTTCCTTTGGTTTGAGTCTGTGACAGCGTCCTTTAAGCCGACAGCTGCTCTCTCTCAATTAAAAACAAACAAAAATCACAAAAAGCATAAGTCTTGACTCACATAAATTATTTGAAATTTGTCTTTTTTTTCCAATGAAAGGATAAAAAATGAGAATGAATGAATCGCAGCTCTGAGGTTTAATTGCTTTTTCATGATCCAGCAATCCTGCAGGAAAATGCAGCGTAAAAAAGCCCAATTAGAGTCTTTTCACTTTGTGCTGGAGACAGCAGGGTTCAGGCTGATTGTCTTTCTCTGCTAGTTGCTCTGCTCCAGAAGGTGATACTGGGTTGGACCCCTGTTACCCTCCGAGCCTTCTGTTAAATTTGGCAGAAAAAACACCGGGGCTCAAGGAAGAACAAAGGCGCGCCGGTTTCACCATAGAACCAGAAAAAGAATCCCTGAAGAATGGATTAATTTGGTCTAATCGAGGAGACCCATTCCATGCTTACTCTAGCAATGAGAGCTATTGGTGCAAGCAGGAAGCGGCTCTCCTCGTTATTAAATTGCCTAAAATGGCTCGGAAGTTCTTTAGCATGCTCCCTCCATACAGCAGATGCTCTGCATTAATTGGTCTACGAAGGCCTGACCCGGGGTTCTGTGCAAGGGGTTTAAAAAGCATATTTATTATTTGCTATAACCTGACGTACATGATGTGTGCACACAAGGGCAGTATTTCATGATATTATACAGTTGGTAATGTTGCGTGTGCTTCGGGGAGCTGGTGTTTGGGAGGTAATGTTTTAACAGCAGGTAAGTCCTAAACACCATTCATCAGAGGCCTGCTCTCTCCCCTCATCCGGCCACAGCCATGACTGATGGGCCTGTCTTTTGTATGAATGTTTAGCACAGTGGAAAGCCATATGCCACTGGCACCGACTCTTGCCCACCACCTCCTACTGTAGCAGTGGTGGAGAGAAGAAGAAGGAGAAGAAGAAAGTCGGAGAGAACGGCGGGATGAGAGAGACTGGGTTCAAAAGCAAAGGAGGACAAGAGCGAGGAAAATAAGCGCGGAAAGAAAAAAAAAAACGAGACGCGCGAGTCTTGCCCTGAAACTCACCACCTGAGAGAGCAGCTTCAGAATCTGTAGAGCTGTACTCACATGGCAAAACTTTAAATACAGTTAGGGAAGAGCCCACTTAGCGCTCACATACAGCACCAGAGCATGTATACATACACTCAGCCACACACATTAATAGTGGTAGAGATGTATTTTTAATAAGAGAAGCGGTGGTGGGAGGTGAGAGGGGAGGTGGTGCTGGGCTGGTCCATCTGTCCCAAGCAGCCTCTCTCCCAGTGCTGCTGCCGCCCCCTCGTGAGAGAAGCACAGCTGTTACTGGAAAGCCCTACTGTCCAGAAAAGGGGCTTGCACTCCTCCCCTCCGTCCTCCATCCTCCATCCCCTCTGTCCCTCCAGCCCTCCACCTCTCTCTCTCTGCCCAAACACCCCTGCAAGAGGATGAAACGAACCAGCGAGCCCAGCCACTGTGCAGTCAGCCTGCGCGTCTGCAATTTCAAACCTCTTTAGATCATTTTTCATGCTCACCAGAAATGAATAATGCACACATTAACTGGTGCCAGTTAATAAATTTCCGTCTCACTGCACTATATTTTTCAATAAGGGTCTGGCTGCTTCGTTTTGTTTTGCAAAACAGCCTCAGAAGGCTCCTGCTGCAAATGATCTTGCCCCCCACCCAAACCCCACCACCCCTTCACAGAGCCTTTCCTCGACTTAGGAAATGATAAAATCATAAATCGGCTTAAATTGTCACTGTTGCATGCAAATGTCAGTGAGTATATTAGCCTTTTTTTGTTCCATCCATCATCATTCAGTGCTCTTTTTTTCCCTTTCCCAGCAAAGATAATACACCACAACATTTTGCGCAAGAGTGCATCCTCAACATTCAGCCCCCAGGGCACCGCTACATAGAAACAGAATCAATCTTGGGGAACTTCCAGGCTTTGTAAGGGAGCCAAATTGGCAGACTATGTCCATTATATCAGTTCAGCAAAGCCCTGGCTAGCATCTGGCCACACTGGACGTTTTATAGCCCATCTCTAACTATTAATCATTGGCCGCGACATCACGGACTCTCAAGAGGGCGTCTAGATGCTCCGTTACAGGGAACGCCACTGAAAATGCCAGGGCATGTAGACACAATGGTCCCAATACCCAGTGACAGTGGCCCTCCTTAAAATGACAGAGTGCATCCAAGCCAGACGGACAGAGTGGTGTCAGGGAAGCGCCGTGACAGGCGAGGGGGACCCCTCTCAAAATGCCACCGTGCCCTAGTGGCCTACAGTGTTGTAGTGCACTGGTAGTATCTGTTCTGAGGTCGTGTCATGTAATATGATCTAGATGAAGCGGACAGGGTGGGTCCCTCTCCAGGATGTGGATGGGGTGTCAGACAAGCTGCTCCTCTAATAAGGGCTGCCATTCTAATGATCAGTCAGTCAGCCTAACCTCTGACCCCTACTGTTATAAGAAACGGAGGGAGGGGCAGGCCCGGGATGGTGGGAAGGACTTGCGAGTTCAAATGCGCAGTATTTACATCAATTAGACAAGCAAGATGGAGGTGCCCATCAGAGCCCATTAGGATTGTTGTGGTTGGGGGGGAGGGAGGGAAGGAAGGCGCAGTGAGGGCCCTACAGAGGCCCAGCGGTCACATCACAGGATCCCGTCCTGTCACATTGATGAGAACTCTGTCAAGGCGACTCTTACAGATGTGCAGCATGTCTGCATGTGTGTGTGCGTGCATGTGTGTGTGCACGCTTCGAGCTGTCACGGCTGCTTCCAGTCGTCCTCTAAACGCCACAAAAACAATAAAACAGCTCATATTTCTCAGGTTTTCTCCACCGTACGTCCCAGTAATCATCCCAGTCACTCACTTCCAGGTTGACCATCATCACGTTCATCCCACTGCTGCTTCATTTAATATCTCAGGACGTTTCATTTTAGCAGTTTTGATAAAGCCCTGTTTTTCTTTATTTCGTCGCGGGCTGTTGGTGCTTATCAGATGCAAAATAGCACACCTGCTGTTCCAAAACGCCCTCGATGGGTTCAAATTAGTGCTCCCCTGCTTCTTGTTCTTCTGTTGAATATTGCTGCCGCAACAAAAGGATGACAGCGGTTTTGTTTTTTTTTCCTTTTTCATAACGAGTTTGTCGAATTTAGCGTTACAGATTTTTGAGTGGTTTTAACTGCAGACGATCAGACAAGATTCTCCCGTTATCCATTGATTACTATGATCAAAACCCATGATTAATAGAACACAATAAAGAACCCCTCCTGAGAGCTGATTTCATTATATCATTGTGATGGAGCATCCGAGCAGGTAAAAGGTGTGCAGAGAAAACCTGGAGAACAAGGAGAGGACTTCATAAGGTTGTAGTATCCCCCATCTTTTATTAATGTCACTCCCAGCAGCAGGTTTTTGTCAGTCAGAATGGATAATGAAGATGTTGGCGGGGCTGGTGAATCCATCCCTTTAATACTCACATATTTTATGATAATGAAAGGTATTCAAAGAATGATTATGATAAAAGTGCGCTCCCCCACTGATGTGCCAGCACAGCTGTGCAGCTAGACAGTCAGCTGCAGGCACCCAATGAAAAGGATCACACAGAAAGTAAAGAAAAGGATTCATGAGTACATAAAGCGAATGGCTGATGGTTTGTGTAGCTCACTGTACATCGGCCGCGCTGCGTGTTACACTGCATGATGGAAAATAATACGAGGGAAAAAGCTTTCAGTCTTCAGTGTCACTATTCAAACCTTTTTGATCTGGTTCTGTCTGCACTGGCTCCATAGCATGAAGCCCTTTCACCAGACTGACCTTTACACGAGTCTTGTTGAAACAGGTTTCATCTTTAACTGGACAATATGTCGAGGGCGCCGTGTTTACAGGCTATTTGTTATTGCTTTCAGAAATATATACCACTGACTCCACATCAAAGCAGCAAAAATAAAAACAGAGTTGTGTAACGAGGAAATTTCATCATGTGATATTAGTTGCATATTTAGGAGGTCGTATGCAGAGGACGTTTATGGTCGTGTGTGCCGTGGCACCCCCCGATGTGGATATCAGTAACATCTTCCAAGCATCAAAGCATCAACTGGTGTATTGTACTGTATGTGTAAACAAACTGAGCGGCCCCTAAAGCAAAGCCATACCAGCCCGCCAGAGCTTCAAAAGTTCCCTGCAAGCTGTAGGAAGCAGGTGAAAAAATAGAAGTGCGTTGAACTTTGACCCCGGGCGCACACTTGTTGACTGATGTTTCACACCGGGGTCGCCTTTTCCCCTCAGCAGCGTTCTTCCAAGAGGAGCAAGGCCTGTGTGTGTGTGCGTGCATGCATAGTCCCTGGGGAGATCATCCCCGTCTCCCTTTGAAGGCTCTGTGCTATAGAGCTGTTTTCATACAGCACCGGCCACGGGTTTCCTGTCTCAGCTGACCCTTCGTCTCCTTATGGACACTTCAGAAAAACTTCCCAGCACAAGCACCTTTCTCCCATTAACTACAGAGACTTCAGGACAAGCAGGGAGGCTAAAGGGCTTTTTTGAAGCTCAGAGTGCCACCCCACTCTGGAACAAAAGAGACGGGCATTAAAAAACAAACATGATAACCACATTAGCCCACCGGTGGTCAGCACTAACCAGCTGATGCCTCTCAGGGACGGTCAGCGCGCAATCTGCAGGCTATTATCGTGACCATGTGCAGATTGGTCCAAACTATGGCAGCTCTTTTTTTAAATACGAGAACATTTGGACCTCTTGAAAAAAGGCCAAATCAAATACATTCTTACAACAGCTTCTCTGGATCCACAAATGCACGGCGCTCCGTCCAGCTGACACAACACAGGGTCCGAGATGAAAAGAAGGATGGGGGGGTTCACTGCGGATCAGTTCCACATGGCCTACGAACGGAGCAGCAAAACAGCACAGTGCCGACGACCATGTAACCAGCACAGGCATCCAGGCACACCTGCCCCAGACACATCTCATACCCATGAAATCAAATTAGATACTTGGTATGCAAGCGGTTTCATACATGAAAAAGACTCTCATAAAGCTACAAAGTGACATCTTGCAACTGTGCAACATATTGCTTTTTCCCTTTGTTTAGTCCCCCACACACCCAAAGAAAAAAAAACTAGAGCCTGATACACAGATCATGGTCTTTATTTCCAAATGGTACAAAGCCAGAATTAGTGAGATAAAATAATACCGAGCGGAACAATGGAAAATGTTGTTCTACAGCAGGCGGGGGTCCCCAGTAGGCTCCCTCAGGGTGTGTGGCGTTTAAGCTGGTCCAGTTTGCGTC
The DNA here is from genome assembly GCA_023373845.1 of Nibea coibor. Lineage (NCBI taxonomy): Eukaryota > Metazoa > Chordata > Actinopteri > Sciaenidae > Nibea > Nibea coibor. Next base: position 23,226,522 of record CM041724.1, on the reverse strand, counting down.
GCAGCATGTTATAGTTGTCTCTGGTCCCAGGAGCCTCGGGGTCCAACTTTAGAGACAGCTCATAGTGTTTCTTTGCCAGCTCCAGCTTTCCCCAGCGATGATACAGCACAGCTGAGGGGAAAACGAGGAACGCTGTTCAAGCTGAGAAGCAGCAGTCATTCTAATTCTATTCATTTAGTGCATTCAATACAGGTCATGTAGGCTCCTGTATGATGCTGTAACATCGCTTCTGCAAGCATGCACGATTATTCTTTTAGCTCTCGAGTGCCTACAATCTCATGGATGCTGTGAAATATACAACCGAAGTTGCAGTAGCTTACCTAAATTGCCATGGCAACTGGCAGCATTTGGGTTGATCCGAAGAGCGTGGAGGAAGAAGCCCTCTGACTCCTGAGACCGAGAGATAGAAACCACTGAATTATAGCCGACAGTGGAGGAATAAAATCATCAACATGCACGAAAAAAAATAATGTTCTGAGTTGAGATGTTTTTACAACGCTGGCTGACCTTGTATTTCTGTAATTTCCCAAGGACGTTAGCCAATGAAAACATGATCGTGTGGTCATTGGGGAGGAGCTTCAGAGCCTCTCGGCCGATCAGCTCCGCTTGACCCAAGTTACCTCGAAGACGGAACAAACAAGTAACAGAAACGTCAGATATTCAGGTCTAGTGATGCGCACACACACACTCCACACATGCAGCTTGACAGATACACACTCACTCGTGTGTGAGTGAGTACACGCAACCAAAAGTGTGTTCACAGTTAAACAACCAGAAATCCTGACATACAAATGTACTAACAGCTGCTATGAAGAGAATCTGACTGCTTGCTTTATTTGTCAGCAGCGTCTAGAGCAGAGTTTTTCCCTCTGCACACATGGAGGAGCGGTTTAGTCTCCTAATTAAGGTTGAACACAAGGCCCACTGGGTTATTGATCTCTGTCACAGACCCATCTGATGTCTGGCCAGAAATGGAGAAAGAGAGAGAGACAGACAGTTGGTGAGACAGAGAGAGAGAGACAGCCATGTCCTGAGTCATGGCCTGTGCCCTTCAGACGCAGCTTGCCGACATGTGACTGCATGTGTGACCGTGTCTGAGCGCATCTGCATGAATCTACGCCGATCCTGCCTCTTGTTTGTGTAATGATCAAAACTGAAGAAGGAGGGGTGAGCATCAAAGAGCAAAGAATATTCCCAATTCCTCGCTATTTGAAAATGACACCTATTGTTCTTCTTTTCTCTCTCTCTCTTTCTTTTTGTTGGTTGTTGGGGTAGCTGGGGAGAGAGAGGGCTAGAATTATTTCTGTCAGATTTTTGGGGGAACAAATGCGGTGGGGGAACTCTGAGGGGGCGCTGTTTCTGGCTGTGCTTGCCCATGTTTGATCAGGAACATACTGGGCCCTGATTGGACAGTTCCAGTGCCCTCCTGGGAGACTCCGCCCCCGCGGGAGCAGCTTCTGACAAAACGGCTCGAGCTTTTGGAAATCAGAGCATTCTCCACACGGCAGGGAAGAGTGCCTTCAAAACTCACAACACAAAGCTTTAATACATAAATTTCAAGCATTACTGATTCCTGCTCTTCCGGTCTAATCTTGTTGGCCATTTAGATTTCCTGCCTTTCCAAAATAACACCGCTGTGTTTCTTGGCTGTTAACGCTGGAAAAAGCTGAACACAGAACAGAGAGCTCTTTGAGAGCAAAGTGACTCGGAAATTCACAAATGGACAGAGCTGATTATTATTCAATTAATAAAAAAACAATATAATAATTCTAATAATGATAATAAAACATATCTGAGAATATTTCTGCTGTAAACCTTTATCAGCATGATATTCCAGGAGGTTCCAGATATGAGGTGGGAATTTTTAAATAAATCGCTTACACTTGGTTTTATGCACTGTATCAGTATCTGTGTGTGTGTGTGTGTGTTGTAGATACCAGTGTTGTCCAGCAGAATGACCATGTTGTTCCAAGCCAAGCTGTGGTCAGGCTTTAGCATAGTTGCGTTCCTCCATGCATTCAGGGCATCCACGTGTCTGTTCTGGTCGGCATACTATCGTGACAAGAGAGAAGTTTGAGTTCTGAAATTATCCCTGCATGCACAGCAATATCTGAGCAACATAATGTAGGTTCTAAACATTATCAATTTGGTCCTTAGTTCTGTTTGTGAAAGCACGCTGCGTCTCTGTCTCACCAAGCGTCCGAGGTTATAGTAGCAGTCTGGGTATTTCTTCCGGAAGCGGATGGCGTTCCAGTAGCTCTGCTCTGCTTCCTCGAACTTCTGCAGGCTGTTCTGAACTATACCCAGATTCATCCAAGCTGCAGCGAAGTCAGGCCTGCGCAGATTAAACGCAAAAAACGAAGCGATGAGCGAGGAGCTTTTCCAAGATGTCTGGAGTTTGTGTGTGTGTAGCAAGTAACATACTGAATAGAAACAGCTTTAGACAAGAGCTGCTCTGCAGTGATCAGTTCATTCCTCTCCTTCAGGATGTTCCCCAGGTTGTTCATGGCGTGGACGTAGGTAGGATGTAGCCTGAAAGCCCCAGAAAACTGCAGTTAACGTGACTCAGCTCTCTTTCACATACACTGCCATAATTTCAACTAGCAGACAGCTGACTCACATACCTGACTGCCTCTCTGTAATATCCAATGGCTGCAGTGGTGTTCCCTCTGTCCGCCAGGTTCTTACCGACATTATAATGGACCTGAGGAAGCAGTCTTAGCTGACTTAAACTGTTTCGCTGTTTGACACATGCCGTAAAGAGACAGGGTGAGGGTTTACCTTGGCATTGAGCGGACAGACAGACAGGGCACTGGTGAAGAGGTTTTGCTCCGACCTCCACTGGTGACTGCGGAGAGCACAGCGAGCTACATACACACACAGCAGTGCGAGCATAGACGTGCACAGCAGCTTCTGGAATCCAATGAAGGGGAGAAAGAAGAAGATATTTAATAACCACGTACTGTAAGTCATTATAGCCCTGAAGCTTGAAAATAAATTATCTGTGACTCAGAGTTAATACCCTGCAAATGTATCTATGCAACACGTGGACACCACCTGCTGTTATCATCCCTTTACAGGTGAGTCATTAGTCATTTCTCCTGTCTGACCCCGCTCTGCATCACTGAGTTACAGAATCATCAAAGCTGCATAAACAGGTGGTTAAATAAAAGAGTTTAAATCCAGGACAGTGTGACCTGATGGCTTACAGAAATAGAAAAGTCACTGGGTTGAATCTTGGCTGGAAACGGAGAGTTCGACAGTGTGTGGCATCCCTTACTTTGGTGTCATCTTTTTTTAAAAGGCGTGATTTAAGCCCTACCCTGCACTTGGACCAGCGGCAGCAGCAGTGTCCCAGGGCGTAGGCCAGCAGTAGGCAGTAGCCAGCGGAAGACAGGTAGAGCACTCTCTCAGCGATGACGAAGCCCACCCTGAAAAAAATGTTACAGGCCGGCAGAAAGGGGACCACCAGCAGCACCAGACCCAAGGTCAGTGTCCTGGCAGGGGAAGAGGAACAGGTCACAGGACGCCAAAGGATTATATACAAAAATGGCAGTCTGACACTGTATGATGAAAAATGTTGGAAGAATTGCAGGCTCAATAAAACACTCAAACTTTCACTGTGAACACACACACACACACTCTGCTTCTAAACCAACAGAGGATTTTTAAAACTCAATCGAGACGTGGCGCTCTGGACACACTGCCGTGGACGTGATACAATTTTCATAATCAAGTGCAAGTCTAGAGAGGCCGACATGTACTTCATCTCATCTACAGCCCCGAGTGTGAGACGGCTGTGCTCGCTTACCTCCTTCTCTGGCTGTCCTGCGAGCATAAGGCTTGGCTTATCAAGCCTATCAGGATGCACCAGAGCAGCAACAGCCACACCATCCTCCAATCAGTGGCTGATTTAATGAGAGGCACACAGCCCATGGACCAATCAAAACACAGCCACCAGGGACACAGCAGCAGCCAGGCATTCAGAGAGTAGTAGTAATTATAGTTCACTATCTGCCAATCAAAGAGGAACAGGGGGAGGCAGAGAGAGCGAGGAAAGACGAGGGAGGAAAAAACATTTCAAATTCAGAATTAAAGCCAATCACAGTGTTTCAAAATGCTGATCAGGTTCATGAAGATTACACGAGGAGGAGCTAGTTTTAGATGTTTGCATTGTTGCGTAGCAACAAAAGCGTCTCACTCACTCGGAGAAATACATTTTCTGCAAAGGAAGCTGGGTTGTCCACTTCAGTGAATGCCGGTGGTCCTGTTCCCATGATCCTCCAGCGTGCATAGAGCATCGACAGTCCTCCGAGACCCATGAGAGCCAATCGTGTAAGCAATCCCGTCCGCAATATCTCACTCACCTGTCGGAAGAACATTTACCACTTTGTCATTGAGGAGTACAAAAAAGAAAATCCATGTCTGTTAGTAAGGAGCGAGCGCTGTTTGATGATCACACTGCTTTACACAGACAATGTATGTGATGTGACATTAATCATACAAGGGGAGTGCATAATTTATGACAGTAAAGAGGGGGAGGGTGTGTAAACTGTAACTCACATTGAGTGGATTCTTCCTAAGGAGTAGCCTCTGGCTGAGTTCATACACATTAACATTACAGATCAGGAGGACATCAAAGGCTGCGTTCACACCCTGAAGGAAAATACGTAGAGGAGGAGAAGGAGAAATGGCATTTAAAATGTATATAGGTCAGCAACAAAATGTTTATTTAAGCTTCTGTGACACATCAAACACATGAGATGTTGGGCTCTTCTGTGTGAGAGCAGAAGAACAAGAAGAGATCACATCAACTGGGATGAGGACTCCCCGAAAACATTGTTCTCACTGTACGCAACTAAATCAGCAACTCACAACAAAATGGCTTTCCAAGAAGAAGAAAAACAACTTTGTACCAAGACTGTGATGCCTTGCTCTTTACAGAGCATCGCCGCAGCACACAGCAAGAGGCTGACCACAACCCACTGGACGGAAAACCTGTCATCTCTGTCACTGCCTGGAAACACAAAGAGAGACAGAGCCATAGGTGTGCATTTAAAAACAAGCTGCTGCACATTGTTTGGTGCCACGAGATCATTTAGCAGCACATATGAACAGAATCTTTTTGGACGGTGCGGCGTTACGTGAAGAGTTTTAGGTGCCTACCTCTGTTGAAAGCTTTGCAGTATGTGAGGAAAGAGAGCTGGAAGAACAGAGCGCACAAAAGATCTGCTCGACCCACAATGCCGGCCACCTTATTGAGATGGAGAGAGAAAAAGAGACATGTTGGGCTGTTCAACTAGCAAGTATACATAAAGAAACAGAGACATCATATGCTTCCTCTCATAAATTATTGATCTCTTGAATCTTTAAATCTTCCATATCACATTCTGTTTTGCATGGAGCATCCAGTTACGAATGGGGGCTTAAAAAAGAGGGAGGAAAGATCTCTCATTACCAGCACAGCCTGTTGGTGTTTGTGTTTTATACAGTGAGTGGGTACAGTATGGTTGGCATCCTGGGGTTGCCTGCTTTGATAAATACAGCAGGCCTAAGCCAACAGTGTGCCTGCCTCCCACCCCCCAGGTCTCACCCAGTCCTTGACCTGTATGATTAAAGAGAATTGAGAAGGGGAACTGCTGCCTTCCAGCCAGGCTTTACAGCAAACACACATATACTTGGTGGGTCAATAAGCATCCCAACACAGCTAATAGTCAGGCCGTGCCACCGCACGCACCTTTGGCCCTGTGCGCCCTGCTGCGATGGGGCTTTTGTTCTTGGCATGGAACCACTCCATGTTTAGTAATAAAACCTCAGGACTAGTATGATGTGCTGCTATAGGGAATCCATGTTGTCAAAGATTATTTGTAGCCCAACATCACAACCAGCACCACAGACACACAACAGCATCCTGACCCAGCCCGAGTTCAAAGCAAGATTTAACTGGTGTGTCATGTAATAAAAAAGCTGATCTAAATATGGAAACAGTTTTATTTACAGTCTCATATTAGACCATGAGAGGTTTCGTCAAAACTGCGCTACACAAAGAGGAAAGGGTCTCAACAGAGCTCCTCAGCCTGACCAAATCTTTCACCATACTCATTCCTCAGTGAGAAGAGGAACTGTAATTGTCTTATAACAGTAAGTCAATTGAAGGGGAAAAAACTTTTGAGCTTTAACTCCACTTACACTTTCTGTGTGAACGGGGTGCACGGCAAAGAAGAGGGCAGCAAGCAGAGAGGTCTTGGGAGCGTGGTTCAGCATCCTGCCCTCCTCATCATAGGCGAGTCCCCCAATCAGTATAGCAAACACATCAATCATTAGGGCAGATATGACAGCATGGAGGATGATGTTCAGCACGTGGAAGCCGACAGGGTGCAGGCCTCCTGCCAAGAGGTAGTTCAGCCTGCAACAGGAAGAGGGGTAAATAACTAATGCTAAACATATGGCATAAGTGAGAGTGTGTGTTAGTGAGGCGTGTACGAGCTATTGTAAAGCTGAAGAGGATGTGATGAGACTACGTAGGACAGTAACTGTGAGGAAGCAAACACCAGCGAGTGACCTCGTTGCTTGAGGCATCGGACTGGACAGTAAGCCTGCACCTTGTTAGACTGCATCGAGCTCCAGCAGAAGAGCCTGGAGTGAAAGAGAGGGAGAATGTGTGACCTTGCCAAGTGTCACCCTGCCACACTGTGAGGCAGCATTAGACTCAGCCCAGCCCAGTGTTCGTCAGATCCGCATTTTCCCCACAGCTCTGTCTCATACCTACACACAGAGGATGAGGAAGGCACATCCGAGTCTCCTCCATTACAGCACTGTCATGAGTTAGCTGCGACTCACCATCCCACGCCTCGAGTTAAAGCCAGTTTGTGGAGATGAGGAGAAGCTTCTGGATACTAAAGGCCAGATCCCAGCTACAGACTCCTTTCTATAGCGACGCTGTGAGATGATCGGGGGTACAGCTTGACTTGCTCTGAGTGACTGATACAGATTCTGACTTGATTCGTAGTCATACATGGTACCACAGCCAGGACCCGGCACAAACCATAATGGAGGGAAGGAGGTATGAGAGGCATTCACTGTCTGCTTCCCTGAGCTTCAATCAATCAAATCTGATCAGTTAAAAGTGCTCTCCACAGGCTCACAGACAGTGAAAGAGAAAGTTCTGAGGATGGTAGTCATCGATACAAATGCAGCGGCCCGACGGCTCCTTGCTCCAGTTGTATGCCCCACTACAGAGCTGGATGGAGACAGGTCACGTGCTCACTGATCACTTCTGGGCGAGCTCTGCAAGGCATTATCTGCGTGACTCAGACCCACAAAAACCTATTAGCAGGCACTGCGGCGATGTTGGCTGACACACAACTGCCCCGTGCTCTGTTTCTGATTGGAAGAGCAGTCCAGACACTTCCTGGAAGTGACGAACAAATGAGAGCTCAATGCGAAAGGTTCTTTGAATAACTTTACTCTGTGTTACTGCAGTGTCAATAATAACGTACGGCCACGACGGGGCAGATTCATTTTTTTTTTCAGAATTCTGACTTTTTTTCTTAAAATTCAGACTTTTTCCCTCAAAATACTGATGTTTTTTCTTAAAACTTCTGACTTTATGTAAAAAAAAAAAAAAAAAAAAAAAAAAATCGGATTTTTTTTTTAAGAGTTCAGACTTTTTTCTTTAAATTTTGCCTTTAAAACGCTGAATGTTTTTTTTTTTTTTTTTTTTTTTAAAGGACTGAGCCTGTTCTTTCTCTCTCTCCCCAGGTCATATTTTTTAACTTTCACCACTGAAACTCATTCACATGGTCAACAAGTTGAGGATGCTCACGGCCATTTTGATGATTCCTGGCCAATGGTTCGAGGGGTTCGTTTGGAGATTTTCTGACCTGCAGCTGATCCTCAAGCCTGCCTTTGACTAACTTTATGGAAGTCTCTGTGCTACTGCTGTGTCAATAATAATGTATGGGTGCGCCGGGGCCACAGTCAGACACACTCAGAACTTTTTAAATTTTATAGTTTATGTTACATCTGCTGCTGCTCAACAAACTGCCCCTCGAGGACAATAAAAACTCCTTGAACTTGGAATCTGCATCTTCATGTTATCTACTCATCTGCACTTCTGGTTACATGCTGAACTGTATTTCATTTATTCCTTTGTGCAGTAGGTGGATCTAATCTAATCATGTAATCTTACCTAAATGTAAGGACAGTGAGAGGTCGGTAGGACTTGTGACTAGAGTTGCTACTCAGGTTGCTTCCCCAGAAGTCATTGCTCCAGATGTTGTTGAGGGGTGTTGTTGGTTTCAGGTCCTGGAACAGAAACAGAAGATTGTGCAGATGTTAATGACACTAACATGTGCAGGGCGTCAGTGCTGATGCTGCATAAAATACCTTGTTGTTGACAATCGCCTCGGAGTCGTCAAACACGAACTCCCCATCATAACTGTTAATGAAGCACAGCAGAGCCACCAGGGCCACCGTGACCTTGGCCTGGACTGGAGCGAGCTTTGGCAGGGGGATGTGGTGATCCCAATAAACTTCAGACAACGCCATGATGCACCGGCTCTTTGGTCATTATGTATCATCATCTAGTCCCTGAGGGGAGGAGGAGGACTGCGGGCACGGAGCGTCACCTTTAATCAGCTGATGCGCATGTCACATAAAGCCCGGGCTGTAAATACGTCTCACAAAGGGAGCACAGTCCACATGAGGTGTGCCTTCGTACCTTATCCTGTGAGAGAGTCGCTGTGAGAGGTCACCCTGTCTCCTTTAGCACCCATGTTCACTTTAGCATGGCTCGTTAGCGCGTGATATTCCCGTTTCTACGGCACGCGCATTGACGGACACACGGTACCGGTACCTATTTTTAAATATTCCGCCGAAAACTGTGTTCGTTAGTTTTTACGAGTCGCATAAGACAGTCCCGGCGACGTGCAGACGGACAACTCGCGGCTGTAAACAAACGTACACGCTCGGGATCCGACACTTCCTGTTTAGCGTAGATGTCACGTGTTTGCTTTCAGCCAATAGTGAACGAGGTGGAGTGCCATGTTGAAGACACAGTGGAGGGTGAAGGAGCCACAGGTGGGACTCGAACCCGCGCCAGATGGTCTACTAACGGAGCTGAACGACGCGACCCAGCGCTTCAGTTCACATAATGAAGCATTTGAACCTCTAAGGACTTAACTCTCTGTAGATGTGACACAAAATATTACTTTCTGAATGATTTTGTTAAAGACCTAATTTATTTACAATTTATTCTTTGTTATCTGATTCAGATAAATTAAATAATTAATTACAAATGTACTCCTCCCCGGGCATCTTCACATTGTCAGATCTGGCCCTCTGTAAAAGAAGTCTGGACACCCCTGCATTAAAATCTTCACATACACATGAAGCATGTTGTTGTTAGCTTTTATAGAATAAACAAAGGAAGAAGTTTAACTTTATTAAATGAAATTAAATGAACCAGAGGCAGCTACTGTCTTTAATTTCTAGCTGACAACAACAACATAACACCAGAGACAGGAGAGTATCCATTGCACTTGCATAAAAAAAGAAGAGATACTTTTGCATTTTAACCTGAAATACAAGCAGACACACACAAAAGGTTCAAAGACATGCAGCTAGTAAGCTGATACCACTCCAGCTACCAGTCCACCACCATGCTTTGCTCTATACTGGACTTGAACCCACCACCCTCTAGTTCCCAAGGCAGGTCTCTATGGACAGAGAAATTGCCATAGTCACAACTATGTTTCCATTAGTGTATAATGGGCAGATCAGAGAGAGAACTTTGAAGCTCCATCTCAATTTCATAATTATCTTCTAAAGAAAATGAATGAGCGAGATTTTTGTGTTGCATGCATGGCCTGAACTCAAAGTCTTTCTGTCTGGTGGGGCGGTGTGTTGCCTTTGTCAGCGGTGCACATATTTCTCTATCACAGACTGTGTGGCTGTCATCTGAAACACTGGTAATCTGTTGTCTGTCATAATATATATGAGCAGAAAGAAGTGTTAATATAAAGATGAGTGTCTGTAAGAATTAGAGGTGCTGAGGCTGTGGTGAGGCCCATGACAGGCTTTGGGATTTTGTGCTCCACTTCACCTGTCATTGCTTAGGGAAGAGGAGGAATCTCTCTAATGGCCAGAGCCAAGGGCCCAGGGCGACGCGAGGGAGGGGGGGGCGATTGTCAAGGGCACATTCTCAGACCTTTAAAATGGGTCTCAGGGTCGGTTAGAGAAGCAGACACTTATTCAGCAAGAAAGGGCACATAATTAAGGCCATGCTTCAAAGCATCACCCCTCATATCTTTACAGTCAAATGTGATTTTTATGCAGGCTACCAGTTGGATGAAGCTTCAACATTTGAAGAGTACACCAGGATTGGTGCTGCGGATTCTCTCTTCTAAAAATGTTCAGATCGGTCCAGAGCGCTCACATAATTCTCAATTTACTCACTTTTTACATCTGGCCTTGATGTTACAAGCCCTTGGCAGACTTTTCCCTGCCTTTCCAGGATCATGGATACTTCAGCAGAAGCATTTAGTACCCTCCAAAATTCCCTAATTACCACCCCATGCAAAATGCATGAAGTATGGATTTCATCTCCGGGTACTTCACCCATGTCAGTCAGTTGGAATTCATGTTATTAGCATCACTTCCAGTGGGCCGGCAGAGGCGGGGTGGAGGAGATAATGAGGGAGGATGTCCCAGTACCACCAGCAGAAGATCTAGTGGCCCAAATGCAGGGAGACAGGGCTGCCATGTGGAGACCCTGTCAGGGAGGGTCTGCTGTTTTTGTGATCACGCAGAAGGTGACAGACATTGATTGTGTGCAGTCTGACATAGAATCACTGCAGAAAGGAAAGGTCAGGGTCAAATGGCGTGAAAGGGAAGAGATGGCTTAGCATCACGCAATGTCCTGAGATGAACGATGCACGCCTGCATGTGTTTTTCATCATTAGCTGTTAATCATCGTTGGCACAGTTTTCTTTTCTCTGATCACAGTGGGTGATATACAATGATATTCTCCAAAGCCTTGTTTATTAAAGAATATGTTTACTAATGAAAGGCAAAGTTTATATTTGTAAAACATGCTTTGTGCTGAAATATGTTACATTTTTTAAAGATTACTTACATGGCAAAAAATAGATGTACTAGAACTCTTTCTGCAACCGGGAAAAGAAAAATTAATCTCTTGGGCTAATGTGTGTTTATCGCCTTCTGATCTCAAACATCAAATACGCATTAGTTTGAGCCTGTGGAAATGAATTGTTTTAAAATGTTGACTTCTGCCTTGATTAAGTAGAGTCAAACTATATCTATAAGAAGCTGGATAAGGGAAGGGAATGACGCTAGACGGCGAACAGACAGAACAGAAAGTGGAGTAATAAACCTTAAAATATCACTCTGTTTACATGCAAACCTTCTTGAACTGGTGTAATACTAACTGCTTAATATTATACCCAAAGAACAATAGCCTCTGCTACTTTGAAGATTTCTTTCAATGTTTCATACACAGGATGTCTTGACCTTGTTATAAATAAAAGAATCTTAATGACATGAAAAAAAATTATTTGGCATCTCTATTTGACTCCAGCCTCATTCTGAAGGTGTCATGTTATCTACTCGCCTTTAATAGGAGCTGTATCTGTAGATTTGTTCCCCAGATGTGTCGTACGTGGTCGTGGTGCGAACACTCGTGCCCTGCAGGGAGTATGTCATGACCCCTTTTTTCTGGCAATCTAGACTTGTGAAATCTGCCTCTGTGACCCAGACGTGGTCCTCTGTCGTCATGGAAAATGCTGTGATGGTGAACCACAAGGTCAATCCAACATAGTCAGTCCTGTGCCAGACCTTAAACACAGAGAACACAGATAGGCAAGACCAGGCTTCTTCCTTCGTCTATTTAAAAGTGGTGATAGTGGTGCATATTTGCAATAGGCGTACATCTGTTACAACCGAGCAAGAAAGGTAAGATCAATTCCTTATTTTCAGAAACATTCCTTTTCTGACGATCTACAACTTCCCTCCATTAAAGTACCCGGACTCCAAAGTGTTCTTGGAAAACATTCCTATTTTTGTCTGAGTAACAGAGGTGGAACAGACATCTACAACAAAGGTGAGTGAGATATAATTGACTGTAAACCAGGTACTGAGTCATCGCTTGTCACACGCCCTGTCTGAACTTCTTTAAAAGGCGCTTTTCACTCATTATTCTGATAAAGCTGTAAGCCTCACCTTTTCCGATCAAAAGTTTCTTAATATCACAATCCCCAAACTTATCCTTAAAGACAGTATTGTATCGTTATACGTGTTTCATCTCCTCTAAAGTTCTTGTAAGCGACTATTGATGCGGTGGAGCTGAACCGTCTCCTTTTGAAATGTTCACCTCAAAGGTGCTGAATCCAAATCTCTACACGACTGAGCTGAGCCGAGGGGACTTCACGTAGAAAATCAAACGCTGTTTCAAGCACTTCCAAGCTCTTCATCAGGAGCTGCTGATGTTCAAGGCTCCTCTAAAGCTCCCCCTGCCAACCTGCATGTAAGAGCTGCTAATTTGCTCACCTTTTGTCACTCACTTACATATGCAGCACACAACCCCCCCCACATACACACACACACGCATAAACGTGTGCAGATATGTGCACAAAACTGACTTTAAGCAAGAAACCTATTTATACCCGTCCTTCCTCCCTTGTATCCCTGAGTGTTCATCGCTCAGCTGAGGGTACTCAGTTTCTCTTCAGCTCACTCTCATTTCCTTCTGTTCAGCAGCTTGGAAAAATACAACATGTTCTCACAGACAGTGAAAATTCATTTATATAACAAGCCCACTGAAGGATTTAAAAAACAACAACTTCCAGCCAAATGGAAGCTTGAGAGGTCTGGTTGAGGATACATTGGGATTTGGAGAGACTGACTGTATTCTTGTTTTAAATCTGTTACTACTGTCAGTGTTAAATTTAATTTAACAAAATGTTTGTCTATCTGTTCTTTCTAGGAGTTTGCACACTGAATACAGCAGGCTCCCGAGGATGCAAAATTCTTATCAGGCAAACGTGATGATACTGTGAGCCGCTATCAGACATGGCTGCTATCTTATTAAGTCTTTCTTTTCTTAAATGCCTCTGAAGATATCTCATCACAACTGTGAGTACGATCTACATTTGTAATAATAATATTAGTGCAGTAATTCCAGTTCTGTGAGGGAAACAGTCATTAGGCTACGTATGCACTCTCCAGCAGAGTTTAAAACAGCTGGAATCTATCTGACAGATGCAGCTGGAGGACAACTTGAGAAAGATCCTCCAAAGCGCTGTGTACAGGATCCATCCAGAGACCATACGCGCGGGCTACTTACAGTCAAAGCCTTGTCTTGTACGAGAATGACATCAAGACAGTCAACTCCGCTGAAGGTGAGCCATCTACACTTTAATTAGGTGTGAAAGCTAACAGCAATTTCATCCTTGTCAGAGTTCTGTGGCCTGCATGAGGAGAGTTCCTTCACAGAGGATGGTGATGGAGAATGGCTTGCATTAATGAGGGGAAACGCAGCGGGCAGGAGCAAAGAAAGTATCACTTAAAGAGCTAAGATGGCCGCTAATATCCATTGCCCACAGAAAAGAAGCGATGAGATGACACATTATAATAATGATGCATAAGTGCAAAGTAAGCATCTTACAGTAAAACAAAGTAAATTTGCTCTTAAAGAATATGTGCGACAAACCGGACGTGGAGTCTTATTTTCTGCTGAAAAGTTTGCAGCTTCATTAGGCTGCCAGTGTGTCACTGATAACTTTATTCTTTTCAAAGACTGCAGAAGAAGCTGAAGTTTCTTTTATCCTCAACTGTCTCCTTTCAGTGAGAAAATTGACAATATGCGAGTGCCTGATTGAACTACTTTATTATGCTTACTATGACACTAAGTTCTGTTGTCTCTGTGTGTGTTTATGGAGTCAATCATGTTAATCCTGATGTTGAATTAAAAAAAATACAATTGCAGTGCGTTACCTGTGTGATTGCACTCTATTCTGTATTAAACATTAGACAGAAGCTCACTTAATTTGCATGAAAAAACATAGCTCATGATTACGTCTGTCATTTCTTACATCTGGGTCTCACAGACTCAGCTTTCTACACACACTGAATTCAACCATTGTGTGTGTGTGTGTGGTTCTGTGCACTTTGTAGATGGCTGCTGGGGAAGGACTCTTTTGTTCTCTACGTGAGGCCGAAGGACAATCAGGTGGGAATGGTGATCCTCTATGATAAGGGCTTTCACATCAAGATGAGCACCCAGGAGACCGGCGTCCATAACAGAGTCACCATTGAGAACCTCTGCAGGCAGGCATCTGTTCTTATCATTTACATTTTGCTGCGATGGCATAGCTGCACATTGCTGACTGCGCTGGCTGTAGCTCTCACAAAGAATACTTGTGTGATGTGTTCGATGTCTCTGTGTACATACCACAAAGGTTGCATCTATATTGTTTGGGGACAATGCATGCTGTCTCCACCAGGAACCACGAACAAACATGTGCTGGACTGTGGTGAACAGAGGAGGAATGAAACCTGTTTAAAAAACATTGTATGCATGGTCAACAGAGTGACACGATAATGAATGTTTTGATTATTACATTTTATATACTTGGAACAGAGCATTTAGCAAACAAAAAAAGAAGTTTGTGGAAGGTGCATTGATAGATTTGTCCACTTCTGGTTCTAGTTAGTTGCTATCATTGTCTGTCAGACATTTGGTGCTGGTGGTTTCTGATAGTAGTGTGATAAATACCAGACCCCTTTAAAGAAGAAGCATCACTCCCCGTCAGCATTCGCACATGCCCACGGATCTTAGAACCTCCTCTTCATCCAAAACAGCTGTGGTACACAACAATAACACTTCCCCGATGCTCTGAGCTCACAGTCTAGGCAGCGTGACTAACAAACTTTAGCGGTGTGTGACTTGAAAGTGTTTTTAGTGTAAAGTGTTACATACTTCTTGAACACAAAGTTACAATGTGTAGCATCACCGTGATTTTCAATCTAGTTATTCGTGGTAGAAAAGTTACACTCTGTCTCTTTAACATAGCATTCATTTCCTCCAGCATAGTAACTACTTAATAATAACCAAACTTTCAACAACTGCCACAATTCTTCAACACCTGCAGTCGTCAACACTCCTCTAGACACAGACAGAGAGCTTTGTCCGGTCCCATCAACTTTACGCAGTCCCTCCACAGGTGTCTGTGGCCCTGCCTCCCAGAATGACGGAGCCATCATAACACATCACAGCTCCAGAGTGGAAGAGTGGCAGCACCCAGCTAGCCCACTGTACAGTGCAGGCCCCTGGGCACGGAAAAGGGATACTCAGATCATTCGCGAGATGCCAGGGATCACTGTCTTAGGGGATGGCAGGACATTTTGTCTGCATGTGACCCACACGGGGCTCTTTCTTAAAGAGGTCGGGATTCAGACCAGAAGAATGGTTGGATGAATCAAGTGGCCAGAGGGGTATTGTTGAAAAAAAAAGAAGAAGAAGAGGGGATGTGTGAGACCTGGCAGTGGTAAGGTTGATTTGCTCTGTACTCTGGTCCCTGCTGTTGCCTTCTCCCTGGTGTTGCTCACAAAAGTGTTCCGCCAAAAACCCTCTTGTCACCACGGCACCCCAGGCCCCGGCATGATTGGCACCTTGTCACATTATCTTATGACAGCGCTGGTGGAGAGAGAGTGCTGAGGAGTGATACTGGGAAGTAGCTGGGGACTTGCACACGAACGCAGACAAGCGCGCACGCACACACACATGGTCGCACACACGTACACACATATACAGTAGACACAAACACACCCTGAGGAGCTCCAACACTTTAGCTGAGTATTGAAAGTATATCTCAGCCATGGTGTGTAGATGTGCGTCCGTGTGTGTGTGTCTGTGTGTGCATGCTGTAGAGGCAGAATTCACCAAACACTGGGGTTCACAGAGGGCCGCAGATGTTTTGCACATCATGTACATCGCGCTACAGAGACATGCTATTTTAGACAGCAGGGTGTATGGAACAGTCTGCTGATTCCTTTATGAGATGAACATCAGTTTCTATAGCTGGAGGAGGCTCCAGGCCTTTTATTTATGTCAGTCTATACCCAAGAGATGCTCTATTGCAGCAGTGTCACATCTCCGGCATACGTACCAAGGATTGGTAAATTAGCAAAGGGGCCTAGAAATAGATGAAAGTCAAGCAAAGACAGTTAAATGTTGTTCTAAGGTTAATATGATGTGAGGCTCAGTTATTGAATCAGTTAGACCACCAGTCAGATGGGGCAATCACTCCACAGTCAGCCTGAAATGTCACTGAAGCCGAGGCATGACTAAAACAGACTGATGCTATATTCTGTTGTACAACAACTTGGACCGTTATGTGCTCCATTATTGGCTCTTTTCTACTAAAGAAAGTTCTTGAGGAACCATTACAGGAGTCTTAGGGGAGAAAATCTAGTTTCGATCATGGTTACAGCACACCAAGAAGTCTTTGCTCATGACGTATTACTCTCTAGGTTGGAGAACACATTGCTTGTGTTGCAGAGATGCTGAAAGTCCGGAGACTGTGATCACCACTGACTTTGACTGCAAGTAAGCCTTATTGCAGCCCGTGTCAATATCAGAACTTTCAATGTAACTTTGTTACAACGTTGGGAGGTAAAACTTATATCTCCTTCCTACAAGTTCAATAAACAAAGCAGAAAAACAGTCATTGACACTGACATTTCTTTGTTTCTGGGCTTGTTTGGGTAGAGTGACTTCTCCACATATCTTGCCCCCAGTAAGATATTTAACCTTCAGGTCTGAACTCTGCTGTCCACGCGATCACATGCCGATGTCCTGCTTAGTTGTGCTTCTCTTTACTTTCAACAAACAACTTTTGAAAGTAGATCTGAACATCTGCCACATCTGGACATTTATTTACCATGAAACCTCACAGTGTGACTCTACAAAAAATATGATCTGTTACAGGCTTCTGTCTTTGTCAGTGCTTGTTATGGATAGGCTGATGTTCTCGGGTCTCTGAGTGGAACAGACAGTGGTAACCCTTTCTGTAAATGGGACTCGCAGGGAGTCACTGCCAGCAGAGGGCCACCAGTGTTTGTCCACATGGGTATGACCCTTTGGAGGACCAGGTCAGGGCAGGCATGCCAGCAACAGCTGGGTGAGGATGATGGGTGTCAGACCACAGCACATGTCAAAACCCAGACAAGCATCTGACAGCTGGATGACATTGAACTTGAAGTTAAGGGGAATCTGCCAGTTGAGTTCATCTTTATTAGTAGTAAAACACATTTTTCATAAACTATAATGACATATCTTGTGGGATGTTAAAGTTTTGGTATGATAAATAATGTTTATTCCATCCAAACGCACCATCTGTAAGGTCAAACCAGTCATTTTCAGAGAATCTGGACATTCGTTTTTATTCCCATCAATTATTTGGCAGGTGTATTGAGCAGAGTCAGGCCAATATAAAGGCCCCATTAGCATCTGAGGCCCACTTTAAGGGTTGATATTCATCCACCTCCGTCTCTCACACTGAGAGGTGGAGACTAATCTCTCAGGGTACCCCCCCTCCTAACCCCCTATTGCCTGTCTCTCCTTTTTCCTACCCCCACCCCTTCTTCCCTCCTTTCCCCTCTGGAGGCCTGCATTAAACATAAAGACTCTGCATGGATGAGTGAGTCAACAAATTACCACAGCCAATAAATGGGAAAAAATGATCTGGCCCCTCTATATGCCACCAGTCTCTTATTTTCTCTCTCTTTCTCTTCTCTTCTTTTTACCCTCCCTCTCTCCTCGCCTCCTTACCTTACTGTCCTCCATTAGGATATTGTCCCGGGCTTTTAAATAAACATGATCTTAGCCTGAGCCTCTCCTTATTGCATTTAGTTAGAGAGCATCCCTCCTCATGCTTGACTGCTTATGTCCATCAACTCAGGGGAGCCTGTCTCGCTGCAAAAAATCCCAGCTAATACACATGAAACTGATACAGCTGTTGGGCTAACCTTTGAGTGTCTCCTAAGGAGCACAGTGATATTTGCACTTAATAAAATTATGCCTACCAGGAGAATATGCCGCTGACATTTGCCATTTGTCAAGTTGAGGTGGCAGTGAGGCTTTATGAGTCATTAGTGTTCGGGGGTACAGTCAAGCGTTGCTTAGCCTGCAGTCGTCTATTACTGTACACGGGAGCGGTCTAACTGCCACATTACATGAAATGAATCTTTTCATCCTTATATCAGTTATACCTGCATAAGTCTGTTTTTTTCCCCATCTTTCACCCAGCGTGACGTAAATCACTCCTTTGCTCTAATGCAGTGTTGCGTTTAGCAGTAAGTGTCAAAGTGGAGCTTGAACTGAAAAGTATTCATTTAGTTCTCTGCAGCTCTTTGCTTATATAATTGTAACAGTAAAGGGCAATATGCACAGATGTATACACGGAGGGACGAGGGAACAAGACGTGATCTTCAAGCACGCGAGATAAAAGGTTCAGTGGGTGTTTTTTAAAGGTGCGGGTGTCCGTCCTGTCATTACACGAGCAGCTATTCTAATCTATGCACATAAGCATGGCTATCTTTGAAAGCTACAGATTATTAACAAGCATCCGAAGAGAGTGGTTTGGCATCAGTTTCTGGATTAAACTAGAGTTTAAATGTTTCATGGCTCGATGCAGTTTGTTTTAATTTTGCTATCAAATTTCCTACTACCTGAAGTGCCCTGTGTCCAGTGTTGCATATGATAACTTATAGGCTACACAGTAATCTGTTCAATGGAAAAACACAAATGTAGTTTTTTTGTTAGCACATGTAGAGTACGTAGCATTTTGTACACCATTACTTCAAAAAATGACAGCTGGAATTTGGAAGAATTACTCTGCAAGTTGCAGCCAGTGAAACGGGGTCACACAACGCAGCAACTTTAGCCCACGCAGAGTGATAGATGCTGCAGATGTCGTGCCCTTCCCTGATAGAGTCAGACAGAGGTCACGCTGTGTAGGTATGGTGCCTCCTATGGCTGTAGGACAAGAGAAAAGGACAGAAGGAAAAGTCTGTGGGCATTATTTACAAAGGATGGTCATCACAGACTTTGGTGCACGCCATCTTGAATCATTGGAAGTCAGTGGAAATGACTCATTCAGTTTCAATTCAAGTTTTCCTGCTCGGTGGTTTGAGCTTGTTATTGCTGCTTCGACATGTTGATTCTTCTGCTGTAAGTCGTGTTTTAAAGTGTATATTTATTCTAAAATTATATTTGAAGTCATCATTGATAACAATAACAACAAGATGCATTGGGAATACATCAGAGACAATGAGCACAAAAAGAACAACAGTCACATACAGAGCCTATAAAAAGTATTCACTACCCCATCCCCCTGGACTTTTTCATGTTTTATTCCCAAAGAGAGAAAAAACTAGACCCAAGAAGTCTAATATTTATAATATTATTTTTAATATTATTTTTAAGTATTGTTTCTGTATAACATTAAATATTCATGACTAAATAAGCAAATAAAAGTTAAAGATCAGAAAAGAAACAAAAGGAAGTAACCCCACGACTGTCATCACATTTTCATTCAAATACAGTTAAATCTTTTTTTAAAGATATATATTTTTTTATCTTTTTAAGCTTTATTGTATAGAGACTGAAGAGCTGAAGAGTGACAGGAATGTGGAGACTGCGGCAGGGACTGAGCCTTCGACACCCCAAATACAGTTAAACCTTAATCGGTGCGAGGAAATGAATGATATCACCTTCTACTCTAACTTCAGTTAAAGTTGTACTTAATGCATTAAAATGCATTAAAAGCGCCTAAAATTTAAATATTATACTTCACATAACTTTATTTGAATTTGGCTTCAAGAACAGGCTAAATATTACTTTGATGATCAGTCACATTGAAAACAGTGTTTGGCATACTGGAGCTGTCGGTCAATACATTCACGTTCTGCGGTTGGATAACTTTCTTTGACACATTTACATTTTTCTGAATTTTGTCATCATCTTGACAACCTCCCTTTAAGTCAACTCTTGCATAAACATTGCCCTTGAGTTCCTTATCTGTGTTGTTGTATTAAAACATAAAAAATAAACAGATTTATGATGAGAAATTCTTACATGGACTGGTGGTTGGTGCTGGAGATGTTGTGGGTTTGAATCTTGCCTACATGTTCTAATGTTTTGCTTCTTTGCTCCTTCAAATACAGAGTAACACAGCTGCAGTGCAACAGAGTCTAACTCTTCACCTCTTTGGTCCTGCTGTGTGTTGACCTACATTTCTATATCCTCACATCGCCACTGAATTATATATATATATATATGTATTTATATAAAGCTGCTGACTATCTTGTTGATTAAAGACAAAAATAATGGAAGGCTGAACAGAGCCTTTGTGAGGTGAACTTCATTTAACAGTTCATTTCCTCCCTCAGCCGTATTTCATGATAACCAATGAAGTCTTCCAGTATCTGATGGAACAACATATAACTGAAGACAAAAAATAAACAAATAAATACATCACTGCACAGAGAATGGACATTTTAATAAAATTGTTGGCATACGTCAAACCTGGTAATCATCTGATCATTTCTGCATGACTCTTCTTCTTTTTGGCCATGTGAGGGTGTCAGTGTGTGGTGAGGAATAAAATGCTGTGCTGTGTGGATACTAGTCCACGACCAAGTTTGCCTTTATGTTTGTAAAGCAGGAAATGAACCGTTGGAGCATCTAGAAATAGGCGCATTTTACCACTTAGCACATGTTTATTACACAAGATTGATTAAAAAACAAATTAATAGATTTTGATTGATTTAAAGTTGTAAAATTGTAAAACATGAATTAATCTCAGAGCTAGTCAGCTGACAAACTCGTGCTGCACAGAAATGGAGGCAGCCTGAACTCAGGATGCTTCTTCTTCTTCTCCCACCCAGAGACAACAAAAGCCTGTGTGTCTGCGCTCCAGTGACTCTGGATCCCTTGGCTTCCATTATTCCTTACCACTGTGTTTGGCATTTTATATATAGTATGTACTAAGTTAACAAACTTACAAAACAATCTTCTTGTGTTTGTGTGTGTGTGTGTGCACATAGAGACTGACTGACTCCCTGTAGGGCCACATCAGTAATAATGAACTGTGCACAGAGCGGAGAGGCCCGCGGATGAAGACTGAACTTCATCCTCAGTCGTCGGGTCAAGATCAAGATCAAACCATTTGATGATGGTGCATTTACTGACTTTCTTCCTTACCGTCTCTTGAACATGCAGTGTGCATAGAGACGCACAAGGAAAACAGATTTATAATGTTGTAAGCACACACTTAGCTGATCCTGGCATGTCTTGTCTCCAGTGTGAAATTAATTGCTGTGAAGTTGTCATGCCGAATATCAAAATCTTATTTCCAAATCAGATTTACACTGTCTTAAAAAAAAAAAAAATCAAGAGCTGTGCGAAGCCGAGCAGAAAATAATCTGTAACATCACACAATCCATGAAGGACACTGATTTTCACTTTGATACTGTTTGATGTCTGTTTGATTTTGTTTGTTTGCTCTTGCTCGTGTATCCTCATGCGAGTTTGTGTGTATGTGCGAGGCACGTGTGTATGCATGCATGCGCATACCCCGGCACATGAGTTAGAATTTTTTTTGGAAATTGAAAAATGGAGTGTGACTGCAGAGCAGCAGCGAAAGGTTACATTTGGAAAACAAACTATATGACAACAGCGTTCTCTTTTGATATCGTGATTGGCAATCTTCAAATGCGGCCAAACAAAGAGGAGCAAAAAGAGAAAAACAAAGGAAAGGCAAAATTGAAGTTGTCAGTTGGTACCTGAGTTGTCCCAAACTATCCCAATCTGCAGCCGGTGGGGGTTTCTGTCAGTCGGCAGCAGACTTCTATATTTTTTTATTTCTGCCTCTGTCACTGCCGTCTGGGCTTTTATACATCTCTGGGTTTGGGGCTTGAAATGTCTAGGTTGGACACAGAAGGAGGAGGGGGCAGATACAAGTAAATATATATATATATATATATATATATATCTCAATACATATTAAAAATATTCAGTTTCCAGGGGAAGGGGAGGGAAACATAAAAATTAAAAGCAGTCTTTCGATCTCAGTGAAATAAGGAAGTACGTATGGATGCTTGCTATTGAGCTGAGGAGGAAGCATGTTGTTCTTTTGTGTGAAAGCGCACAATAATGGGCTCTGAGTGCCATTCATCTTCAGCTTGACCTACTGTAGCGTGCGATGCTGTTTGTTTGCTTTAAAGACTTTTATGGTCAGCTGCAAAAACTGCCAGAATGTCCTGTCACGATACCGAAATGTTTGACTTTAAGTGTGGCCATGTCTTCCTTCTCAGTGTCACTGCTCTGATGTGAAATCTTCTTCTTCTGTTATTGTTAGCACTTTGCAGCACTTCCTAATTCACATTTACAGCGTGCGAGCTTCGCTTCTTCATAATGTCATACCCATTTTCTGCTCCCATGCTCAAACACCATATTCATGCACAATTTGACATAATAGCAGAGTTAAAAACATTAAATTATAAGGTAATGTCTCACCGAGGGCTATAGTCACATTAAAAAATGCTTTCCCAGTGATCTGTAAGATTGCTCGCTGCAGTGAAATTTAATAGTTTGAGCATAGCACCCCCTGCAGGTAGGCATTATTCTTAGCTAATAATACCCTCAATGCTTGGACTGACGCAGAGGCTCTCATTGTTACCCTTTCACTGCAATTACAGGCCTTTCTACTTTGATTGGTGGGTAATTGAATTGGTTTGAGCCTGTATGATTTCCTTCCGAATTTGCCACTCATAGTCCAATCTTGGCACCAGATCAGACAAAGCCTGTCTCCCAGTAATTAAAGACGCCAAAGCCAGGTGTAGAACTGGGGTACTCGGGAACCATAGCCAG
Source organism: Nibea coibor (assembly GCA_023373845.1). Lineage (NCBI taxonomy): Eukaryota > Metazoa > Chordata > Actinopteri > Sciaenidae > Nibea > Nibea coibor. Next base: position 23,203,568 of record CM041724.1, on the reverse strand, counting down.
ATGAATGGGACTGATTAGGTGTTTAGTGAAAATTAGATTTTCTGGCTCAAAGACAAAGTACAGCAACTCACTCGGTGCTCGGCGTTCGGTGGGGTGGCAATTGACTGCTGTTGATGAGGTACATGAGGTAAAGGCCTGAAAATGACTTCCTGCATTCATCGCATTTACAAAGGAGCCGCGGCGTCGAAGTCTGAGTCAGAATCTGAGAGATAGATTTCAAGCGTGAAACAGGCTTTTAAATCGAACTTATGTGGAAAAAAGTGAAGATTTTTGTGCTAATTGGGCAGAAAACCGCCTGTCCCGGATCACATGCAGAGACGATGAAGAACAGAGCGGCTTTAAAATGTGTGCGGGACGGTTGTTCTGTGAATAAATTAGTATCTTACAAGACAGTTCACCTGTGCATCATGGGACAAAATACGTGATCTTTAAGTTCACGACTGATCGGCTGTATTTGTACTTTTAATGTGTCTGTGCAAACATCAGCGAAAAGATCTTTTCACCAGTCACGAGACAGCTGTGCTCAGGTCAAGGTCAGCGTACTTTGAGCTGTGGATGTACGCCAGCTGACTGAGTGGAAAATGAGAGTTTTTTTTCTCCCTTCATTGAGACTGGAATGGATTTTAATCAACACATTATGCCAGTTGTTAATTGCTTTTGCCGCCTGCTGCTAAAATAATTTGCTACTTTTTTATTGTAGTAGTAGCCATCTGTTTCAAAACACAGGGACAGGATCAGGCCTAGACCTGGGGTGGATGTTGACATGAGATACAGGCGGCTAATTTGCACTGCCACCACCTTATTTATGAGGCTAAGGATGTGTGGAGTGGAGGGGAAGATTCACAACACGCGTCTAAAAACGGCCAGCGGGCTGCACTGAAATCATGAAAACATGCATACAGCGTACAAAAAAGAGTGCCGGACACGTCGCTCTTCATTGTGCGGCCGTGTACCAAGAGGATAAATGACTAGTCACTACTGTACAAATGCACATGCCGGACAAAGCTGTGCATCTTTTGAAACAGACGCCATTTTGGCCTTGAGGAACAATGGCGTCCTTATGAGACTCACCCTGCTTTGACCCCTGCCCGTGTCCTTTAATTGCTCGAGGCTGCGCAGACACTCAATAACGTCTAGGAGGGACAATAGTCATGAGGAGCTCAGTGAGAGAAAGCTTTTACCCTGCATAACCTCATATTTACTCTAATCAATGTTACTGTTGAGGCGTCGCTGCTTGTATGGATTGAGAGAATAATCCCTCTGCTGTTCTCTTCGGTCTGCTCTCAGGGTGTTCTGTCGTCTGCAGGCTCTTTCTTTGAGTCTGTTGCATGTACAGACATAGAAAATGTGTTTAAGCGGCACGCTTCCGTCTGTTATTTCAGAGTTTTTCTCTGCCGGAAAGCTCCGAGCTGAGAATCAGGCGTCCTTTTTGCTTTCGTTAGAAAGCTGTTGAGGTGGTCAGATCAGAGATTCATGATGAAACTAAACACCTGCATCTCTGTCAGCTGAGATGGGAAGCTTTACACATTCAAGAGCTCATTTCTGGTTAATAATCGGACTGGTCACTGTGTGAAATTCAGACTTTCTCCTCCAGGACCAGTTTTGAATTAGCTGTAAGGGCAACAATCGACAACCACCCTGGACATGTACAGTATGAATCTTTCATATTCAAGTACTGCTTTTCTGTGGCTGCCTGTCATTCATGCACTATTTGCGTCCATCTGTGTGTGTGTGTGTGTGTGTAGGCACAGAAGGCATTTTGTCGTCTACGCGATGCTGCCGTGAGGGTTTGGAGGCGACATCTCAACGGGAGGGGACCAAGCCATCAAAGCCATCATGTACTTTAATTACAGGTAATCTCAACTCACAGACACTCTCCCACTCCCTCTCTGTTCTTAAGAACTTCCTCCCCAATTACCAAAGTGCCTCAATTAGGCCTTAAATAAGCAGTGGACATGCACGAGGGAGAGATGGGCAAATTACAATGGAGAGGGTAAAAACAACAGGCCCTGCAAGAGCCAGTGTGATGCAGAGGCAATTAAAAGACAAAAAGTGTTCTACCACGCAGGGCGAAAATGAAAAAAAAAAGAGAGAAAGCCCTTTGATGAGCTAGTTCGGAGCTAAGTGGAGCTTAAGAGGCGACGGTCGAGGAGAAGAAAGAGCGAGAAAAGGAGAAATTAAAGACAGTTGATTGGCAAGAGGGCTGATGTCACACTGTTTCCCTACAGGACCGTATGTCGGAGGGGGGGGGGGGCGGCTCTCAGTCATCGAGAGAGTGGAATGTGTGAGTAAGTCATGATTTCTATAGAGCGAGTGGGCGTCCCACAGGCAGCTGATTCTCTACACTCTCTCTGCTTCCCCTCACATTCATTATCCAGCCAACCCCATACACACTCCATCAACTGTGAAACTTACTGGGCTTTTTTTGAATGGACAAATGAAGACCCCGTCCCTTTTAATGGCCTAATTCTGCTTCTAACAAGGAGGCTGCTTAAGCTACAGCCGGCAGTTGAGTGCATTAGTCAATTAGCTCAAATTCAAGCTGGAGTGATTGTCTTATGAATTAACCAGAAAGAAAAATACACCATCAAAGAGCACAAGGAGCAAAATGAGAAGCTAATACACACACACACACACACCTCTGTTTATGTGTTTGTTTGTGTGTGTGTGTGTGTGTGTTCTCACAATGCCTGTCCACTAGATCAACTACATTTCATTCTGTGGACGCAGACTCACGCTGTTGGAAAGTGAGCTCATCTAGGTCCACAGCAAGCCGCACATGGCAGGTGCCGGGGCTGTAATCATCAGGCGTCGCTGTGAAATGGAAAAAGTGCCGGACAACAGGATGACTCCGTGGAACAGAGTATGCAAAGGAGGAGCAACATCTGCAATATGAAGGAGTCAGGAGCAACGTCCCCGCACCGCAGCCTCAGAATTGAGTTGATTCCCGATTGGTCAATGGGTCAGATTTCACAAACAACAACAAAAGTTGTGACCACATTTCTCCCGCAGCCCATCAGGGCAGCTCAGCGTGTATCCAGGAGGGGGCGGTGTTACCCCGGGAAGGGGTGGGGATCGCACAGACTGTTTGATCTGAGCAGATGTATGCGAGGAGAATCATTAAACAGCATCTGTCCACTCAATTACCCCCTTCGTTAGACTAATCCCACTTTTTTTTTTGTACTCAAAGAGGAATAATTAAAATCCTCATAAATTGAATTGAATCGCGGGCGTAAAACGAGTCATGATGAAAGGAGGCGACAGGCTTTCTAAAAGAATCACAGAAAGGCTGAAACAACAGTTAGAGACGCAGTAAAACAGCAGAGGCGGCTGGAAACGTGCCACAGAGTTTTGTTTTACTGTGAAGCCAAAATTACAAAAGGAAATGAATTTAAAAAAGTAATTTTAACCACATATTTAGAACCGGAACGTTATCCTTCATTTTGTTCTTCGTGACCAAGTTTTCAGTTTCTCTCCCTACAGATGCGATCTCTCCTTTAAAGGTGTGAAGCTTCCTGGTCTTGTGTCATTCAGGTTTTTGTAAGTCACCACAGGTATGTACTGAAACGTAAAGGAAAAGAAATCGGACCATTCTTTTGCTCATAAATGCCTAAGCAGTGCAGGCCTTTATTAGAATAATTAAATACTTGATAAAGCTAAAGATTTATAATAATTTACAAAATATTTCATGTTGTAACTCCACACACACACACATATAAGATAGATCTGACTTTTAATTACATTCACAGTCATAAATCTAAAAGTGGTTTGAATTTGCTTGTCCTGCTGTAGAACAAGAGGCCTGGATTAAGTATAAAGTGACTATATGAAAATCAACATTTATATGATTAATACTGATGACTAGAGGAGAAATGTGGACTAAAACTGACGAGAACAAAGCAGAGACGTGGAGGGACGACACAAATTATTGTAGCTGCATCAACACGACTGATATGAAACAGCAGAGCGGTAGAAAACACACACAGCAGCAGCTTGTTGGTTGGTTTGATGAATGCAACGTGTCCTGGTCACAGTCTGCTTTAACACTAATATGTATCTGCATAGAAAAACTCAATTAGAACGAGCGAAGAATCACAGAGGAAAAGTAGTACCTATCCCAGAAGTACGAAACCGTCACTGCATGTCAAAATGGCTGCACAACGAACATCTCGTTGTCACGCTGTCCGCGCTTTCTGAACAGTTCTGAACCTGCATAAAAAGTTTAGAAAAAGAATTGTTTTCAGTGATCGGGGGAGAGCGAGAGGAAATGAATCGGCTCCGAGCGAAGCTTCCCGGCTCATCTGTAGGACTAAAAAACGGCAGGAACGCGCCGCGGCTTCCTCTCTAAATGTCGATGAGGTCGTCGCCGCTCTCGTCGCTCTCCACAGTCAGCTGACGGGTCCACCACTTCTTCACCTCGGACCCCGAAGAAGCCTCGTGGTTGACAGGGTTCATCTTGGACACTATGGACTTGACGCTTGTGCGACCTGAAACAACACATGCAAAGAAAATAGAACCATGACTGTTCTCATGTCCAGCTGCATTTCTTTACTGCTGAACTACTGCTGAATAATAACAAAACGAAACACTGTGCACGGTCACATGAAGCCCTGTTCTTTTCATGGCGGTGAACAAATCTTTACTCATGTTTATCCCTTGAGTAAAGATTTGCTCCAGTTCACAATCTCTTCAACAGAATGTCCTCTGCAGAACTGTGCCACCTGTAATAGACAGCATACAGAGGCATACACACCTGCAGGCAGCCGCCATTGTCCCAGCTTCCTCTGTGGTCTCCCCAGGTCTGAAGAGTCCTGCCTGTAGCCTCCTCTGTCTGACAACGTGGGGCTCAGTAGCTGCTGGAGACCACTCATCTAAACAAAGAGGAGACATCCCTTTTTTTATCAGTGGAAGCGCACACCCGCAGACTGTAAGATGTGCCTGCTATACGCCAAGCTGTGAGCGTGTGCGAGTGTGTGCGCAGTGTTGGTATGGATGCGGGGCTTTACCTCAGGCTGCGAGGGGTTGTCTGGGTTGTTAGTATTGTGGTCCTCGCTTGGCACAGTGGTCTCGATGCTGGGGGGGTTGAGGAAGCGACTCAGCTCCTGCTGCTGGCTCTCTCTCAGGCTGTGAATGATGCTACACGACTGCTGCTGCTTCTGCAAGCAAACACGGACATATGCGGTCAGTGTGTGGAAGTATAATGTGGGGATACATAGTGTACATGTATGTTGTTAAAAACAACAACATGGGAATGAGGGAGTGCGTCTTCTGTTGAGAAACTAACCGCCCGGATGCGTTTGAGGCACTTCTTGAGCCACATGCGTATAGTCTGTTTGGCAACCTCTTCTTCAATGGTGTACTCCAACTGTTCCCTGGCCAACAGCTCCTCCAGCTGGAGAGACTTTCTAATGTCCACTGAGCGGTATGACAGCATGCTGTATGATTACAGACACACACACACACACATGCGGTGACAAACAGCCAAAAGAGGCACATAATTAGTGGAACACAAGTCTGCTTCCTCAAAGATTATCAGGGCTTCAAAGCAAAAATATGAGCTGCATGGGTAAAGTCAGCATTTTTAACAGTTTTTTAACAGTTTGAAAGATTTCTAAACCCTGAAGTGATGTAACTCTACACTTCCATGTCTGCGCTGAAGTGTATGTGGTGCTCCATGGTCACCTGAGCACATCGTGGAAGGTCACGTCCCCTCCGCTGTGCAGTCGCTCCATCTCATAGCACATGTGTTTGAACAGCAGCTTGTCTTTGTCCAGGTCCACCTCCAGCCTGCCTCGGAGCAGACGAAGCAGGAACTTCACCCTGGATGTCGGGATCACGCCCTGAGGAAAACAGCCGTAGTAGAAGTCGCGGGGTAATTCAGCTCAAGTCTATGACGCAGAGACTTTTAAATCTTCAACATCTGCTGAATGTTGAATTCATTTGAACCTTTTTCTTTTCTCCAATCATTTTTTTACACACACTCGAGGTGAATTGACAGTCCATCCAGATGACATCACAGATAAAAGGGAGGAGGTGTCTACATTTTTAATCCGTCCACCACTCCTCTAATTACTTTTACTCCTATTACTCACTGCCGTACTTCATTCCCTTCAGCCCGTCTCATTAGCTCTCGCCCTGCTTTTATCTTCCCTATATTATCCTTTGCTCACAGCCATATGATCGTCATCCTCTGCCCTCTGCTGTGTCCTCGTCCCTCTCTCCTATTGCTAATTTCTCACCTCCCGTTTGTCATCCACCATGTTCCAGATGATTTGGAAGTGCCTCAGGTCATTATAGCTCAACAGCTGGTCCTCCTCGGTGGAGTAGAACAGAGAGAAGTTCTCCACGATGATGGCTGCAGCAATAGCAAGACATGTCAATACTCACAGATTAAAAATACTCCATAAGAACAATATTCATTCCAACATGCATCAGCCAGCTCTGAATATCTATTTATTTTATGAGGCCATGAGTTAACAAGCCCGGGCTTCTGGGAGCCTGAATCAATCGTGTCATGGTAATGGATTGAGAGAAACCAAGATTATTATAGTGATGAATCTCATGTCAAGAGCTCAAGCAAGAAGACTGCCCCACTGAGTGTATTTGTGATCATTTGTGATTGTATGTGTGATCAACAGTGACTCTCATATCATATTAATTATCCATGTCTTTTCAGATGAAATTAGAGAGAGAACACACACTGCAGATTACAGGGAAAAGATGCAGAGAGACGGTTTGGTTCCTGTCTAATAATCATGCTCATTCTGTTTCTACTCTGTGTAACTCTTCCTTTATTTCTGTCATGTCATTCTGCCTCTCCCCCTCTTCTTTTATGCCAGACTCTGACATGAGAAATAAATAATATTTTCTGCATGAAGCGGTTTGATCATTGTGCCTATAATAAGCTGTATTAAACTCAACTGTCATCTGTGGAGAAGCTCTTTGTTGTCCCTTTGGAGAGAAGACAAAACTACATGCAAGTGCGCTTTATGAGATCTGCAGAAAATGAAACAGAGGCTTTGCTGTGGCCAAACTTGTGTTTGTTGCTTGGGACGCTGCATTGACACCCGAACTGTAATTAAAGTCCCCATATTGAAGGCGAGTCCCCGTAATGTGACTGTGTGAGTGAGACGTGGTCCCCGGAATGTAATTAAGACAAGTACGTCTACACATACTGACCTACGAGCAGGTTGAGCATGATGTAGGCTATGATGACGTAGAAGGAGCAGAAGTAGATAAGCGCTCCGGCGTAGTTGCCACAGTCAGTTTCCCAGTAGCGATGCTTGTCTGGGGTGCAGAAAGGGGCCTGCACCTGAAAGGCGGCAAACAAAGCATCATTTGCATCAACATATGGGGCACTGAAACACGGCAAAAGCTCCCTGTTTAGGGCTGGTTCACCCATAATTTACATAATGCTATCTACCAGTGCAGATAGCCATGTCAGCACTTTTCATTGGGGCTAATTCCACACTAAGAACTGCTGACAGTGAAGTCTGAGTATCCAAAAGTTAAATGAACAAATGAAGTCCTTTTTCTGCGTGCACCACAAACATAAATTCATCCATTCACCTCCACTGTATTGGGATGGCAGCAGAAAATTGAGGTGAAATGACCTCTTCAACACAAAATATAGAGTAAACACTACGCAGTATTTTTCATATTGAGAGGAGAAGGTGTGTTCTTTTGTCTGTCGCAGTGTGTGTTGGACCTGCAGCCCGTCTTACCATGCAGTCATGCATGATTTTATTCCAATCTTCCCCTGTGACAATGCGGAAGAGAACAGTGATAGCCTTGCCCGCTGTGGAGAAGTTGGCATGCCTGCGATTGGGGGAGACACAAAGACGACTCTATAAAGATACAATTTACTGTATCTGTTGCACGCAACCTGCAGTGGGAACAACAGGCAGCGTAATAAAGGACAGAGGCTGGTCAATAAACAGGCGACAGAATCCTTACCGGTTGATGTTCTCTCCGTATTTGACAGTTCCAAAGAGAACAACGCCAGCAAACGCGTAGCAGAGGAGAAGGAGGAACATGCCCACGATGATGAAGAAGCTCTTGTACATGCTGACAACCACAGTCAGCAGCAGCATCTTCAGAGTCACCTTCATTCATCACACACAGACAGACTCAGAAGCGTATTTTGCTGTTTCTCTTGGTCAAAATACGCAAAAGTTAGTGAGTTCTCCCATGACAAAATATACTCACATGCTTCCCACATATTGTAAAGAATCTAAAGACGATCACACAGGTGCCCATCATGTAGGTGTATGCATTCTGGAGGGGAAAATTATAGTAATTAAATAATTAAATAGTTATTTTTCTACATTAAGTTAAACAGCATTTCTAAAAAGTGATATTCTTTTGTCTGACCAGTAAGGCAAAGTGTAAGACTATCCAGATGACACCCAGCGACGTGACCAACAGGTCATAGCGATTCCGCCTGCTCTGCCAGTAACCCGCTGGAGACATGGCTATCAGCTTCATGGTCACCTGGGTAACAACACCATCGAGTTAACGTCAGACAGACGTCTACACAGAGAGGGGGCGATCAAAGTAAAGTAGACAGGATAACAGGCTCACCTCCAGCACGAATATAAAAGTGAAGACGACGGAAATGGTGGCAAGAGGAAAGGTTACTTGATCGTCACCTACGTCCCACTGAAGAAAGGCAGATTACAGAGTACTGTATCTATTATAATATAAATTAAATGACAAGATGTATTGCGATATGAGACTTTACCTTAACCGAGAGCAGCACTGACTGTGCCAAAACCAGCACGGCAATGCCCCGTTTGAAGAAGGGATGTTGAGTAATGTCATACATCTTGGCCCGGAAGCCCCCGTTTTCTGTCAGGCACATAGAAGACCAGAGGTTTACTGATACCGGCACAGCTGGAACTATGATTCTCAGTCATACGGGGCTGCTCTCTGATCAGGGATCAAATCTGTGAATGTGTGAAGTCAGCTGATGCTTGAACCTGTGGTAGTATCCCTCATTGTCCTGCAGATGGCACTCATGGACTGCTTTGGTGTTCTTATCAGTGTGATAATGGTGGAGCAGGTTTTACACACATTTCTGTATTTATGTTAAGGTAAGGTTTAAAAAAACTGGAAAACAAATGTGCCTTAGCTTTTGTGAATTTTGATATTCAGTCACGTTCCTGGAGTTCAATACATGCATACACTGAACTTATCTTTATTTAAAAAGGTTGAGAGGGGCTGAGGTGATTGACCATCGATGACGTCCACCCTAACTCTGCCTGATGATACTGACTGATTCCAAAACTGCAATGCGCTTACATTTTACATCCTTGTTTCAAGTGTCTAGCTTTAAATCTGAAGAACGATGCAATCTTCCTCCCTTGTCACGACAAATCCTGATTCGAAGAGAAATTTGTTGCAGATTTTTATTACAGCTGTTCACAGCGTCCTCTTCAAAGCGGGCAGTTAATGAACATGAAACTGAAATTTAACTGCGGTGCATCCAGCGGCAGGCTCTGTGATTACTTATGACTGCTAACCACAGAGACAATTTTTGCAAGTACTTTGAGTAGGAGCGTGTGAGTGAAGGCCAGCTCGGCGCTGTAATGATCTGCCAGCAGTGAGTGAGTGAGTGAGTGGCGCCAGAGCCGAGGGCCTTTGGACACGGATCAAAGTCAGGTTGAGACTGCTGGTGTCAGCGGCACTGCTTACTAAAAACTGAAGCCATTGATTTTCTGTTAGTTCTCAGCCTCCACTGTACTAACAGGCGATTTCCCACACTGCCTCTGAGGCATTTCAACTAGTCTCACGACTCTAATCACAGGAGGAAGAGCAACAGTGTTAATGTATGGTGTTCCCACGTTGAAATGTGGTCGATGGCAGTACAGTGATTGCTCGTGTTTGAACTCGACATTCATTTGGTTACTGCTCGTCCATGAAAGCGAATTTAAAGCTGGTGGCTTACTCCAGCCGAGGTGTGAAAAGCTGATCAATGGGGTGAATTCATTTCCCGTAGAAGTCTGTGAGACGCATGATTCAGTGTATTCGTGTTATCTGTCCTTCGATTCAGCTTTTTCATTACCGCTGCTAGTCATCACTTGTCATGATGAATCCCCCCAGAGATCAATCTTCAATGAAAAACAAGGACTATTAAATATGGATTAATCTTGCAGGTGCTACTTAACAATGCACCGGCACACACCGCATGATCAATCAGGGAATGGGGCAAAGACGTGACTTTCATAATGTTGTGCTTGATAGTCTTTCATCAAAGCGTTTGGTGTGTGTGTTTTTCTTTTGTGTGTGTGTGTGTGTGTGTGTGTGAGCACCTGGGCGCGGGGGAAGGTGGAGAGGCTGAGCTATCTTCAGTCGACTCTTCAGATCTTCCCACCTCCTCTGGTCGACTGTGAGGAGAGCGGTGCCCTGATGGTGGGAGACACAACATATTTGAATCCTGGAGGTGATCCAGCCTCTCGATTGTCAACATAAGCTGCAGGAGCGTACGTGCGGCTCTTACCTTGTTCTCGTTGAAGTTTGCAATGACGACGCCTACAAACAAAGTGAGTCCAATCATGCATCCCAGAAACACAAACACATGGATGTAGATGCCGTGGATCTGTAGGCACAGAGGTGTTCAGACTGTTACAGTGTTCTTAGAATGCAGAGAGGTAACATAAGGTGAGATAAAGTGTAGTGAGGTTCAGTACCGGTCCAACGCGGTGAATGATGACATCCCGGACCTCCACCCAGCCTTTGAGTGAAAGCACTTCGAACAGAGCCAACATGGCATTTCCCACATTGTCAAAGTTAAAATTACGAGGGTTGGCCCTGAGGGAGAGAAGATTGGATTCATCAATCTTTGCTTGTAGAAAAAAATCTTAAATCAATCAGTAACAAAAAAACAAAACCAAAAAAAAAAACAAGCAGCTGTACCAGACTCGCGGCACCCAGAAACCAGGTTTCTTTTCCCCAGCCTTCAGTTTCAGGTTGAGGTTTTTGGAAACGCTGACATTAATTCGGAATATGCCGTGACAATCCTCCTGCAGCAAAAAATACAGGAGAGCGACCAGAAGCAAGCGAGAAAAAGATGTCAGGGAAGAGATTTATGATGTTGTATGCTTGCCAAAATGAGAGAGAATAATGAGAACAAACGGAGAATGTGACACTAATAATAACTTATTTCTGCATAATGCAGTCACAACACTTTCTCCTTACTGATATTCAGCGGGTTAATGCACGATCTTAATGCTTAATAACAATCAGTGCATCCCCAGTTCACACCAGTTAACTTGAGTCCAATGATGCAATTTATCATTAGGAACAATATCTGAAATTACAAAGATTAGACCCAAACTGTCAGAAGCTGAGACTCTCCTTAGATCACTATACTGTGGAAGCATCTGTAAAATGTTTTCTATAATAAAAGATTATATATATGACTGAATATATAATGACTGAAGCTAAAACACCGGATTACTGATTTGACCAAGGAAACCTCTTGTGCTCGTGCGTCGCTGCGAGGAGCGTGGAATGGGGAGGGGGCGGCTGAGTGAGGGAGATTATGTTTCTTTCTGTACCCGTTTAAGGATGTGGGGGTCGTTGCATTTGGCAAGCTTTCCGGCAAACAGCTGAACTCCGAAGCTCGCGAACACCAGCATTAGCGTGAGGAGCAGAATGGAAACCTGCGGGAGAATCAATCAAGAGTTTAAAGCAGACACTTCAACATAATCCAAACTGCTGAGATTAGAGAGCAGGCTGAGGACGTCAGACAGCTGTGGTGGTAGAGACCTCAGCTGGGAAAATCAGACTCAGAGAGAATCACAAAGTATTGCAAGCTTGTGGTAATATAATAAAATCCTTAGTGGGCAAAGCAAAAAGTAAGCAATGCCCAGAATATAATAACAACAAGAGCACAATCCAATAAAGGTGAATATGATGCATCAGTGTACAAATCCTGGATGCAACTGTGCATGTTTTAATCCATGTACAATAAATCATGAATACTAATTAAGCAAATGAAGTTATATATATAATGCACTGACTTGAAACCTAAACAAAGCTGCCAGTTAAGGAAGTTAATGCTGATTTTATTGTCACAGTTTTCTCCTAATTAAGTCAGAAATAACTTATAACTTGAGTAAATGTAATGAGAAGTTTCACCTCCATATCTGATGATTAAAAATAACTTAAAAGTGAGCAGATTTTTGGAAACGTTCGTGCCAATCCTACCGCACCAAAGTGGAAAAGTATAACCACTAACCAGGAAAATCTCCTTGAATCCTTTGAGAACCTCCCGCACCACCTTCCTCATCTGGGGTACCAGCTTGAAGATCCTGAGCGGACGCAGGCAGCGCAGCATCATCAGCAGCTGAGCCCCAGACTCAGGAGGGACGTCAGGAGGCAGCCAGCACAGAAAGATCAGACTCACCTACGAGAGGCAGCGATGAACGGTGAGTGGGGCTGAAAGCATCCTGCAGACCGTGCAGCTGCAGAGTGTTCACCACCATCTTAACAGCCCTGTACAGTGAATGTCTCATTCCCTTCACAACCAACCTGACACAGACATGTTCTACTGCAACACTAAAGACTAAAGCAGCCTTTTGCATAATATACATGCAAATGAGATGCACATAAGAAATCGAGTAATTTAAAATGTGAATAATGACGCAGAGGTCACAAAAATGAAAGTTATTTACACACACTGGCTTTTATTCAAATAAGACAAGTGACGTGTGATTGGTCTACCCTGCAGGGCTTTGTCTGGAATGATTATAACACACTGTGTTTAAATGAAGCAGCCTTTGTTAGATTTAGATTAGATGAAATTTCTTACAAGGTAGATGAAAATGTCCATGACCCCTCCGAAGTCTCTGATGACAGCCGTGGGCGTGAAGAACAGGCCGTCGGCCATGATCTTCAGATTGAGCTCGATGCTCATGAAGATCACAAAAACGTACTCCCCGATCTGAAACAGAGGGCACGCGGGTGTTAGAACGGCATCTGTCCAATCGCACACGCACGCCAGGCTTTGTTCGTCCGAGGCGATCGATCCATCTGCTTTTAATACCTGCAGCGTGGGGACGTGCATGACCCTGGTGAAGGGTGATTCGAACATCATGGAGATACAGGAGCAGATGGTTACCACAATCATAACCCAGTCCAAATAGGTGACGAGGCCCAGAAGATCACTGCAGGGACACACGCATTGACATAGTTAGAGCTGTTTTTTTTGTATTCACGCAGAGAAATTTGGCATAAGTAGGTCAAGAAAGCTATTTGGTTTGCAAACCAGCAAATGCTCGAGGACAATTTAAGGGAAAAAAAGAGAAGAGAGGTATCAGAGAGCGAGAATGAATAAATCTTTGTGGTGTCTATATGTGTGTGTGAGCAAGACCAATCTGTTCTACAGCAGGTAGTCAGTCAAAATCCCCCGGCAGCAGCAGTATCTAACACAAAGCACTGCCTCTTACTTTAATAATCAGACTGTGTGCGCGGCTGAATTACAATCAGGTTGCATAATGGGTGAAATCTACTTCACAGCTCTTCACTGCGCAATTGTCATTCCTTACCACAGTTTTTTTTTTTTGGGGAGGAGGTGGGGAGCACAATAGGCAGGCAATTAAGCTGCAGAATGAATAAGTATTCCACCGTTGTAGACCGAAGAGATCAATACAGACTGCAGGAATCAATAATTCATCACACTTACTACAGCTGGTGGTATTTGGTGTTCTTCACTGCTCCGGTTATGGGGTCAGTTTTGGATCTAGACATAAATTCATGCAAAGAAAATAAATTGTCAGCGTTCTGACAAACGTATGAGTCACACAACCTCACTGCTCATATGCTGCAGATGCTGCAGACATTGGTATAAAGACATCACAGTTAGGTGGGTAAACATGCTTTTTGTGGAGTCCAGACACAGAAGTCCAGATGTAATCTTACGCGTTGAAGCGAGCTCTGACGATCATCCTGCAAAAGTTCCTGAAGCGGTGCTCCCGTCCCACGATAAAGAGCGGCTTGTCGAAGTAAGGATGATTTTCTCTCAGTTCCTCCTCCTGGACTTTTCTGCACGGAGACGGAGGACAAACAGTTTCAGTGACGCAGCGAGGACCCAGTGTTACAACATAAATCGTTGTTTGTCAGAACCTTACTCTGCAGCCTGACACTGGGTGAACGTGTGTGTGTGTGTGTGTGAATACCTTTTCATTTCGGCTTGCTCCTTCTTCTCTTGGATCATCTTGATCTCACTGTCCTCTCTCTGTGCATTGCGATAGCGAACTGTGCTGGAATGCTGGGAAAGAGAAGACAAAATGAAGTCATAAAACACGCGTTTAAAAAAAAAACTCTAGTCCAACGCGTCAGTATTTGTGTATACGCGCTCACATCCTGGGTTAGCGTCTCCAGCGACTTCCCTCGGCTGATCCTCTGACTGGTGGAGCCGTGTCTCAGAGATCTGTAGATGCAAACACCTTACAGGTAAGGCTGTGCAGGTACGTAAGATTGCACTGTGCATGTGTATATATATATAAGTGTGTGTGTGTGTGTGTGTGTGTGCGCTGTCAGACCTGCGCTCCTGCCGTATATGATGCTGGACACTGAGTATGGAGCGCTCTTTGGCTGGCTGGCCTTCAAAGGAGCCGCTCAGCATACGCTGTCTGGTACAAGCCCTGAGAAACACAAACACAAAATGTCTTTTCCTCTCCTCATGGTCAACGTAAAGAATCAGAGCGTGCGCTCACCAGCTGGCAAACCGTCTTCCTGCCCAAACAAGCTACAGTATATGAGGCTTTAGTCATTCTGGGTCCATACGTAGAGATCCAAACAAGTTTGATTCATTCCATTGGTCAGTGTGTGTGTGTGTGTGTGTGTGTGTGTGGCCATCACTGTCTGTTCTGGCTAACAGCAGAGTCATGTACCAGAACAGAGCTAATGACACTGTGGGCAGCAGCAGTGTGTGTACTTTAATCATTTACAGAGACTCGGAGCCATTACTTGTTTATTGGCAGTGAGTATGCATGAGTGGCCGCGTATGCTGTGTGTATGTTTGCCTGCGTTGGTGCGACTGTGAGCCTAATTGTGCGTTTGTGTGTGTGTGTGTGGAAGATGGCAGGCCAGACAGAACGTGTCATGACTACTGATTCGCTGTCTATCGTTCAGACTGATTGGACGGAGGGAGGGAGGGAGGGGGGTGAGAGAGGGGCAGATTGGACATGGTGCAGGAGAGCTAATCTACACTTAGTGCCAGCTCTGCCATGCTGAACAGCAAATTATCCATTTACTTCACCACGACAGTGAATGAGTCTGAAGTGGGTCTGAGTGTGTGTGTGTGTGTGTGTGAGAGACAGAGATCGCAAAGCATTAACAATACCAGAGCGCTGTTACAGCGTGGACACATTATTTCACCCACACTGAGTATTTCATGACTGTGAATGATGCACACTGAACCCATCCAGCTGGGGGCTTCGAGGATGGAGTCGCTCGAAGACGTCTTGGCGTGGGTTAAATGGGGGTTAGATTTTGTTGGAAAACATCAGACACGATGGCATGAGTGTGTCGCTTCAGCAGCATGTCAATGAAGGCAAACACACGCTGAAATACAGACACTGAAATGTTGAAGCAACAAAAGAAATCTGACAAATTTAGCTCGGCTTAAACTGCAAATAAAAAACTACTGGGGTTTACTGGGGAGATGCAGATGAGTCTTACCGCAAGATTTTATTGATTGTAGTTTCTTTTTCCAGGAGGTTACGAGCTCGGATACTAAATATTGACCTGCGAAGCTGAGAGCCAATAGTGGAAGTCCATTAGTTGGCAGTTAGTTTGTTAAATTTAGTGCAAACAAGTAAAAACACACACACACACACACACACACACAGCTGTAAACAGCAGGGACCATTTGTGATCCCGTAACTGTACTGTGGTTTATCCTCGGTACGTATTGCCGTGAAAATGCGAGTTAAGGCGACAGAGAACGAGTGTGCCAAAGTACCTTTTGGTCGATATACTTGTTGTCTTCGATGGCTGAGCGTTTGGAGTGGTCACAAGAGGAGGATGAAGCAGAGGGGAGACGCCGGAATAAACAACTGGTGTCCTGCTGCTGACGATCAATGAACTGCTTCATAAAACTCTCTCTAGAATACACACACACACACACACACACACACACACACACAAAAGTGATGAGTGGTAACGTTTGGTTTCCTGCAGAACAAATCTGCATGCTTAAAAATAGAAGAAATAATCACGAGTGAACTGTAACGCCAAACCATCTTGGTGAAAATTCAGCTGTGAAATATGAATCTGTGGAAACTTGCTGCAGCAGCCCAGCAGATGGGCTTGCAGAAGGGGATTTCTGGGGACCCAGCTGTGCAGTAATCAGCAACTAAATGATAAAATTGATAATGAGGTCCACTGTGTTGGATACAGTTTAACTCTGGGTAAAAAGTGCTCACTGCGTTTGATAGAAAAGGTCTGAAATCGTTCATGCGAGTGTTGAAGAAACAGTCTGGAAAATGGTGGCAGCATTAGAAGGTTTTACGTCTTTCGCACTTCCTGTGTTGGTATTTTCATAATAAAATGGAAATGATTTCTCAATAACACACTTTCTGTTTGGATATAATAGATAAGGCTCATTTTAGTGACCCAGTTCTTTTTCCCTTGATGCCAAACGCTGACTCTTACTGGTGCTTGTAGCATAAAATGGTGCTTAATACTTGACTAGATAGCCTTTTTTTAGAACAGCAGTTCAACTGCTCATATTAAAAAAGCTGGAGATCACTCTAATATGTTATACTGCAACAAGCAAAACAGATCCACAGATCCACACAGGCGTAGACGGTCTTCCTGTGAACATGTACCTGATCCTGGGCACGGTGAAGTCAGACGGGAGCTTGGAGATCTTCACCATCTGAGGTCTGTTGGGGAACTTCTCAAAGATCCTGAGTCGTAGGGGGAGCTTCTCTTTGGTGTCAGCGTTGGCTTCACTTTGCTTGAGCTAAAGGAAGTTAGGAAGGAAGGAAGCAAGAGAACTGGTTCAGGCAACAGAAAGGAAGAGCGAGACATGATACAGTAAAAAAGGGAAAAGTCAGCCACGTGATGAGAATGAAGAAGAGAGGGATTAAAATACAAAAAGGAAAGAGAGGACACACTTTCTGTAGTCTGGGTGTGGAGAGTTGAGGGATTCTGAAGTTTTCCTCGGTGTTTATGGAGGGAAAAGCACGAGACTAAGCCTGAAAACTGTGAAATGCAGAGTGCAGCTTTACGTCTCTGCCTGATGATGGCAGCAACACACTTACCTACGACACACACACACACACACAAACACACACACGCGCCACAGACAGTACCAGACAACCACATTTAGGATGAGATCCTACTTACTTTTAGAAAAGAATGGAGAAGGCAACAAAAGAAAAAGGAAAGATTACTTTGGAGTGGCTGGTGGAGAAAAGAAAATGTAGCGACAGTTAGAATAATGTGCGCGTGTGTGTGTGCAGGCCTTGAGCGCTGCGGCGCAGGCTGGAGAAATAAAAAGATGACAAAGGGAATGAAACCAATTATTTCCATTTAATTACATATGGGGGCGCGCTGATTGAAATCCCCTTGCAGGTATTCTCTGTCTGGGTGTCTGGAGATAACCCCTGATTCACTGCAGATTAGGCCTGGAAGTGAAGTGCATTTGGAGCAACGTGAATGGCAGCTTATCGTTCCGTGAAACATATTGACCGGGCTTGGGGAATGTTTTTTCTTTCTGTCTGTCTACCAATTCAAACGTCTCTTCACGGCCGCTCGTGTGCATTGGTATTTTTCTGTCTGCGCTTGTCTCGACTGCGAGCGCCTGAATGACTGGAACAGCCCCCTCGTATTTGAGGGATAACAGCCTGGTGGGAAGGAGGGACCTGACAAAGGAGGGAATGGAAATCTGTCTATCCATTTTCTTTTTCTAGGCGACTAAAATGTGGGAGCTTCTTTTTTACCCTGAGTGGGTGAGCAGTGAGTGGCGTGCTGTGAAGACGGAATTGTGCGCCGGCATTTGCTTGCCTAGGCTTTCTGTCTATATTCTGACTCCCAAGATAGACGCAGGATGGGAAGATGCAGAGACAGAAGGAGGAAGAGCATGAGACTAAAACAAGCAAAAGAGAAGCAGACAGAAGGAAATGCATGTAAAAACAAGCGTGAAACAAACCCTACAGGGTGAATACAAATAGATAATCTGATACTAAACTGAGGTTCACCCCATCACATTTCTCCTTCCCTGCAGACAATACCCTTGGCCACCTAGCCATCTCCCAGAAACCGAAGTGTCCCGTTTGATTCCCACTGCACCTTTCAACCTGTCCAGGCACAGTCAGACCCATGCGCTCACAATCCCACCTACCATAATCCATACCTTCATTTTCTCAAACGCGCTTCTCTCAGGTGTCAACAAAAAGCAGCAACTGACGACATCACATCTCACCAACTTTAGCTGCCCTCCATCGGCTTCCTGTGACTTTTAGGATTGATTTTAAGATTTTATGGATCACTTTTAAAGCCCGTCGGGGTCTGGCAGCTAAATATATCGCTTGCATGCTAACCTCCCATGAGCCAACTCGCTTAGATGCGGCAGAGGTGGTCGCGCCTTTTCGGTCAGGGCCTTCGACTCTGGACCGACCTGCCCGAGGAGAATGAACATGCAGTGTCACAGGATCGTATCCTGTGTGGCCTGCGCTGCTCTGTAAAACTCTGTTATAGGTGCTCTATAAATAAAGGTATTATTATAAAGTTATTATTCATACGGTTTAAAGCAACAAACAAAACGCCTCTTTATACTATATCCACTTCAGCAGTATTAAACTGAAAATAAAAATGTGTTGCGCAAAAATGTTGAGCTTCTTTCTAGCGCTGCAGTTCTCTGGGTGAAACTTGTAGAAAGTGCTGCAGTCATCTCAAATACTACCTGTACATTTGGCTGCTGAAAACACACACACACACAAACTGAAAATTCACAAACAAGCATGCACACACACACACACACACAATGCAGAATTAATATGGACCATACTGTTCCCAAAGGTCCTAATCAATTGGGCCAACTCAGCGAGATGTACAGTTTAGCTGAGGCTCCCTTCCACCCTCATGTGCAGCAGGATCCTATTAGAGCAGAAAACTTTCTGTGCCGTGCACTGTCCTTTGCTGCTCTCTGCGTTCATCTCCTTTTTTCTCCGCTCCTCAAAAGAATGCGTTGTTCTCCATCAAAGCGAGCATCTATCCACACCTCTTTATATAAGACGAAGACTTCAGAGTCAGTTCCCTCACCGGCCTTTCTCTCTTCCTTCCTTTCTATTTTCCCAACAGAGGAAAAAGAAAGCTGCAGGGAGAGGAACAGACATTCAAAAAAAATGCTATTGAAATCTTTTCTCATGAATAGACTGGAGTAGCGTGAGTGATGCACCCTTATTCACGTACTTCAATTTATCTCTTTATTTATTTATATACGCTGCGTCTGGGGACCCTGCTGTGGAAATAAATAACCCACGGATGTACTGAACTTAATTTCAATTTACCCGGGGAACAGGACAAATCAGAATTCACTCTAGCATGGACCATTTAGATTATTTTCTTTGGTGAAGTGCCATGAGGCCTTATAGGAAATAATGTCCAGGCAGTCGATTTAAAATGAAGAAGAAGAAGAAGTGTCTGTCAGCCGCAGTAACATACATACATATTTTCCTTAAATACTGCTGCCACGTGAGGCTTCGCTCAAGAAAAGGGTCTACCTAAGTCTACCTAAGTCGCCATGCATCACTATTAAGTGTACACGCTAACACACCGGGCCCTCCGCCTGGTCAATACACAGCATCAATAAAGCACACAAGAGCTCAGGAACAGGGCAATTACCAGCAAAATCTATTCTCCACTGATTATTGGTGCACACATGAACTACACACTGTGTGTATTTAAATGACCTTGGTATATTTATTTCTGTCAGTGTACATAAAGTGGTTCTAATCAATATTTCTGTATTGATAATGGACGTGACATATTCGGATGTGAAAGATATCGCTCGTCGTGATAATCCGTTACGGGACATCTGAGCGTCTTTCAGCTCCTTGTTTTGGTTTCACTGTTTACTGTATGATATCTGCCTAGCAACAGATGACAAAGCTATTGAACACAGTGGAGCATTTATCAACTATAAGGTGATATAAGTGTTGGGTTTACATTGTGTATCCGTTGCCCTAAAGTGCCCAAAAAAAGTCAGTTAGTCCAAAGGATAAGCACTGTTCCCATGCATGTGTGTGTGTGTGTGTGTGTGTTGCAAAAAAATGCCACCGTGTTAGTCTTTCTGTCACAGTGAATGGTTGATAAATCAAAACTACCGCTCCGCTTGCCAAAGATGAGATTTAGTGTATTGTGGTGTAACAATGGAGCCGAGACTAATGTGTTTTGCCTTGAGACCCATTCAGGTGACCTGCCACCGCTTCCCCCCTCCATTCAAGCCAATTTCAGGCTCGGCTGAGCTGGAGGGAGCTTTCTGTTCGGGATTTCCACAGCTTTTCCTGGCCGACGCTGAAGAGATGAAGAAAGCCTAATGCTGACCATTAACATTAGACCCAGTTCAGTCATAGTCATAGTTCAGTGGGAGCACGGAGGGGAAGATAAAGAAGTCAGCATCAAAATGGCCCCAGAAGGAGAATCTAAGAACAGCTGGGAGGGGAAGCATTTAAAATAAGCAACAAATGCCATTACTTACATATAATAAGTATGATAACACACAAGATACTCAAGCTGTCGTGACAGCTTTATTTCACAGCTGCAGGACCAGCTAAGGCTTCAAGGCAGCTCCATGCTGATATCATGATGACAACTACATTTAGCACATCTGGAGATTGGACCCTGATCTGTTCGATATCCGCAGCCGTAAAATGATTCGATTTCAAGCTGCACCTGCAGGTGGAAGACCGGACTCCAATTGGAAGAGCAGCAAAAGGTTGAACACTAACCGTGTAGTCCGCAACTGTGAGGAAACGACAAGGAAATCACTGATTCAGTGTTTTTTATTTAGTGACTGATAGGTCTGTGAATAATCTGTGTAATTCCTACCCTCTATGTAGCAAAGAATGCCTCTGAGGTATGCATATATATATATATATATATATATATGGTATGAATGTCTGTGAGAATAGCCAGTGGAACAATGGGAAACTGATGAACAGTTGTCTTCAAAACTCACCCTGCCCACACACACTCGCCGACTGCCCGTGGGAGGGTGCACGTACCGTCATCTGCATTTTTACCATTCAGACATCGAGGCCTGCCATTCACCGGCAACACCAGACAACAACAGCTGTGCATGTGTACGAATGTGATCGCAGGCTGCACATCTTGGTAACAATACAACACAGCTTTACTGTTAACTCCAAACATGTGGCGCCCCTGTCATACACACTAACCTATTTGCACCCCACACTTGCAGTCGTGGTTGGGTTCCCCAGGCCTTGGGCCAGTCCAGCTGTAATACCCAAGGGTGGAAGAGCTGAGAACGAGTTAGCAGGGTCACTCTCTCCTTTCATTAGCTGGGTAATGAGCCATGCAGTGGAGCTGCTGTAAAAGCCACAAGGCCTGTAAACCACTAATAGCTACCTCACACAACTGCGGATACCATTAATACCATTGCCTCGATATCTGAGACTATATAGCGTTCATCTGTGTGCCTTTGGGTTCAGGTCTTGTGTTGTGATCCCTGGCTGTAAACACATCTCTTTTCCCATGTTCCCTGCCCGTCTGCACTACACACTATCAATAAAGGCTAAAATGCTAAATCTGTCATCCTCTCCACTCGTATATATCACATCTGTGTGGATTTTTACTATGAACAGAGCTAGTCAACAACATTTAATTGTGCCTCGTCGTCACTGTCAGTAACATCCAATAAAACACAAAATCTGCCAGCCACATTTTGTCCAAATGCTTTTAAATGTTCTGCTAAACATTTCAAGCACGCCTCCATTTTAGCCACACGTGTTTGCAGTAATGTTGGGCTGAACGGGTGATTTTGCATCAAATCAGAGCAAAAATAAAGTGAGTGCAAACATGCAAACAAATTCAAAATAATTTTCTTTTTTCAGCATCATTTCTGACGCAGGTGATGTGCCTGCGTGTGTGTGTTTTAGAACATGGCACAGGGCCTGGAGTGTCTTCCCTTAGAAAACTGAAGGTGACATTCAAAAAGATAACAACACATTGTGTTGGGATTCTCCAAGGGGGTACGCTCCTCTCCTCTCTGCTCCCCACGTCTTCGTCGCCTTTCTTTCTCCTGCACTAAATCCCTAAATACGTCTGCGGTCCACTGAATCACGCAAATGGAGGACGGGCTTTTAGTTTAATTCATAAATAATGAAATTCTTGGTGGGAAGCCATGCTGTAATACAATCACTCCATCAAGCATTCGATCAAACTAAAGTCTCCTTAACAAAATGTGCGCTCGATGCTGAGTGAAACACAAACACGCCGCTCCATCTGCACACGCATGCACAAATCAATAGTGAGAAGACTCAGGTGCTATTTGGACAGGGAAGAGCCCTGCTCCTGTTGTCGTTTCCACGGTGACACTGTATGTTCCTGCCACAGCTGTGGAACAGTACTTATATCCTAAACCTCATTTATACCCAAAGCAAACATCCTCTCTTCCCTCTCCTCTTGCTCTACCTCGCCTCCTCCTATGTGTTTATCTCTTCACTGTCACTCACCCGCCTCCTTCTCCACCTGTTTGATCTCTAACAGCCAGTGCCAGATCATACTCTGACAAATATGGAACAAGAAGATAGACGCAACGCAACACACGACCACACACTGTCACTGCCATGCTTCTCTCCACGCCAACTTTGACAAGGCTGACACACTGGGGGCAGCAATCTGATTACCTCTGTGTCACATCACACCCTGTGTCTGTGGTCCGCGGAGCTCCCCACCGTGTTTTTTTACGGATGTTCATCTGGTAGTGAGCCCTCCCTCACGCCCGCGTCTGTTAGTCTGATAATACATTGGCGATCTGAGAGAACAGTCATCCATCATATCACAACTGATGCCAATGTAGACCTCTACAGCACAAAGAGACACATAATTATGAACACACACACACACACGTCCATTTGTCTGGTACAGCCATAAATCCTTGAGTAACAACAAATCATAATTCAGATTCTCTGCATGTGTAGACTTTGCACTAGATGGCAGTATGGTCAGACGGTACGAGCTATGAAGCACAGCAGCAGCTTTTAACCGAACCTCACGTGGTCAGATAATCTGGGAATCTAATATTTACCACAACAATTATCCTTGAGTGTGTGCAGAGGAAATCCTTTCCGAAGGCCATTGTAGCTCTGGCTCCAAGATAACAAAGGCCAGAGGCTACTCTGGGTGCGCGCATGAAGAGAGTACAATGGATCTGATCACAACAGCTTGAGAAATTACAAGGAGCAGGGCCAAATATTACGAGAGATATTACAGGTGACATAACAGATCTTACTGCTACGTGTTAGCACATAACACACACGCACATTTTTGATAAGAATTCATTGAATTTGTTGGTTTTTATGCTCAGACAGATAAGATAACATTCTCAGTAAGATGCTGAGAATCATCAACCTTTGTATCATCTCTCGTGCAGCCTTTAGTCATTCCCTCGTGCTTTTATTTTCTTCTCAATTCATCCTCTGCACTCCACCGTAAATAAGAGTCTGTTTTTATGGCTTATTATTGCTCTATCCATTTATATAATTCATGTTTTGTGTGTTTTGAGTTGAATAAAGGGACTTCAGATTGCATTTAGTTGTACAACCTTGTGTTGCACAATGATTAAATAAACAGTATTGCACTCTTGTATAAGGTAGTAATTGGCCCTTCAAGGTAAGATTATTTTGTCCAACATTTATTTAATAATAAGAATAAACTCTCATCTGGCTCCGGACCAGTTTCACCACCCACAGTGCTGATGTCACGGTGTACTGGACACACCCTGGAGTACGCTTCTACATCATCAGTAAACCAGTGAAGGTCAGCGAAAGTAAGATATAGGGATATTTCCAATATTAGTTTTGCTATATTTTTTTAATTCTCACAAATTATTTTGGTGAAAATTCTCAATTATTATGACATGAAATTGGCGGACCTCCTGCAGTACCTCTGCGGACCCCCTATGGGTATATATTTCAGATATATTATAAACTTGTCAGAGCGTTCTGGTGGACCAACAGGGTCATATTTTAGTGTTTGTAAAACAGATCTGGCATTCCTGTGCTCCAGTTTGCTGTCACTCATCGTTTGACCAATGCTGATATCTGCAATAACCTAATATCGGCTAATATACTGACCGGCTCTATTCATCAGTCAAGCTCCCCACGCCAAAAATAGACCTAGCACAAGACTATTGCTTACGTGTAGTACGTGACTCCAGGTATCTGTACAGTACTGTGTGTGTGGTAGCTGCCTACAGGTCAAGAAAATGTCTGTGTTTCTATTTTCTGGTCATGACAAATGGTAAAACACGCTTCACCTTCTCCTCTCTGCTCCAAAGAATCTGCCAGACTTTGAAAGAATGAGGAAAGTGTCAAAAAGACAGAGTGAAAGGTCTCAGAGCTGACTGAGTAAAGGCTTCAAATGTCGCTTTGTCTGCATGCATTATGCAAACAGACAAGGTAGCTATGCTTTTAGCTTCTCCCGCTCTCTGCCCAGCTCTTTTTTTACTTGCACTGTTTCCCAAATGTGCACATTTCCCAAATGTGTTCCTCATGACTCATCTACCTGGCCTGAGGACCTGTTTGATTGCCAAACATTTCCACTTCCACACAAACACACACACACAGAAATGAAAAAAAAATGTGTTTAAAAAAAACACACACACACACACCGATTTATCACCACAGACAATACTTACCCATACACACATTATCATCATCATCATCATCATCATCATCATCTCTGCCCTTAGGGGTAAACACCTTCTTCTTCTACCGGCACAGGATAAACAGTTTCCCCTCTCCCTGCGCCTCCCCTTGGTCCTGCAGACATTGCTCTGAGGACAGGAATGATTTGTTGGATGGAGATGGGACATCAGTCTCTCCCATCACAAAGCCCAACGACCTGTGATGCCACAGATGAAGGTGGAATAACGGGCGGCAACAACGCCCAATAGACAAACTCGTTTTTCAAAATCACACGCAGCTATTGGCCCATTTTATTTGTCTTCCTTCCTCTGTTTCTAGGTGGCACTTTGACATTTCATATTGTATGCCCGCAACTGTCTGCACGCTGTCTGCTGAGGTCACGTGGTAAGTTCATCTAAAAAAGGAAAAAGAGTAAAAAAAACAAAAAAAAACAAGATGTGCGTGAAAATGGCAACCACTTCAGCTCCGTTTATTCACAGATGCTGTGTGACATACATGACTCACTGCCATTCCTCACCTGTTAATTATCCAACAGCAAAGCTCAAAAACACGTCCTGTAGATATGCAGGGCTCCTAACTGAACAACATAATCAACTATAACCAAAACCAGAAGATTATTTTTTTGCTTTCTCCTGCTGGAAAAACTGGAAACTGATTCCTGCTGTAGGGAAGTAAACACCATGACGTCATTATAACTTCAATTAAGTCCATCCTAACTTTCCATCTATAAACAGACTTTATGTCGATGTTTCCTGGCCAATATCCGACCTTTACTTTTACATTTGTGTAATAATATAAATAATGTATGTCATCTTTCCCAGTTTCAAACCCACATTTGCACAGGCTACCTGTCTGCTATCAGTCAGAGGGGGTGAAAAGTGACTGTAACCAATGCAACACGCTTAAACTTGACTGTACAATCGAATTAATAGCAGCGACACTAAAGTGCACAACAAAAATCAACCAGTGTGTGCTGCGCTGTATACATGTTTTAAAATGATATTTCATGAGCAGGTCAGGGATCTCCCAAGTTTCACATCAGCTATGAACAGAAACACACCTGGGAGAGTGATATGTGTGTGTGTGTGTGTGTGTGAGGGTGTGTGTGTGAGGGTGTGGGGGTGGATGGAGACGTCTGCTTCCTCCCTTCACTTCTGCTTTTCTCTGCTGTCTACCTTTCTCCTGCCTCGGGCTTCATTTCATTAAAAATTTCTTGCAAACCTAATTTCACGCAATAAATGCATTATCCTAATCAACACTGATGAGTGGAGCATGCACTGGTGCACGCATACATAAATCTGTGTGTGTGTGTGTGTGTGTGCCATTAAGAAGCTCCTGGTTCATCATGCATACATACATGTGTGTGCATGGGGCTGTGTGTGAGTTGAAAGCTGTGGTTGTCCTGCACAGATTCAGGACCTGCTAACAGCTCATGTCACACAACATTAAAGCAACCAGATATCAGAGCACGGGGAGCTAACGCTGATCTGCTTGATCACAGTGCAACTACCCGACCAGCCTCTGAGCTTCACCTGGCGTTTCAAGCTTCGACTCTCAGATGAAAAACAAACAAAATGAAGACAAATGGCCTGTCGAGGCTGACAGATGCAAGTCATTCCCCCTGAAAGGCCGGGCTGCAATCAGCATACAAACGATGACAGATGTTTTTTAGCTCATGCCTTATTGATGATGTCATTATCATATCAACAACATGGACAGACACAGCAGACACACACACCTGGTGACGGCGACAGTCGAGGGGAAAAGCAGTTTATACGCATGACAGGTGGAAACGTAAACCAGCCCTGATGATGACACGATGACGACCAAAAGGTGTTGCCTGGTAACTCCGTCCATGCTGATCCGCTTCATTAACAATCCACTGAGCACAGATTCAAGCAATGATGGAGCAGATACTCATATACACTACTCACAAAAAGTCCAGCTACAATGAACTTAAAGGTCCAGGACATGGAATATCACAGACTGTCATCAGCAGGTTGGAAGACGTCAAGTCGAGCTGTAATCGATGGTCAAGGATTCGTGACAAAATGCTGAGACATTCAAATGTTTTGTTGTAGCATCCTCACCACAATAAATAAAGAAATTATCATTGCATGCTTTTAAACAAACGCCATACTTTCATGATGTAAAATCACTGCAGCATGAACTTTTTACCTTTTTACATTTTGCATAAATTTCCCCTGAAAGTCAAATATCCCTAAGTGTGTATGTATATATATATACACATATACTTGGGTGGGTGGAGAAACATTTCCACTTTAACACTGCAAACTTTAGGAAGTTCAAGAACGGTCCTATAGGACCTACAGAAGTTGTATGTCTCAGCTGTTGTAGCTTTACGGAGTTGTTAACAAAATGAGTTCTATTCTCAGCTCTGAGTCATGAGCTGATCTTTTGTGTACCGGCAGCCACACAGGCTGTTGCCCCAGGACAGAGCGTGTCGCATGCTGCACACACTAAAGCTCCTCCAGGCAAATTTGTGATTTTTGGACAATATAAATAAAACTGACTTGACTTTATACGCAGTGACTCACAGGTATTCCCCTCCTCCTTCTATATTCATCTACCGACGCTGCAGTAACGCACTCACAGGACTGTTTAAACCGGGATGCTGCTGACCTATTATGCTTGAAAGTAAAATGAATTCCCAAGATGGGTTAAACTTTCGGCTGACTGGACAACAATGTTATATAATATACGCAGGGAATGGCTTGAAAGAGCCGTTGGAACCTGGAGAGCTGTGGACTACAGCACAGGGAGATCACCAAGAGGTCAACGCATGAAGGTAAATACATAAAAAGAAGAGTGTAGAACATGACATTCGCAGTGACTTCGCAACATATCAGAAATGATCATTCACTATCATCATGCATAATTGTGCTGTGCAGGTGCCTTACCGCTCAAAGCTTGGCTGCACATGCCAAACACTCACACACACCCATACTGCATAGATGCCGCTGGCGCATCTGCAGCAGTCTTTCATGCTTGAAGTCTTTCACGGGTAGAAGTAGGAGAAAATGGCGTTTGAGGAGAGCCGACATGTTGACTGGATCCTCCCACATGGACCATGAGAGTGGACGGTATGTTAGGGCGAGATGTTCTGCTGTAACTACGTTCGAAAAGCATCATTTTCCTGCACGGGAGCTATGAACTCACTTTGACGCATTAGCCAACTATGCCACCGATGAAACTATACACATTACCCCGTGCATTGTCAGCTTGTGTGCAGTGCTGTCCCTTGTTTAGCTTCAAATAATACCGAGGCCAAAGTCTGTGATTTCTGCACGTGCACACTCGTTGAACAGTTTATTCGGCTTCAATTTGTTGTTCCATTATTTCCAATTAATTTCAACGCAGCTCTGTCTGCTGTGTGTTCGGCCAACTGTGAAGAAGAAAGGATTAAAAATGTCTCAGGGAAGAGAATACACACGTGGCTTTTATGTGTCAAGCTCTCACTCTAAATATTGATTGATATCCATTCCATAACCCAGAGCAACAACGACAGTTTCTGAGCTGAGAAAAGTAACAACACGAGGTACACGGCCATGGTCACGTTAAAGACAAATGCCGACTGAATGAACTCATTCATCAAACAGCAGGTGAGATGATTCATCACGTACACACTCACAGTCCACGTGTGTGTATTTCTTTTATAGAAAGGTTGGTCATGTCATTGGGCTTTTGCCAAATGTTTGCAGAAGGCTTCTCTTGTGGGAGGGTGGTGATCACCATCTACAGTCTATTTATAGTCAGTCTCCATATCCGTGATTGAAGCACCTGTAAAATAGGCAATTTTACAGTCGCTGCGCCTAATCACTCAGCTGTGGGTGGGAAATAACCTGCCCAGGCAAGCTGAGACATGCCGGCCGGATATGAGTGCACGCCGTGCACGCATGTGTGTGTGTGTACAAACCAGTGAGCTTATAGACTGATAGATTAATTCACGTAAAGGTATTGTATAGCTGCACACAGAAGCTGATTTAATTGGCTTTAAATTCAGACATTTCTCTGTCTGTGACCATCCGGAAATTCATCTGCAAGCCGCGCTTCATTTGCATTTGATGACAGACGATGCTTATTAAAGTTCACCCGTCGAGCAATGGCTCGCACCAAGGCGTTGTGTGTGTGTGTGTGCCAGCTTTTTTCACACAACAGGGTTTTTTTCTTTTTTAAAGTTAATTGGCCACTTACTCAAACCTTTAGAGAAGAGCCCCTGAAAAAGGTGAAAATGAAGAAATAACTCAGAGCCCTGCCCACAATACAACTCTGTCACTCTTCCCAGGGCGGCAACACAAAGCGCTCAGCTCTTAAATAAAGTGCAGCTGCAGACAACAAGCAGAAATGGCAAGCAGCAGGCAAAACAGTTAGCACTTTAGATCGTACGGAGAGACAACGTGTACTTTCACATTTCAGCTTTTTGCTATTATCGTGTTATTCTGATTAAGACGTCTGTTGAAAGAAAGGTTTCGTACAGGAATATTTACAGACATTACCATGATTCATAAAAGGGAAATCGCACAAATCAAAATGAAACTCTATTACTGCTCACCACAACATATTGAAACAGTTCAAACACACCCCCTCGGTTCATATGTCCGACATGGGAAGTGAACCACAAAACCAGAATAACCAGAGAGGAATGTTAACATTTGATCAACATGTCATAGTTTTAGCCTCGGCTGCTTTAATCTGGCACGGCCGTGGTTGAATTAGCTCGAAAGAAACTGAATTTTACGTCAGAGGTGACTCAACAGAAAGCAAATGCTCCACTTGCTGGCTGTCATAAATCGTCTTGATTGTTCTGATTTCCAGTCTGAGAAATAAAACGCTCTAACCCTGTCAAACGTCTCTCAAACTATCCTGCAAAGTTAGTTTCTCAGATGAAAATCGTGGCTTGTAAGCAGAGGCTCATCAGTACCTGGGTTAACAGGCCATAACAGTGAGTCACACCTTCATCTAAACCTCTGCTGATTGGTCGGTACTTACTGTTTATGGTGAAATAGGAGGCAACACAGGAAGTACTGGAAAAAGAAAAATCAGTTTGCTGACTTGTAGTCTGCTTTAGGGGTCAACCACATACACACACACACGTGTGTGTTTGCTTGAGTGTGCTCTGCCACCACAAGCTAAGGTTATATTTAACCCTTTGCTCACGTAAAGTGGAAGTGAAAAGGAGGAGCTCGCTTATGTGTGGCCTTAAATCCCAAATCAAACCCGGCATGTGGCGGCTGCTTCACGTTGTTTAGAATCTTCATGCCATATCTGATAATAAATGATATAATGAAGCTGGTTTAGCCTCTGCACATCATTTACATAAGCTTCTTACCTGTTTGAGCTTCTTCAAGTCTTCATCCAACTCCAGATTGTCCAAGATAACAGCCACAAAAAGACTGAGCAGAATCTGAAACGCAACAAGAGGAAATGCATCAGGACACAAGCCGTGTGTGAACGCGATATGTTGATACCATCAGCGCTGCCACGAAAAAAATAAGAGTTTCTCCAAAGTACAAAGTCTGCTTAGTAATTGCATTTGTTGCTTGTTCTGTTCGGGAAGACATCCTGTCTGTCTGGGGTGAAGTGTGAGTCATCCACAGAGAATGTCTGTGCTGTCTGACAGCTCCCCATAAAAGAAGGCCAAACGCTGAAATGTCAGCAGTTCTTACGCCTTCAAGTCTGATTAACCGTGATTAGATGAACCACTTGAGATAACGCTGAAGGGGCAGGGGCCATATTTGAATGCATTAAGAAAAACAATTCATGTTTGTCCACCCAAACTTCTTTGAGTATGAGTTTGTATGGAGTAATGCAGCGCGTATACAAATGAACTAAAAGCTAACTTAACCAACAACACTCTGACTCGACAGCCTCTTTGACTTATTTGACTTCTGAGTTTGAAACAGCACAGTAGGTTCCTCACCAGGGTGGCGAACAGATGGTAGAGGATGAAGTAAATGGCTACTACCGGAGCCCACATATGACCTACAGCCACCAGAGTCTGGTCCATGACATCCACCCAGCCCTCCTGGGTTAGGATCTGGAACATGGACATGAATGCCTACAGGGAGGGAAGCACAGTATAAGAAAGAGTGAGAGAGGGAAAAGACGAGAGAGAGAGCAAAGAGAAGGAACGGCAGAGACGGAGAGGAAATTACACAGCAGAGAAACAGACAGATGACATTTGAAACATGCTTTTTCACCGGAGAGCAAACATCGCACAGGAAATACAAGCCGGAGAGAGAGTAGAGGAGACGAGACACCCATCTTTCTTTTTTTTTTTTTTTAACTCTGTTCTGCTGCCTTCCCCTCCATTTGATAGAGGTCAGATGAAGGTGTACTGGAAACAGCCAGCTGCAATACTACAGCCCCTGGAGTCAAATGGCACACCTGCGCCTCCTTCTTAGCATCTCACCTCCAGACAGCGGCACCCGTCCCTCCCAGCCCCCCCTCCCTCCTTCTCCACGTACCCAGTCACCGCAGATAAAGACAAACCCAGCAACAGGTCTGCCCGTAGGGGCGAGGCAGCCAAACATCATTAACTATGATGTGTGCGCGTCTGTGTGCATATTTGCGGACGTGTGAGGCGTGAGGCAGGGAGAAAATGAGAGAGGGAAGAAGGGCAACACGGCACACAAGTGGCATCTGTTTACGAGCGACCCTTCATGTCCCGCTGTGCATGGGATTGGTGAAACGTTGGAGGGGAGAAAAAGGAAACTATGAGGACGGGAAGATGTGGCTAATGAGAGAGAAAGAAGCTCATGAGCAGTTAGAAATCAAAGGAGGTAGCACATCTGTCGACCTATCAGCATCTGCAGGCCGCCCCTTTGCTTCTGGTGTCCTTCTGGAACTGCTCATATGAATTTCTACATTTTCATGTAGTGTATTTCATCGACTACCTGTATGCTCTGATTTTAATTACAGTTCTTGTTTACCTGATGAAAACAATGTGGCTTTAACTAAAGAACCGAGATCGCTTGAAAATGCTGGATTAATCCATTTACAAACGAGCTGCAATCTAAATGAAATAAAGCGGAGTAAAGTGCTCCAAATGCAGCATTTATGTGAGTATAATAGAAGAAAGGAATGCACACAAATTGATCTAAGTAATCCACACCCATAAAGCCTCTTTTTTAATAATATACTAATGTGCTTGGACTCGAGTGGTTCCTTACCCGTGGGAATGTTGTGAAGCGGTCCAGCTCCTCCACAAAGCAGAACATCTGCAGGCTGATGGCTGACATGACGATGAGGAGGCTGGCTGTGAACACCACCAGGCTGCCGAGTTTTTTACCTGGACCGAATATCTTATACACAAAGTCCTCCAGAGCCGGGGAGATCTTGATCAAACGCACCACGCGCAGGACCTGGAGAAGGAAGAAAAACACACGTCTGTTTGGAACGCTGGTTTTAAAATCCACACCGAAGGAAGCGAGAGTTTTAAAGATAATAAATATCAGTGCACATTGATTAAATATAGATTTTTTTAAAAGAGGGCACTGATCTTGACCTAGCGGTGAAGGTGCAGTGATACTCTGTCAACAGACTTAGTCTCTAAATTGCTTATGGTGACAACAGCCCCAAAAGGTAATGCATCTCGGTCCGGCTTTGATCGGGCATCCAGAGAGTGGCTATTGATCGAGCGCCGCACTACGATGCCTCTGGCCAAAGATTTTTCTCCCGTTGCCCCGGATATCCAGCAAAATGAGGAAGACAAACAGGGGACGCTGGTCTAAAAGGGAACCCTACAGTAAACAAATACAGCAATAACACTCACAGCATGATGACAGATGGGATGGGAAGACACTACCTTCGACTTCGGACAGGCCGTGATGACCACTATCCATTTTTAGAACAGATGCAAGCTCTGAGGCTGAGAGCAGACCATAGGAGGGAAAGTTCTCAGAGGACGAGAGGCTCTAAAAACAACGAGCTTGGGAAACGGCAGAGAGGGATGCTATTTATAGAATATAAGGTAAAACAACAACGCTTTATAACTTATAGTCTTAGCAAATCTGTGCAACATAAAGGTGATATATTAAGCTGTGTGCAATGCAACCAAATCAGCATGGCTCTGATCACCTGACACCAAGGCCATCGATACCGCACTGGGCTAAGGGGAGGTAAATTAGGTAAATTAGGGGAAGTAAATCTTCTTCTTCTTCATTTCTCCTGACACGACACCGAGTATGGAACTATGACTATCAGTCGATGGAGAGTATTGATCTGATATTGAAGCTTTTTGTTTAGATCTATAATCATGCTGCTTCACACACGCCTGTTATTTTTTTACTTGTCATCTCTTTGGAAGAAAGAAATTCATATAACGACTGAAGTGCAGACATGAGACGAGCAATGGACAATCCTGAGAACGGCTTTTCCAGCTGCGCTGCCTGTGCGTCTGTGCATTGCGAGACAAAGCAATACTTATATACATAAGACTGAATTGCATAACGTGTCACATTGTCACCGTCACAGATATCCCGCCCGGCGTTTTAAACCCACAGTGAATCGGATCAGTGCATCCCTACCAGAACTGTCCAAAAAAAAAAAATGACACCATGCTCTGCCTTTTTCTGAATGAACGCATCGGGTGAACTGTTAAATCAGGCTGCACCAGAAGTCATTGCAATTCTGGTCACACACACACACAGGAAGTGTCGAGGTGGGTTCCATTGGCTGATTAAAAAATCATTCTGCCAAGTGTATTGTATGTGTGTGTGTGTGTGTGTGTGTGTGTGTGTGTGTGTGTGTGTGTCAAAGCTCCAAAGCATGTGACATTTGGTCCAGACTGAAAGACACTTAGTAAGCCAAAGACGAGCCTTTAGCGGAGAAACACCACCTTTGGTTGGTTGGAGAAAATGAAAAACAAATCTGAAACAATCATCGATTGTGTAGCCTGGTCCTCTCTGTCCTACAGCCAGCACACACTTCCAGCACGCAGCCTTAAGGTTAATCACTTGTGATTAAATGTCACCTGTTTAAACTGGAACCTCTGTGGAAAAATATCAGCAGGCAGTGAATGAGAAATGCTTTCCATGAGTGACGAGTGAGTGAGGTCGAAGAGCCAAAAGCAGACGACTGACATGAAATCTGTGCAGATACACAAACACATTTAGTTCAATTATATTATTTATATGCTCTGAACTTGTTCCCCGTTTGTAAAGATAACAAGTTTTCTTAGTTGGATAATATTATAATTATGAATTATATAATTAGTGGACAGATCAGGGTAATTATATGGAGTCTTATGGGGAAATGACTGATGATTTGTTACCTCTGTAAGTTTCCTCATAAGTTTATGGTCTCAATCACCAGTTTCAGGTCTTCTTCCATGCACCGTGTTGTATGGATGTTTGTATGAGGCTGACTTTGTAGATTATTCAGGGTGAAACAGACAATAAAGTAGGCTATGCTTTAGGGTGTGGCTACCTTGTCGTTCTCAGTGCCAGGCTCACATAAAACTCAGGTGAAAACTCATGACCAAATATGGTCATTTCTGGCTCCAAAAAGATGACAGCTCTGGGCTTTAAACCAATCGGTGACGTCACGGGCGGTTTACACTTGATAAAGTTAAGACAAAGTCTCCTTTTGTTATACTTCATAAGAATGCAATTCAATTACCAAATATACTAAACATGATACGACATCAGTGTTTTCTGATCATGTTGTGGTTATGTGAATGTTTTAAAAAGGCAATGCTGTGCACCAGTTTCTGCACATCTCTGGGTGAAGGAGCCTCTCTCGAGCACGTTAGAAATACATAAACCTTTCAAGGCTGCCATGCAGAAATACCATGTGGGAAATATGGTGAGAAGATACAGGTCTTTGTACTGGGATGGATTACAGAGCATTACGAATTCAGGTTCATCTTGTGCTGAAATCAAAACACTATTATATGTTTTTGGAAAGTGAGCAGCAGCAATATCTAGAATAAATGTTTTAAATTCCATCAAGTCAACAATGATTTTCAATGGAATACAGCTGCAGTATACACACACACACACACACACACATGCACACACACACGTGGATGGCAGCTGTTGAGAGAGACAGACAGGATCAGGGCAGCTTGTACAGTCAAGGCTCATTAAAGCACTATCATGAAGCCCGTCCCCATCAGAGCTTTTCTTGGGCTACGTTACGTGACCTACAGCAATGTCACAGGGTTACACTTCGAACATAGTGCAATACTTCTATTTCTGCCCCGAGAACTGGATAAAATGATCACTGAGAACTCCACCACTACGAGAAACATCTCCAGTGAGGCCAAAGGCAGCACACATTGTTACCTCCACCTGCCGAATGATCAGGACTCTCCCAGCTCTCACACTGAGGTCTGCACACTCAGATTTATGTTAAATACCATCATATGAAAACCATCAGACTCTTTTCACTGAATACATCAATCGTAAACGTCATGACTGAAAAATGCCACAGTTTAACTCAGGAATCAATTTAAGCCGATCTCTGTTAGACACATCGAAAGCACTTTAAACGAACAGAGGAGAGGTTTTTAACACAGAAGAGTGACGTGATGGATATGTGCTCATTAACGCACGGGAAAGAAATGTCACCAAAATGATTCACAGCTTCTGTTCCTCACTGCAAATTTATCTGAAGTGCAGATGACTCCGCTTCATATTTAGGATATAAAGAGATTCATGTATGTTTACACGAGTGCACACTGTTTTTGGCGTGTGTGTGTGTATACATACCTGAAAGTAGGTGAACTGAGAGTGGTAGAGGTCGGGGTAGATGTGCAGCGTGGTGCCCACCACCAACAGAGATTCAAACTTGTGCAGGGAGGAGCTGATGTAGCCGGTGAAGCCCAGACACCAGATTTTCAACAGAGCCTCCAGGTCAAATAAGACAGTAAAGGCAACCTGGGACGGAGGGGAGAAAGAAAACAGACAAGGCAGACTTTAATGATCCCACACCAGGGAAATTCACTTCTTCTGTCCATCACTTCATCTTCTGTCAGCATGCACTGGAGGAGTCCTTTAAACCTGCATTCTGTATGAATTAGGGTATCTAATGGCAGAATGTGGCAGAAAGATTTTATTGGTGTATGATCACCTGAATTTTCATTACCTTAGAATAAGCATTATATATCTACAGAGGGAGCGTCTGCTGCTGTTTGTTGAGCCTGTCCAGATAGAGCCTGTCATGTTCTTCACAGGTGTCGCCACCATGTGCTTTGAAGGGGAACCTGAGGCGAGGGGTATTCTGTTGGCCGCGATCTGCAACCTCGTCGCTAGATGCCACTAAATCGGGCGCAGCGGAGCTCTACCACCTCTTCAGCAGAAACACGTTAAGAAGGGAAGAGAACAAAATTGGCACCTCACCACTAAAACACGCATTGCTCCATTTAACTCTGAACCCAGTGCCTCCTCCGTTTCCTATTTTTCCTTCACAGCTTTCGCACAGATTGGAGCAAATCTGCAGATCGATGGTTGCATGATATGGATGGAGGGAGTGGGAGAAGGTAATATTGTGCTTTTCCCTTTTCTTATCTCATCCATTCAGCTGTGTGTGTGTGTGAGGGAGAGAGTGAGAGGTATGAAGGGGACGGGGGAGGTGGGCACACACACTCCTCACCGTCTTTGTTAGCGCCTTACCACCTGCATACTAACGACATCAAAACCAACCTGCATGACACACATGACAAGTACAGTGGTGTGTTTATACTCATAAGGACCTCTATTGAAAAGAAAACTCTAAATATGGATCATCTCACAAGCCTGCAATCAAAAACATGATGATGATGATGAGCCTGTTTTTGTGCAACTATGTGATTAAAGCCCCGTGCCTGTGTTAATGTTGAAATGGAGCGTTTGGGTGGATCTGTGAGAAAAAAAACAGGATATTAAAATTAATAAATAAATAAAAACAAAAAAACACCTCACCTCTGCCAGGTAGAACTCATCATAGTGCCTGCGATGGTTCTCGCCTTTATAATAGTTGCTAGCGGCAACGATGACGTCCACAGCGACCATGCTCAAGATGAACATGTGGAACACAGAGGACCGCATCAGTTGCTGTGGAAACAGAGCAAGTCTTCAATTGTAATCAATGTAAATTGCACACAACAGGAAAGGGGGAAAAGAAGAAGAAGTGCATCGAAAATCAACGTTTTCATTTCGTTTCCCCCCGTCCGACATCAGAAATCAAATTCTGGTTTTGGATACAAGCCGGCATCCACATGCTAATAAAGCACAGCATTGTCTGAGATAAGTCATTTCCAGTCTGACTGATTGTTACAGGCTCAAGACTGGAAAAGATATGCAAATTGTGCCAGTGAGCAAGACAGGATTATTCTGAAAAGTTAAGTAATGGATGAGGTTTCTTGACGATCTGTATATATCTCCATATTTACAGTAAAATATGAAAGTTTCTGAGAACACAGGCTGGAAGACGGCACGGGCGCAGGTTATTTCTTTTTTTTGCAAACGCCAACCATAGAATGTACTGTAGAGGTGGAAACAGGCGAAGAGGGGCCAGCAGCTAACTGCAGGAAATTCAAAAGCAATCAGGAGCCTTTCATTGGCTGCTGGGAGAAACATCCACCCAGACAGCAGAATCAGTGTGTATTCAGACAGCCGGAAACAAGAAGGGAAAGGGGCAATAAATGTATGTTATTTCTTGTGGGAATAGCAGTGTGCATCGAACGCCTACAACAACATCACATAATAGAAACAATCATGATTTCAGAGAATGTGAGGAGAGAGAGAGAAAGTTGGACAAAACACTCACTCCTCATTTAGATAAACACTGTAACTGTACGTTCCTTTAGAGACAATATGACAGATGTGATCGCAGCCTTGAACTGCATGTATGTGGCAGAACGAACAGCTTGTGAGTGGGTAGAATAGCTCACCCTAAAAAAAGACTTGCATGTGAGACTGGCAATAGGAAGGATTGAAAAAGTGAAAACGAGAGGAAGACTTTAAGACAGATGAAGAGTGTTTTTTGCGGCATTGCTGGAAAGATCTGATTCGCCCCGGGAAAACGGGACCACTGCCATCCCCCCCTCCTACACACACAAATACACTTACAGCACAAACTCTTTTCAAATCGAGGAAGCCTGATCCGCGATTGTGTTTGGTGCTTTTGAAAACAAGCGGCGGTGATGATGAAATTAGTGGATAAAATGATCTCACTGATCTTTGAACGTGGGTAAAATGACATGACATAGTGCTGTTCTAAGCACAAACAGGATAAAGAGAAAAGTGGATCATACTGTCAGCTTTTAAACACATAAAATGACCTGACGAGGAGCTCTTATTGATCATGAAACAGAGTTAGCATGATTGTTATGGTATAAAACGTCACTGGAGGAAGGCTGGGGGGGAATGCTTGGTTCAGGGTGTGATTTTGACATGGAGGACCACTGCTGACGTCCCATCTCTTACCTGTTAACATTAGTTTGTTTTAACGCTGACCAGCGACCTGGAGCTGCTCTCTAGAGCTGACAGCTTCCAGTCAGCTGGTCGATCGGTTGGTCGACCCTCCCGTCAGACCAAACTCTCATTGGATAGTCGCTAGTGTTACTTTCAGAAGGAGAAAAGTGGCTCTAAAATCCACTATTCAGAGGAGCCCTGCTAGCCCTAACTCAGCAGTTCCTGAACATCTCCTCGTCTCTGAATTAACTCACACAATGTCAAAGAACCAACACTCATTCTATGTTGGTCCACAGCCTCAGAGGACAGAAGATACGAGTGGATAAAGTTTATTTTCAGGGTTTGATTTAAAGATATTCAGTTAACAGTTTCTATTCTGTCTCGCCTCTTCAAACCGATCTGCTGGGTTCGGTCGGTCAGAACTGTGCTCTGTTGGACCGTAACCGCCTGGAATGATTCTGCACCACCACTGCAGGAGGGTGAGAAGTTACATCACTTGGCAAAAACAAGTGTAGCACATATATACATATATATACAGCTGTGAAACTCCCTGCCTGAGCACCGCCGGCTAGCCAGAAGTGTATCATCTTTTAAATGTACTTCCAAAAACACAGAAATCAATTTCCCAGTTATTTATGAGCTACTTTGCTCTCATGACTTTGAATTTTCTGCCTTTCTTCTGTCTTGTCTTGTTAAACACCTTATTAATGTCACAAATATGAATTCTTGCCATGCCGAGCTCGACTGATAGCCCGGGCCGACAGAGGTGCTAACCTTGGGATTGGGTTTTTTGCAGAACATCCACACATGCCCGCTCTGCACACACAGTGGTTAGGCTCCCTGACTGAGATTGGACGTGACAAAGCAGTTTGACATTTCCAGCAACCAGACGCTCTTCCCCACGGGTGTTTTGGCTGCACAGAGTTGTGTGTGTGTGTGAGAGAGAGCGAGAGAGACGAAGGCAGACTGACAGAGAACAGAAAGCCAACGTTTGTGCGTATAAAACGCTTGATTTTCTCAAGGTCCTGACGCTGCCCATATTCTCTGTCAGCTTTTGGGAATCACGCTGCTAGGAGTGCAAGTGTGTATCTGTAACCTCTGTCATACAGAGATACCGTCTGCCCATCCAGCCATGCCGCACAATAACCTTTTAATCTTCGCCTCGCATTCCCCCTTGTTTGGTACACTTCACCAGATAATGCTCTCCGTGTCCTTCTCGAGGCAAAATGGCCTAGTTTGCCCATTGCAGCTGGTGGCACCAGCACGCCATACTGTACATGGCCTCAAGATGTCAGAATCAATTTAACAGCATCAGCGGTGGGACAAGATGGCCCTCCCCTGCCGTTTGATGTCTCTTAGCTTGTGTGTCTCAGAAATCCTTTCACACTTGTTTGATAGATGCTATTTATTTGCGTTACCTCTGGCTGGGTCTTTGAAACACCAGGTGCTCGCTGTGCACAGGCACAAGCGTGGGTACACACACACACACACACAGACAGTCAGGTTTTGCAGAAGCCACAAATTAAGTTGTGGCTCTGGCATTTGGCCAGGGAACACTGGCATCACTCTGTCTGATAGCAGAGCGGAGCAGAGCTCGGTTTGTGACACAGAACACTCTGCAAAATACAGCTTGTACTCAGCTCCCATTTGCTTCGCTGCAACACACACATAGTGTACATGAGAGACATTATGTATGCAAATAGTGCCGTACATATAAAGACATCATTTCAAGAGGCATGCAGATTGGTAGCTGGGGAAAACAGTGCACTTGGGCTGCAGTAAAAAAAGAAAATCAACATTAAAAATATGAAGAACTGAAGACAGACTTCTCTTCTGTGTTCTGTATCACTCCATTTATTCCGGGTCAATTTAAACAGTGCAGCACAGCCTCACGCTCTCCGAAGGCTGCGTGGTCAGTGACACAAACTGCGCTCTCAAAGAAGAGGTGAGACAACTTTCAGCTGTGCTTATTAGAGGTGTCCTGTCATGATGCAGGCATACCAATCACCTTGAGCAAGGATTGGTGGTGGGGGGGGTTGTATTCATCATAGCGGGAGCGTTTCCAGTGACTGAAACTGCAGCAGAGAGGCAGACTGACAGACCGACGACTGCTTCCTCATGCTCCGTCTGTTCACTCAGACCGCCGAGGAGGGCAAACGCTCGTCCCGCCGGTACAGGAGACGAGTGTAGCAGCACATGTGCACATAGCTGGCAGGATGTAGCCAGCATTCACACAGGAATTGTCACCAACACACTGGGCCCGTGTTCTGGCACCGTCTCCCGCTACACTTTCTCTCGCTTCTGTTTACGGAGCTTAAGAAGAAGCAGGGTGGGATTAGGGACCGCCTCACTCCACGTACTGTATCTCCTCTGAATAAACAAGCGATGGCAATCCTTCAGTTCTGTTGAGGATCTTTTGCGTTTCCGCTGAATGAAATGATGCAGAAGAAGCAAACTAATTCAGAAACCTATTGACATATTGGGAAACAGCACAATTTTACTCGTGGCTAACTGCACTATCAAGACAGTTATTTTAATCTAAAGCTATGGGCTGAAGGAGTGGGTGTGTACAATCTTGCTGGGTTGAGGATCTAGTGAAGTGGCAGCCCCTTGGCTTATTACAGCTCTGACATGAGCAGGCTGACTAATGTCTCTGGCTGGAAAACAGGTCTTAATAAAACATGATGGTCTGCCTGTCTGCACCCCTCCTACTCTTAATAATATCTGCTGTGCTTTGCCACCTCTGCGCTCCTATCTGACTATTCCTTATAGACTTTTGGCTTATTTCATTTCAGCATGTATATCGCTATATGTGCACCCGGCTGATTGCAGTCTAGGCCAAATAAACAATCTGATCCAGTAGCCGTGTTCTGTCCAAGACTGTTCTCACAAGGCTAGTCACATCTTTTTTCACTCTCCTCTTTCAGGTGATTTTCTTTCCTATTATACACAAATATCTTCCCCTGCAAAGCCCCGGATTCTTTCTCCTATAACAATGTTCTCACTCCACTCTCTCTCACCAATTTCCCTTTTTTTCCGCGCCCTCCTTCCCCTTCCACACACACACACACAGACAAACTGACCTTAACCTTGACACATTGTGTGTATATGTGAGCTTAAAATGATACGAGTGGGAAGATCCGGAGAGCAAAAGATCATTGGTGGGGTAAAAGGAGGGTTCCAGAGAATCAATAACCTCTGGCTCGGGAGGGAGAGGTCAAAAAGGTGTTCCTTTCATTGGACTTCAGTACCCCCCAGTGAGATGGTGGGTTATCCATCACTCTGTATTTAGCTCTGTGGACAGAGGGCTGAGGCGTGAAGAGGGTGGGTGGGTGGGGGGGGACACCATCAGCTGCTTACGCCAAAGAGGCCATGCTAAATTAATCACATGATCCTCGTGGATTACTTAAAGTAGGTGGCATTTATCATGGCTTTCATGTCCTTCCTCATTTGAAAGCTGTGTTAATTATTCTCATACAGATACTGAGTAGCTCCTTCATTCTTGTGCAGGACTGGTCTACAGTACATTACATTTTAAAGATGTCTTTAATCCGTCGGGGTAAACCTGTACAGAGTGACACATCTATTTTTGCTTAAAGCAGCCGAAGCTCCAATCTGCAGTGTAATTATGGCATAGCAGAGCACCAGGGGCTAATTAGTAGACCAGGTCCGTAGAGAAAGAAACAGGATGCCTCATTAACCTCGACTGGTCTATACCACCGCCACGAGAGAACACCTGAGAAAACCAGAAAATGACTGCAGAACCTTAAAAAAGAGGAACTGTACTGTGAACAAATAGCGAGCATCCAAAATCAAACTGTAAAATGACAAGTTGAGGTTTACGGGAGGTTCCAGACTGATTAGACCTTCTGTAAGAGACGCTGTAAGAATGATGGCTGAGGATAAAACAGTGTTATCATTCGTCAAAATTAAGGCTTATCATTATGAGCTTAATAAAACCACTGGAAAACAACTATTGGAGTGGGGAAGCAGTGCAGCGATACTCCCTGCTTTCAGGGCTATTTTGGTTTGTAGCCCCTCAGGAGGGGGAAGCTGCCGTTTCCTCTCTGTCTCCAAAAAGAGCAGGTGGTTAATCAATTACGTGTTATCTCCAACTGCTGCAGCCCGTTGGACCCAGACAGACTCAGTCAGACCCAGACTGACACACACATACATAC
Organism: Nibea coibor; assembly: GCA_023373845.1. Classification (NCBI taxonomy): domain Eukaryota; kingdom Metazoa; phylum Chordata; class Actinopteri; family Sciaenidae; genus Nibea; species Nibea coibor. The sequence continues at coordinate 23,161,058 of CM041724.1, read as the reverse complement.
ATACGTGTGCACAAACGGACAGACATCAGCAGGCAGATCGACAAGCTGACAGTTAGACGCACAAAGGCCTGACCGGACGCATACAGGTGGTTTAAAAGAGCCGGTCGGACATGTACGGGTTTAGCCAGCAGCAGCAGACAAACAGGAGGACACACAAAGGCCGTCTGTCTGTAGATAGCGTCCGCCTGCCAACCCTGAAACATTTTAATCATTTGACGGCCAATTACTCTGGAGCCAGGCAGAGCAGAACAGAAACTCACACTTCACTTCCCCGGCACTCGCAGATGGCCCTGCAGGCTGGATCTCCACTGCCTGCCTTCACTCTACCTGTCTACTCGGCTAGCACTGCTCCGTTCTGATACGGGTGAAAAAGCAACGGAATAAGGTGTCTGGCAAGAGGGAGAGAGACGGGGATGTCCGTCATTAATCAAACATGATATCACTCTGATATGACGTGCCTTCTCGCACCCTCTATCACAACATCAACAGCAAAATAACCCAGTTTGTCCTACACATAAACACATACATACAGAAGCAGGTGCACTTGACACTCCACAAAGTCATCTGCTAATGTTCATGTAGTGTACATATGCAGTGTACCTATGGTAATTTAGTGAATCAATCATACTCTGCTCCATCCATTTTCTGTAACCTGCAGGGCCGGAGCCTGTCCCAGCTGACTTTGGGCGAGAGACACACCTACGGGCAAATTTGAGTCACCAATTACTGCAACGTGTTAAGCTGGAGTACCTGCAGAGAACCCACGCAGACACGGGGAGAACATGCAAACTCCACACAGGAACAGGAACCTTCTTGGTGTGAGGCGACAATCCTTTAATATCTAATTCAGAGTAACTGAACCTGGAAATAAACATGCCAGCATCATTCTTTATTTTCAATCTGCAGCACAAATGTTCTTTCAGTGTTTTTTAATTAGATGGAGGGACCCTCGCTCTCTCCCCATGTTTCTCTTAATTAGCTTTTGTTTGTTTTTTGTCAAAATCGGTCAAAAGAAACGAGACGGACCCTCAGACGGAAACGTCTGCCTTATTTAGAACTCCTCTCTGTGATCTGTGATGAGTCTTTGTGCTTTGGATCGAACAGCCGGGTTAGATCTCGTTTTTCACCGTCGGAAAATCAAAACGTTCTCCGAGCGGTTTGATGGTTTGACATGCCACAAAAATGCTGTCAGTGTGTGACTGGCAACTGACAACAATGGATGACTTTTGAAATGAAGCACTACATGCTGCATGTCAAAGTCGCTCTCAGCACTATTCAGCTTTTACATTGCTTGATTATTATTTTTTTCTCGTGCTTGACACTTTGAATAATCAAGCCGGCAGGAATTTAAAAAACACAACAGAAGTACTTTTAAGTGACACACACTCTGAAAGGTGGCTGTTAAAGGAAAGTAGCTTTGTCATTAACAAAGACCAGTTTTCAATGATGAAGTATTAGTACTCTGCTGTCTTCTGTGTGGACACCAACGTATGCAACGTATGGTTTCAGTGCTGTAAAGACAGCTCATGACTGAGCCACTAGATGATGTAACATAATCAATACAGTCACTTGCTTTTTAAGAGGTTATTTGTCTTGGCTTCTGTGGTGCACAATGATGAATATCAATAATTCATAATAAACAATTATCTACATAATTCACAAAGATGACACATTTCTTCTGCTGCGATGCACAGGCATTCTAGGTGCTTGAGAAGATCTGTCTTCACTCTCACGTGAGTGCTGAAAATATGTGTCTGTTGTTGATTCGCGCTTCTGTTAGCAGCAAGGTTAGCCAGAAAAAAAGTTTGCTTGCTTGTCATGTTCATAGACTGCATTTAACACGGACGTAGCATCGTGTCTCAATCATTATCCAGGTTGTTTCCACTCTGTGACCTTGTAACACTGCGATAAATGTGTTGTGTTACACTGGTCCTGCTGTGAAATATATTCCCCTTCATTAATTATAAAGAAGGAATGATGAGATGATTGCTGCTTTTTCGATATTTCTCCCTTTCTGCTGTGCTTCTCATGAGTCGGGCTCTCTTTGACAGGAGACATCTGTCACAATTTCTGGGCCATTGCCCAGAGCTGAAACGGTCCATGTGATCGTGGAGGTGTGAGTTGTTCTACACTATGACCCACTAAAACAGTCTCACAGGAAGTCGGCCCCACAAAGTCTGCATCCTGAAGGCTGTGCTCAGACTTAAAATGGCGCTGGGTTAAAAATAAGAAAAAGGGTCTGCTTTGCTGTACAGGTACCGGTGAGAGCGTTAACTAGTTTGACTAATAATTCATGAGTTTAAAGGTGTAACACCGCTGCACAGTGTTTGCTCTGTTATTTCCTTTCTCCTACTCAACTATTACAAGGCAGACAGAAGATGTCAGTCACATTAAGTAGGTGAGCTTGAGTCTATTTTCCAGGTAAATTAAAGTCAGTGTAAAGGCAATTCACAGACTTCTTTGAAAATATATTAAATATGTTGTTATTTCATAAACTTGGCGATATTTTTAATCATTCAAATTTGGCTGGGTCTGATTTTAATATGTAGCTGGATGATGTCATTTTATGGCTTTATAAGTTAAGCAAGGTTTGCTGCCAGACGCCGTCTGCGTCGGCACTCCCAGTTTGCTTCTTGAAATGGAAGCTGTTGGTCTGAACATGGCCGCTCTGTGTCGGCCTGTTAGAACTGGTCTTATTGGCACAGAATGACAATAAAAGCTATTTTGATATGAGCGAATGAGGCAGATGAAGCAGTCTTTGGGTGTTCCATGTAATGGAGCACAAGGCCTCATAGGGAAGTCAGCCGTGTTTATCCCTCTGGTTATCCCTCTATCTACATCTTTCCTCCATCTGATGATGAGGCTCTGGGGGACATGCTGCTTTAATAGGAATCCTGCATATTTCACATTCTCTCTTTTCTCTCTCACTTCTTCCTTTCTTCTCCTCTAACCCTATTTCTCTATTTTTATTTGTGCTCTGTTTGTGTGTGCCTCCTTGAAGCTTAGCTCTGCAGTGTTTTTCTCCATGAGGGTTCGTTGACAGCTATCCTCCTCCCCTCTCATAGCCGTAGACTCCATTGGCAGTCTCTCACAGCGCCCTCCCAGCCTTTTTACAACCACATCGCTATCAACAGTGGGCCAGCTGTGAGCAACGCCCGCTGCTTTCAGCTTATCTTTAAAGCCCCAACCATTTGGATCACACTGACCATGAAGCAGCGGTGGCGTCCATCATGTAGACGTCATTTAAAACTCATCCATCACTGGAGCAACATCATTAGTGCGGCTCTACACATCAAACATGAGGCTCCCCTCATTTAAAATCCCATCATTTAGCCGTTTGACACGGCCATTGAAGACACGGACAAATGTGAAAACAATGAGGTGATACCGTGCGCGTCTGTGGCACTTGTTAAATAGATGGGGTTAACTGATTCCTGTTCTCTGTTAACACAAAGCACTGCAACAACAAGACAGAAATCTAAATAACAATGGGAAGTGTCTCCCACACCGGCGCATGTTAGGCACACACACACTCAGGTATGTTCAGGTGTCACCTTTTACATATGAAGGAGCATATCTCATAGAATTATGCAAGTATGTGTGTGTGTGAATGTCAGAGAGAGAGAGAGAGAAACCACTTTACACCGGCAGCATCAGCAGCATATTAATTATGTGGTGTGTTTACCTGGAGGCAGGCAGGCGCTCGGCCATGAGGTTTGTTGACGTCCACGGCTACAAGCTGCCATCCCCCGGCGGCGTCTTCGTGGAACATCTGTGGCACAAGGACAGCACATGAGGGGCAGCACACACAAAGAAAACCCCCGCACACCGTTCGAACTACTGGACTGAACTCAAACACACACGCACACACACACATATCTACCCTTTGGCTACATCTTCATAAAACATCTGTGGCCACAAAAAAAGCTAAAGGCATCACACACACACAAAAACAGCATGGTAGCTACTAAATACAGTGTGTTGGCCTAAGGAGCTAACACCAGAAATAAAAACAAACCAGTATCTATCACAGCAGAGATTTTCAAACTCACACCATAGCTGGCTCACTCATGAATACCAATCATCTTAAACATGAACGCAGCTATTTAGCAATAAACACACCTTATAAAGGTGAACCTGGCAGACGACTTAACTTATCAATGCTGGTTCAGTCAGTTTCCTAACCTTGCTGTAAGGTGCAGTAGTTACAGTACCTAGGCACACTGGCGCTCTGAGCTGAATGCTAATGTCTGCACACCAACATGCTCTAAAATGGCAATGCTAACATCCAAATTGTTGAGATTTGTTTAGTCTGGACCAAAGTGGAGGACCACCAGAGGCCGACTCACACCAACATGCTGTTAGCATGACTATAAAAAACTGATCTATAAAGAAGAACACTGAACTTCATATAATCCGGATTATACAGAATGTTTCAATGTTCTGTTTTGCATGAATGTCCTTTTACATTGACTTAACAGTTCTCCATGCACTGGATGATGGATTGCTGCTGGATTTTAATGTCAAAATAGTGGAGAGGTGATTTTTTTCTGAGGCTGTACGTGGTTGAGAAAGTTTGAGGAACACTGTTCTATATCTTAATTAGAAAAAAAGGTTTCAGCTTCGTCTTCTACCTGTCACATCCGTGACATTTTATCACATCCAAAAAAAAAAAAAAGCCTGCGGTGCACAATCCACAGCTTTTATCATCTTCTTTTTAATATAACAAGACAAAGATAATACTATCTACAACGCTGATGACGAGCACACGGGGCTGATATCATTCGACTTCAGACAAGCTAAAGTAGATTTTGGTGTAATTCAACTTCAAGTTCAGCTCTTAATTACAACTCCACTCATCAAAATAGGGAACAAAAAGACTGATCCCGTGAAACAAAAGTGGATTTATCCATTGTCCTTTTATCATCACAGTTAGGCTTTAAAGCCTAATCTCTATTAAAAGCCTCAATAATCTGGACACAGTATTGCAAAGTCAAGGAACGGGGAGTGTGGCATGGGTTGTGTCTCCCAGGGCCACCTTATACCAGCCTTCCTCTCTAGGGAGCATGGAGAAGAGAGCGCATTGTTCCAGCCTCTCTGATTGACAGTCAAGTGTTAAACCACAGCTAATTAGTTTTTTCCCCCCTCTAAGATAAAGATCGGGGCATGACTATGTGATTACAATTAATGTTGATAGTGGAAAGAAAGGCTAATTGTTTTCAAGGTCATAGCAGTCTGCGTGTGCCAGTGGCACCGGCCTGATCATAACTGAACTAACAGAGGTAACGGAGGCGCAATTATTAAGATTTGGATTCTTAACAAGTCTGATCCAAATGTATGGATATGTTTCAGTGCAAACAGCAATAGACATGAATATAAAATAAAAAATGTATGTAAGTTTAAAGATATCTAAGAAAATGTGGCAAATCTAGAAAAATACAGCTTTTCTTTCAAATCAACATCTGCAAAATACAAAGTCAGATCCATGCATCCACCCACCATATTCTGTGTATTAGAGTTTGAACTGACCACTTATATATACACAATGCATCATGATATTTTCGTCAAAGACATTCAGCTCTGGAACAAATAACATTCTTCTGATTGTCTTTTGTTGTGATTGTAATTTAATCATCTCAGCTTCAAACCATCTTCCAAACCTTCTCTGTCAGTCAAATGTCTGTCACACCAAGACAAAGACAAGCATTAATCAAGACCTGAATAACAAGTCTGTTCATCTCTAAAGGAGACACCTAAAAGTTCAAACTCAAACCAGCAGTCGTCACTAACATAAATGGATGGTGACTGAATGATGGTGAGAAATCTACAGGCGTTTATATAATAATCTTCCATAAAGTGTCAAACCATTTTATGATTATTGCTTTACCCACATCCAAATTACTTCTTTATGAAGCTGAATGTCTTTTTAGACCATAAAGTCTGTCAATATTCCTTATTATCTCTCTTCAGTGTATATCCCTCTGTGGCCTGGAAGCACCTCTAGAGGTAACATGCTTGTAATTAGCTATTAAACATCCACATTGAACAAAAACAGTTAGATGCAGGTTGTATTTTACAATAAATTATAAACTCTTTAGAACAAATGTCTTTTATAATATACTTGAACTCTGCGACAGTCACTCGCTTAGCGGTTCATGTCGATTTATTAAAACCGTAACATTTGCAACCTTAGCTGTCTTGTATCAAATTATTTTGGGGACATTATAGATATTATTCTTCTTCTCTGAGCTCCTTCTAGAGGTCCAACTTTCTCACCCTGTCCCCGAGGGTGACCCGAGACTTCCTGTGGCTAATTCTGGCCACTAGCATATTCAATCACATTTTGGTCACTGCCCAGAGCTCATGATTTCAGAGTGGTTGGAACATAGATGACTGGTAAATCCAGAGTTTACCCTCCAGCTTTAGCTGAGCAGAACCACGCCATCATGAAAAGACAGAAATGCTTCACCCAATACCAGGAACACAAACACGGCTGCCATTCAGGGTATATAAGGACTGGATGTCTCTGCAAAGGCACATCTTGGGCAAAACCCTGCCACTCCTCCTCCTTGTGGATATTTTTCCAAAGTCTCTTTGTGTCCAGGAAATGTCCCAGTCTGTGGCTTCCCCAGACAACACAGGATTTTTGCTTCTCCAACTACTAAAGACGCCCTATTGGACTCCATGTCCTAATGACTTCCTCAAGATGCGAGGTGAGAGTTTAACACTTGGAGATAATTGCCTCAACAAGGCATTCAAAGTTCAGCCTCACTGCATGTTTGGCTTTACCGGGTCCTTAAGGCAGAATTATTCTGATGTAAGTGAAGGTACTTATTGATGACCACGCACTCTTAAGAAAGCCATCCCTGTCAGAATGTGTTTGTGTTCATTCCTTTGATTCTCCTGAATTCATGCAACTTTGATGAACTGAATTTTGATGAATGAACAGATTTTTTTGGGGGGGTTGCACTCAGTACTAAGATGACCACCTTTAAAGAAAGCCGGCGTTCAAGAAATGTTTACAATGAGGAGAAATTTAGCCACCACGAAGCTGACGGTGTCCGCTTGTGTTTTTGGGAGTGTGAGGATCGCACCTGTGTTGTAGCTGTAGAGGTGGTGCTGCTCCTTGACCCCCACATCTGCTGAAATTGCACTCTGATCTCAGCAAATGTCTCGATGATGACTGCAATGAACACATTCTAGAAGAGAGAAAGAGAGAGTGTGAACGAACGTTGTGACAATTAAAAGTAAATGACCAAGAGCAGGTCCGTCTCTTGACTTCCTTTCACCGTCTGTGACATGACATTCATTCTCTCATTAGCCAGAGAACATTCTACTAACAAGGGAAAATTGTTATGTCTGTAGGTGAAAGATTAGGTTGTGTCAATTAACCCAAAGCTCTCGGTGTTCAGCTATCCCCTGCTGTCATGCCACGGGAGCTGAGAGGATTGTGAAAAGTGCAGTGAGAAGAGACCGGCTCTAACCTTGACGAGCCACGCCAGGAAGAAAATGAGAGTTATAAAGTAGAAGTAGGAGCGCCAGCGAGGGAAACTGTCAATGGCTCTGTACATGAGGAAGACCCAACCCTCCTGCGATGCAGCCTCGTACACAGTGAAGATGCTCGTACCTAAACAAACAGACAGATGAAAAGCAGAGATGGTTATTGAAACAAGTGTCAGTTATGCTCTTCTGCCTAACACAGTGATGTCTGTGAGCCTCACACCAATTATTACGGCTCCCCTCAGACTGAGCTGTTCAAAAAAGACAATAACTGGAGTTTCTCCTTTTTATCTATAATGAATGAATATTCTGAGGATGAACACAGCATCCCTTTGCTACAAACACAGAACTCCAACTGTTTGGCAGTCTGATTAATCTGATGAAATCATTTTTAATCATGTCTTTGCCACAGAGTTGGTCAGATGTAACAAACGATCAGAAATTCTGTGAGTTGGCCAAACTACAAAATGTCAACGCGCTCTGCAAATGAACTGTCTGTACTTTTAACTCCAAAGATGATTTAATCAGGTAAGAACCTCCACTGTGTTTTAATGTTTGAAAAGCCCACAAGTGCACTGAGCCCTTTGTTTTCTCTATATTCATTTAACAGGTAACCGGTATCTTATAGTCACTGTCAACTGGCAGGTCAGTAACTCAATTCTCCAAATTATTAAAGGTGCAGTGCCTTTATTTTCAGAACAATGCAGACATGGAATATAATATTACTAACTATGTTTTTATGCAGGTATAATCACCTTCACACTATAAAAGTGAGAGTGAGATTACAGCGATTACACCACTAGATGCATCTAAATTCTACACACTGGACCTTTAAGCTTAACATATTGTTTTTATGAATTGTTCTGCATGGCTGTGAATGAGAACAGTGCATCTCAACTCTTTTAGAAAGTGAGAACAATTCCTATGAATTAGACCGTCTATAATAATGAAAGTTTAAAAAGAGTTTTTCTTCGTCTTCGGACTAACCAAAACATCGAGGCTATAAATTTCCCTGATGTGCCATATTTCAGTCTATAATGTCTAAATGAAGATGTTTTCTGTTTCCTGTGAATCTCACACTCTTTCTTCACGACTATCTAAAGATTAGCGGCGCAGCACTGAGCGCTGACACTGGATCTGAGCACCGTTCAGCTGATAAAAAAAGCAGGATGCTGCCGAATGGGACGGCTTCATGCCAAAGCTGGTATATGCAGCGTGTTAGTTCTCACTTTCTCACACAGGGTCATTCTTCCACATTCTTAAGAGAATATGCTACAAATTCATAGGTGGAAAAAAAACAGTGAAAACCTTATTAATGTGCAACACAACACAGTGTGTACAGCTCATACCTAGTTCATTGAAGCCGCTATAACCAAGCTCCTGTCGACTGAGGCCCAGCTCTTCCAGATCCACACATTTGAAGCCATAGGGACACTGGTAACCCTCCCCATCAGGGGAACAATGAGTGTCTGGGATGGCCAAGCTGTTCCATGTCACATCGCTGACCAAAAGAAAGAAAAACACTTGTTAATTAATATCCATGTGTGAGAAAACAGAGTTTAAAACAGCAAAATGAAGTATTATATAAACTATCCACACCACGTGATGAATCCTGTCGTACATACACACTTTGCCCCTCCTCCCTCTTCCCCTGTCTCCCTGTCTTTTAGCCACAGGTGTTATTCCAGGAGCTGCTTGATTCCTCTAATGAAAATTAATGCCTTCAAATTGGCTGCCCAGACATTCATCCAAATTGTTTATTAAGGGGTACAGGATCAGAGGGGATAATTTATTGCGCTATCACAAAGGGCAATCAGAGGCATAGTGATGAATCCCGATAAAGCTAATTATACCGAGATGAATAATACCCCTGTGTCGTATCAGAGAAATCACATTTCTTGATGACAAAGGTGGAGACAAATGAAGCCTCAAACGGGAGACCGAATGTCCAGTAATAACGTGATATTAATAATTTGGTGAGTCAAATGAAAAACAAAACACATCTGTGATAAGGAATTATTTACGGTCGGTCTTCTGAATCTGTAATTTGATCGAAGTGAGATTAATTTGTAAACGCTTTGCATAATTGAAAATGTGAGTTCCTGTTCCTGTCTGCCCACCTCAGCTACGAAGAAGAGCTACGTCTTCTTGACACATAATCTGCATAATCAGTGGCTTTTATCACATGAAGGAACATGCTAACAATACTAAACACATTTTAATATAAGAAATATGCTTCTTTTCTTTAAGCGGTGGCACAAATGTCGTCCTCTTCAGCAGATGTAACTCACACTGTATAAATCTATGAAGGTTATCCATGCGGGGGAAATAGCGATGAGGTCAACTGCAGAAATCCTGACATCCAGAAGCGGGGAAACTACTTTGTTCACAAATCCAAAGGCATTTTCATATAATATCCATATCAGAAAATGTCTCCCCTGTTATTTTTCCCCCCTCCCCAATTTCCATCAAATCCCTTGTGTGTCAAAAGCTAGTGAGCTGTGACTTTGTGCCAAGGGCAGATAGAGATTAGACACATCAGTCCTTGTGTGACATATTTCTAAAAACATCCCATTAAGAAGCATTTACTGTGTATATATATATATATAGTAAATATATGTGGGATATGTGGGAGCAAACAAATCAGATGTTCAGCTGTCACGCCACTTCTGGAATAATGCTACAGGCGGAGGTCAGAGCTATAAACGTGAGCATTTCCTGCTTCTCATGGTGAATGTACGCGGTGTCCCCAGGCACACAGTAGGTGAGGAGAGACAGACGAGCTAAATACAAAGACTGGACAATGTAGGAAATTCTCATTAATATAATTAGTTCTAGCTCTCCTGCAGCCTGAGGCTTCAGCCATGATAGCTGAAGCCTCCATCTTTTGTCTCAACGAGGATTTCTGTTCTCTGTTATTATCATATTATCATCATCCTCAACCGAATGATTCGAGACAAGAACTTTCACTAATGCATTTAAATACATACCACATCCATCCATCCATCTTCCTGAGTGCTGGTACCCAGGGATAATTTCATAATTTCATAATTTAATTAAATTGTATTTTTAAGCAGTTAAATTAAAGTTCAATACATATTATAACTGAATAATTGAATCATTTTTCAATTCCCTCCCCAAAATACTACACATCTTTTAAAGAACATGACGTTCTGAAAGAATCTTGTACGGGGGTGCTGCTCCACATCAAAAAAGCCAATTAAATGTGTGAGGCCGCTGCTTAGACGGTCACACCAAATTGATCACAGAAGATGAGATGCTGTCAGGATCTGTCAGACTCGGCTCAGCAGGTGACACTTACTGACTGATCGGGCTGACCCGTCATTGATTTACTTTGTGGTGATTAATTAAAGCAGGACATCAGTGGGGGCTGTAAACAGGACACCATGTTACGTAACGTAAAAAAAAGAAACATATATATGATTTTGTAAGTAAAAACCACAATGTAGCTTCAAAGAAATCAAAAATGCCATCCTCGTCATACTATACAAATCTATGAAGGTTATTCATGCAATGGAAACAGCGATGAGGTCAACTGAATAAATCCTGACCTCCAGAAGAGACCTTAAGTTTGTCTTTTATTGTAGAAGTAGATTCAATCACTGGCAAAGCTAATATAAGAATAGTAAGTATAATAAGTATATAAGTATAATATGTTACAATATACGGTATGATTTGTAACATCTAGATCACAGGCCTTCAACCTTTTTCAGCCCAAGGACCATCCATCCAACCATCCTGGCCTATAATAACTTTTATATTCAAGTTTTATTTCACCTTATTAACCTAATGGGTTATTAGCCTATATGTGTTTATGATTAATAAAACAGTTCATGCTTAATGATTATTGGTTATTAAATGCCAAGAGCTGTGTATCTTTGTCCACTGATTCATCCACTTGGAGTTTAAATAAATGCCTCCAGTGTTTGTAGTTTCTCAGTTATCTGCACCTCACAGGCAACATTACTTTGGTGAAAACTGTCAATTATTATGACATAAATAATAACCTGTGCTGACCCTCCTAGGGGTCGTGAACCCCTGGTTGAAGATCTAGATTGTGCAACGTTTCACAAGCTGACACATTTGCAAAATAATTTTCTGAACTCACAGGTAGCATAAACACTGATGAGTGAGCCTGGTTTTGCTGGTGAATCATTTTTGATCGGCTTTAATAGCCTGTAATGCACAGATGAAATGTCTGGTTCAATGCATTCAGGTTCACACACGTCTCTACCTTAGGAGTGCACTAATAGTGTGTGGCCCTAGTCCATACACAATAATAAAACACCCACTGTATGTATCTTATAGCTTCTAAAGTCACTTCCATTAAAGCCGGGAAAGTCGGCTTCACAGGTATCAAAAAGTGTTCATTAAAGAGCCACAGTGTGATCTGTGGAAACAACAGAAGGCGTCCAAAGGTACATTTCTTCCACCTGTGTTCTTACCCTTTCTTTGTTTCATTAGTAACGCAGTGATGGTTGAACGTTCCAAACATTTGAACCCCCAGAATTCCATAGAGCAGGAGAAAAAACAGCAGGAAGATGGAAACACTCCAGATCTGTTCCCCGGATCGCCTGCAAAGCACAGGAGCGAAGAACAGCACATCAGAATTTGACATGAAGAAATACGAGCATATTATTTGTGGAGACCATATTAATGAGAAGCGCTCAGGACAGTTTTGTACTTCAGAATGTTGGTGATGCGGGATCGAGGAAGCTCGAAGCGGAAGTAGATCCTGAAGGCCCGGATCATAATGAGCGCTCGGGGGATTCTCAACATTCCCCACGGAGACATCTGATCCACAAGCTCTGCTATTTCAAACACCTAAAACCAAGAGAAACGCATTGTTAAGAAGATGCTTCAATTAAACAGCCTTAGGTCGAGCTGGCACCGACAGGAAGAAGAAAATAGCAATATAATTGCAAGAAAAACTTGTAATAGTAAACATGGAACATGCAATATACCTGCAGCACCAGGGACACCCAGATGAAAAACACCATGAATCCATCAAACACACACCAGCGATCCTTGACATAGGAGTTATCCCCCTGCGCGGAGAGAAGCCGAGCAAGAACAACGGGAACATCATCATTATCCGAGGCCACATTTTTCAAGAAAAGCTGAAGTATTCTACCAATTACAAAACATCCTGTCTTGTTTTAAGGCTTTAATAATGCGTTATGGTTCTGAAAATTGCCCATATCAAGTGCCAAGCATCACCTTCTGGAAATCTGACATAGAAAGCTTTTATTGTGATAGAAAGCCTGTATGAAATGGGAATAGTATAGCAGTGTTCAAGGAAACCGGGATCTGTGCCCACTTTGACTAACCACAATGTTGGAACTGAACCATTTTTCAACATGATAAGACAAACATGATTAAACCAGAGAAGTGTGAACAAACAGAGTTGTCATGGGGTCAGCAAAAAAAAAAAAAAAAAGAGCGCACTTGATAACCACTTACAAAGAGAGAGAGTCTGTAAAAAGCTCTTAGGGTCGGCCTTCTGCAGGAAACTGCAAATAGGAGGGTGTGCTCTGAAACGCTCCACAGATAAGACCGTGTTTGATCACAATGACAAGAGCAAAAGCATGCAATTACTTTAGCAGGCTGTGGGGAGCGTTCGTTTGTGCAGGCACTTTCATCAGCTAGCTACAAAATGTTGAATACACGCACTTAAAAATGCTAATAAATTAAAATGGAGAGACCTTGAAATTCAAATGTGCAGAAACATGCACAGAAGGTAAACAGGAAAATAATTTTGCAGGCAAAGGTGAAACTTTATCTGCTTTTAAGAACTAAAAAGAAACGCTTTGAGAAAGAGGAAGAAGAAGAAGAAGAAGAAGAAGAAGAAGGGATGTTCTAGTCTTCATGCTGTTTCCCTGCACTGGAGGACGATTCTGTGTCCTCCAGCTTGTTATCCTTGATTTGACAATTAAGCTGTCCACACTTTTTATGGCAGTAATTACGGGCCTTTCATCTGCCAGCTGGATTTGAATTGTGTTGATTCATCTCAATTTACAGCTCGATACATCTACTAAGGTTGAGTTTAAAGTGTGACTAAAAATCAGACGCGGTGCACAAAAATGCCAACCTTGGTAGGCAGCTGGATTCGCAAGATCACGAAAATCATTGCATCAGAAGAAGGAAGTACTTGCAGCTACGGTATGAGCCATGTTCTAGCCATGTGCAGCAGTTAGCCCACAGCTTTTCCTAGCCTTGTGTGCTAACTGTCTTTGAAGACAGACAGAGATAGCTGTGGCACTGCCGTACGCTCTGATTGCATTCTGTAACCAGCCACAGATCTCACCTGGATTACCGGGCTACACTACAATTCAGGTGACCAGGCTAGCCTGACTGTCTAGCCATAATAATCAGGCCATAGAACGGGAGGTGTACCACGTTTTCTCCTTTTAGCTCAGAGCTGGAGGAGACGGCTCATTTGTTGTGTCTGGTCTGAGCATTGCGGCTGTACATTAAAGCAACTCAGAGCGTTAGACGTTGAGAACAGCTGTTTGTGTGTCACAGCGGAAAGAGCCGGGCAGTGCACTCTAAAGTCTCTGCAGTCTAAACAGAGGCTCTCCCGCTGGATTGTTGATACAATCAAACAGGCTTATGAAGAAGCAGGTGAACCTGCCCACTCAGGTGTTATCTGTCACTCTGCCAGGGGTGTGGACACATCCTGGGCAGCAACGTAGGAGGTGTTATTATCGGAGAACTCTGCGGCAGCATCCAGCAACAGCATCTTAGACTTTTTGAGGTTCTATCATTTTAATCTGGCTCCACGCTAGCGTTCTGCCACTGGCTTCTACAGAGTGACCAGCAGGTGGGTATCTGTGAATTCCCAGATACCTTGATGATTCCTCTGATGTGCATCTTGGCGATCATCTCGGCCGTGTAGAGGAACATGAGCAGTGTGTCCAGCGTGAACGTCACATATTGCAACGGAGGGTAATGCTCGAAGGTCTTGGGGGTGTTCATGCACACGGAGATGACGCTGATGATGGCGCAGGCCCGCAGCAGAGTGTGAACCCACTGCAGGAAGAAACAATGACAGACGGCGCTTCAGTTATGTTGTTATGTTCAGTTTTCAAGGAGCATGCATCAAAGAAAATGACTCACTGGTTTGTTGATCCAGAAGATATCAGCGCTGTCTGCGAGGGTCTCGTCCGGCCCAAAGTCGGTCATGGGCTGGGCCTCGACCCGTGAGCTCTGTTTCCTCTTCAGCATGCTGGGGCTTGCTGTGCTATACAGAGAGTGGATCTAACAGAGAGAGGGAGGCGGACCACACAGTGACCAAAGCTAAATGAGGAACAGGTGAACACTCTGGCTGCATCCAAGTCTGGGCAGGGGCAGTACCACTTTGTAACTCCAATCATGTGGCGTACAATCTAAATAAATCAATTTAATGTGTAAGCAGCTCAGAGGCGAGGCACTTGGCTTGCTGTACGTGGCCACATTAACAGCAACTTACTTTAGGAGCACTAAATGAATGGCTGCACCAAGGTTAGGTTAAATATAGTATAAAATAAGATGTGTATCAATAGTGGCTTCTGGGTGAAAATATATATAGCATTACACTTTAGTGATGTGCATTCAATACAATTATCTACCCTGACTTGAATTGCCAGAACAGAGGTGTGTGTTGCATTGTCGAATGGCCACCGTGATACACAACGTAGCACACATGGAACACAGGACGAGTGTATTCACATAGGAGCAGCTCCAGTAACTTACCATGTGAAAGATCATACACGATCTTCATCATATCGAGCACAAAGGCGCCGGTAGATTACGCTGTACGACCTACTGTACAGTGTGAGGAGGTGTGAGTCTTAACCGTGTGTGTGCGCGTTTGTGATGTTTATATGTGTGTATGCAGAAAAACAAAAGTGTACAGGCTGTTTCAACATAAGAACACAAGAAGAAATGACACTCTGAATGGAGACAAAGCGCACATACCAAAGGGAAAAGTAAAGCTGAAATTGCTCCAGCACTGCACATAACATGCGATCAGGCATACCCTGTAAATAACACACAACAGTTAGTCAACATCATGGCTCATATGGTGTACAGTACACTACCCACATCTACAGTACGCTCATAGAGACAGGAATGCCCACCACGTCTGACATCAAGGCATATATGCGACACACTCTGTGAGTGAGTGACTGAGGTGTTGTGGAATAAAGAAGATGGGGTGGAGGAGGACCAGAGGGGGGGGGACTCACTGTGAGGCTCCTCATTGGTGCGTTCATCCCCAGGTCACAGAGGGGTGGAGAGACCAACCAGAGAGAGAGAGACTAGAGATGCAAAAAGGAGAACGTCCTAAAGGCCTGGAAGTCCTGCGGCAGCCGTCGGTGAACGGTAGCAGTCACAAGAGCGGTAAAGAGAGGTGAGACAACATAAAA
This sequence comes from Nibea coibor, assembly GCA_023373845.1. Taxonomy (NCBI): domain Eukaryota; kingdom Metazoa; phylum Chordata; class Actinopteri; family Sciaenidae; genus Nibea; species Nibea coibor. Next base: position 23,145,129 of record CM041724.1, on the reverse strand, counting down.
CACGCACAGCAACAAGTGCACTAGTCTAAGCAATTCAATCAGTCCACCCAACTTACAGAAAAACAGTCTTACCTACAGTGGGATGTAGCCATGCAGGTGGTTTTGGATATATCTGTCCAACTTTTAAGATATCAAAACTATATAAAGTAAAATCTTCAATATAAACTGTTTTTTAATGAGACTTGACAATGATGTGACCATACGCTCTGTTTACCTTCATTACACTGGGATAGAGGCGGATATCTCAGATACATCTAAAACTATCTGCATGGCTAGGTAGGTACAGTATATTCAACATGTGTCTGCCAAGTTTAGAAGATGAAACTGCATCGTAGAGGGTGAGAAGTGTGACAGCTTCTGACTCGTTTAAAAAAGTTTTTAACTCAACAGTAGAAAACTGAGCAGATGAGCTGAAAAGACAGATTTAACATCAGTGTGTTAAACAGAATAACTGACTTGAATAAATGACATTTAAACACTTTTTGTCTAGAATGCTGCAAAAACACAAGAGAGTAAAAATCTAGAAAAAAAAAAAAACCCAACACACTCCGGGTGGGAATGCAGCTCGAACAATGTAACTGTATCACCCTTGTTTCCTTTTATGCTCTTACCAAGAAAAGAAACTGTCCATCGTATAAACCCCATGTAGTTAGAAGCAATTTCCCAGTGTAATTGCTACACTTAACATATGCAGATGGAGACGTGAGGAAGAGTGAAAACAAAATTACAGGGTCTAAGTGCTATTATGTGGGAGTATAGGTGGCAAAGACTGCAATTACTTTCCCATTTGGAGAGAGGACATGTTCCTCATGGGCAGGATGCGATCACTGGGCAGATTAATTGTAAGTGTGAGTATTTGTTGGGAGTCTGCAAACTTTTCTTTGCTGAAGTTTTATTCTTGAAGAGTGTACTCTGGAAGTATCATGTTAATTACAGCAGGCAAGACAAAGTTTGGTCGATGTGGGCAGCACATTTCTACTTCTTTAATTCTCTACCACAGCCTACCACAGAATTTTAGCGGTCTCATCTGGGGCCACTTTGCTCAGATTGGAAAGGATTGAGACATTTCCACAGGCCATGATTCACTCATAGAGCTCCATGTTTGATGTAATTTAAAGCTACACTAATCACTATTTTACACGAACAATGGTTCAAATGATTGTGTGTGTGAAGTTAAACTTGACAATCATGGTGACAAACACATGGAGAGCTATCACATAACTCCAGTAGTTTTATGAAACTATAGAGTGAAACTTTCAGCACCTTAAGAGAGGCTGATATTTCCTAAGTGAGGGTGAATGTCAGGTTTATATTTACCAGGCAGCCAGAAACACAAATGAATGCTAATGTTGCTCTGTGTCTGCTTGATGTGTAAATAAGTGACTGCTCACATTCTTTCTCTGCCACTTGAGGCTGGGAAGGTAACGTAGAGTGGGATTATGAAAGCTTTTAAGCTGCCTGTTGCAGTGAGAGTGAACCAAAACGGCAGAGCTGTGGACCATCACACCAAAACAAGAAGCTGAAAGACGCTACAGCGCTTCGTAGAGCTGCAAAGGGAGGTGAGACTGTTTGTATGGATTGAAGCAGCATTAAACGCATTAAAGGTCCAGTGTGTCTGATTTAGAGAGCTCTATTTACAGAATATAATATTCACTATGTAAGGAGAGAGACGCAACTAACTGGTCGAGAGGTCCAGCTCTGTCCTGGACTGTCCTCTAGACTCCACAGAGGAAGTGGCGGAGAGGAGGACGTTAGTAAATAAGAGTCATTTCCTTTCAAACTTGTGCACATGAGCTGCTGTTACAAGTGAGTTGTTATGTTTTGGAGTGAGTCTTTCATATCTACAGAAGCCACAGAGTCTACCATGAACAGACAAACTAAACATTGGCTCTCGGTGGGAAGTTTCACAGTCGTGAGTAGTTTCTCCTTCACACTCAAACTAGCTAGACCAGTAGAAGCCACTAGTACGAGAGCATACTTATATAGTCTATGACAAACACTCAGCTGTGATTATTTAAGCCTCTAAAAAGAAGTCACCTTCTGTGGCATACTGAATTATTCATTAGCATGAGAATTTCATTTGCATGCTAGAAAGTTATCTGTCCAGCTCTGTTTACAGTGTTTTAAAGGTCCAGTGGAGGATTTAGTTTAAGTTGCAGATTGCAACCAAATGAACACTCTCCCACGCCTCACCCTCTCCTTCCAGGCATGCAGGAACGCATTAAAAGCAATAACTAGATCAGAGTTTGGTTTGTATGTTCTGGGCTACTGTCAAAAAAATGGCGGTTCAACATGGCGGACTGTGTGGAAGAGGACCCGCTCCCACTGTAGATAAACACTAGACACTGGACCTTTAAAGTGTGGATCATAATCTTTAAGGAAAGAACGAATCAGGCATGGTAGTGTTACTCTACACTTAGAGCAGGCCCCACTATGGCTGACACATCAGGGCCTCACAGGCTTCACTGTGACACCCTGCATTTATTCTGAAATCTGCCTGGAACAGAATAAAAGCTGCTGTGGCACCTGACACAACCGGATGTCAGTCCAGAGAAATTAAAAAGCATATCCATCCGGAGACCCTGAGAGCTGAATGAATGACATCCACGGAACCAAGGTTACTATGGAAACGGGTGAGAGCTAAAGGCTACACTGAGGGTTAAAAACAAGCTAAACGCGGCGCGTAAACAGTAAATGGATGGGCAGGCGTGCGTCCTAACCAGACTACTATCATATGTGACAACCTGTCCACGCACACCACGATATATATATAAATATATTTTAACAAGGCCTACTCCGGACGATGACAACCTCTCTACTTCCTGGAGAAGCAGCAAGCTAGCTCACAGCAGCATCAGCAGCACGGAGCGTGCTGTGCATCCTTTTAACGCACGGCAGCTGGATGTCCGGTTTGACGCTCAACGACGAGCGTGTTAGCGGATTAAGAAAACATAGTGAATGACTTACGGAGAGGAGGATTTCCCTTATCTGTCGTGTCTCGTCCTGTCCAATACATCAGCTGGTTTTTGTTTTTTGTTTTTTTCTTTCCCGGATGTGTGGGGACGGTGTGGGAGAGAGTGCGGGAGCGCGCCAGCACCAGCAGCTCATGCAGCGGAGGCGCGCAGCCGTCTCCATGGTAACAGTGCAAAAAGGTCCTCAGGTTGCTGCATCACCAGCAGGCTCACCAAATAGTTTGATTTCCGCCTCGCTTGTTCTCACTCTGATGGGGAATTGTGTCAGAGCACCATTATGACAAATACCACTTACAGTATTTCAGATTTCTTTTTAAATATTCTTTTTGTATCCATTTCTCTCTTTTAATTGCTGTCCTCAACACAAGGAGCCTTTTTAATATGTGAATAAAGCTTTTCTAGTCGTGCCACGTGAAGTAAAGCGTGAACTTTCAGTCCCCATAAATGAGTGAGCCGAGCACGGGCTGCCAGGTCAGCTAAAGGAGCAGTGTAGACTTCCTGTGTGAAGAAAGGTGCATATTCAGAGATCCACCTCAGCCTGCTGTGTGTATTTAACAGCTGTTCGTAGGGTTACTCCTTCCTTTGGTGTGAGTTTGCCTCAGGCAGTTTTAAAGGCCACCACAGTACAAAATGTGCAGACATACTGTAAGCCTGTACATTATGTAACATCCTAACAGTTAACTGTGTTTTATGCTGGATGGTCTGTGTCCATAGATAGGTCAAAAACATTCTGTGATGCTGAAGTCTGCGTTAGCGTGGGTTCTCTCTGGGTACTCCGACACACAGTCCAAAGACACTGGTGACTCTGAATTGCTGTAGATGTGAATGTGAATGCTTCTTGTCTCTATTTGCCCTGTGATGAGCTGGCAACTTGTCCAGCTTGCACCCCGCTACCGCGTAAGGTCAGCCGGGACAGCCAACCAACCATTCTTTAGGTTATTAAATGGCCAAAAAACAAAGAATTGACTGTAGCTGGCTATAATCTGAAGGTCAGTAAACAGGCCAGGAATAAATAAAAAAGCAAAATAATATTTTAATTGTTTGGGCAGAATATTTTATTCTATAATGAAATTTCTACATTTTATGAGAGAGATATGGGGAAAACATAAAAACATTATTTGGCACGGTCACCTAAAATGAATAAACACTGTAGATCTGCAGCATGTGCATTAGGGGAAGCAGCATTATATTAACATCATTGGCTACTTAAACCAGTTACTGTGGTCTCAGTTCAATGAGCCAGTTATTTTACTGAATAAAGTGTGAAGGTCACTTCACAGTTCTTTGTTTTTGTGATTCATTGATTTAAATAAATAAGTCGTCATTTATTAGCAGCGTAGTTAATAATGCATCACAGCAGTAGGTGTTGGAATAGTGGGTGAAAACTGCCTCAATAATTTAAATGATAGTAAAATCTTCACTGAAGAGTCTTCCAACTTTGGCATTGGAACGGGTCAGTGAGCCCGGGCCTTCTCAATAACCACAGTACTGGTTCCATCGTTTGAAATCATTAAATGAAACACAACTCAACACAAGAATTTACACTCTGTTTCATTAATTACCGTTCTGACAAATACTATAATTCAGTCTGAAAGGGTTTGCAGGCATGACCACGCTCCTCAGCGGGTACGTGCAGGTATCAGCACAGTAATAAGTTTGAATGAAGCAGGTGATGTCAGTTAGTTAACAGGTCTTTCTCTGAGCAGACGCCACGTGGAACTAATACCACTAATGAAGCCCAGGCAGCCATTATCCTCAATACTGGTGCAACTACAGCTGCTGCTATTGTTTAAGGGTAACAGTGAACTAAGGCATGTCACATGTTGCTCTCCTTAATCTTATCAGCTTGGTCCAAACATATTTGAATTACAGCTACAATGAAACACACGGGATGGTAGTGCCTTACCTGTCACTGAATGGCAGACGTTCTCATGAGTCTCGCAGAATCAGAACGTTTGCATTCATCTTTCCATCCATCCATCATGGTGGCAGCAGGTTTAGCAGGGCGCTCCAGATGTCCTTCTCCCCAGCAACACATTCCCGCTCCACCTGGGGGATCCCGAGGCGTTCCCTGGTAAGATGGGTTATATAGTCCCTCAAGCGTGTTCTGGGTCTTCCCCTGGGTCTCGTCCCAGTTGGACTTGCCCAGAACACTTCCAAAGGGAGGCACCTGAGGGGCATCCTATTCAGATGCCTGAACCACCTCACCTGGCTCCTTTCGATGTGAAGGAGCAGCAGCTGTACAGTATACTCTCAGCTCCCTCCGGATGTCCGAGCTCCTCACCCTATCTCTATGGCTGAGCCCACAGCCAACTGGCTGAGGAAGCTCATTTCGGCCACTTGTATCCGTGATCTCATTCCTTTGGTCACTACCCAAAGCTCATGACCATAGGCGAGGGCTGGAACGTAGACGGATTATAAAAAGGGGAGCTTCGCCTACCAGAATTCAGCTTTTGCTAGAAATTATATCAGTTCCGTCAAAATGTGCAGAAGTAATTCCCGCAGCTCTGTGTTGAGCGCCCATATTGAATTGTCATAGCAGGAAAAGCACAGGTGTTATTAATAACATAAACAATGGCTCTTTTCCATTCAAGTGTTCCAGTAAGTCATGACAGTGTGACAGTGAGCCAGCGTGAAAAAATACCAGGACCTTTAAAGTGAAGCGGCTAAGTGGAATTCAGCCATCATTATTTTATTATTCGCACCTGTGAATTTCCTTTTGTGACATGTCAAAGCTGTCCTGAGAGAAAAGGCCTGTTAGAGGTTGATTCTAATTTATAATTAACAACATCAAAAGGAGAGATAGAAACAAAAGTGCGGCACAGTAGAGCGATCATCTGGAAAAGGAAGGGGAAAAAAGTAAAACAAAACATTGCAGGAAAAAAAAAAACGTCTGCTTCTAATTACATCTCAAACTGGTGACTTAACTTTTCATTTTGGCAGTTTTCCCCATTCCAGCTCCTGCCCAGGACTGTGTCTGAGAGTCAAGACTAATCAAAGGCACTTGTATGGAGAGGACTGCTGGCCTCTGAAGGGATCGAGCCAGTTCAGGCCAGCCTGCCGCTGCTCTTTCTCTCCTTCTCTCCTTTCCTTTACCCTCTCACTCTCTCTTCCTGTCCTGTCTGTTTAAGGAGAGAAAGACTTGGGAAATTCCTTCAAGCTACTTTACTTCAGGTTTCTGTGGGATTTAAACATGCACACTGAGGTTTTGGTACAGTCCATGTTAGTGCCGTTGTTTCTGATTCTGCTCTCTACCGTGGAGGACACTTTGTTACAATCGGTGAGGTGAGTTTTCACACAGCTTTGTGGGGTTTTTTTCTTGTTTATTTTGGGGAAGTCTGGAGAGCAAGAAGGAAGAGGGAGGTGCAGAGATTTGCTGACAAAGACAAGATCTGCAGAGTACAATGTGGAAAAGTTTTTAGGAGTGCCTATACATGTAGTTTGCACTTGCAGTTATTTTGTGCAGTTTCTTCATGCTGCTACTTGCCAATAATTCTGCATGACAAAGCATGGAGGGGAAAGCCTGCTCCTCTGTTTCCATTATTGCCGTTGCATAGCACTTTTTAAAAAACTTTTGACATTTCATTTATTTTCATTTACAAGTCAGCTGATGTGAATTACCATAACAATGTTATGACAGCTTTCGTGGGTCGGGGGTTTGCAGCAAAAGAAGCTTCAGTGACATTTTGGCTCGGGCGAGGGTTAAAGCTTTTACCAAGCAATAATTCGCAAAATCCAAAAACATTTATGCAAAGAACTCTGCCTTTTGTCTGTTTGGAAAATCAAGAATATTTAACATGACTAGCTTGATTTCTCCAAAATCATACTTTTAATCAAGTGTGAAAATGCATGAAGGAAGGAATTAGCTTAAATATGTGTGTGAAAGATTCATTTCTGTTTGCCATGGCCTTTAACAGTAGAGCCTCAGACAGCAGTATTGTAAATGTTACCATATGACTCAGCTGCAGAGGGGGTGTTTACTTAAAGCAGGTGCACCGAGCCTGTGTAGTGATTATATTGTGCATGTACACAGTGTACAGTACACAGCATTTACTGGACAGCGGTGGTAAACCCATGCACGCTTTACACACAGGAAGCAGCAGGTGATTACAGTGTTTTCTTCTGTGTTAAATGTGCATAAGTCCTACCTTGTTTGTTTACAAGGTATGTCAAAAAGAGTAGGTGTGAAACACATGAATGAGGCACATGATACATTTGGAGCCCACTGACACTTTTACACATAAAGCTTCACACAAATGAGCTGTTTTTATCTTTAAAAGTGTTCTTGAAGTCACTTAAATGTTATTATGCAGCTTACATTATTACTTCATGTCATAATAGTAACAGTTCGTACCTGTGTGCATGATTTGTTTCTCTTGTGAAGCACTTTGAGGTGAGCAGACTTTATTATTAAAAATCATTAATACAGCACGGGCTGCAGCTTTATTCAGACGTTTTCAATGTGCATCTTTGGCACGTTTAACGGCCGTTTAGTCACATTCAGCGGCGTGAGAATGGGTTTGAATTAGGAGCACAGATTTCCTCTTGTGTAGTCGTTCAACTAGCATGCATGTCTGTGAGCTCTGCATTGTGTTCAAATGAATTTGTTTTTCAAGAGTTGCTTCGGAGGCATCAGCAGTTTTTTTTTTTTTTTTTTTTTTCTTGGTGAGGTGGCATTTCTTTTACAACGTTTCTGGTCCAGTTACTCTCAGCCCAAATAGCAGGTTGCTCACTGTGCATAGACACACACACACATTGTACCTGCAATTCTATTCCAAACAATACAACAAGATTGTGGCTATATCTATACGTGCAGCCACATATTTGTTTCATATTTGATAAAAAATAATGATTTCACACCAGGTGAAGCTGGCTGCCTCCGTGTGTGTCCTACTTTGGCCACTTGAACTATCCACACAACACACTATCGAAGGCATAGTAATGATATGACAGTGTTATCTGGAGGCATTGGGTTTACTAGAATGGAATATGTTTGCAGTGCCTCCAATGATAAAAACCTCTCATGTGTTCATACATTATTTCATTCCACATATATTATCCTCATGCACTGATCATGATAGCTCCCTATTATACAGTGTATTCATCCCAGTTCCCATTCCAGCCCTCTATAGTGTGGCATTAACATCTGCTATAGTCATTCTCATGGAGGCTACGTGTTCCATACACCCATTTAAATTCAGCTGAAATTTCCATTTCCAACAAAACTGTAAATGTGTTTCCTGATGCTGCAGCTGGAGATTTCTGCTGTGGAGGGGAGACTCGTTACTTATTAGGGCAATAAGTAAGATAATGAAGCCTGACATGGGAATATCCCCACCAATCATTGTCTTCCTTTGCCATCTTCCCCACACTGCTGGGGCTGTAGTGCCCTGCAGACCAAACAAGCCTGACAGCAGCAGTACAAGCTCACAACAGATGTAAAAAATCCTGATGAAGATCAGCTGAGGCTGGAGCAGGGTGTGTAAAACAGAAGGAGTGTGGAAATCTATCGACTACATCGTGCCCTCAAAAATTCCACAGCGAAACAGAAAATCTACCTGCATTAATGCTGTGAAACGATGATGATTAGTAAGTGTCAGATCTGCAGTTTACAGCTCACTATAGAGGAAGCCGGTGTCCATTATATAAGGAGTAGTGAGTTAATGACGTAGTGGTTATGGCCCAGCCCAGGAATGTGGTCAAGCTTAAAACGACCATCAGAGGGTGAGGCCTGTGTGTAACCTCTCGATGACACATGAAACACACACAATCTATATTTCATTACAGTGGGAGTGTCAGGAACACTTAATCTGTTGATTGTTTGAATTTGTGTCTACTCCTTCCAAAAGTGGACACTTTGTGAGGGCAGGAATAGAAAAAGAATGTCAGCCGGCATCCAAACGAAACAAATCTCACAGCGAGATCCCGCAGAGTCGAAACGAAACTCAGGAACAGCTGCTGGAGCGTGTTCAGTGAAAGCTGAGGCTGTTTCTGTGCTATTCGATTTATTACTGACTCCTTCATGTTCTGTTATTTTGTTGTTTTTTGAGGAGTCCGTTCTTCCAAATATTCTCCATCTTCTTCAAAATCTTTTTTCCCCCCTTCATAATGTTGCAGCAAAATACACACAAATTTTAAATTCAGTTTCATGCCATGCACTGATTTGCATGTGACAGCAAAGCAGCTAAACAGCATTATAATATACTGCATTAAAGATAAAATAACATCTTGAATAAGTCTTGATGCATGAAGGTAGACATGTGTGCACCGTGTCTGAGCAAAGGTATTTTTTACTTACATGTGGTATTTTCTGTCAGACAGACACAGGTGGCTGCACACTTGACCTTTCACCTCAGAAGTTTCCAAAGCTGCATAACAAGTGACCGTCTCTCTTTTTTCCCCCAGTCAGGTGGGTGGTGTGTGTAAGCTGTCCACAGAGTCGTCCCTGCGCCGCTGCAAGACACCTGATGGCAAGATCTGCAGCGGGAGGGGCAAGTGCGACTGCGGCGTCTGCGTCTGCGAGGCCACGGACCCGGGGAAGTTCTACGGTCCACGCTGCGAGTGCCATGACTGGGTCTGCGCGACATACAACGAGAAAACCTGCAATGGTGCGTACAGCGATGTTATGTGTTGACACATAACACAGCCAGATGGTGTAAAAGTTTCATGTGAAGAGTGGTGCACAGACACATGGCTCCATATTTTACTACTCGGGCATGGCTGTCAGAGGTGGGTCAGTAAGTGATGCAGCAGAGCTCCTCGCTGCGGGCTTACAAACAGACTCTCCAGCTGAGGTTTAGCATCTGTTTCAGCCAGGTGCTAGGAAGAATAGAGAGCTTAAGGCCACGGTCACACATAAATGGTTGCAGCCGAGTGACCATCACAGTGAGAACTCCAACATAAACGGAGGAAGTAGGCGGTGAATATGAGTGACGTTCAAAAACCTACTAGATTTCTTCAGGCTGTTCAGATGCCATTTTTAAAATATGATTTCAAATAAAGAAGCATGTATTTCACAGACTTGGAGTGGATTCAGAGTATTTCGGTCTCACCCGTGTTTCTTCCCCTCTTGCCAAATGAGAGGGGTGCAGTATTGTGTCCTTATGAGCCCACATCAGCCTGGCAGCACTTCAAAGCTTTTCATTGGTAATAGACAGCTGCTCGGTTCACGTACGTTACCGGAGCATTAGCTGTTGTTGGGAGCTTTGAACTTAGCCCGGTGCCTGAAATCTTTCAAGCTCTTGAGAGCGCATCCACACTTAAGAACAATTTGCCTCGTGAAACGCTCCACGCTTCGCACATTCATTTTCCAAGGTGAACTCACAGACTCACATTTTACAACAGGAAAGAAGAAGGAACTTTGTTGGTCAGTTGTTTTACTTAAGGTCTCAAAGCTTGAGCAGGCGAGACATCATCAGATAAACTAATATATCATCCAAAGGGAAAGATGATATGGATTTTACTTAGCTCCAAATTTTTTGGCACGCCTAATTAAAACTACTACAGCCCTGCAATAAATCTCACCTCTGTGAAGTCAGTTTTTTCCAGAAATTAGTTTAGGTTGACTTAAAACTTTATGGTCAGGCTGCTGTAATCAATATTTTTATATTAACAATGAATCAAACCACTACATGTACAGTAATGTAAAAAAGGGATCGCTCACGGTGAGAAGAATTATCATCTGACCTTGCAGGTCACCTCAGCTCCACGGAGCTTTATATCACCCTTTAACTCGTTGCTTTTGGTCCATGACACATAATTGTACTGTGGTTCACGTTCACATGTTTGGACACAGTATGCAGACAACTTGACAGTGAACAACTGCAATATTTAAGTAGCTAAAGAGCCGGATATTTCTCTCAGTGGAGCAAAAACCACACAGGTACGCTGTCCTTTTCAGGCTGTAGTTAATGGCTATGCACTGTTCTGGGAGCCTTTTTTATTTTTAGGGATTTAGTCTACCCTTGTTGGTATTTATAGTGCTAACAACCAGTAACACCTCTTAGTATTGCACAATATAATTCAGCATCGACAGCCTCGAATTGACCTTTGACGCTCACAGAGATTTAATGCTCAGCTGTTTCATTAGAATGAGTTCTGGATGCGACCTGTTACGTACTGTAAGACAGGCCGGCCCCTTTTCTATCGATGTAAAGAAAAAATCTTTTCGTTCAGTGTCCTTTGTAGTCACTGGGCTATGGGTGTCAGGGTTTAATGGAGATATGTGTGCATCCAGAACAGGTCTAATGGTGTGTGTGTGTGTGTGTGTGTGTGTGAAAGAGAGGGGTAGAGTGATTTATTTGGGTAGACAAGCTGGCTGCTCATTATGGTTCAGCAGTCTGAAGTGAGAAGGCCCTGCTTCAGTCTGATAATGGGGTTTCACTCACTGGTACAGAGACTGCAAATGGAACCTAGATGTATCAGAAGAGGGATGGATTTTCACACCCAGACGCACACTGGACACACACACACACACAGGCTCATTCTCAGAGTCGAACACTGTATGAGCACACACACACAAATATGGACAACCGACCACATTCTCACACAATCGTACGCCCGCGTGCATACAGGGCTGAGGAATTATGTTCAAAGCATATTGAGAAGAATACGCACACACACCCTCCACCCCCCAGTCGCTCAATGGCCCATGCAGCATGCATGGTCTGCTGTCTGAGATCGGCAGCCAATTTCTCTCCCTGCGGCTCCCTTATCTCTGCCTTTCACAACTGCCCACTGATAAGATCCAATAGATTTTTTTTCTCTCCTCGGGGATAAACTGTGTTTTTCCTCTCCAAAAAACATTAGCTTTCCTGGCATTTAAATGGTCCTTTGGTTTGGACGGCTAATTCAGATCCTCTCAGTGAAAGCAACAAGTCGAGCCGGTTGAAGAAGCTCGGCATGAGACGTTTTTAAATTTAGGTCTGAAAATCTAGATTGCTGTCGGTGAAAAACTTCTTTTGATTTCATGTCTTTTTGTTACGCTGACAGTAATTGTGCAGTCACCGCAGAGCAAGACTGCCCCTCGCTTTGAAACGAGATCTTGGCTCTTTTTGTTGTGGGGAGTTTGCATGATGGTCTTTTCTTTTGTTGTGCGGGTTTCCTTTGGGTGCAAGTCAACCGAACTGGAAGCACTCCATTCGTATACTATGTGTCTATGTGTACAGATGAATATAGCAAACAGCCCAGGGTGATCATGCCCAGTGCATGCTGGGATGGAGACATTATAGAAGTAGGCCATATACTAAATGTTCTCTCTCTGTTATGTTCCATGCAAACAAGTTAAATTATGTTATTATGTATGAATTATCCCCAGAATAGTCCATGCAGCCGTGCTCCTTCGGATTTTTTCTTCCTTTTTCTGTGACCCCGTTCATGTCCAGCATCTCAGTTTGTGCAAACATGGTAGGAATCATTTAGAAGGTGTTTATACTATTACTTGTGATCGGCCTAACTTTCGAGTTTCAGTTTTTAGAGGAATTGCTGTTGATTTTCTCGGATTCCCACAAAGCACTGACGTTGTCACTCACGTGTTTTTCCTCCCACATTGTAACAGAGCGACGGGATGATGACCGAACATCTGTCACCAACTGTGCAAAACCTTTCTGTCTCTCTCACTCCTTTCACTGTTTAAATCTTCTTGTTCCTTCGCACCAAAACACACCCTCTGAGCGTATAATCCTGTTTCTGAGTGTTTGAAGAAATATTAAAATCAAGATCTTGAGTTATCTGCATGTCATCTCTGTAATAACTCCACAGTTGTCATAGATGAAGGCCAACGTGGCAATGTTTCCATTCTCTTTCACAGCCTTGCCTCTTTTTCCCCTCATTGATGAGCCACGTGAAATCTCCCTCTCTCTCTCTTCTCCCCCTCACTCACAGCTGTCTGTCTCTGTCTCACTCTCTCTCTCTCTAAGTCTGCGTTGAACCGAGCTGTGTTTTTTCCCTGGTGTGTGTGTGTGTGTGTGTGTGTGTGGAGACAGGCCGTGCTTCTCTGAGATTTATGGTCTTTTTCCATTGTCAGAAACACAGAGGGTGGCCCGGCTCTCTCTGCAGGCCAGCTTTGTCCCAGTGAAAAAAACACTTGTGATTACAACACTTGTGAGTGATTACTGTTACAATATTGGGCAGCATTAGACCATTATATCAAGACTGAACCCCTCAGTGAGCAATCATCTTTGAGTTCAGTCCTTATTGGAAGGTAACGATTAATTCATTTAAAATATTCGTTATCTAAGACTCTTGATACAGCAACACTTAGTGTAATAGCACACAAAATGTTTGATTAAACGCAGGTCAATAGTTTTCTTTGCATCTCTGCTAATAGCTTCCATCGCCTCAGCCACTCATGTGGATTGATGCAGGAAGCCAAGTCTGCAGTCCAGAACAATCTGTAACTTTATGATTCTGGCAGACTTTTGTTTTGTTTTTATATTGGTCCAATCTCAAAGGAGCAGTTGAATCAGAGCAGAGGGTACGGGGCGTTTTCAGAGCAGAGCTTCTGTTCTTTTCCTGCCTCCGTGCCCTCCCATCCACCCCTCGCTGCCAGAGAAGCCAGAGAAGATCCCACCCAAGGGGGGGGGGCTCTGTGTCGGCAGCACATAACAAGTCAGTTTGTCCAGCACTGTTCCAAATCAAACTCCTCCAGATGTACTTCCAGTCAGTATTACATAATCTTCTGATGTTGCTTCCAATATGGACACATTATAGACAGATGCTGTAAACATAGGAGAACGGCTTACTAACGGCTGTCCAAAGCGACTAATAGACTTAATACATAATTTCTGTTGATTTCCAAAAGTGGGTGAGAGAGAGGGAGAGAGAGAGAGAGAGAGGGGGAGAGAAATAGCCACCCACAGTGGAATGCAGTCCTTGAGCCATTACAGCCCATGAAATTGTTCGTCTCTGTATTTTTTCTTTTCTGCTACATATTTTGATGTGCTCTCACTTAGATATTCTGAACTTTGCGGGCAGTGTGCCTGTGTGGTGACTCACCTAATGATTCCAGCGTGGGCTACAAGGAGAAAAAGCCACTCAAGTCTGTCCAAGTCTATTAGTAAAAAAGCTCATTTTGATTAGAACCCATTACAGCTCCCCAAACAATTCACGCTGTAGGAACAAGTGTTTTTACATTGTCATAACCACGCCTGCAGATTCTTAAAAGAACAGAGATATTGCAAAGGTATGATGAAGACACCGAAGCTGACAACTGAATGCCTAAATGAAGGATTGCATAAACCAGAAGGATGAAAAGGAGGAATTCCTTGTTGTGGGGGCTGCGCGCACACAGAATGAGTTATTACCTGAGACAGTTGTCTCCTAGATCTCTCCCACAGAACAAGAGCTGACGTGCTGCCGTTTCACGCTCCGTAAGCCACCGGGAGAGGGAAAGCAAGGAGGAATAATTACTCACCGAAATGAGTGCCATGTTACGGGGAACATGATCTAAACAAAGTACGTGGGGAAATGTCATTTGGAGGCTAAAAAAATCAGTTGCGAGTAATAAATGAGCACAGAGGCAGCGTCGAGAGTTTTTAGATTTGCAATGTGTAATGTATGTCTTGCATTAAAGTGTTGCTGATAATTGAAACCACGCTGAAACCTCCAAATAGCCCCAAGATTGCCTCAAATGTAAGTGATATAAGTGTTTCCTGCTCACGAAGAGGAAATTAGTTTTGGTACATATATTTAACCAGTAATCATTCAAAATTGATGAATTATTATGTTCCATGTAAACTCTATTTCCTTGTTTATCGCCCTCTCAGTGTTGCACTTTGTTTATCATTAAGCAGGAGCAAGTTAAATTCTAAACCTGAAATTAGCTCGCTGCATGAGTCACCATCCTCTCCTCGTGAGCGGTTAATGGCGGTAACGCCACATCACCTGTTATTACTGCCACCGATGCCAGCCTCATTGGACGCATCAGGGCGCCGGTCGAGCCCCGATTGGCTGGGCACGCGTGTCCGTCGGCAGAGTGTAGGACGGACCCTGACAACCTCCAAGTCACAGAGAATTACCACACAGGAAACACCAGCGAAGATAAACTGTCGACAGACAGGACCCTTCCCACACACATAAACTCTCGCCTAGCAGACAAAGAGGGGCCGTTTTATATGTCAGAGTGATTGCCAAGCGGAGATTAATGGGGGCTGGTGGGTGGCGGAGACTTTGTAATATTCCGCTGAATGAAGTTGGAGAGGCTTTAATCTAATTCTGTTTTTTTTCAGCCATTGTGCGGCCGTTCCCACCCACAAAACTATTTGATGAATCCAAAAAGAAACGTCTACACATATAATCTTATTCAGATTATGTCCACGGGTCTGTGCTGAGAGTGCATTAAAAAAATCAAATAATAACCACAAAGCAATAAAGCCGTGACAACTGTACAGCAGCTGTGGACTTCTTGTAATGTGACAGTGATTCAAGGATCCATAATTACTGTAAAAACAGCTTCAGTTTTGATGTTTATGACTGTGTTCGCACTTGCCAGCGGGGTGCAGTGAGTCTGGATGAGACAGTAAATAGTTTTACAAGATTGTTTCTAACTGATACCATATGTGACTCCTTTGAGGTAATATAGAATTTACAGAGTTGCAGGTCTTCTTGTCACAGGAAGGATTTATAATATTAATTGCATTGTCTAGACAGCCAGCAGAGAGTCTGCTCGGAGCCTCTCAGCTTTTACAGCTTGTATAAGACTAATTACATAAGATTTCTTTAAAATTTGTGTTGTCGTGTGTTGAAGTGCGCTTTCCCGTAGTCTTCTTTCCCTTGAACGTTTTCCAAGTGTCCCCTGAGACGTATCGATAATGAGGAGAGACAGACAGGGGACTCGCTGGTTGTTAATGACTGATGGACAGCCCTTGAAAAGGACACTGCATTTACATGATGAACGAGTCAGGAAAATGATTGAGTGTGACATACAAGGCCCCCTCACTGCTAAATGCAATGGGAGGAACATTCATAATAACTTGTCAACAGCCTTCATTTGCATCATATGATCCCTCCTGTTTTTCATATTGCTCACTACAGCCATCAGAATGATGAGGAATAGTGACGCCAGCACTGCCCGTGCGGCTCCTCTGAACGCTGAACAAGGTAACGCTCTCGCCGAGTGATCGATGAGGAAGTCGGAATATCATCCTGAAATACTGTAACGAAAAGGGTCGTGTTGCAAATACGACTGCTTTCTTACAACATACACATTAATGCACCTCAAGGGAAATGTGTATTTCACTTCCACTATTGTACACATGGGAGTACAATGGGTTTATTACAATAATTAGCAGTCATGGGAGTCAAATGTGTCCTCTAACCTTGATTTGTGTACTCCTGGTGGTGCAGTGCTATTATATCCATTTAAGATAAGACGCATGTGTGGCCTTGTGTGTATGGAGCGATTTGAAGCACAGGCGATGGGCCTGCTCGGTAAACAGCGTGTGGTGTGTTGTGTTTCCCTTCAGACCGTGGCTACTGTGACTGTGGGATGTGTGAGTGTGACGAAGGCTGGACCGGAGATGCCTGCCAGTTCCAGGAAGAGTGTAACCTACCCAACAAGAAGAGCAAAGAGCTGTGCAAGAACCCGCAGGGGGTGGTGTGCTCCAACAGAGGTACTGTGATCACACACACACACACGTATACACACAATAAGACCTAGCTACTGTAAACACTTAAGCATGCATCAAACAAAGAACCAGCACGGCATATTTATGGACTTATATGTACAAATATTGATAACCATGTATCTGATTTCTTATTACAAAGTTAAAAACTGACATCTTGAGTTAAGTAAGTAAGTACTGATTCAAGTCTTCAGTTATCTGCAGTTGAGCTTATTTGATGCACATGGTCCAGGTTGTAAAGACACACACACAGACACACACTGGGGTCGCACACTGTGAGGTGATCTCTGGGCTGAGGTTGTCTTCCACACGCTAACAACCCCTCGCCCACCTAGGCTCAGCCTCACACTGGCTCACAATGCCTCCAGCTGAATGAAGGATAAATGTGTGCTAAATGTTTGTGTGTCTACATGTCAGTGTGTGTGTGTGTGTGTGTGAAAGCATGTACTGTACAGTATGTGGTCTGTTTGGGTGCAGAAATGCTAATTTATTCACAGCATGTCGTTGTCTGGCCTTCTGTCTATCATTGTGCATCATTTGAAGCCCCAGTACACACATGCACGCACGCATGCACACACACACACATACACACACGAGCACACCTCAGCCACCTTACCTTCAGTAGTCAGACAGCAGTCTGGACCTGCTGCCGCACGACAGTGCACTCCAATGCACATCTGCAGAGCAGCTGGGTTCTCGCTTCTCCACGTGCACTGTAACAAAACATCCACAGCCGACCACATGCTGCAAACACACGCAAACACACAGCGAGCCTCAGCTGTGTCTAAAGCTGCTATCTTTAACAGGCACCTGCCAGTGTGGTAGCTGCCTGTGTGACAATGAGGACAGCAGGGGTCTGGTGACGGGACGTTTCTGCGAGTGTGACGACAGCGAGTGTCTGGACGAGGACACCGGAGAGGTGTGTGGAGGTATGCCCAGCAGACCCCGTCTCACCCCTCTCACTCTTCCCCACAAAGACAACACTTAGTTTAACATGTGGTTATTAAGGAGCTTCCACCGTCGTCACTCTGTCTTGACTGACTTTCTTCTGGGATATTAAATGAATACTGTTTATCTTCTGTCTTACTGAGAGTAAGTTAGACAACGGTGATGTCAACTGATCATTTGCTTAACCCCTACCCACCTGTCCAACCATAGCTTAGCAACCGTAACTAGGCACAGCAGGTCTGTCAAGTTCTCAACACATCTCAAACAGTGCGGTACAGATTAGCTGCCCCATGGGAAGTTCAGGGTAACGTTGGCCGCTCTCTGGCTCTTACTCGGATCTGATTGGGAAATATATTCTTTAAAAAATCTAACAATAAACCTTTTATAATCCTGCACTAATCATCATCGAGCATCTAACTCTACCCTCCAATACAAGAACAAGATGAACCTCGTTCAAGAAGACCTCACTGAGTAATGAACTAGCTGCACCAGCTGAAAATTCTCCTTTTTTGGTCACATATCCATGTTTTCAGAAATGACTAGCAGTAAATCAGCCAGTTTTATCAATGTAAATTCATATATTGCAAAGGAAAGCTCACAGTCTTATACAGCAACAGCAAACAGCAACCCGAGGGCGGCAGGGCTTAGCAAATGGTCTATTCATCAGCTTTGTTCGTCCTCGATGGCATCATGACTGCATTATATGTTGCCTAGATTAGCACAGGCGAGGCAGGGGGAGGTAAAAGTAGAAAACAATTTCAAGTAAAGAGCAGCACTCAGAGTCTTAGCACAGGAAATCAAATCAAATCAAATCAAATTTTATTTGTATAGCCCAAAGTCACAAAACACATTTTGCCTCAGAGGGCTTTACAATCTGTACAGGGGTTCAATATATATATATTTTATCTTTCATCGAGCAGAATATGTTGTTATGTTGTTTTTGTGTTTCCTCGACAGTGTCTGTAGTCGGTTCAACTTCACAAAAACACTTTTCCCACACGGAGCCTTCAATGGCAGCACTATAAATGAGCATGATGCCCTTTAGACAACCTGAATAAGTTCTCAGTTTGACATAACTAAACACATCAGCCTCGTGTGTCCACGAAAGGTTAATTGCTAGTGAAATGTTGTTCAAACTGATGTCTCTGGCTAACTGCATTTAACAGTGTTATACTCCTTTCTGCTCCCCACAGGCTCTCTGCTTTCCACTGTTAATTAGGCAATCAAAAGCTAATTTAAAAAAAGACATACTAGTAGATTCAGACATACAGGTGCTTTAATTTGGCTAGCAGTTGTTGAATGTGTGACAATATGATGGCATCTTTTTGGATTTGGACTGGCAAAAATATACTTTTTTATATTATTTATTATAATTAATAACACTGTCAGCATGTATAATCCTTCAAAACTAGGAAACATGAATGAGTTTTGGACGAGTTCATTTATAAATCTGCTTAACTGACACCCTATCGCACGCACAGACGTGAACTCATCAGTTGTTGCATGTGCATTCTGATCTGCTTCCAGGCCATGGCCAGTGTTACTGTGGAAACTGTTACTGTGCTGCTGGTTGGCATGGAGACAAATGTGAATTCCAGTGTGACATCAGCCCATGGGAGAGCAAGCGGAGATGCACATCTCCAGATGGCAAAATCTGCAGCAACAGAGGTCTGTTTACCCGCTCCAAAGCCAGCACACAGCATACAGCCAGTCGCCTGGAATCCATTTGAAATTTTTATTCTGTTATTATTCGTTAAATTATAATAGCTCATTTCAAATGTACTAAAATAATAATCATTTTAAAGAAATCCAACGGCCGTTACGTACTTTTGCATTTATTATCACCCATTCACAGAGCACCAAAACACTGAACTGAGTTCATTTCCTGTCTGTATCCATCAGCGGAGGGAAACTCTTATCTCAGAAACAGCAGAACACCGGGAAAGAAATTCATCAAACTGATAATCCATCAAAATCTTTTTTAACTGTCTGTAGTTTGCAGCAATGTGCAACTTATGAGCAGTTCAGTGAGTCCTCTGCTCACCTTTGACAATACAAAAGATTGACTTTAATTAAATTTATTTTGTCTAACTTTATTAACTGTATTAGAGCAACTCAATAATTATGAATATGATCCAACAGAAAAAATACTTTTGATCAACAAGTGGTATTTAAGCTGACTTAAATTAAATAAGTCTGTTGTGTTATGTGGACTTATATATGAATATATTTACATGCTGCATGTTTTTATTTGTCACATCAAACTTATTTGTAGTAGTAAAATAATGAAATCAAGTTCAAAGCTTTTCATTCGATACATATTTATGTGTCAGTTTGACATAATTCTTAATAACAGGTTCCACACACAAACTCAAAATATTTTTGGGTTTGTTTCATTTGAAATAAAATAAAGGGAACTGAAGAAATCATGTCAGTTCCAGTGAAAGTCGTCCAAGTTTGGTGGACAGGCAGTCAGAGAAATAGCTCCACTAACCTTGTTCAAGTGATCCCGGGGGATTTCAGTGAAGCTCTCTAAAATTAATTACTGTGGACTGGCTGAGGGTTGGCTAAGTGGTAGGGCTAAACGGTAGGCTGCATGGACAGAGCCCCATGATTTATGGTTAAGTGCACAGCTGAAACAGCATGAACAACCATCGACAGCGTACTTGCTGTAGTAGCCCATTGTACTCCTCTGTAGTGCGGGAAAGGTCAGGCAGAGGTTTGACAATAACAAAGGAAATATGACTGCAATTAAAAAGGAGCCCATATCAATTTGTAAATATTTTTTATTACCGGTTTTATTTTAAAATCAACCATAACACTTTTTTTTTTTGCTCGTTTTATCAGCTTGACAGCTTTTTCCGATTCTTCCAAAAGCAGCTGTTATCAATCTAATCCTGTATTGATTCCATTATCGACTCCTTTTGATGTACTGTCGGGCTGTGGAAAAATATGCATGTTTTTATAGCTTTGGTTCAGTTTTCTTACTCTGTCTGTTGAACAAAAACTGTGCCAATGAAAAGAACAAAACTTCCAGCGTGCAAGGAATCTCAGAGATCTAAAATTTTGTCATATTTGAGAATAAATCAAAATGTCCTGGAACTATATACACCGCAGCCTGGCTAAGATCAGTTAAAACTGATGAAAAATAATTTTTTTATACTGAATTATTGTTATTCAAGCCAAAAATAGGCTCCACCTCTGGCTCTAATCTTGACATTATATTCAATTTTACTC
Source organism: Nibea coibor (assembly GCA_023373845.1). Lineage (NCBI taxonomy): Eukaryota > Metazoa > Chordata > Actinopteri > Sciaenidae > Nibea > Nibea coibor. The sequence continues at coordinate 23,124,350 of CM041724.1, read as the reverse complement.
AATGTAACTGGCGTACTCATGAAAATGCAACACATTTCTATTGTTGCGCTGTCTGAACCACCACCTTCCTACACGCCCTGCCAACAAATGTTAAAGCACATTGTCAATATTCTGACTGTTACTCAAAGTTTCAGAAATCCCTTTCGCCCAGTTTGGTAAAAGGCACCAATGTACTCGAACATCTTTTCATTCTGTCTGCGCTGAATTAATCCTCCTTTAAAGTATTGTGAAGATAATTCCTGGTGATTATACACGATGGATGAAGGACTGTGATTACATAAAAGAGGGTTGATTTGATTTCATCATGCTGTATAAATCTAGAGTCGTGAAGTGTTTTGTATGCTAATATCTTCTCTCTCTCTCAGTTACCTTTATCTCCTGATCTGCTCACAATCTGAACTGAACGAGTGAAAGATTTGACTGACAGCATGCGATAGATTACTCTGATTACTCCATTCCAACAAACCGCCAACCCCCTCCGTCTGTTAGGTTCACCTAGCCTCCTCATATGAGCTAATAATACGCTAACAGGCGTGCTGTGGAAATGATAAAAGCCACAGAATGCTGGAGGCTAAAAACGCATGCATCGCTGCGTCTATATATGATTCCTTGATCAAAACAGTTTGACTGGGAGATAATGCAGTTGCACACGGCACACAGAGAGGAAACGTTCCCCTTCTTGTGCTGTTTTTAGCTGTAAAACAAGAATTTGCTCAAAAACTGTCTCTCACACACAGAACATAAATGCATGCTCTAATGGAGTCATGATTTTATAGATTTTATAGAGCTTTTAGAACAGTAACCAGTACCTGCTCCGGTATAGACAGGCTGTGACATTTGTGGCAGATATAAAGTGCGTGGCTCTATAAATCCAGAGCTCCAAGGGGTTATGAGGTGGTGAGAGAGAGACAGCACCTAGGGCCAGGGGCCAGACACGCGCCAGCCACAGCCCACAGGCTTGCCAGCTGGCCTGGCTCCCCTGGGGTTCCCTGTGTTCTGTCACTGCTGATAAGAGGAAATGGGATTTCCACTGGCTGCTGCTCAGCTGATGCCGTTGCTAAAGATGTAAAACAAATGAGAAAGAGAAAGAGAGATAGACAGATACACAGATAAAAGAAGAAGTATGAGGAGAACTTGCATTTATCCTTTTGGCTGTAGTCATAGTAGAAAAACATGGCACCACCACCCACATCAGTCAGGCATTGTTTAGCTTTGTTCATTTGTTTCACATTGTTGATTTATGGCTGAAAAAAAGAAACAATGGAGAGTGAATACATTGTGAATGTACAGTATGTGTGTTTGTGTGGATGTTTGTGTGTGGCTGTTAGGGACCTGTGTGTGTGGGGAATGTAATTGTCATGATGTAGATCCATCTGGAGACTGGGGAGATATACACGGAGACACCTGCGAATGCGATGAGCGGAACTGCCATGCAACCTACGACCGCTACACGGATGACTTCTGCTCAGGTCAGCACGTACCTCTTTATGAAACAAGAAAAATCACTTTCATTTCCTGTGCTCTAAGTATGTAGAGCCTGTTAGCTTAGCTTAGCATAAAGACTGGAAACAAGGGGAAACAACTAGCCTGGCTCTTTCCAGAGCTGACAGGTTTTTAGAGGTTGTGTGAAATTTGTCTTGCTTGCATGTAATCCTCCATAAAAAAGTAAATTATCACTAAACTTTGTACAGATTAAACTAAAGAGATATGTTTACCCTCCAACAGCTTTAGCTTTAGAGATCATTTCCTGCAGTTATTCTGAGCTAAACTTGCTGCTCCAGCTATCTAACACCTGTACGGACGCAGAGTGATATCAGAGTTATGTCTCAACTTATTCTTTGTAAGGAAGCGAGTATTGTTTTAAAAAAAGTGGTTTATACGATGCACTACTGGTCCATAATATTGTTTATGTCAGTGCCATTTATTAATGTTCATTTTTGAGGAACTGCGGGTCTGTGCACTCAGCAAGGCCGTCTGATTATTATACAGTGGTGCAACTTTGCAGCTGTAAAAGTGAACTTTCCATATAACTTAATAAGGGATAAGAATGACCTTTTCAGTGTTTCTCTAAAGAATTAATGAACAAAATATGATGGATGCTACTATTGTGCCTACTATTCATTAAAATTATAATATATGTACCGCAAAATGCATCTTGGCATCGTAGCATATACGCAGTTAAAACGCAGCTTTGGTGCATGTGTAGTTTACTGTTTTACAGAATAAAAGCACCATTCACATCTTCATGTGTTAAATCAAATCTTCTGGACCAGACCAGGTGTAATTAACACTGATCATCCAGCAGCTTAGAAGAGGCCAGACAGTCAAAGCTTGTTGAACGGACTCTGATTCCTCCTCATCTTCTCATCTCGAGCATGTCCTGCCTCTTATTTATTTTACTACCTTTCTATTACTCCCCCTTCTCTCTTTCACTCTCTCTCTCTCACACACACACAAACACAACCTTCACTTTTGCCTTATTTTCTGCTGCATAACCTAATCAAACTCTCCATCCTGCTCTGTGTGTCCCCATCACTCAGTGCTGTTTCCCCCGCCTCCCTCCACCTCTGTGCGATTATTTGAATCTTCCTCATACGAAGCCTCCACCCTGTTTCACCTCTCTGCTTCCTTCCTCCACCTTCTCTTCTTTTTTCCTCTTGGCAGGTCATGGCCAGTGTAATTGTGGCAGGTGTGACTGCAAGGAGGGATGGGCCGGAAAGAAGTGCGAGCATCCTCTGTCCTGCTCCCTGTCTCTGGAGAGCAGTGTGAAGAAGTGTCGCGGAACGTCCAATTTGCCCTGCTTCGGACGAGGTACCTGGTCTTCCCATTTGCTCCTGTTGCCATGGTTACTGCAGCAGGCCTGTACTCTGTCCTCACCTCTTGGTGTAAAATAGGCCATTTCCAGTGTTTCACATCTCTTAATCCATCCTTAAGAAGGATGTAAAGACACGTCTGATAGCATCTTTAAAGAAGCCGCGAACGGAAAAACAACCAAGCAGCGTGATTATTGTGTCGCACATATCATATACATGAATGCATATGCTGCTGTAAACGTGTTAGTGATCTGCTCTGGTATGTGCACTTGTGCTCATACATATGTATCATATATTCACATTTATGTGCCCGCGTGAGATTAAGGGGCACTGTTTGCCTGGATCAGTGTAAACTGAGCTCTCTCAATAGAACAAGCAGTAGGTCGGTGTGTCTAGATTTATTACAGTGCACTGTACGCTTCATTAGTGGCCCTGCTGGACAGAGGACTCTTGTTTTCTTGGGAGCCTCCAAATGTTAGGCCTAACACTAATCTTTGACTCAGATACTGAGTTAACACTGGAAAGCCGAACTAAGTACAAATGTCCAGGTTGTGCTTCGATTGTTGTCCCAGTCTCAGGCGCCCTTGAGCCAGTTGATTGATGACGGTAAGGTAACACTATGAAGACAGTGTTGTACGTTTTAGGGCTAGAGAGTCGAGACAGTCTGCAAAAGAAAACATGCTTCTAAATCTTAGATCTTTCTCTGTAGGAAGTATATCAAGAGGTCAAAGCTAGGTAACATTGGAGAAATTAACATAAGACAGCCACATGTTCTCATTGTGCCGGCGGATAGGCCAGCGTTTGATTTATTGATTGCTGGAAGAGAATTTCAATAAATAACTATTACAACATCAATGAGATAATAGATTTTAAAGGTCTTCAAGTGTTGCACTGCATGAATACGAGCTCGTATTAAATCAAGCATGTTGAACCCTTGACAAAACAAATCCACAAATCTGCGCTTTTCCCATCCAGCTGCTTGTAAATGTTTCATGGTGCATCGAGAAACACGTGAAACATTAACAGCACGGTTTTATGAAAAGACACTCACACACTCACAATCATAATATTATTAATGGAGCGGCGCCAAAACATTTTTGAATAGACGAGGAAAAAAAAATAACATGCATTCAGTCCATTAACTGCTCAACAGCTACGTCAAGTGACGGACAGTAATTAAGATTACACTGAACTACTTCAGATATACGCAGCCCAAAGCTTCTCAGCCAACAAAGGGAGGAACAAATTACTCACCTTGTGCAAAGCTGCACTGATTAATCTTTGTGAGCAGTGGACATAAACACCGCTGGCCACATCGACAGTATACTGCATTAAACAGAAATATCTGAGCCCAGAAATCCCAAAAAATCCAGAAGTAAAAGTAAAGTTTGGGTACTGATCTTCCAAAAGGAAGCAGATGAATGAATATGTGTGTTTCAGAAGAGGACAGGAAGATAACTCAATCTGGATGACAAAAATAAATAAATGTGCAAAGCTAAAGCCAACAATCAAACCGGAGAGGTCAGACGTGAGTTTGTTGATGTAGCTTTTGTGTGTGGACAGAATATCCAGCTAAAAAAATGACTTTTCTCAACTGATTTTGCTTGATAGTTCAGGAGGGATGTCATACTTTCAGAAACATGGCAGGTTTTGTCAGCTTGAAAACCAAACAGTGGAGTATTCACCGTGTAGACGAAAAACTGTCAGTCATCTGTTCAACAGTCTCCATAGATTTGCCAAACACAAAATCATGGCTTTCCCAGCCAGATACTGGTGTGGACTGTCACAGTTACAATGCACAATGGTCACGTTACTGTTGACACTGTTGCATTGTTCCAATGTACGCTCTGGCCATTTGTTAATAAGACAAACTGTCTTATAGCTGTGCACTGCTCAAGTCTTCTGAGGTATAGCTCGTGCGTGTATTTTACACTGATGCAGCAGCATTAATCCATCAGATTTACAGTATTCTGTGGGCCATTGTTCAGTGTAGCAGCTCCATTCATTCAGCTCGAAACAGTTTTCTGGGGAATACCTAGCACTGTCTGTACTGCAGGACGAGAGGACAATACGAAATAGTACAGTAAATCCTCCTGTATTCTGTCGGCCTCACCGTGATTCAACTTAATAACGTAGGCGGCGGTGAGCAATACTAAAAGGAGCGCAACCTGCTTGGTTTCAGGGCTCTGTCGATTTATCAGGGGTTAATGTGAAGTATTGATTTCCTGTTTCATTTGACTGCGAGGAAAGCCACCGGGGAATCCGCAGCCTTTCAGCCGTTGCTACGTTTCAAATGCAAAGAGAGGAGAGCGGACTAGAGCCGACTGTATGTTATTATAGTGGCCAGACGTCCCTCAAACACATGGATGGGAAAGCTACTGATTACATCAAGCACCTGAGGCACGCATATGGCAGGGCCATGGAGTTACCATGGAGACAACTACATCAACAAAGCAACACCACCATGAGCCAACAATGGAACAATGACAGCAGTGCGGTAAACAAAGCTCACATACTGTCGCTACACTACCTCGCTCAAGTGAACTCTACAAATGGAACCATTTTGAATCCATCAGCTGTTCATTACATATTGTGACTGTTCCATAACAGACTTTGGTTCTGACCACCTCAAACCAATTTCACAACAACAGGGTTGAGTGGGCATAGTGCCCCCCCCCCCTCACATAATGAGCCAGCAAAGATTAACTTGTGCTGGGGGAGTTAATTAGCTTTAATTCCTCCAGCAGTACCTTTAAATTATCTCCAATTGCTGCAACAAAATGGAACTTTAAATTACCCTGCGCAATAGAACAATTAATGGGATCCATAAATTCCTCCTTTTAAAAATGACTTTTTTTCCCCCTGTCTGCCACCGCGGTCCGTTCAGTGACAGTTTAAAGTGTACATTTAAACCACATGGCAGCGTTATATAAATAAATGCCCTGTGCATACATAAGGAACAGAATCTGATTAAATACAGGAGACATTGTTCTCTAACATTTCCACTGGCTGTTGAGGCCAACAATTAATCTATTACGTGTTGGCTGTGTGACATAAATTCTGCCCATTTCTCCTCCTCCATTATTATTCAGTACTATTCAGATAGACGGAGGAGGGTGCCTGTGTATACATGTATATACACATATATCTGATTGTTTAGTTGCGGTGTCTGTCTTTCAGCCTTTCATTTCACAAAGCTCCTCCAACGACTAAAAGTCAGACACAGATTTCTCTTGTCCAGCGGCTTCTCGTTTAGTCACTCAGCCGAGGCTAACATTAGCTCTAGTTTGCAGCAGTTTACTTCACTGTCCATCAGGAAACTCTGAAAAATCACAGAGGGTTGATGTGAGGCAGGCAGAGGACATCAGAGGGAAAGCAGAAAACATTTTCCCTGTGAAATAGCTCAAAATTCTGTAAAGCTTTACCGACTTTTCATGGGTTATCGTACCCAGAGCCCAAAGATACTCAGTGCAGATAGACTGGGAAAGACAGAGACATGTCAATGTAGCACCAAGATCTCTTATTTTATGGTCGCTTTAACAGTCAGAGGATGGCCACTGGGTTTAACTGATTGAAGATCACATTGATGAGAAACAAATGATTGTTCAGAGAGTGTTCATTGCCGGGCTGTGATGGATGGCAAAGGACGTGAAGAGGAAAGAAAAGGGAGAAAGAACACAATGAAGGGAGACAGGAAGCAGGGTGAGAGAGTTAGAGAGTGAGAGAGAGAAACTGTAGCAGACAGACGTAGAAAATCACTTAGGCATGGATGAATGCGGCTGGTAGAGATGGCAGCTTGAGCGGAAAAGCCTTGAAATTTAAAACAGCAGCTTCAGAGCTTTTCTCCCAGAGAGGTGGAGGAAAGACGCTTGCGGAGAGCACATTCTTTATACTGTGGTATTTCCTCAAGGAAACACCTGCTTTCGACATCTTTCTGCTGATTCTCGGGATTCCTCCTCTGCTTTCTGATGTGCGGCCTGTAGTAGACATTAACTACATTGGTAATATTTAATGGCACATACCTTTCGCATTACTGTACTCTAATACCTAACAGTTAAGGGGTAGTACTATGACTGTACTAAAACTGAAAATGGAAATATTTCCGCACAGGCTGAGTCATGACTTTAGCTTCTTACGCTGGCCCAGTGAAATGAGCTTCCATAATGGGACATGTGTCTGAGTAAAAATATAGTGGTGGGCGCTTATTATAAACTATACACAGCTGTAGAGATGTATTAGAGTTAAACACACACCTAATATGACATTGCTGTGAAAATGACACTCGGGCTAACAGTTAAGAGCAGTTTGATCATGGAAAGTGTCGGCTGGTCCCTCATAAACATTTCATTGGAGACATTTATGAACACATCCAGCATTAGTCATGAGAAGTGTTTCACAGGAAGAGAGAAGTAAAGGATGTGATTTATAAATATTCAAAGATCTTGTTCGTCATATATTTTCCAGAGGAGATGACAGTTAAAGGGACTTCTTTCATCGTCCATGCAACCAGACATTAAAACAATTTCTGGTACCAGAACCAAAAACCCTGATGACATTACTCGAGGTGCATTGCACTTTCCTAGTTACTGGATCTGGATGTATGTGATGATGGACAGTAATGATGTTTGTCTGTGTGCTAATGGTGGCATTTGTCCTGGAAAATCCTCTTTCTCTTTAGCAATGAATTGCTTGCCTGTGCGTCTAAATGGACTGATACCGTGGCCTACTAATATTGTGCATTTTACTGGATGTGTTTTAAACAACTATCATTCACTTAATGAGTCCTGATAGTGACGATACACCCGTTTTATAGGTGCTTCTCTTTGGGTGCTAATGGAATGCTTTCATACACCACAGGATGGGAGTCAGCACAGCGGGGGGGCATCATTAGACTGGATTTATTTTATCTGATGTGAACTCATTGCAGCCATTGCAGAAATGACAATGAAATCGAGTCAGAAGAGACGGTAAGCTGTGGTGATGAGAAGGCTGCTCGAGCGGTTTTAAGACTGCCAATACCCGGCGTTTGGTGAGAAACCTTCTGGAGTAGTTCTATGCAAATTCCAGGCTTGATCCTAGATGTGTTTTGTTTTAAGTAGTTCAGTGAATATCAGCGAGTGCATTTAGATTTTAAACTGCACCCTTTTTTATTTTTATTGACTCAGTGTTCTTTTTCTAGCCATAAAGAAATGCTAATGTAGATGCAGTGCAAAAGCAGTTTTGTGCCTGTGCAGGCTCCACGGTGAAAAGACTATCACGGCTGTGGTTGTGTTTGTCTAGATCAGCCGGTGCAGCACCATTTTGGTCCTCTTTTTGACATGAAAATGAGCATGCATTTCCACTGGGTTCAGACCACTTCACTGAAAATGCGACAAAACGTGACACAGTCTAGTCGGGGAGAGTTGTGCACACAGACAAATCACATAAATCATTGATTTTCTGTTGAATTTTGCAGCTCCCTCTTTGATCGGAAATTTCCCAAGCTCACATTTAAACGCACATGACTTAAAAACACGTGTGACAGTAACGATTGATCTGCGTCCACTGAAGAATGCATGACAGCTTTCCCTTTAGTTGATTAAGCCCTGTTTTAATCTGCTGTGCTTAATTTGAAGTCCTGAGAAACTGTGGCTGATTTGAACACATTGGAAACTTGAATTAAAACTGAATTCTGCCTCCTGGCTGTAAAATAACTACAGAAATGTTACGTTTGTGTACAGGAAGTGGGGAATGTTCTTCCAACAAACAAAGCTCCAAACAGCATTCTCTCTGAAAAATGAATATGTATTTTTATGTATGTTTTATGCACGTTCTTTCAGTATCATGAGAATTCAAATACAGACATCATCTGCCCTTCTGAACATGTTGAGCGCTGTATATTCATGGCTTGGGTGCATTGGGACTCTGTGTCTCATGCAAAAGAACCAATTTTCTCCCTGTCTGTCCGCTGCTTTTAAAAGGAGCGAGAAGAGCTGACTTGATTGACCATTACTCAAGCCTACCCTATCACTCCCTGATTAAGTATTCATCCATTTAACAACGTATTCATCCAGCTCTAGCCCCTCTCCAGTGTGTGCTGCACCGCACCGTGGCTGAGCTCGCACCTCTGCTCAGTAAAACGTCAAAAAATGAGTTTGCGCCTCCTTCACCTGCCGTGCATTTGCACATACATTTGAGCCTATACTTATACAGCCAAATGTCTCAGGCTGGTGTCTGCAGATGTGACATTGTCATTCAGGTGTTGTTCACCTTAGACAGGATTACAAATCAAACCTCGACACACACCACTGCACACATACACACAACGTGGCGTAGACGACCGGAGAGATAATCGATAAGGCAGGGGTGTTATGACATCACCAGTTGCTAGGGTAACTGAGTCCCCAGAGCAGATGGTGGTATGTTGTATGTGCAGCAGGAAGATAGGCTCCTAGTGGGTGTGTGTGTGTGGACATAAAGGCTGACAGTGATGTGACATGGACAACACATTAGGTGACGCTGTCAGTCGAGGCGCTGTCTTGTGAATTCATTCGGCTCTATTTATTGCCCCTAATTCCACTCAGTGAGTCATCAAAGGAAAGAGGCAGGTGCACACACATTATGGATATGTTTTATGTGTTATTTAGTTGCACTAAACACAAAATGTACCCTGCAGGGCCACAAACAAGGAAAACACTCAGAGTGAATAAGGATTGTGCAAAAAAAAAGAAAAAAAAGGACATACCCTGCTCAATAAAAACAGGAGAACAGAGAAGGAGAGCCACTCCGTATGCAGTTTTTTAACCATCTGTCTTCACTGAGCTGGGAAATTCCCTTTGTGCAATTATTTTTCATGGTAGGCAGCTTACCTGTTTGTAGCCCTTCTGGGTGTCTTTTGTCTGCAGCATCAGTGGATGGGAACATTTTACAGGCTTCAAACAGCGTGTGTCTCTCTGCTTTGTCAGTGGAGCACAGAGCACACAGGCAAATACATTACATTTCATGGACGTCGGCTTTCTATGATGCAGTGTTATTCTGTTTTTATATAAAAGCATACACTCTTTATTCATGGATTACATTTGATTTCATTATAGCAGAAAAAAAGTTAATTAATTGGAGATAAATGTGCAAGCACAGGCAAAAAAAATGACTGTGACTCGAATTTCTCACTGTAATCATCCTCAAATATGTGTGTGTGTGGCCTACGCCACTGCGCCCATAATTGATATCACTCTGAGCGGCCCGGTGAAATGATCAATGAGCAGGTATGCTGCACACCTCCAGTGATGGTTCAGAATAGATGATGTTTTTCTAATGAGTTTCACCATTAGCCAGCGTGCTCACTCAGTAAGTTCCCCTGTGGCCTTCTTCGTTGGCAGCTCGCTGATTGAAGTGGGATCGCAACATCTCAAGGTGTGCGTACGTGTGGGCGTGTAGCCCGTGCGAGTGTCTATTAGAGTGAGTGATTTACAAGACTTCCACGCGTGGCTGGAGGGAATGTTGTCAGGCAGATTAAGGCTAGTTTTAAAATCAGCTCGCCGCACATCTGCTCTGGGTATGAAAGCGACTTCCTTTGAAATTTCGGTTGAATAAAGTAAAAATGTCTCCTGCTGGACTCTGCTCAGTTGTGAGAAAACATCTCTGTCTTTGTAGGTCAGTGCCAGTGTGGACAGTGCACTTGCCACCCACCTGGGGACAACCGGGTGCACGGCAAAAACTGCGAGTGCGACGACCGCCAGTGCGAGGACCTCAGTGGAGAGGTCTGTGGAGGTGAGAGCACACACACACACACACACACACACACACACATTCACTCAATCTCTGTGTCCATTAAGGGCTGTTCAAGTTGCATGAGGGAATTGACAGAACATGGCAATAAAGGCAAGTCTGTGTTTCAACATGAGTGTTGAAGCTGTATGGAACAGAGGAGTGGGAGGCCTGTTTTCAGGAAAGTACTGTTCACTTTCAACAAAGACAATGAAACTGTGTGTACGGACAGATACATTCAGTCATGTGCAGATCTTTTAGAGTTTACAGATATCATCTAAAATACTGTTTATATACTGTTTATATAATGGTTTCTGCAGGTTTTGGCACAAATACAGTTCAGTAGTTAGAGAAATTCTTCCACTCCGGCGGCGGCTTCAGGTTCTTTTATTGAGGCTGCTGTCAGGGGAACATCTTTATTGCACCCGGCAGTGTAACCTGTGTCACCTGCTGCATGGTATCCTCTTGTGTATTACTGTCACTGTCACGTCCCCTTGACCCGCTCCCATGTAAGTCAAGAGCTGCTTTGCTTTCGCAAGACATTCTCAAACATCTGACATGGTGTCAAAGCGTTCCCTCCTCACACACTCTGCTCCGCAGACACATTGTTGGCAGCTGTGTTAATATTTTCTATGACTACTGTCACTCTTACATTTGTTTTTCTGTTGATATCCAACAGCATAAGTCGATTATGCAAATGACTGCATCTCACCAATGTGCATCTACTCATTCATCAGGTTAAAGCAAGCAGTTCGACTAAAACTTGGAATGTTCTTCGATTAATTTGTCATGTATAATCATTAAGAGCTATTATAGTGAAATATATTTCTGTGAGTTCCTACTGCACATTCTTAATGAAGAAAAATAAGTAAAACAACAATGATTTATTAATAACAAAGATAATAGCAATGTGTTTTCTATGTTGAGGAACATTGGCATGATTAAATTCAGCAAGTTTACTGTGACAATATTACAAATTCAAGAACAAAAACATTAGATGTACGTCTACCGGTGTGCCGGACACGCTTACACACGCACCACTCCTGTCCTAATTACCGCAAGAAAAAAAAAAGAAAAACTACACACATCTTGTGCAGCATGTGCACACATACACTCACCCACTTTGAAATGATGCCAGGAGCAGACGCTGAATTTGAAGATCAATACAGTGTGATCCTATCTGCTCTCTTTGATATCCACAGGCACAGCCCTCTAAAACCCTCCAGCTGAATTCGAGAGAAATTGCTCCAATTCTTTGAAGCTTCTATTCGAGGTCTGGGCGAAGTTTGTGCTCTTAATTTGAGCCGTTTAAGCACAAATGCTGTAATGGATAGATTGCACTAAAACATTAGAGGCTCAATTGGAATTGATATTTCCCTTTGCAGCAGCTGCTGCTACTTTGGGACAGAGACAGAGAGAGAATAGAAAGAGCAGATCGAGGTGCAGTAGAGGACTACTGTACTGTGAAAGAAAAGCAGGAACAAGCGGAGAAAAGTCATATTCTTCTACAAAAACCAGCAGTCTGAGGGAAATGCTGAAAATGCATCATTCATTCATTTTAAGGGCCTTTGTAGGAAGCATTATTCTGTTTGATTCTACACGTGCACACACGTTTTTATTGGTTTTAGTATTGTTAAATGACACACAGTGCTGTATATCTGTTGTAGTCAAGACAACCTAAATCAAAACCAAGACATGACCAAGACTTTCAGGGCTTGAGATGAAGTGAAGACCGAGACAAGGCAGGGTGAAACAGTGTCAAGACGTGAAGGAGAAACTACGGTAGCTGCAAAATGCACGATGGTTTGTCCATTCTGGGCTACTGTAGAAACATGGCAGACGCCATGGAGGAGGACCTGCGGGGTCTGATGAGATTAAAAGTTCCAAGGCAGCAAAGACATTCTTATTTTCAGGTGATTATACACTAATACAAACACATTTATGCATATTATGTTCCAAGCCCTCAGTCTTGATACACTGTGATCCGTGCAGTTTTCCAAAGAGTACACAGAGTGCAGATTTTCTCAAACCTCCCCAACAACAATGAGCAGCATCTCTCTCACAGGTGCTCACTTCACTCTCAGACATTTGTGTTGATTCTTAAATTTACATGCAGTCTGTCTGTTTCCTTTCATCCAGCTTCCATACAGATACGCTTGTGTAAGCGCCTCCCTCTGAGTGGGGCTTTTTAATGTTGTTTTGGTCGACTGTGCCACTTTGTATCAGTGGTGCATTGCAGCATCTGAGAGTAAATTTTCTCCTTTAAAGGGGGGGATGCAGTATTTATGTGAATGGATTACTGGGGCTCATTGCGTGCTGGGCTATCCAGAGACAATTCTTCACAATGTGTCCTGGGAGAGGCTGTCTGAGCACCAAACACCAACGCTACACACACACACACACAGACATGCTGTCAGGCTGACAATTAAGTCTGTATACACAGAGGCCTGTGGAAGTTATTGGGTTGTTCTTTTTTTGCAAAGGTACTTTAAGTGGAGAGTGGGGATCAAACAGAAAGTAGCTTCATGGCGAGGGGGCTGTAAGAAAACTTCCCAATCCAGGGTACAGTTCTGTCACTGCCCCTTGGATGTTTGGGCCTCACTGCAGACGACAGAGAGGAGAGAAATGAGGCATGTAATTCAGTCCTTCAGTGTCAACCAGCTTGTCAGTCAGCTCAGTCCATGCATTATTCTCAGAGGTTTTCTCTAAACACAAAGAACAACTGGAGAGAGACAGAACATCCACTCAGATTAAAACCGAAGATCTCGTTCTTTAGGCGTCACACAGCACTGAGTGACAGATGCATGATGTGGATTAGGAATATAGACCACTATCCGTTAAATTTGGGTCTAATTATGTTGAACAGATTATAGTTCATGTGAGGTGTCGATGTCTGTTTTCCACTTGAGCATTATTAAGTCCCAAAGCTGGTGTACAGTAATCAGAGCTTCCGAAATATCAGAATTACACAGACATAATTATGACTTAGATGTTGACACGGATGATATTTAAAAGTCTGAAACTGGTTATTATGTTAACCCCCACAGGACATGAGCATGTGTTTAGCCAGATTGCTGCCTGATGAATATCAGGCAAGGCTCTGGCTCTGCTTTCTCCAGGACCTGACGGGTCACAGCAGGTAAAACACAGATATAATCTTCATGCTTTTCTATTTACGAGACATGCAAGTGAGTCACCGTGTTTAATACCAGGACCCTGGAAGCAGCAGTCATTATTCATTCAGTCAGTCCAGCATGTCTTATGCTGAAATGTTTATTGAAGCTTGATCAACCACTCCATGTGCATAAGTGGTCATATTCAATGCATCTGCAGTGTAAGGTATTTTACATGTTAGTCATTAGTCTACAGACAAAGACAGATGTTCGTCCTTTTAGTGGTCCGACATTGTTATCTCGCTTCTATGTTACGTACGTCCTCTGACCTCAGTTACCATAGTAATGCTCAGGATCATGATCAGCCTACCAACCTAAGATTTAACACTGTATATACACATACATATACAAAATAGTGGAGTTAATGCATGGCTTCCATTATTTACGTGGCTTTTACTAGTGATCTGTGACCATTCAGTGACCAGGCAATGAACAAAAGAAGCATTTCTCTGAGCTTGACGTGTGAAATCATGAAGGTAACGGTCCTAAACTGGGACACACACTACAAAAATCTGCTTCTTGTCAAGTACTTTTTGTTAATAATTGAGAGATTTGGTCATAAGAAGTTAAAAAAGTGTTTTGAATTATAAATATTTCAGTTTCTTTCTGTTCAGTTTTGTCTGTTTCAGCTTTTTTCTTAAATAAAGTTTAGTTTTTTTTTTTATTCTAGTGCTATTGGAACTATTTTATATCTACTGGAAACCTTGTTTTAAGGTCATCAGTTCCACGTCAATCAGTTTCTTCTCTTCTTCACATTGCTCAGTCAGTTCCATTCTTTCTCTGTGTCACTGAACTCTAACCTCCAACACACGCTCCCTGCATACAATACAGATCGTTGCTGGGTTAATACCAGATTCACCACCACCACCTCCTCTTCTCCAAGTCCATCTCAAAACGCTATAGCACAAAGCGTGCTCTGTGAAAGGCAGGTGCAGGCTAATTGAATGAGGGCTAGGTTGCTGTTCCTCCAAAGCAATTAACCGCTCTCCCAGACTGGCTGATTGAGGCAGCCATGCATGGCCTGCCATAGCTGCCACTCCACTCCACTCCAGCTGAGACAGAAAGCTGGCTAACTTTCATTTAGAACCTCGCAACAACATCACCACACACACACATTGTCAATACACCACCTGGCTGCCTCTAGCCTTCATGCTAAGATATGCTAATTGGTCTATTTACATCATTTTCAGGATGCATATCGAGTTCCAGTGCTAATCTGGTACTGATTCCTGACTGGAAAATGCTGAAATATCGATAATCTTGTGGACAACGGTTGAATATTTTCACATTTCTGTCATTTCTTTATTTCTGGTGCCAAATAACTGTTAAACTGTGCACCTGCGCTAAATGCCGAAGCTTAAAAGCTAAGTGAATCTTACAGTCTCTGTATTCAGTTGTAGTTGTTCAGTTGTTGAGTCTTAAGCTCAACAGACGAGACGAGGTGTTAAATCTCAGCCGAAGATCTAAACTGAATCGAACAGCTGATTGATTGGATCAATACAGCCCGGCATCAAACAATTTCCCCCGGCTCAGCGTGGATTAGCGGTGACGAAAATGATGGAAAAACGCTCTGCTCGTTACCACCTCTTCAACCTGGCAGCTAGTAACCAGATGTGAACACAAAGGAATCAATCAATGATGCAACTGCCTCTACATGATGTGATTTGTATTGAAGTCAGCGCGTTGCGAGTGATCCAAGAGGTTCTGCTGGAGATGAAGGAGGGCATAAGTGAATGTGTGTGTGTGTGTATGCGTGTGCTTGTTAAAACCACGGTGATGCTGTCGCCTATTAAGACATCCCAGCACCCAACTGCGTCTTTCAACCAATTAAACGTCGCTGGTTTCTTGTGTGTTAACGTGTTTTTGTCTGCCATTGCCTTTCTTTGTTTTTCATCTCTCTCTCTGTCTCTGAAGAGCTGGAGATCTATTAAAGGACAGGACAAGACCAGTAATGACAGTTCCTTTCATGTCCCCAGGGGAAATACAATAAGCCTGCTGCGTCTCTCTCGTCTTCCTGTGGCTCTGTCTCCTTGTACTGCCTATTACTGTCAGTGTCTGCACTGTCAACTTTCTGTGTTTATATGTTTTATTGTTTCCTTTTGCTGTCCGATAGCTCTTCTCTTGCCTTCTCACTCTGATCTTTAAATGCTTTATTTATAATTATTTTGCCGCTATCCGTCCTACTTTCTCATGGCCATGCTCCATATTGTGTCTCCTTTAAATGAAGGCCCTTCTGCCCTCCACCGCCAGGTCACGGTTACTGTTCATGTGGACGCTGCATCTGCGAGGAGGGCTGGTTCGGGAAGCTGTGCCACTTCCCCAGGTCTTGTGATATGAGCGACGCCCAGAGCAAGGAGCTTTGCGAGACCTCCGACGGAGTCATGTGCAGTGGAAAAGGTGAACGAGCTGTTTTTTAGTACGACTAGGTAAAATAATCCATGAAAGTCACTTTTTGGCAGTTAATTGCAGTTGATCTCTCATAGATGAGAGAACCAAAAATCGCCCACTGAGATCTAAAATTAATTCTTAATGATGTTTGAAACAAGGGCAGGGAAAGAAAGACTAGAGAAGAGCCGTAGTAGAAAACAAGAAGAAGACATCGTAGTTATAGAAGCTCAGGCATTTCTAATAGATTTTATTTGAATGTTCTCTTCAAAACTTTAATTTCCCCCTTCAGTCCTTTGTCAGTAGGACTTCTCTGTCACCAGTTGTCTTCACAGGAAGTGAGAACATTTCTTGAATGTTCCCTTTCCTGTTCCCTTCACGAGTTACCTCAGCTCTTTCCTCATTTTACCAAACTCTTTTTGGAATATTGATGAAAAGCCCCTGAAATAGCAGAGTCACGATACCAAGTGTCATTGGTAATACCTGTTGTGTTGTGTTTACCTACGTGACAACAATCCTTCATGAATCAGCTGAAAAAAATGACAGATATCTACTCATTTCTTCCTTGCCTGATCACTCCATTCGCAGCCTGTTCACCCTGTTGCCATGTGGCAAGCAACACACAGTATCCGCTGCCATACCACCACCAGACTACAGAGCAGCTTCTTTGTCTCAAGCTGTGAGAATCCTCGATTCTTCCTCCTCATTCCACCAGAAAACACTGTTTTCATTGTGTAGTGCAAAGGGAAATGAAGCTTGAATCTTGAACCTCTTAAAGTTTAAATTAAAAGTTACAGTACGTGGAAATCGTGTTGAGATCTTTGTCAAGCTCAATAAAAAGAAGAAAAACTTAACTTGGCCTTACAACAGATCTTACAAGATTAACATCAAATTCCCACTTGCAAACCTGCAGTTGTGTTTCCCTGTCTCTGTTCACACCTTGTTCTTTAATGACTGAAGCAATTATCTGGACGAGATTTACTTTTATCTCCATTTATGTTGCACTATTTTACCCAGAAACTATTTAACAAGAAGAAGAACCAGCTCATCGAAAAACTGCAGCGTTAACTGATAATAAAGAATAATCAATTAGTTGTAGCCCTATGTAGCTGCCTGTCAGCTGCATTCTATACATTTATAATGAAGCTCTGTACATTGTCACTACGCCGTTTGTATCATTAGGCGGCAAATGACACCACACAACAGGATTCCCTCTCCGTTGTGCAGTGTGGAAGCCGCAGAAATAGGCCGACTGCAGTGGGTCCAGCCCTGCAGAGCCGAGCAGGGTGTGAAAATGAAGATGAGCGTGTTCATTCTCCACACTCCGCTACATTCAGACACCAGAACAATCTTCCCTCAGCTCCTCCCCTTGTCTCACCTCACTCTTATCTGTTTCATTTTCTCTCCCCGTTCCCTCACTCCATCTGCTTTCTCTCTGTCCGCCTCCACCTCTCATAGCGAGTTCCTGCAACCTGCTGTACGTTGATAGACATTGTGGAGATAGAAAACACAGCTGCTGGACCTCTGCGTGTGAGCTTTGGTGAAAAAATGAAGCAGACAGCAGTAGATTTGTTTCCCTCTACCGATCCTTAATACCTTATTATCCTGCTGCCCTTCAGAAAGAGAGGAACAGACACTGGTGGGGGAGTGAGGAAATTTAAAGTGTGGGTGGATTGGTTTCCTGGTGGCAAAAGTATATTAGTAGCTGTTTCTCCAGGGAACATCTCATATCCACTCTGCCCAACACTATTAATCTTCTGTGTAAAATAAAGAATTTACAGGAAATAACACAAACAGCAGAAACACAAGGGTACGGCGTTAAAAAGAAATACAAATTATACACTGTCAAAATGTGACTCGGCTTGCATGAGGAAATTGTGATGTTAAAGCAGCAACAAGGAATTTTCATTTCTCATTCTGGCGGCCCCGGCAGACAAAGCAGAACTGCTTCTACCTCTTTGTTGGTTCATTTTAAGGGGAACCTGACCGAATCCGACCCGGTGGACATTTAGAATAACTATGTAGGAATAGGCAATCATCTCATTCAAGGTGTTGTTTTTGTAGGTCATACAGAGGCATCCATATTAAACTGAGACTGTTTCATAACCTGTTCTACATTGAGTTAACAGTTGAGGGTGTGTGTGTGTGTGTGTGTTGCAGGTTCCTGTCACTGTGGCCAATGTATCTGCTCGCCCCAAGAGTGGTGGGTGTCTGGAGACTACTGTGAGTGTGATGACCGGGATTGTGACAAACATGACGGCCTCATCTGCACAGGTAGAGTTGGAAACACACACACACACTTACACACACACTGGAGGAGAACCTCCTCAAACTTTGTTCAAGAAATAGAGACCCTATCTGAAGGATCATAGGATAATAATAATAATAATAATAAGATCGGATCCAAAATGCAATCAGCAGCATGATGAATGAGCAGTTAGCGAGCAGCTGGAGTTGAAAACAGCAACAATATTACAATAATGACGCCCCAGAACCAAAAGTACAAGAATTATTGTGCATCCTAAATTATTTTAGTGCTTATTTAGATACAAATTACACAAATTTCCATCTGCACCGCTGTACAAACAAGAAAAGCACCAACTGAGTGAGAGACAGACAGTCAGGGGACGGTGTACATTTGTACTATGTACATTTACTCAAGTATTGTACTGTATTGTACTTGAGTACAATTTTTGTACCACCTGATCAGAGGTGATAGATACTGAGCGCGCTCAGATCCAGTTGGATTTCAGACATATTGGCAAACAGACCCAAGACCTCTGGTGGTATAACAGGACTCAACCAGACTCGCCTGAGTATAATTTACAGCTCCTCTGACTCAAATAGGTCTCGGTTACTCAGAACTGAGTAGACCTGTGAAGATCTTTAACACACACACACACACACCATCGCATCTGTAGATTTTGTACCAATAATTCATGTGAGCGGTTATGGCTGCGACACACACACACACATATACACACATATTTTCAGTGCATCCACAGGAGCCGTCTTCTCCCCACTGATAATGGAAATCTCAGTACATGTTTAGAATTATTTTTTGCCCCGGGGCCTGTCAAGATCTGGACAGCTGTTCAGAAGTGTTTCTCATCATGACTCCATGACTCCAAATGTCAGCCTTAATGTCATTCAAATGAGCATCAGTGCTTCCAGATGCAGGCGCACGTTGTTTAAAAATCGTGGAAAAACTGCGAGCGAACAGAGAAAATGTATGGCGGTGTCTGTTAAATGTCCCCGATTACCATATTACAGACTGGAGTACATGTATGCGAAAATTACCATATACATTCAAATGATCATAATGCAGTGGTGTTTTACATGAAAAGGCAATTCCTGAATATGGAGGTAGGAGCAGAGATGGAGCCGTTAGCAGTAAAAAGGAAAATGTTTGGCTAGTTAGTCAACAGATGACTGCATCTGGAGATTTCATGGACCCTTAAACACTCTGGGTAAAATCAGCGTATTAGGAATGATTGCTGGTTCATTTTCATGCACCGAATATGATCATTTGTCTGTTTTCAACACAGGTACAAATGCTTAACATTTTGTCTCCATCTAATCGTGATCATCAGGGGGCATTCATCAATCTGAGGACTGTTACAGTTAGTCTCACCGATACAGACAAACAACGCTGCCAGTTCTTAAATCAAACATGTTTCTCCAAACACTCTGGAGTCCATGAAGCAGAAACACAGAGCCTGGTGGTGCCACTATTCTCCATTTTTCCTACAAGAACATCCAAACCAAGTGAGAACATCTTACTCGGCGCTGCCTCTATATCTAGAGCTCTTGTTTCTTCGTGCCACACAGCTTCATTGTTGTCAAAAGCTATTAAAAGCATAAGTAAGCCTCTCAATGGGTGACATGTTTCATCCTCACAAACATGGACGACGCAGTTTATTTTTAGTCCCACATACACCACATGAACAGTAGAAGTACCTGCATGTTTTACATGAGTAAAAATAGCAATATCATGTCAACAGCACTGATCCATCTCAGTGTTACATTATTATTCATGGATTACAGTATTTTTGTGTCTATTAAAGTCTGTGTAAAGGCAGTTCATTCAAAGTACATTAAATATGTTGGAAAATAGTTACGTGAAAAGACTTTGAACGATATATCGCTGAAATGTGGAGTCAGAGGTTCAAACAGTTTTCAGGATTTTGTGGGCGGTCCTTAAAGGGCGGCTCGAGTCCTGGAGCTAAGAGTTCATTTTTACCTGATTTTAACATCTGATTTCATAAACTTGTCGATATTTTATATATATGCTGTTTAATATTCAATACATCACATTTTATAAACTGAATCTGCAAAGTAACCTGAACTGTAGCTGCAAAATACTATATAAAATAACATAAAACTCAAATACTAGTGGAGGAAAAGTACCTCACAATTGTACTTAGTTCCAAAACTAGTTGTGAGTTGTGAGTTGTGATAAATGTGTCCACAGATGAAAATAGTCTCCATCATTTGCACCCTTTACTCCTGTTTGTGCAACGTTTGCTAAATGTTATCCAGCTGTATCAGGAAATGATTTAGCGTTACAAAAAACCTGAAACTGTATATCGGGAAAAGATGTGCATCGGGAACGGGAACAAATGGCCCTGTGGTCGGAGTGTGGTAAGGAAGTTGGAAAGTTTTGAGAGACAGATGAAAGCATTGTTGGTTTTGGTCTTTTCATGTGATTTATTGTCAATAAGAAGAGAAGTAGAACCAGATTATGCTTTGATCAGAGGGACGACTGTCTAGTCTACAACCCAGTTTCAGCAGATCAACAAGCACATCGGTCATTTCTGTGAGAAATCACATGCTGACTCCTCATGCTCAGTCCTTTTAGATTATATCCTCCCTTTGCTACCCATCTCATCTACTTACCCATCTCTGCTGCCTTCTGTCTTTTCATTATTTTACCCTCCTCCTCGTTTCCCTCCTCACAATCCTCCCTCCTCTTCTGTCCCCAGTGATACTTTGCAGTAGATGTGTCTTTTCAGCTGTGACAGGAGGCCAGCAGTAGGAGCTCTCCTAACCTCGGCATCTTCTTGTCTGACAGCTCGGGGAGCTTGTGATGAGTCAGGGGCAACTGGATTATAACACAGTGGGATAACATCCTACTCTCAGTGTCTTCATACCTGAATGAAAGAGTAGGTTGTGTGTCAGTGCATCTCAAAACAACCAATACAATCATGTTCCTGATGTGCACCCCCCCTCCCCTATTGGTTAGATAGTTCTTCCAAGTGCAGGTTGGATAGGACTGCACAAGATGGTACTTAAACTTGTGAAGCCTCGTGCTGAAGTCAGTTGGAGTACACTGCTTCACCCACAAACCCTGAAGGACCCTCAGCTCAGAGATATTGGTTTATATGTTGTACATGTTGTGAGTTTCCGGAGAGCACGGTCGGACTTCACTGTGTCACCACAAAAACCCACAAAAAGATGAATCAGATTTGGGGATATCTGAGCTGTAAACGAATGTGACGGATATCCAGGAGGTTCACTTTTAATTAAATCAGAGTTTCCGTCCTCCGTGTGGGCAAAATCAGTGGAAAACTGTCCTGAGCGGCGTAACCAGCCTCCGGCCCCATCCCCCACCTGTGTCGCACCCAGGGAAGCAGGGTGTGAAAAGAGGAACCTTGTTAAAGGTCAGGCATGATGGCACAGCTCTCAATTCACAGCTTTTCTTCTCACATCTCCTCACAGGGAATGGGCTGTGCAATTGTGGCAACTGTGAGTGCTGGGACGGCTGGACAGGGAACGCTTGCGAAATCTGGGTAGGAGCAGAGTACTGAGGGAGGAGGAGGAGGACGAGGAGGAGGAGGACACTGGTGTTAAGAGACAGAGAAGGCCTGGCTGCCCGGAGCGACCAGAGAACAGGCTGGTAAAAAAACACCACGGCCTGGAAAAACCACGGGAGGAGGGAGAGGACGAAACTAAACATGGATGTAATTCTGCATATCATTAACAGCAATCTTTTATTGTACTGGTTACAAATTATACGTATAAAACCGGGTGTTGTAGGTGTAAAAGAAACATAAACATATTACCATGTAAACACTTTCCAGATCAGCTTTATGTATTTTTTTTTAATAATGTAGGAATGCTTACATATTCCAGATGGCTACACATGATAGGATGCAGGTACATGACAAATCCACATGGAAAGAGAAGACACTTTTAGAATAAGCAGCAGGATAATGTCGTTAACTGGTACAAAGTGGTGTGTGTTGCTCCCAAACTGGACTGAAAGTTCACTCGGAAAAGCTCAAGGCATTTACTGTTTGAGGTTTTTATTTCTTTTTAATAATAAAACATTAAATGTGCCGCATGACACAACATTTGCATGGAAAACAATGCGAAGACCTTAATCATACATGGTTACAAATTTGTTATAACATGACATAACTCCAGTGGGCATACTTGCAATGGTATATATATATTTTTTTCTTGAAAATAAATCATCTTAATAGTGCCTATTCTTCTCCAGCGGAAAATCAAACCAAACAATCTTCTGTGAAACCCACGCTGTACTTGGAGGGTACGTGACGGACATTTCTCACTCAACTCATACTAGTGATAAGGTTAAATTCTAAAAGTGGAGGAAACAAAGAGAGGGCATACATAGTTCAGTTGTGGCATGCTGGATGTCCATGTCACTTCAAAAGGTGGCATCAGGGGATGAGAGCTGCATTGACACAAGAGCTCAGTCACCACTTGAAAAGAGGACCGATAAGAAGTCACAAAGAAAATTTAATGTAAATTCTACTTTGGCCTTTTTTCATGCTTAAACTAGCCAACCCCTCTGTTTTCTTTGTCCCATCAAAAAATGACAGGTGCAATAATATACTGCACACTATATTGCATTAAGTATGTTACTGACATTACAGTACACCTTTATATAAATATTTTATTCAATATGTTGTATATGTGTATACAACAAACACAAACTGTATAGTGTAGACAAACTCGTTGCATATATGTATGTAAAATTAGCGGTACATACCAACAGTTCTTGATAGACATAGCCTACTACATGCAGTTCATCAATGCCATCCTCTCCCCATGCAACAGATGGGACAACGTACAAAATAAGAGGTTGAAAACAGAAGCGACAAAGTAACTAAGTTTGCTAGAATATCTTTGTAACACATCCGAAGAGAGGTGGAACAAAGCATAAGTGATCGGGATCAGGAGACAACATCACACGCGACCCGTATACGAGAGAAAAAAATGAAGACAAACGGACAAAATAAATTAATTAAAAAAACAAAGTGGCTACAGAGATCGAAAAAACAGAGATGTACATTTACACACCGGTCATTTACAAAAATAAAGTCAGCCTTAGAGGAGCCAGTTAACTGGACTGCAGAGCTGGAGCAGTGGCCAGCCCAGCATGTAGAGTTTGTAAAAGTGGATGATGATTGGCTGTAATGAGGACAGAACATCAGCCCCCAAATACAACTACAGTGGTTTCCAGCTCCTGTGTGTGTGTGTGTGTGTGTGTGTGTGTGTGTGTAGAGTACGCCACTAGCATCGACAGCTTTGTACAGACAAATATTGAACTTTAAATAATGTGCTTTGATGTGCTGTAATAAGAAATGCTCGTGTGTAATCTCAATAAAACTAAAATCATATTTACCAAATCAACTTCTTAATATAGTTGCAGTTTCAGCAGCACACAGCAGCGACGATCTACTCAATATTCTAAATCTTATCTAACAAAACTATCAGGAAAAAATCATTAAAGCAAGACAAATGTTATAAATCGATCGATCAGGTAGAGCTTTGATAAAACCGCTAACAGTCGTGATGAGAACAGAAAGTGCGGTGGGGGTTACCTTCAGATTAGCCGTGAGTGTGCTGTAACCTACGTCCACGCCCGTTCAACTCCCACACCAAACGTCAGTGCTCTTCAGCTTAACACGGAGTGAAGAACGATACCCATACCTTGTTCCTTATAGAAAATACATGCATGTGATTAATTCAAGGTATGCGTATTTCTTCAAAATGACATCAGTCGAGACCTTCGGGGGGTCTGAGCGGGGTTGATTCTTTTTCCGACAGGACAAATGCTATCACAGTGAAAGCTTCGATGGATCAGAATCAGAGAGAGAGAGTCAGGGTTTGTCTTTTTCTTTGTGTGTGTGTGTGTGTTAAAGAATCAGTTCTTCTCGGGATGAAAAAAGACTTTGGTCATTTCAAAACGGATATATCTGGGTGTGTGTGTGTGTGTCTGCATTTTTTTTTGTTGTTTCTTTTGTTTTTAAATGGATAATGCTACGTCGTGTCCTCTACATGGATGTATCGGGTGGGTGAGGCACCTTTTTTGGCCCAGTGGGGACTGGGAACCTGTTTTTGCATGCCGGGAATCAAGGTCCAAACAGGCACGTGATAGGCCAAGATGATCAGTACTGGACTCTGCATGCTGAGCTAGGAGACAAATCCTCTCATAATAATAATAACAATAATAATAATAATATCTAGTCATTTAAAAAGTTATGATTTTTTTATAGTCATTTTCCCTAAGTTTTATACAGTGAAAATGTTACAATACAAGCCATCTCTTGTATAACTGCTGCAAGAAGAGAGAACACAATATTAACCTTGCCCATGCTTTAGTTTGCTGAACCAAATAGGGATGCAGCCAGTATAAATGTCGCCTACTGGTATTTCAGCCATGTTGTTTTCTGGCTTTAAAGTAGACGCTGCCATCGTAAGATGGCTGCCAGTGCTGCAGTTATAGACCATCTGGGTCAAAGCCACAAGCCTTGCCTCGTAGTCCAAAGAAGTCAGTGAGTGAGGGACAGAGGCCTACAAGGCCTAGAGATATTCCTAGAGCCCACGCTCTGAAATAAGATTAAAGAAAAATAGACTTCAGGTTTTTCTATTTACCAGAGAAGGCGGACTGAACCGCTGGTGGGACTTAGATAGTGATATGTATACACCATTCCTTACAGCGCTCTCCCACCCACACACACACACATCTGTTCAGAAATGTGTGTGTGTGTGTGTGTGTGTTTTGTATGTGTGTAGGGAGCTCCTCGCATTGATTGCAGTGGCGGTAATTAGCACTTCATCAACTATGATTGCAGGAGCTATCTGCCAGCCTCCAGTGTGTTTTTATTATCAGCCTGTAAAAAGCAACATCTCTGATTTTTACTCACTAACTTTGCATGTCTGTGTGTGTGTGTGTGTGTGTGTGTGTGTGTGTGCATTGTAGACAAGAAGAAAATTTGGATTGTTGTCGTGTTTTTCTTAAACATGTTTGTTTTTTTTATGCCACATCTGTGTGAATGTGTTTCTTAGAAAATCACACAACTCCCCTGCAAAATGTTTTTATCTTTTCTACGTTACTTGTCAAAGAGAAAAGTGTGTGACTAGAGATAGAAAGAGAGGGACAGGGGAACATACTCGTAAAAAATAGAGGACGACAGTCCAAATATTTACTCTATCTATACAGTCTCTATCCCAGAACATAGCTGGTGAACTGTGGTATAGAAAATAGATCTGATGGTACACAGACTCTGCTGCAACAGGGCATTACAGAGAGAGAGGGGAGGGCAGGGGAGGGGGTTTCTTGAATGAACTGTCAGCAAGCAAAGGACCACGAGCGTGGTCGTGAAACACGCGTTATTCACATGAATTCTCACAGTTTCGGAGCGATCTGAAGGCATTCCATAAATCAGAGGTCCTCTTTCTCCTCCTGTGCTGGAGAAACTCAGCCGCCTCAGAATCCCATCAATCCACGGTGAGACAGCTGGAGAAAGGGAGGACGAGGCGGAGGACGAGGAGGGAGGAGCGAGAGAAATGAGGAAAGGGAGGGAGGGAGGAATCGCCTGGATCTGATCCACAGAAGAAAGGGGAGTCTGGAGTCTAGTCGGGGGGGGAAAAGCCCTGCCTCCGTCGCGTTCCCCTCCCCTCCTCCTCCACACACACACACACACACACACACACACACACACTGGGCACTGGTCAGGTGTGGCTATGTGGTGGGCTTGTCGGGCTTGCTGACAGGTTTACCTCCGTTCATCACCGCCGGCTCACTTGTGCTTTTACTGGGAGGTACCGCCGCCTTGGGCACCGTCTCTCCAACATCATGCAACGATGGCTCTCTGTACATGGCGACTGGAGGAGCAGACGATGGGGAAAGAAAGAGGAGAGACAAGGAGGAAGCCGTTAGCAAGCGCTCCTTCCTGCACTGAGTTTACCTGTCTAGGATTATTTAAGGCGCATACATCCCCTAACTATACATGTTGTTTCTTGCTTTTAAAACTTTTTACAGACAAAAAACCTACAATAAAGACACTCTACAATTTACAGATGGGAAAAAAAGCAGATACATTTTTTGCCTATGGGCTTCATGCTACATCCTGACTTGCTTCTGTCTCCTTCGGGGCTGATTCTGTATCTAAGCACACACTCTTCAAAAAAAAAAAACACACAGCAAAAAGTGTCTTATTATCCTCCACTTTACACCCACTAGACTACAGCTGTCTTGACAGGATACTTCAACTTGATTCCGTGTTTAAGTGATAGGAAGCAATCAGGCTGGTGGCTGACGAGTGATGGTGGCATCAACATTTTCATACTGCGCTCACAGCTGTCCAGCCTCCTACACTGTGTGCTTACCGCAGCAAAACGGTGAATCAGGACATAAATAAAAGTCAAACAGATATTTCGCATAGTTGTCAGGGTAGGATCGTGTCCTACAGTATGGGACATCTGTCGTGTAGCGTGACAAGCGTAGCCGTGCCCCATTGTTTTCAGTTTTTGATCCAGATACATTCAGATTTATTTATGTCTTCATGTTTCTGGCTGCAGAGAGATCATATCTTTTACAGTAACAAGGTCTCTTGCAGTGTTGACAAGCTAAAAAAAAAAAAAACTGCTTCAGGTAATAGAAAGTGAAGAGAAAATTGGGAGCAAATGCTAATTATGCCCCTCGAGTCCCCTTAAATGAGTAAAAACAAAACAGAAAATGTGTTTTTACACTGTAATTTTTCTGTTATGATTTCTTAAGTCTGACTTTCAAACCTCTTTTAAAGGTCAGCTCACTCAAAATGTTAAATCTGATAAAAATCCCTTCAGCTGTAACTACCCAAACACATTCAGCTTCAGCTTTTTTGCCAAAAATATGAGAAATCCATCGCAGAGAGTTCTGCTGCCGCCCCAACATGATTTGCTGTGCAGAACTTTCGGAGGTGGATATTTCAAAACCTCTGCACATAAACATGAAACTGACAAAATATCTTATTGATTGTGATCTGACCTTTTCCAGAATTAAATGACAATATCAAATATACTTCTTGATGTCCACAGATCCTAACGTGTTCGTTCTTCTCTCTTCTTTCCTGTGAATGTATCCTTTGATTTTTAAAGGGTATTCCCTCAAAAAGCTGTGGGCACTGTAGTCTTCAGCAAATTATACTCAAACAGGAATAGAGCGCAGATGTTTAGACCTATTTACACCTGCGTATTAATACACAATTGGTACTCTAGTGAGTATTTATCCCAGCAGGATGGTGTACGTGGGATTGATAAACTACGGTGCCCATGTTCATCGTAATGAAGAAACATATCACCCGATGCAGCTCCGGTATGGCTCACTAATGAGTTTTTAACAGATTCTGGAAACAGTGGAGCTCTGAGGCACAGACGTGTCTGAATAATAATTGTTGATGAAAAAAGCATAAAACATCACAGCACCCATCGTGATTCTTCACATCTTTTTAAGGAGCCCTGCAGATTAGCTTCAGCTACCACATCAGGAATAAATCGTCAACCAACGCTAAACCTCTGAAATTAAAGAGTGTCTGTCACAGTAAATACCTTCTAATGGCTTGGGCAGGAAGTGAGCAGCTGGTTTTGTTTTTTTCACTCGGTTCCCCTTCATGGCTTGGCCCTCTTTATTGAGCCCTAGGAACCAAGCTCTCCCCGACTCCTGTTGTCTGTACAACATGGATGAGTAGATCACATAGTAGTTCTCAAACACCGACTCTTTGAACTTGCATTCTGCTGTAAAGAGTTCCTGCAGAGACAGACACAAGCACGACAGAGAGTGTATTAGAAAATGGGTCTTTCAAACCAAAAGCAATACATGGAAGATATCATTTGAATATAACATGAGAAAGACATTCCAGTGGACTCAAATTAATAATTCATGGTTCATATTATATAAGAATGAAACAGCTGTCAGATTCATAATTTATTTTTTTATCTTTTATGGAGGTCACCCGGACAAATGCCACCTTTATTCCGCGCTCACAATGTACAGAATAATGTTATGGCAGGCGTGGAAACTGCCTCGCCAGGTGAAATGGACTTCATACTTCCACCTGTCGTGAAAAGGGCCATCTCGCTATAATCAGGTCCGATTCAAGCCGAGCCTAATGACCCGCTCTGATGAAATGCAACTCTCATTCCGTCCTTGGCCTCAACCTTGACATGAGATGTAGGAGGACTCGTTTAGTCAATTAGCTCATGTTCCCGCCGGTAAGTATATATTGTTCAGCATTGACCTCCCCACCTCGGCACTGGAAATATCAGCCCATTTCCCCAGATGTCTAGCCAGACACTCCTGGCCTGTTCCTCAACTTCTTCCTAATTGGTAAAACCCAAAGGGAATCATTCTTCCCAAATACTATGTCTTCCATTAGCAATTTGTCAGTGACTGCCTTCTGAACTTTGCACGAATAATGATAGAACTAATCAACTGAATCCTCCATCCTTTACACCTCAATCTGGCAATGACGAATGAACGCAGAGGCACCACATCTCTCTCTGCCCGTCGCCCATTCATCTCCAACCAGAAGGGTAATAAAAAGCGTTTCCACATTGTCCCTCTTGCCATGCTAAAAATAAAAGGCATTCATCGAGGTGTATTAATCAAAGCACGCTCATCACAATGGAGGGTTTCACCACATCTGTTGTGGCCAACTCACACTGAGCTGGAGAACTACTGACAGAGTATGTAACATCCGTGTTACTGTGGTCCTCAGACTCTGTAGGATGTTTTTGTTGTATTTAGTGTCATTTTCCAGCCTAGGGTACAGTGCAAATTAATTTCTGTGCTAAACTGAAATAACACACAACCTTTATGAATTTCAATCTTTTGGTCTTTCTTTGATTCAGCTGTGTTTGGATGGATGATATGGGTAAAGGCTGCAGGCTGTCTGTTGATGTCCTAAATCTAATGTCTCCATAGTGACAGCCATGAGCGGCCCTGCGAGGCTGGACAAGCAGCACGGCGTCGCTTTGTGCCAAACTCTAAAGTCAACATGGTGTCATACTTAAAATGACAACATTAACATGCCAGTAGACCTTTTTTTCACAGCGGCCATTTTGACATGAAATAGTAGGGTCAACACAGGTGTCACCAGTGCTGCTAATTAAGGCTCCGTTCCCTTTCAGGTCAAACGGAGTCCAGGTGCTGCTCTGGTGCATGTTGGCTCACTGGATTGGAACCTTAATTAGGATCATTGGAAACACCTGCACTGACCTCACTGTTTCATGTCACGATGGCTGCTGTGGAAAAAGCTCCATTAGCATTAAACACAAAGTCCAGCAGAGGCCGATGGGAATGTCGACGGTTTTGCAAGTATTTGGCCACAAATCTGACGAATTTTGATCTGATGATGGTGCGAGAAGAAAAGTGGGATCCATAAAAGTTACAGTTCATTCCCAGATTTTGTTCCAATCCATCTCATGTCGAGATATTTCTCTGGATAAATAAAACCTCTTGGTGCTGATCCAAAGAAGGGGATTATAATCAGAGGGCTTCATCCTCTGGGAAACATGAATATCTGAATTAAATCTCTTCAAAAAACCAAAATGCAACCTTGAGGTGGGTGTAGAGCAACAGGCAGAGGTTCATGAAAGTCAATATGAGTCATCCTCTGGGAACCACGATTGTCTGCTTATTAAATGAGGTGGAGCGACTGATTGCCATCCCTTTCACATTATTTTTAATTCTCAATAACAGCTCACGTTAACATTCATTTATAACTGCGCAGATTGTTATTTATGGACTAAACTCTCAGTTTTGAACACAGGACACACCGTGTCATGATTATGGTGTAATTAGCCCTTTGGTGAATTACTCCTGTCAGAGCTTATCCTCCAGACAGTATTCAGCTGTGAGCAGAGCGGAGCAGGAAGGAGCGGAGAGACACTTGGGATGGCCGTAATGATCCTGTGAAGCACTGCGGCTGTATTTTAAGTGTCCTCTCTATCCTTGATTGAGGACTCGTGGGCATTTCTGAGCGTAAGGCACAAATGCACGATGCATAATAACAAGCATCGGATGAGATGTTAAGAAAAAAAAAATCACATTGCAATTACAGTGAGAAGAGTCCAAACTGTCGCTGGAGGCGCCGAGAGGTCAGAGAGGTGAGAGATACACGTTGGTAAATCCTACGTCCCGATGCTGGTCTGTCTCGCCAGCGATGACATTACAGAGAATTAACTTCAGACTATTCTAGTGGTAAATGTAGGATTAGGATCAAAACTATTAATGCTGCTTCTGTCACAGCAGCTGAGCAGAAGAATCCATTAAAAAGCAGACCCACTCCAATGAAGCAATAAAAACGAGTCTTACATGATAAAACCCGAGCGTGCGGCTGTCTGGCATGTTTAATATCAAATAAATAAACATTCACTCCGGACGATACACAGGCTCGACCCCATCGTTATTCATTTTGTCGTGCACATTAAGATTTATTGCGTGTCAGCGGCAAGCAGCAGTTTATCAAATGCCTCCTTATTATGTCCAGGTTGTCAGAGGGAGAAGACTGTTTTCTGTCTGGAAAGGTGACACGATACTGCACATCCCCTAAATAACATAAAGATCCTACAAACACCTGCTCGATTTCTGCCCGACAACACAGAACAAATGTCTTCATTTGTTGAACTAAATAACCTTTGTTCTCTGAAAGAATGTTTCGTGCTGAAGCGAACTCTGCCGCTGAGCCGATTAGAAAGCAAACAGTTTTACCTTCATGCTTCCCTGAGTTGCTTCAATTAGGTAATTAATTCTACTTTTTCCTCATCAGGTGAGCCGCACCGCAGAGTGGTTGGCTCCTGTAATTAGACACAACATTTCGATGCCCGTCCAGGTTTAGCCCAGCGCTGATTACTTAAACGGCACATACAAAAACAGCCTCAAGTCAAAGTAATCATACAAGCCGGTGCCAAGGCCATAATTGTGGCTAATCAAACGCCTTCACAGAGCAGCACAAAAAGTGCCTTTGTTTACGGAGGCAAAGCCAGTGGAGGTGGTTTGTTTGTGGAATGATGCTTGACGCTGAACGCTGCCAGTCACCATAATCAGTTTGATTTGAAGATCAGAGCAACGAAGGCAGCCCAACTTCAGACACATTGTTTGTTGACTGCATTTTAAGTGTCAAATGTCGACGGCGGGTTGAATGCTTCTGTCGTGTTCTTCCTTTGTCTTGCCACAGCCACACTTTGTGAACAATAATAATGCTTCACTCACACGTCAGAAACTGTTAGAAAGTTATAAAATCATTTGTTTGACTTCTTTGGCTGTACAGTACACAATTAAAGAGTATGTGGACATACAAACGAGTACATGGCCAACCACATCACTGACTTCACCATGTGCATGTCCACCTTCTGCAAACTGTCACCACAAAGTTGCACATGTGACCACATGCAAACACTAACACAGGATCAGATGAGTAGATCTCCTTTCAGCTCATTGTTTTGGTTTCACTGCACTCCAAATTACTGCAATGCAACATTCTTCCATTTTCACTAGATGTGTATATAGGTACGTGTTTTTTTTTTTTGCCTCTGAGGGCAACAGTCAACATTTTGGGGCTTCCTGTGTAACCGGCAGATACAAGGAAAATGGATAACGGATATCACGATGGATATTTCGTCAGGTATCTGCGTGTGAGTGCGGACACATTTTTAAGCTGTAAAGCTAATAAAAAGCTTCCGAGATTGGCTTCCGACCAATGCATTCTGCCTCTTTTGCTCTTCACACTGAAGTGGACTGTTTATCTGCATGTACCCAAAGCCTGCTCAAACCTAATTCGTCAGCACAACTCTTGACTACAAACAAACGGAAACCAGAACGCTTCAGACGCCCAAATCTCGGTCCCTCGTCTACAAATTCTGCATTCATATGCAGATATCTGTTTATAGAGATACATTTGTCATAACAATGTCATGAGGTGATAATATCTCAAGGGTAACTGTGCATCCTTGTCCTATCCAATCAAGGCACATGGGACGCGTGCAGAATTGAACATTGTCTACATAGAGAAAGTGTATTGTAAGTTTTATGATGATCAAATAGTATAAACATGTCACACACACACACACACACACACTGATCTGATGAATCTATAGCTAATTATAGCAACCTCTCATAGCAGCACATGTATTATGTCCTCAATAAGAAGAGCTGGTTGGACAGTCAGAGAGATTTGTGGCAGCATTACCTACCTACTACCCGACAATCCACAGCTAATTTAGAAATTTTGGAAAATATGGATGACATTGAAAAAGAAAAAGGGAGAGCAAGATTCGGACACAGCGCACACTTTCACACCAGTGGCAAATCGAATCATTTTGGAGGCACCAAACGGTTGATTTTCTTCCCACTTGATCTCCCTGCCTGGCGCTCCACATCAGTGGCTCCCTGCTCTGAAAAGGAAGGCCATAATTGACCTTGGCCACAGACAGCGTGAGGGGCAAAAACTGCTCAGCCCCACATAATCAGTCCCAGTCACCAAAGCAAAAAAAAAGACAGCGACAGAAATAAAGGAGACATGAACAGTCGAGTGAATGCACGGCGGAAAAAGGCTAAGAGATTGACTAAGAGAGAGAAAGGAGCGCGGCTGAGGGGAAGGGGAAAACCCTCCAAGGAATAATTTCTACAGAATAAAATGAAATGAAAAAAATGGAGGATGGAGACAGATGGAGAGAGCGGGAGTTTAAAATAAGACGAGAATAATAGGTATTGAAAGACAAGAGAGCAAATAGAGTCACTCTGAAAGATGCTTTGGAAAAAAAATCACAAAACAGGTCGTGATTGTCAAGCGTGACCACCTAAAAGTAGGTGAGGAGGCTGCTACGGGGGAGGGGGGTACCCACATTAATATGCAGAGTGACTGCTCACTGCCCCACTGTGGAAACGAAGAAATTGTTTATTAATGCTGCCAGCATAAAACCTATTAATCCATGGAAAAAGGTCAACCTCCAGAAAGCTGAGCTGCATTCACAATGCTAAGTCGCTCTCATATGTATAAGAGTCACGTCGACAGGGTGTGCAGACAATGGGGGGCTTCGGCAGACCTGTCTGATTATCAAACCCAGAGGAGGAAGAGGAGACAAGGACCAAATGAGGAGAGTCACCGGTAAACAGCTGGATGAATTGTGTACACAGACGGTGTACAGTTTCTTGTTTTGTATTTATCTGAATGCACATTAACTGACTAGCAGCATATGTGCTGATAAAACAGCCAGATTGTAACATAGTGTTTATATTTGCAGGTACATGACAATAAAGTGAAGGTCTGGAAACACTTGCAATCCACCCCAAAAAAACACAAATTAAAGGCTGTTCTCTCATCAGTATTCACCTGCGATGGTGTGCTTTTATGAACAATATTACGCTTTTGACAGACGGCAACGTGTATGACAGAATGACTGAAGTATGATCAAGGCGAGTTCCTGGCTTAGCCTCAAAGTCCCCAATGTCAGACGAACGTCTCTTGACTTTGCTCTTTGTCTTCACGGCGGCTCTGATCTGCAGATGGAGTAAGTACACGCTGTCACGCTTTGCAACGCTGTCTCGAATCATGCATCCAGTTTGAGCTGTGAGGAATTATCAGCCACAACCGATGAAGGCGTCTGCGATTCGCAAACGACACAATGTTTCATGGATGACTCGGAGAAAAGCAGCTTTGAATTATGATTATGAATCATCAAGTCTGTTTTAGATTACAACCACTAAGTTAATTGTTGCTATTAGCGCTGAGAGAACAGACATCAGTCTGACAACAGAAGTAATTAATAAAAAACAAATCAGTTTAAATCAGTTCAAATATTAAAAGTATTACGGATGTTACCTGTATACAGATCAAATGAATTTCCACTCCCCTCTGTTCTCTGTGGATAGATACGTCTTATTTCCTTTCCTTATTCCCTGGAGTTGATAGATAACAAAAATGCTTCATCTCTGCAGCCGTGAAACATCCAGCCAGCAGACTGCACTCCAAAGCCTCACTGCACATTTACAGGCTGAAATATGATTTGATTTTAACACATTCCTATCGCACCATTTTGCGTACACTCACCTTAACATGCTGTGGCAGTATTTCCTGTTTTAACCAAAGCGAGCAACAATATACATTTTACTAAAAGGGTGACAAAAAGCTCTGACACTTCAAAGGTGTTTGACCACCAGAAGCACTTAAGTGTTCGATAAAGTTTCCCCGAAGGCCCTTAACACTGCCCCTGTGCAGCACATTTTACACACACACACACGCAAACATACGTAGAGACAGTCCATGCAGCTCCTCTCACAGGGAGACAAGCCTGTGGCATGAAAGAAAGAAAGTCCGGTAAAGACTCGGGTCGTGCTGAGGGCGCCTGCCGTCGTGTGCAGCTTTCTGCCAGCCAAATAAAAGACTGAAAATGATGTGAAGGGAATTTAATGTATTATTCACTGATGCTCTCTCAGTCAGTTAAAGGGCAACTTAATGCAGCAGACAAAATGAATGTCATGATTATACAGTGCATAATGCATAATGCAAGTGATTTAGTCTGAGTAGTAAGAAGAGAGAACGTCAAGATAAAGATTATGTCAGCTGTATTATGTGACTACATTTCCTTAACAACCGTCTCCTCAGTGACGACGTTTTCTTTAACCATCACGTTAAAGAAAATGTTGAAATCCTGATGGGAACATGTATTTAAATCTGAACAGACAATTAAACACTGACTGACACGAAAAGGATGTTAATCAATGAAAGTTTATGAAACGGATGTTGATGCATTTTTGTCTGTTTAATCAAATAAATAACCATGCATGGGAACATATGCATATGTATGCATGTGTACACTTGTATCTATGTGTATGTTCGATGTGTGTGGGAGGAAGCGATGCTCTGAATATCAGCACGGTCAAAGGTCACAGTCAGCAGTTCTGCAAGCGCTATTTCTTAGTTAGCAGCAATAATTGATAACAGATCATGATTTGTTCGGCTCAGACAACATAAATGATTGCACAGTTGCTAAGCAACCTACAAACATTTCCTGGACACTAGCTTGGGAGATACTTTGAGGAGTAAATACAGTCATTTTGTATCACATATGCAGTCCT
Source organism: Nibea coibor (assembly GCA_023373845.1). Classification (NCBI taxonomy): domain Eukaryota; kingdom Metazoa; phylum Chordata; class Actinopteri; family Sciaenidae; genus Nibea; species Nibea coibor. The sequence goes on along the minus strand of CM041724.1, from coordinate 23,088,858 downwards.
TTATCTTGTGTTTTTCTTAAAGGTGCAGCGTGTGGGATTTAGTGGCATCTAGTGGTGAAGTTGCAGATCTCAACCAGCTGAATACCCCTTGCCTCACCCTCCCGTTTCAGGACAAACCACAGTGGCCGTGAAGCTCCTATAGAGATCCAACGTTTGGTCTGTCTGTTCCTGGTTTGCTGCTTTGTTGCTTTATACTCTAACTCCAGGGTCACCGGGGTCAGTTTGAACAAACGCACGCTGAGAAAGCCAAGTGGTAAACATTGTGCGCCTTTGGAATAAATCACCGAAGAACACAGTGAGGTCTGTGAGAGGAAGAAAATGCTTTGTTCACACTGAAGATAAAAAAAAACAACACAACATTGTAGGAGAGCTTGTTGGTGAGCAAACACACAAACAAAGTGCAACCACCCACACACTGACCAGTGGGGTTTCGAGTATTTCTCAGTGTGTGTGTGTGAGTTTGTATGCTTGTGTGTGTTTGTCCACTCTGCTGCTGTTGATCCGTAAATTGGTGCCAGATTGGTGTCAAGGCAGCCAGATTTTTTGCTAGATTGGCTCGTCATGTCTTGTCAGGCAAGCCAGCAGTCTTCCCTGTACAACAAGCTGACAAGCATATATCAGACATGTCACACACACACACACACTAATGTATTGGAGCTCACACATACACAAACACACTCCTGCAAGTCCAAGTGCACACAGAAAGAAAGAAATAGAAACTCATTGTACGGCAGAGTCACACATACAGGAAGGGGAAATGTAAGAGGTGTCTGCAGGTATGGAGCTGCTTCTCCTCTGTGTGTTTCTGCCTCAGCTCTGTTTGGGTTGTTTACACCCTCAGGAACAGCGTCCCAGTTTTTTTTTTTTTTTTTGGTTATTTTTCTGAAAGAGGAAGTGCATGTCCTCTTCTTGTAGATTCACTTGTCGGTGACTCTCTCTCTCTCTCTTGCTACTTTGCACTTAAACATCTTCCTCATTTCGGCTCTGAACTCGATTGAGTGAGCGTTCTGTTACCTGAATAGATTTCCCAGCAGGTGTGGAGAGAGCAACTCATCTCCTCTGTCATGTCCTGTAAAACTGAAACATCTAAAATATGTCAGTGTGTTAGCTTAAACATTCATTGCTGCTGTTTATTTTTGACTTATTTAAGACTTAAATGTAAAGATGTATTCTGTTCTATGTCTTTCAATCCCATAACATATATCATATTCCTTCATTACCATGGTGTCATGTTTTAAACCGTGCCATGGTGGTATGCATGCTTACAAGCATCGAATGTGTATTAATCCACAGCTAAAAGTAGTCCCTACCAAATACATACTTTCACTCCTGTGGCGTGATGTTTGCTTAAAACTGGAGCGCGCAGCTGTTTAAAGAAATAAAATATTTGTGACACCTGTAACTGAATCTTAGTCCAAAGATTTTGTTGACACACACACAAAGAAAGAGAATAATGCATGTGAAGGCACCGGTGTGTGAACTACCTGCACGGCCCAAAATAATGCACAAATATGTATAATGTGATGCATCCCGCATTGACTGTCGGGTTATAAATGGACCCTGCTTTCAGAGATAACCCCACATCTCATCAGAGGGTCATCTGTTGTGGCCGGGGATGTCCTGCTCTCCTGAACTGTGAAATCATTTTTCATAGTTGTCTTTGGCATACGCTACTCCTTTCAAACACGCAAGAGCTGAACTATCCTATGCAACAGAATCTGAGCAATGTAAGTGCAAATAAATCCCTCATCTGGCTGACGGATAAAGCGCTCTACTTTCATAGAAACAGAGGCTGAGCAAACACAGGTGCAATGCCATTTTTGTTAGGCACACCTGCATTTTTTTTTTTTTTACCCTTTTGCCTTTGTGCCAATTTTGCGGCTCCAAACTGACACCTTGCACTGACACAGCAGAGGTTATGTGTCACGCAGGTAAACTGCGGCGTGGTGCAGTTTTGGTACAGATTTTGACATTAAGTTGCGTCTGAGCACAAATACGAGCAAACACGAGTTCTCGTGGTTTATCTGATACCAGCTACACTGTTGAAGGAGGGAGGGGAGAGCCTGGATCCTCTCGGAACTGTCTGTACTGCGCGGGGATTAATTGGGAATCCTTAAACAACGTCATCCACAGCTGCTTATGCTGCAGGATGCACGAGGCTCTTTCTTTCTACTGTAGTCATCCTCCTCACAGCAATAACTGCATGTAAATTTCATCCGCAGTCTCTGATTTGATTCTGAGAGTGTTTTAAACACACGTCGAAGACAATGGGTGCATTTTATTGAATCTTCTGATGCACTGCAGGACTCTGAGCATCCTCTCGGTTGTTTCACATTGCAGGTTTGTCAACAACTGTGCAAATCGTTCAGAATATGAGCGCTGTTACCAGGTTACATCCTGAGATTTGTAGAATCAAATAATCAAAACGTCTGAGCCCGTACAATGTGCATGTAATTGAGCATCTGTTAGAAACATATTAGATTTTTGGTGGCAACACAAACATAAGCTCATGATTCAGTTTCAACATGCAGTAAATAAACCCACGTTGACCCCAGCACACGTCGGAGGTCGTCATGCAAAGTAATATGATGAAATATTGAGGCACAGTGAGTCAGTGATTGTAGTGCAGCGCATAATCTGGATGCTAGAGCATTACACAAACAGGCGTAACTATTACTGCTGGGATTATGAACGGTTAACAGGTTATATCACACAGTTACTGCCGCGTGTGTGTGATGATGGATGCACATAAAAGCAGATGTTGGAACTGCGGGGTAGTAAATATGAAGACTCAAACGGGCTGATCTAAAAAGCCAGATTAAAGCTCCAAAGTGCCTGGTTTAATATATCACAGGATTGAAGGATTTGCTCACGGAGTCCTGCTTTCCTTTTGGAATTCTTGAAATGTGACTGTAGAGAGGCCATTTCACAGCGTCCACTTCTGAAACCTTGTTGACAAGCAGCCATGAAGAGCTCTCAGCTCAGAGTGTCTGTGCATGAGGGGAAGACAGTGGAGGATTCCCCCCCTCAACAGTCTGTCTGTCTCTCTCTGAGGATAAAATGTGGCATGGCTACAGCTGGAAGGCTGAGTGATTAAACCAGCCAGCCAGAAAGGAATCACAAAACCAGCCGGCCTGCCCATCAGCTGCCATATTTGATCTGGGGAATACCGCGTGCAGTCGATACTTCACCTGCGGCAGCTCCCTGTCTACTTTCTGAAGCTCTCGAGCTTTATTCCAATACATGTAATCTGTCTCATAATCAAACGTACCACACAGGCACGATTAGGAGGATGAATATTAATCAGTATCTCAGTATCACTGCTGCAGATGTGCCTATTCACAGTTTTGAATCCATTTCTGATTTTTATATCAAACAACAGCTGATCTGGACTTTAAAGGTGGCGATGTTTGTAGAATCTGACTCTGATTCGATCCTTCCTATAAAATTAAATATTAAATTCTCTCTTTTGTTTGTTTGATTTTTCTCTAAGGCTTTTATATTTTTCATGATCCGACATCTCGACAGACCTCTCGGTTATTGCAGGGACTAAGACAAAACCCTTTTGGAGTGAGAGCCCACCGTGCCCTATTTCTTTCTAATCAACTTCCAGCTGTTGGGTTACTAGCAATCATTATAGGTTGCCACTGCAGAAGACCTTCTAGCCACGACTATCATCAGCCACCTCGGTATTGAATTGCTGCGAGAAAAATTCATTCATTCCTCACCTCCTTTCAACAAATCCACTTACGAGAAGACCAGGTTTCTCAGAACTCCTCCTGAGCGCAGTTGCACGAGGGCAAAGCGTCTTTGCAAACTGTAACACGGCGGCTTCTCGGAATCCCTGAGCAACTGAAGAAAAAGATAAAATCCAAACCCAATGCAGGATTTGATATCGCTTAATTCCCCACAAAGTGAAGACCTTCGGTGGTTTGCTGGGATAAATGCATCAGGGGAGGGAGTACGTGTGTAGAAGACTTTACTGGACATTCTGCATGTAAGCTGAGATGAGAACTGAAACTTCAGATATTCAACAGATGCTTCTGTGTTTTTTTTTAATGTGAGACATATCAGCTTCCTGATCTTGAGTGCATGTGCATGTTTTCTAGCATGAATAGCTCCATGGCAGTGTTGTGTGTGTGGGCGTATCACACAATAACTCCTTCTGACCTGCTGGGCTTCTCCGGTGAAGCCGTTGTGTAAGTACAGTACAAACATTTAAATGTACAAGCCGAGCTATAGGAGTAATATAATGTTCATGTGAATGCAGATGTCTGATTAGCTGCACGTTAAAACATTTCAGTTGTGCATGAGGCGTGGCACCGATGAACAGCACCACTCTCACACGGATGGTGTAGTGACAGTTTATCACACAATGCACACACAAACACACTCGTCCCTGAACTTGCAGCTTCTTGTGCTGCGGCAGTGGCCGTCGTGTTGCCTGACTCGCAGCGTGAAGAGCCACACAGACACAGCGGAGAGAGGATTAGCTCAGATTTAAGAGAATGAATTTTCATGATTTACAGCCTTTCTGTAAGAGCTCTCACTGTATTGATTTTTACAACACCCGGGGTGAAGCTTGATAAAATGTTACTTTCATTTCATGGGTGGAAATGGAAGAAAAGGAAGACGGATCTTAGTGGAGGAAAAGGGAGGACTGTAGCTATTACACCTGAAGGCGAGGAGAAGATTCTCTATCCTTCACACACACACACACACACACACACACACACACACTTTGATCCAGCTACAGAGATCTGCCTGAAGAAGACTTGAACCTGCAACCCCTTAGGTATGACACAAAAGTCCCTCTGAGGTTTGAGCCATGATAAAACCCGAAACCCTCCATATGTTTTCTTTATAAATCATTCCTTGATGCCAAATAGTATCAAGGATAAACATCAGTGGATAATCTACATGGAATTCACTTTCCTAAGCAATGCACAGATCTTTAGCATCACATGAGTATCAGATTCTCATTGGAAAATGTCTTTTCCAGGCGTCTTCAAAAGGAAGCAGATTGGTTTAACTGATTTCCAGATTTTATGCTCCCTCATGTCCAAAAGTTCTGCTACTTCCTTTGCAAAAACACTGCAGTTCATAATAAACAAGGTTCACCTGTTACAAAGATAGCTCTGAATATATTTTGAGCAACAGAAAGGGAAGATAAAAAAGGGAAGAACATGCAGATGAGCTGCTGATTATGCACCAGCACCCATCAAGACAATCCAAAAAAAGGTGCTGTAATGTCCTTTCTCTGTGGCTTAATATCCACAGAGGCTGATGGGAATGTCATGATTAAATAGTCCATAAACCATCAGACTTGGATCTAAATTTTGTCCTGATGGTGGCGCTAGAGGAGAAGTTAACATAATAAAAAAGTTTTTACTTGTAAAATGTGAACTCATGGTGGTACCAGAGGAAAAGTCAGACGACAAAGTCACTGGTATTCATGCCCTGGAAACCTTAAAGGTCCAGTGTGGAGGATTTAGTGCCACCTAGCAGTGAAGTTGCAGATTGCAACCAAATGAATATTCCACATACTCCAATACTCCACACTTCATCCCGCCTTCCATGCATGTAGGAAAAATTGGCTGCGAAATTCATCTTGATTGTTTGAGTGTAAACACGTCGGGGACTGTTCGTGCAGGATCTGACGTGCAAGTGAAACACATCCTGTGACTGTTTGCATACAGAGTTCCTGAGGACCACTTGTTGCTTTTCAAGCCCCTCATCTCTCCGCTGTTCATTTGCACATTGTGCTGCTCTTGAGGCAACAAGCACAAGTGTGCTATTTGTATTTGCTTGGTGCTTGACATTTACACACTGGGGAAGCAATTAGGCCAGAACTAGGGTCATTAATACAGTGAACAGGCTAGACGTGTTTGCTCTGATAGCTCCTGCAATATGTATTCACAGAGAAATGACAACAAGGCCATCTGTATCTGTACATACTAACATATCCTCTGTGGTCTCACAGAGCAACAAAGATGAAAATCTCAAGTCCCTGTTCCTTGCGCCTACTCTTCTTCTGTCTCTCCTTTTATTTCAGCTTCTCAGTGGTGTAAACGCACACACTTACACTCATGCAACAACTAAAGTGGGATAAAAATGTGTCTTTGTTCTTCAAGAACATGCATTTATCAAACTGTTTCAAAGGAAAACAAGAAAATACCGACAATCACACAGGCAACGAGGAGCTGTGAGGCACGGTGAGCACTATGAACACGCACAGAGGGTCAGAGGTCAGACAAACAACACATCACTGAATCCATGAGGCAGATTAATTGCTGACTTCTTAAAATAGTTTTCAGTTTTAAGTCTTTTACTCGAAAAGGAAGCAGCCCAGCTTCACACCTATATATACTGAACAGTTATCTACAGGAGGGGTGTGGGGGCTGAAGACAGGTGCCATCCTGCAGATATAGCCAGAAATCAGGGAATGTAGTCCTTTTCTCCAAGAGACCACTGAGTAACTTGAAGCTTGGTTGTTTTCCGGCAGCACAAAAAGGCTTCTGCCAACATCCAGATCAAATCTGCATAACTCAGATGAGAATATAAACAGGTAAGTACATCGTTTCATTGCTAAGCTCCTGAAAGAAATGGAAAGCCAAAGAAAAAGGGGAGTTTTTCTCAAATTTGTCTCAATAAATAATCATAACATTGGGTATATGTACATATTTTTCACATTAAGACTGACAATAACTGGCTGTAAGGCGAGAAGCCAGCTGAGGACAGATTCAGAGCATCCTTTCAAAGCATGTAAACGTCTGAATTTAAACATTTAAATTTCAGAAGACAAAATAAATCAAAGAATATGAAAGTATATTCCGACAAAGAACTGAAATTTAATGCTGATTACAGCCAATCGTCCATTAAAGCCTTTTAATGTTTACTTTAAATATTTTCAAATGCTTATTTTAATCTTTTATTGCTTTGTTATTTATTAATTCATGACTTAAAGCACTTGACTGAAGCACTCAAACGTACAGAAAATTTCCAATTATCACGCAGCATGCTTGGCAATAAAATATGATTACTGGCGGTAATTACATTTTTAATTAAAAAATGCAGTTTAGCATCATTTGGAACATCTTCTTTGGTATCGAACAACTCGAGCACTTAGCGTAGAGGCCAGGAAGCAGGTTAATGTATTATCTATCTATAGGTGGGCAATCACAGCACAGCTCATATGAGTTGATTATAAATGATTATCCCTAAAGATCGTCTCTTAAACGTTAATCACAGAGAGGAGATGGAATCAATAAGATTTCCTTTCATTTCATAGCCACAAATATTAATACTCAATGTGATACAAGGCTGCTATGATAATATTCCTGTGTGTGTGTGTGTGCGTGTGATGCTAAAATGCTGTCGGTTTTATCGGATGGTGTGTTTCTGTGCCGCTCAAAATGGTGAATGCTTTTAGCAGAAGGAGCAGCAGACAAATGGGGGCAACAAGCAGTGGTTGCCTGCATGCTACACTGATTATATTGACCACAGCAGGGCTTTCCCTGCAGAACACACCACAGAGTTCCCTTCTCTCTTTACCCCTCCAAACTCTCCCTCTCCCAACGAGTCGATGCAGTATTTGTATTCCTCCCTACCTCCTGTCTTCCCATTATCCGCCAGTAGCACATAATTTATAGCTATCTCCGCAGCACCCATAGCATGCAGACAAACCGCTGTTTGTGTGTTTTTGGCTACTCCATTTTAATAGAGATGTAAGTATTATCCCAGATGGATGAGGGAGATTCAGCGTAAGCTCTAGCTGACAGATCAATAGTTGGCTGATGGCCACCGCTGTAGAAAGTCAGCCCCCTCCGGGAGCAGAGAGATACAAGTGGAACGTGTTTCTATGAAGATACAGATAAACAACTTCAGAGATGCAGAGAAGGGATTTCTGGTAGGCTTACGGAGATTTGTGCAGACTCTCAGTACAGACAGCATTTTTATAACTGTGCAACTGTGCAGGACAACGCCGGCTGCTAAAGGGAAGGACGCGGTGGCGGAGCCATCACCGAAGCAATGAAAGCATTTGAAAACCGAGACAAAAACAGCTCGTCACTTTGAGTTAAAAGTCAAAATAAGTTTTAATTTCCAGGTTTATTTTGTGCATATTTATGTGCATATATGTTAGCAGACACTTACAGTATCGCCTCATGCAAGCGTGACCTTTAGCGCCCCACCTGGACAAACTGCTCCGTGTACAATGCAGAACACTGAAGTGAACTTTGCAGGACTCACTCACAAGATATGCAGCCACAGTGAGCTCAGATGATATCACACATCTGATGTGAAATGAAAAAAGTCTCCCACCTACACGTACAGTCCACAGCTTGGCAGGTGAATAGTGACATTGTGGACGTTCCCTGAAATTCCACTTCACTGCTAAACGGCGTATCATAAAAATGTGTCATGCAAACCAGTGATTCAGAAAACAGCTGCACTTGCAGATTCTTAATTGCCTTAAATAAACAAGGGAGTAAGTAATAGAGTGATTGAGGAACGGGGGGAGATGTGATATTAATAGTCCTTAAGTTGTTGACCTGGAACGAGCTAGAGGACAAATCAGCTGTGTTATGTATTTACGATTTATTGTTCAGAGAGGCGTAATCCCCACAGGTGAAGTCAGATACGATTTCTCTGTGCTGTTGGAGAAACTACAACAGCACAGAGAAATCTGAACTGACAGGATTCTGCGAAAGCAAACAATATGCATTCATTCATATCATAACAAGCCGACCATTAGAAAGCCATTAATAACAACAGTGATATTAAACGCTTGAAGTGCTCGTCCGTCTATTCTTAGCTCCGCTTGGCCCCGACCAACAGTTCACCGGCTTAGCTTTGACGCCTACCTCCGACCTTGTTGTTCATTAATGCATGAAGCTGCTCTCCCTCCAGCCCTTATGACCGCCACCCTTCCTGACACTGACACTGCATTAAAAGGCAGGAGAGAGCAACACTTTGGAGATAATGAGGCTCCCTCCCCACCCACAACTCCGAGCCTGACGCTCCTCCAGAGGCAAAATCATCGGAGTAATTATCATAGGTAGCCTACCGGAGATCTGTAGGAGTGTGAAAACATTACGGTCAGCAGCCTTCTGCTGAAAAACTGTTTGAACCTCAAACTCCACATTTCAGAAATATATTGTTCAAAGTCTTTTCACATGTTTTCAGCCACTATTTTGCAACATATTTAATGTGTTTGAAAGAAATCTCAGAACTGCCTTTGCACGGTCTTTAAAGTTTGAATCTATAAATGATGACACATAATGAGATGCCTGTTATTTTCTCTTTTTATTTACATTTATAAGAAGTCTGCCCTCAATATAATGCTGTCTGACCTGTACATTTGTGCCTGATTTCCCATAATTCATGCTGCTATGGTATGTCAAGGTGACGAATAATGAGTCTTTTGCTCCTTCCTTTCATTACATATGTTTAATAAATGTAAAGTGGGACTACAGAGCCCTTGTAACTAATTCACATCTAATTGCCAGAAGCTACATTTGCATTTTTCATTCTTGTCTACGGGAGCCCAGAACAGACAAATACCGATTCGCACTTTTTCACAAGGTTCGTGGTCAGCGTACATTCTCCTGCACACAGGGGTATTCAACATGTCGCCATCTACACTGCCTACACACTAGAGCTTGAAAAAGGAGCCTGTGATGCCCGCGATGCCCCATCTTCATTGTTTATCCTTCCATAAAACTGTGAAAGAGATCATTTTCATTCATGGCAGGTCGCACAATCAACACCAATAAAACATGTTCACACAAAGCCATCTGTTGGGCGCCGATGCTGCACGTAGCCTTACACGCTCGCACACATACAGACACTCTCACGTGTGTGCTCGTACACACATGGTGTCTTGTGAAGAGGTGTCACAATTCTGTTGACGTTCATGTATTTATATTTATCTCCATATGCTTCACTACATATCATGTTTTACACTTCAGCGCTGGTGACACCAGAATGTGGAAGTTGACATGATGACTACTCGCAGGGCCAGTAGAGAGAGCCGCAAATGGGCCAAAGCCAGCCAACTCAAGAGATCTCACCATCGACTCTTGCTTCCTAACTATCTGCAGGTCATTCCTCTTTTACAGGGTTGGATCAAAGGGCACAGTGCAACACAGCTAGTAAAGCTAAACCAGCTCTTCTCTGCTTCCTCAAAGGTCAGCACCGTCCAGACCATTTGATATTGGTCAGAGGCACATTTGGGGTCAAAGTTCAAAAGTTGAACGTGAATCTAAAGCGTAGCACGGATTTACTGTGCTGATTGTAGCAACTCAATGGAACTGAATTGATTTCTACAAAATGCTGATGCGACCCGGTGAATCACAGTCTTATCTATCGGCAGCATTAACTATCCATGTACTGTAGATAGAGATGTGCACACACCTCAAATTGGTCTCTTTCTTTAAATGAAAATACTCCGATCTTCTGTGCTCTTACACTGAAAGGTCATTTTAATATCAGGTGAAACTGAATTCTTCACCCATGAAATGCCATGTCTTCGCAACACACCTGGGGATGAAAGCGAGGGAGCAAAGGGCCATCTATGGGAGAGTGTCCCTCACAGGCATTAGAAAATGGACTAAAAGGTTGGAACATGACTAAAAATGTTGGTGAGAAAATATCAAATATCCAGACCGGGGGGAGTTCATGGCTTGAGCCTTCTCAAAGGACTCTCTTGGTTTCACACCACGACTCCTGAATGAGCCACTCTTTCCTATTCAGCCCTACACACACAGCCGCCACGCACTCTCATTTTTATACTGATGCAAAGTGAAGGCAGCCCTCGCATCAAACTTGGCGCTTTCATACATTCTGAATTGGGCACTACAGGAAACAGATGCCCTCGGTCGTCTCTGTTCATGCGGCTGATGATACAGCCTCTAACAAGTGAAGCTAAAGCCACTGCACTGCTCTAGATTGGTCCGCTCAAGGATTTCATTTCTAAAAGGGCCACTCAAGTGATGTGGCAAGTCAATTTGACAATCATGAAAGGTAGCACTAACAAGTGCAGGCTCCTGATAAAGACAGCCTGCAGTGAGAGACTCCAGTGAAGTGAGGGAATGGGGAACTAGCTCTAAAGAAAGCCAGCCAACCATGAAATGCCCAACCTTTACACTTGAGAGATGGTAGGAGACTGTATTAGCGGGACAGAAAAACAAAATCAGCACTAGGGAGTTGCATTCTCTGGCACCATCATTTCATCATATGTAATAAAACTATACAACTCAACACTTCCTTACTTGCTTTTAGGGATTTAATATCACAGTCCCTACAGAATAATTAAGGTTCCTGTGTATTTTTTATTTAAAATCTCATTTGTTCTTGTATGAAGAGTTTTATTACAGTTATCTGGAGACTACCACAATCCCGTCCCTGCTACCTTCCACAAGAAGCTTGGAGAATTCCTCTCCTCTTATTGCTTCTTGCCCGATCCAGCGAGCAGCCTGCAGGAGAAATTAGCCGGGAGTTTATTGGCGCAGACACAAAAGGAGGCAGATTAAAAAGGGGTGAGATGATTGAACTCTCCTTTATTCGGCGGTGTGTCCTTTGTGCCAGGCTGCGCAGTCACTTTGATGCTATCTCTGTCATCCGAGCCGTACGCGGAGCCTTGGGTGCCTCGCACAAAAGAATATGATGCACTACAACGGGCCTTGAATGGGGGCCTTCTGTCTGCTTTCTGAAAGAGTGGGGGACTCTCTGTTTGATTCACTTTATCTGCTCCAAAAACTGAATGTAATTCATTATCAAAGTACGTCATCATAGTAAAAGCCTCTGTAATGTGTTTAATATTGTGAACTGACAGAGTGAATTATAGTTAATAAAAATGATGGAGATTTTTGGGAAATGAGGCCAGGTTGAGAAATAATACTTTTTCCAATAAAAACAGGTTGTTTTTCTGTTTTCCCGACATACTGTGTACAAAAATCAACATGTTCTTCTGGATTATATAACCTTCAAAGTAGTTTTGGAAAATGTTAGTGCACTATAATCAAATACCCTTAATGGGTAGAAAAGGTCGCCCGCCAGATCCTCGCTTGCGAAGAACAGAGTGATAATGGGAGGAATGGTTGTACCTTGCTTACGGAGGAGGAGAGAGGCGGCAGAAAGAAAGAGATGAAGAACACCTTACAAGGCTGCCATTACCGGAGTAATTCACACACTAAGGAGCAAAGAGAGACATCCGAGTGGGTGGCTGGATAGTTGAGGTCTGAGCAGAGCCTCCATTAGCACGAAAATAAGCTGCAAATGGAGCAGGGGAGCCGTGTGAAGAGAGGAGCAGGGTAACCTGTGCTGAAGGAGCACATCGCCCCAACAGGGCTCATCGAAAACCCACTTCACAGCACTCTTAGTCTGCCTGGACTAAACATGTCCGGCGGCTATTGAACGAAACGCATCATGGTGAAAGGTTTTAACGTAATCGCAGTTCCAAACGCTGCTGCTGCAGAAAAAGTGGCCTTTAGGTTCAGGCTCGAATGCCAATTAGCAGTGTTTAGCAGCTATAAAGAAGGTCTGGCAATCAACACTTGGATGTGAGCTTTCACAGCAATAATCGTCAGCCTAGTGGAGAGACAAACCAAACGTGATCAACTTCCAGGCGTGAAAATTACCTCGGAATTATCGAATGTGACAAGCGGAGGAGAAAAATCATGAGGACGTACGCCAAACACAGACAGTGTGTGTGGAGGAGGAACCAGCTGACCAACACACAGGTGAAAGGTCAACAGGGCAGCGGTGGGGTCGACGAATGTTAATTTAAGATAGCCGTGTGTCAGCTTAGACAGCCCAGTCTTGTTTGTGTTTATTGTATTATTCTATCTTTGTACAGCGCCGAACGTGGAGACTTATGTAGACAAATTAATGACAGCTCACGCTCTGTATTTATGTACTGGATATCAATCATAATACAGATTCTAGATCAATTATCTCTACTAATTCTGTAGAGGAAGCACAGAAACAGATTTATATTGTGTCCTAATAATAAACAATATTATACCACGTGTTCAGATTTGATGTGTCATTTCATATTCTTGTGTTTTAGATTTAAATCTGATTGTATTTGTATTTTTTTATTTACAGTTTTCCATGTTTGTCTTGTCTGTGAGTGTGTGTGTGACTGTGTGCAATCAACAAATTATGCCGTCCTGTGTGTTATGCCGTATACTGCGCCCATGGAATATATTAATTCATAATCCCTGCTGTGCAATTCCTTAACACAATCCATAGGATTCTAGGTCAATCCTCCTAAAATGAATTTCATTTCACGGCTTAAGTCAAGCTGTGATTAAGTGTTACAGAATTCCACTGGAATACCGCAGCATTGTACAGTAAGAGAAGTAGCCTCTCTAAAAACCCCCAAAGGTAATGAATGAAGAATAAGATGGCAATTCCTGCTCTGCACTCTGAGGATTAGGAACATGAGAGCGGAGGGAAGGAGGGAGGGAGAGTGATTCTGATGGATACTCCTGTCTGGGAGAGGAGCACTGCTCCCAATACTCTCCCAACTGATTGATTTGAATGAGTGGAAGAGGACAGCAGTGGAGGAGTGAGACTATAGGAGAACTATTTGTGCTGGGTGAAGTCTTATCACCCCCTCGACAGTCTAGCCAGCAGAGGCCTAGTTTATTTTGAAGAGAGGTAGTCAATAACAGTGGGTAGGTACAAAGTGAAGAAGAATGGCTGCTCCTCAGACGCCTCTGATCAAATCCAGCTCTGCATTCACTTACTTCAAGGTATTGCTTGCATTATGCTTAACGTGCGTGTCACAGCATTTCTCTGCATCTAATTCACGTTTATAGACCGAAATATTGACACTGTAATATGCTGTGAGCGCAGATCCCACGTGAGGCCACGAAATATGCGTTCCTCCCGCGTTATGTCACCTGATGTAAATGTTTTCCATATGGAGTGAAAACTCTGGGGGCATTTAACCAGATGAAGAGAAAAACGTGTGTGCACGTGAATTTCTGCTTAATAGGATCCCTCACCTTCAGAGAAATGCAATTATCCTGTCGCAAATGTGGTAAATATCTACGACACGTTCAGGGACCATTATTGGGAATTGCACACTGTTAGAATTTATCCATAAACACGTCTGTGTGTATGTAAAGATGCAAAACAAAGAGAGTACAGACACAAAGACGCCTTAAATTAGCAGAATGCATTATGATTGCAGCTTTTTGTATGTTTCAACATAATCAAGTATATTTTTAGGGCATGCTCAGAATAGAATAGAATAGCCCGCTTACTGATGTGTACAGATGGCCCTCCCCGTTCATGGCGATGTATAACCCTGTCTTCACGGACTGAATGGCGACAACTCGGAGGCCCACAGGAATAAGGTTGAACAAAGCTGAAAAACACACACGTGAACAGGCAAAAGACACGCATACATAAAAATATCCCAACGCAAAGCACAGATAATACAGTTTAATGCAAGCTGTTGCGTTGAGGTAATCTCCAAAGATGAACCGCAGCATAGCCTAGCACAGCACAGCCGCAGCCACCCAGAGCTACCTGAGTAGCGGCTGTAATTGGGGCCACCTCTGGTGTGTGGCAGATCTAATAGCCCTTTTGTTGTTGCAGCAGGCTCCTTGGGCCTGCTGGGTAATAGCTTTTGTTTGTGCTGGTGAGAAACAACAGTACTGTCCTGGCGGTGACATTAAGTGTGTGTATATGGGAGACTTAAAGTCACGTAACGACCTCTGCTGACCTCATAAGTAATTGGTATTGGCAGGTTTGGAGCCTGGAACAGGCGGAGGAATACTACGTGACTGTCGCTTTTTGGTGGCTTTCAGCCAGTTTTAAAAAATGTTCATTTTAATGTGGAGCAGCCGGCCAAAACCTGAACTGATCAAAGAGTTTTAATATGATAAATCCCCTGTGCACACTAGAAGCATTGCCCGCTGTTTTAATAAGTTCCTTCAGCCTATCGGATGTGACATGTGCCACATCTCCTCACGCTGACAGAAGTAAGTGACACAATGTGGAGTGTCAGGCAAGAGTTAGCACCCCAGCACTGGAATCATATTAACCACCTAGCCCGGAGCGCTAGAGGAGCAGTGCCAGATCAAGCTAATAATACCCCTTTCTCACTGTTAAGCCTACTGTTTCCTGGTCCACTTTTCCTCTCAGAGAGGAGGATAAATCTGTGTGATCCTATAGCTGCTGCCATTTGAGAGGGCATTTTAGCTCCAGAGTCTGAAAAATGAGGGACGGTATTGGCCTGAAGGTTAGAGAGGCATAACTGGAAGGTCACTGGTTCATTTCCTGCACCTAAGGGATAAATCTACCTGAAAGTGAGCAAGAAAACAACCTACACAGGTTCTAAGTGCCAGTAACTTCACAGTTCAGAGGTATACTAAAAGTTTTAGATTTATATCTCACAGTGTCCTCTGTTAAACAATTCATCATGTGTTTCTGGACACAGACCAAAAGTTTGATCTGGAAGGCCAACAGACTCTGTCATGGTACTCACAGGAATTACTGCTGTCATCCTTGGTCCCATCAAGAGAGCCATCGGGGTTCATTTGCAAGTAGTATCCCTGCCTGCAATATAACCTGGTCACTATACCCTTGAGCTGGGGATCTGCAGGAGAGAAAGAGGCACAAAGAACAGAACGAAACATTAGCACAGGTGACGTCACATGGATCAAATAAGCTGGAAAAAAGAGAGCAAGTTTATAACATAGCAAAGATATTTTAAAGTGTTTTAACTGCAAGTGGGAACTCTTTTACAGCACTTGGTGACTCCTGCGTATGTTCACAGGCAAATCCCACAGCCAACTTTCTGGGCACATAAGCCCCGGCCTGCTCAGAGAAAAGGCCATCCAATTATAGGCAGCAGAATTAATCTGTGGTCGCCTGTCTCCCATAATGAACCCAACAGCACCCTCTCTGGGTCCTCAGTGTGCAGGATGTGAAAGTTGTTTTGTGCTTGGTCTCTTCCAGCTGGCCCACCGGGGGGAATTAGCTGCATATCTACTGTAAATAAATCACTGTTGCGGATAAATTGCCCACTGCCACTGCAGCTCAAACCAGTCATGTTGCAATTTAGTTGGCACTTTGTGGGTTTTTAATAACAGTTGGGGGGTGACAATGTGAAAAGTAAAGAAATGGAAAATGATACGTTTTCATAATCCTGCACGTCGGCATGTTGGGATGTTTATGGATAAACACTGTTTGTGCTCAAGGTGCTCGATAACATTTCTTGCTTGCGTGTGTGTGTGTGTGTGGGGGGGGGGGGGGCATGGACAACCACAGGGGTCATCTACCATCAACATTATTCTTATTGTAGAGACAGCTATCACACTAGATTTCATTCTAAGGAAGCCCCGGGGACGTGAACAATCAACCTCACCTGAGCCTAAACTGTGCTCCTTGCAAGCAGCTGCGTGTGTGTGTGTGTGTGTGTGTGTGTGTGTGTGTGTGTGTGTGTGTGTGTGTGTGTGTGTGTGTGTGTGCATGGATGCGTGAGAGAGAGAGATCGTGGCCACCCGAGAACCCGAGAGGTCTTGCTGAGGGCAGAAAGAGGTTTTTTTTTCTACTGGTGTACAGCTCAGGGCAGTCTTGTGAAATGGCTGTGTTGGGTGATGGCAGGTCGCTCGGAGACCTTTCCCTGCTGCCTGAAAAAAAGGGGAGAAAATGCCTCTCTATCCGAGCAATACGGATACAGCGGCATTCAAAAGCGCTGCTTTGTAGCCTCACCAGAACAATGAAAGAGGTGGCTAGAGAATCGGGCTGCTACTGTACCTCTGCCACGCGCTGAGCAGGCTGACAGGATGCTGACAGCACCGCTCGGGTTTACAATAATACTCTGCAGCCAAATCCGCTGCATTACATTCAGCGAGAGACAGATGTCACATCACCCTTCTTTCTCTTCTTTGCTGTGTTTAATATCTGATGAAGTGGGAGTTTTCTTGGAGTGACACACACGTGGATTCTTTCATCTGTCAACGAGATACAACTGGCATTCCTTTAATGTGTCATGTAACCTCAACTGCAAGTTAGATCTGCTGATAAAACATTCATTTTTTTCAGATCAATTGCTTAATTTGATTCAATTTCTCCTAGGTAAACTCAGTGTTGATAAAAACTATGACTGCAAAGCTAAATTATTACATAAAAAGTCAACATTTTACCAGAATACAAACATTTTGTTGACTTTTTATCTCATTATTTTAAATTAAGTGGAAATGTCTGAACGTTTCATTCTGTAATTCATCTATTTTTGACTTACCAGGAAACTTTTTTAAAAACAAGACTGATTTCTATTTTTTGTTCTTGTATAACAGAAAAATGCTTTCATAATTAAGTCTACAGAACAAATATAATTCAAATGGCCATCATAAATGTCCAGGACCCAACATGGCACCTTCTAACGTCTTGTCTTGTCAGTCACATTCTCACATCGCAGAAGCTGAAACCGAGAAACGTTTGGCTGATTAATGACGTTAAGAACTGCTGATGAACAAAACATTTTGCAATTTAGTGGGTTTAAAAAATGACAAAGAAAGATGATGTGAAATTTAAATAGCAAAATAAAACAGAACTAAAAAAAGATACATTTTAATATTTCAGACTTTTGATCTGTGCTGCATTAACAAGCCTCCACTGATCACTCTCCACCTCTCTCTTCATTATTTTTATGTCTGCCTGACATTGCACACTTAGACATCATAACTATGGATGCGGCAAAATGCATTGATTAATTATGTTTTTTAAACACGTAAGCATCTGGCTATCAGACGCCATACAGCGTAACCTCAAGACCACACACTGGTGAGGTGGGAGACCGGTGAGTTTACACACAGCAGGGAGAGCGGGAGACAGAAACACCCACACACACCCCCGCACACACACACAGTTTCACATGAATGTTTAATGACTGCCCAGTTCCCTTGAGCAAATACTCTCGCGGGGCCACACGAAGTTGGCTAACCTGCGATCGATTAATGACTTTGATCAGCAGCATTTAAACAATGTGCGACAGGGAGATTGATTCCGAAGACAGATCCATGGGGGGCAATCTGTAATAATTAAAACTATGTAACCGGTTGCTGGATGTGTGAATACGCTACCTCATTGTGTATCTGTGTGTGTGTGTGTGTGTGTGTGTATGTGTGTGGAGATGAACTTGGCTCCTCCATCATGCTATAAATCATGAGATGTTGGCTGTGTTCCCTGGGGCGAGCTAGCCAGTATATCTCACACACCCGCTCTCTCTCTCACACACAAACACACACACACACACACAAGCATTCCCCCCTCCAGTTTCCAGCTTCAGTATTTCTGAGCTGCAACACGAGTGAGCCAAAAAGTCTGTAATATCTCAGCCAAATTTATTAAATGGGAATAAAAAAAATGTGAAATAAGATTTAATAATAGATGCTTGTTGACATAAAATCTTATTCTACAGGCCGCCTGCATGAATATGTCCTGGATTCAATCACACCCTCAAATAACCAGCGCATTATTTATGACTGACACTTTCACATCAGACATTCATGCATGCTGGTGCATACATTAGCGTGACATAATGGCTTTGGAAATTCTTACAAAGCTGGCAACCCCATCGACTGACGCAACGCACGCTGAAGGTCACTCACTGCCAGCAGATAAAAATGTTTCAGAAAGATTTGGGGTCATTTATCCGTCATCACTCACACCGAAGAGAGGCAGCGCTCCATTTTTTGTGCATTGTTATAATAAAATATTAAATAAGTGAGGCAGTTTATCAAATCAAAATGAGAGAGAGGGGATATTTTTGTATGATAAAGAGAATATGAGAGAGGGAGGATAGAAATGTTGCATTCAAAGACATTAAGGAAACCATTTTTAGAATGACACAGCGTCTCCAGTTGTCAGACATCCTTGAGATGGCGTGTGCACTCTTAAAAAACGTCTCTGTGGAATTCCCCAAGTCGTGAAGGTCCTTGACTTCTCTGCTTCCTTCACCTCGTCTGTCCCTGAATGTTCTCCCTCTGTGAAACGCCCAAACAAGCTGTTTATCACTGATGGAGTCTCCAGCCTCTACACTTGCAGTTGGACTTTCCCAGTCGCACTGGTATTAGTTTTTTTTTACAACAGAAGCACTCCGTGGTTTCTACATGCCACCTCTTTGTTTCTAGGGAAACAGAACGGCGGTTTGGCGGCAGCAGGGGGTTTCCTTGAAAAACAACAAGAATCAGAACCAAGATCTCAAATCCTGTCTCTTTTTTCTGCAGCATGAAGTCCTCTCTGAATATATTGTGAGGTGTCACACAAAGGTTGTGATTTCCTACGGTCCCTTCGCTCTTTTCCTGTCTTATTTTCTGTTGTGTCATTCTTCAGTCTGTGTGTGCAAAAAAAAACTGAATATAAAGGACAAACACACACAGGCACAGCTGCAGCAGCAGGAGCAGACTGCTGTCAGCCCTGCCCTGCCTGACCCACTTTGAATGTTTCTGGGATTGGAGAAGGGCTTTTCCAGCCTGTGAAGGAAAAACCCCCCTCTATGTGGCTCCTGTTGTCATGGAAAAGTAGATCAAGCCACAGCAACGCCACCCCTTTCCGATTTCCCTTATATCAACAACATCTCTGACATCCCAACAATAACTCATCTGATACAGACAGCTCTGAAAGCCGGCTGATGACGCACCGCCGCGTCCTGTCAACATACTCTTGAATAAACAGCCGTGGAGCGGGGAAGGCATTCGTTTCAAACGGGTTTCTAGATCATGTACGCTAATCTAATGGTCTGATCTATGTAACATGATCTAATGATCTATGGATCTAATCTAGTGAGATAATTAGAGCCAGAGCTAGTGAGATTATAGGCGGCGAGCCCAAGCTGGATGTGCCCCCAGCTCACTTACTGGGTTTGAGTGTAATAGGATTTACAACTCAGATCTAATCCCTTAAAAAATCAGTATGATCAGTGGCTCTGCATCTGCTATCAAAATGCATGGATGATTTAAAATTAAAGTTGATATGACAGAGGAAACACAAAGTGTTCCCGACGTGTTCCCTCAAGTGTTGGACAGGAAGCCACGTCTGTGCATTTTAATGAACGCAGCAGGCAAAACTTTGCTTCTCAGATTTTGTTGTTTATGTCTGCTGGTATTTTTTATGAGGAACCTGTCATAATAATGACAGAAGACAGAATTAAGACGAGGATAATTACTGACACGTTTTCTTTAAATCGCAACTTATGTCAGCACCAATCAATACAGCCCACAGGAATAGCTAATGTAGTGTCTCACCCACAAGATCAATACTCAAAGCCAAAGGGAATACTGGCGTTAGGAGTGTATTTCAGACACCTCCCCTCGTCCTCGCAGATCTCAGTGGGAGTCTGAATGCATCTTCAATATAATAATCACAGCCTGGATGCTTAGAAAGCTGCTCTGTTCTCTGCAGGCGCGGCTGTCACAGGGAAGCCCACCGTCTTTTCTCACCTGGGAAACAAAGACAAGTGTGTGTTTCTGCCTGTGTTATCACGTCACATATGATCGGTGGTGGCGGTGGTGCATTCGACTTTATCATCCACTTACCATAGGAGGAGAAAAAAGAAATCCTTCCGGGGGCCAATATTAAATTAAGCACACCAAACAAGCCATTAGTCTTCCTAAGCTGTGTGCTCTTGTGATAATATGGTGAATAAGAAGATGTGTGTGAGAGAGGTGAGGGGGAGAAACGGTGTGTGTGTGTGTGTGTGTGTGTGCAGGATTTTTCAAAGCAGCCCCCTGACAACAAAGCTTGGTATCGCTTGGTAAAGATTTTTCTAAATTCTCATGTGAGGGTGAAATTAATGAAGTATATTCCCATCAGGCCTCTAATCACAAATAAGACAAAATTAAAGCAGGAGTGTGTGCCCTGTGTTCTGATTAAAGCCTCAAAATGAGGACAAAATACATCTTTGAATTTGATTTAACTTCATTTTAATGGGAGTGTTTCTCCTCTTCCACTCCAGCAGGATCATGCCTTTTCCTGATTTTTCTTTTTTTCTTTGAAAGCTTCACGACACAGTTGACCGGCACTTGTGCTGGCACTGCTCCTGTGGATTATCATCATTATTCTAAAGGCTCAGGGAGGCTCCCGTAGTTCCTCCATAAAATGGCCGTTGCAGGTGTGTCAAGTCATTTGAGGGTTGCCAGGGTTGACTTGGCATCCTCATGTCTGACTTTGATTTATTTGAACCAGGTCCCACATCAATGACCTGTTAATATATACACCCCACTCAATAAGAGGTTGTTTTTTATCTGCGCGGCCGGACGTTAATTCCCCGACCAAATGACAGCATCGTCTGTCCACATCTCAGCTGTGGAGGCTGCTGGACGCTCCTGATGTTCAAATGAAAAGATAGACGCGCCACGAGCCAATTTCGAGGTGACGGAGAAGGACAGACAATTAGACACACAAACACTAGGACAACCACACACATAAATCCTCACACATGCACACAGTGGGCAGATGCATAAACAGCAGCCTGGAGGATAGCCGATTATAACCTGCCATTCTGATGCAACCTGACCCGTGTCCAGATGTCAGGCTCTATGTGCTGCTATAGATTCTGTTATATCAAAGCTATTTTGATCCATGTGATCACTGAAGGCTTGTGAAGGGATGTTTGCACTCGTAGCATTGTTCATTTCCAAAATGACCCCCAGAAAGAGGACGAGTGAGGCTCAGCCATCAAAATGGCTCTCTCTCTTTGTGAACAAGATGAAAGACCAAAGCGCTGGCTCTCTTCTTGGCTTTGTTGAAACAAATGTTGTTTGCAATCTGAATTTTTTCTTCCATTAGATTATGCTAAACAGCGTTCAATCAGTTGGAGTTACTGTGTGGCGTGTGTGAAGCAACAGGTTTGATACCTGATGATTCCAACAGGAACACACAGCCGCTTCCCATCATTCACAAACAAGGGAGGGAGGGGGGAATAATTGGAGTAATTTCTTTCCTAAATGAATTATCCTAATTCATTTTTCTAAGACAAAATTATCCGCACAGTTGGCACTGATTCCAGCAGTGAAATAATTATTGACAGTGCTCTTTAACAATCCCAGGTTACCACATTAGAGCAAAGAAATGTTCATGACATTTTCATAAGTGGAAGGAATATCAGCCGGGGTAATAAGAGGCCAGTGGCCCACGGATTCCTAAAAATTATGCCAGAAAAGATTATGTTTGAAAGGCGTAACCTCCATTCTGTGGGAGATATTGACCTTTTTTTTTTTTTTGCTTGCATATAAATGAGTTTCATTTCTTGGCTTTTGTGGTGTGCTTATGCACGAGGTCTTTCAGCCAATCGTGTAAGGGTAAGACCCCCCCTCCCTTTTCACTCCCCAGAGTCTCCAGGTGACAGCTCGATAAACCTGTCTAAACCATTTGGTACAGCTCTCCTGTCAGCTACCTGGGATTGCATGTAAATCAGAGGTAGGTTTGTTATTTTCAACCAAGTGGCCAACACACAGCACAGAACACGCCCTCTCGCTCAGTTCAAGTTTTTACGCACGGGTGTCCAATTTGGAAAATCGATGTAATCAGTGATAAATCAGTATGATTCGTTTTATTATTAGCCTGTGGACGCATTGGTGGATGCACTTATGACTGCTGAAGGCCCTAATTAGAGCCATCAACCAGTGGCTGCACATGTATGTTTCTACTGAAAGCACAACGCCAACCAAGCAGGCACCTTGCACACTAAAGTTCCCAGACCTTGTCTCCGTAGTCTCCGCTTCCTGAGGCCGAAGATGCGCACTTTAGAGAAGATGTCGACCAGGTTCCCATTGCAGAGCCCCTTGTTCTTGTTGGGGCTCTTCCTCCGTCGGTTGGTCGAGGGCCGGTCTAAATGCTGCTCCCGTGCCTGTCTCTTCTGTCTGATCAGCCCACTTGCGATAGCAGCAGCCATGGCTCAAAATGTCACAACTGCTCAGGTCCAGTCTGCACACGGAGCACAGACTACACAAACAGCCGCCTCACAGAGCTCGCAGCCCGGGTCACAGTCCCATGGTGGCGGCTAAGTGGTCCGGTCCGTGATGCCAAATGTCAAATAAATATCTGTTTGCTTTAGGAGCTGCTTTTCTTGTTAGTCCAAACACTACATGATACTTGCGGTGTTAAAACAGCTGTCATCGTCTTTCGAAAATGTCTTGGACATGGTGGAAAAAAAGGGATCAGTTCATGCGTAATTCCATACATGCATCAATAACCATAGTCTTGATGAAGAGCTATGCCAAACTCACGCGGGCGGACATGTCATACCTGCACAGTGGTGTTTGTGTTCATTGTCTGTGACATGTTCAGTGGCATCGCCTCCTAAAATGTCCAATACCGGCTGCAGCGTCCTCACAGCAACGTTCACCCACTCTTTTCCTCCTGCTCGCCCTCCGTTTTTCTCCTCCTGCTGCTTCCAGACGAGGCTCTGCTCCGAGGAGTCGCTGTTTTGGGTACCGCGGCGGGGACGCCTGTGCATGTGCGCCGCCAGAAATCAAGCTAAAAAAAAATGCGGGCGCCTCCTACGAAGATCAGCACTCGAGCGGCGAAGGCGCAGCAGCCCGGGTGAAACGAACTCCCAAGTTTGCGAGAAGCATTCCGCGACAACGACCCTGCGATGACCGATCAACAGTCACAGCGCTTGGAGACGGGGGAAGAAATACGCAGCCGTAGCGGAGTTAGAAATTGATGCGGCGAGCTGAACGAATACAAACTTGTATTCCAACGTGCCTCACATCATATGTTCTCCACTGTATCCCACAGTCACAACACATGCGGCTGGGCGCGATGCAAAACACACAACCGAGAAAAACGGATCGAAACCCGGTGGAGATGACGTCTGCATTGTGAGACAAGCTGCATACAAATATATAGAAACTTAAAAAAAAGGAGCTGCCGGTGATCAGCACACAGGTCCACCCGGTGAATGCTCCATGTATGGCGATCGGTGCGTAAAGGGAATATTTAAAAAACAGCAGAGGAGAGTTATGCCTCTGATGAACGGCACAATTTATTTTCCCACGCTCAAAGAGAGAGAGAGAGAGGAGGAAAAAAAAGGATAGGAAGCGGTGGTCGCTCAGTAGATATACCCCTGATCAACAAATCCTTCCCATCAACAAGTCCTAACCACTCGTTAGTACACGCCTGAGTGGAGAGGATGCCCTCCCTCCCCCCAACACACTCCCTCCCTCTCGACCACCAAGCCCCTGCTTGAAGGGGAATGAGCAGCCGGGTCTTGATGCTGTCATTAGATGGTGAGATTTTATTCTTCAGATTAGACAGCTGCTGCTACCTTTTTCTTTTTTTAAGCAAATAGCTGCAATTCACAGCAGAAATGATGCATGAGCACAACAGGACTACAGGGAGAAGTGCATGTAGCATTAATGTTTCAGTCAAATGTGCATGATTTAAAGACAGTCAGTGGATTATACTAGCTATATTCTACATCATACAGGGAAATACTAGTTGCTGCATGTGTAGTTGCTGCACATTCATGTTGCTTTAATTGCCCTTCAGGCTGCGCGCTCCGTTTCCTCCGTGTGGTTTCAGCACCACAGACAGCGGCACGCGGTGACAGAAAGGTTTCCTTCAGTCAGACATCAGAAGATTTACCCCAAACAAAATCATCATAACCTTCACCTGAACGTCCACCAGAGACTTAAAGATATCTCACATGAACCACACGCACCTGGAGATCCACCTCCACGCCCCTCCACCTCATTCCTCCTTCGTTTAGAGGATGGCTTGGACGGGGTCGGTTCCACACAATAAAAAGCTTTTGTAAGACAAAATATTTGATCCTTTTTTTGTTGTTGTTGTTTTGGGGGGTGAATTTCATCTAAGGCTCAATCACAGGCACATTGAATTAAAACTCAAGAGAGCCATCTGCTGTTTGTGGCTGTAATTAAACATTTGGGCTCATGGGGGGGACTGGAGCGTTGTTATTGCCTCGCTCTGGTGTGTGTTCATTCTCCCCACGCCAGACTGCACCTGTTGATATCCAGCTGCACAGGTGTGAAGAATATAGGATGGGGTGAACGGGCAGATAACACACCTGCAGAGGGATCACTCCTGTCCGTTCACTTCCATTACATGAATGTCAGAGAGTGGATGGCATTTGAAGAAACACTGCCTGCAGACTGTAAATGCACACAGACTATCTTAAAGATGATGATCACATTCACATTGAGGGGTTATTATGATCCAGGTTGTTTCAAATCTCTCAGCTGTGTGCACCAGTGGATTGGTGCCTTTCCCCCTCCGCTCTCCTCCACACACACACTCCACACTGACTGGAGCTCCGGCTGCGGATGCTCGCAGAGTTTTATGTCCCGTTGCTGCTGAGAAGCCTCCCTGCTCGGCGATGCTGCAGGAGGCACTGCAGTTAACGCTCCAACCAGCAGCGGACACTGTCAGCTCAACAATGGTCCCTCATCCACAGCGACATGCAGAACAGCTGCTGTCACAGCACTGCTCCTGGATCGTCTTCTAATCATACAGCGGCCGGGTACTTGTATTGCTTTTAATGGAACATCTCGAGGAAACATAAGAGACTGTGGAATATTATCCTGTAGGTTTAAGCATCTGGATAATATTCTTACATGGCTTTTTACTAATAGTTAATTTAATGTAAAGGATAATGACGATAATATTAGAACCTCCCCTGCAGAACTGAACAAACTGGAATGAGAATTTTCCAAATAATGAGCTTAGAAAATATGAGACAAATGGCAAAAGAGACCTAATGTGAAAAAGACAACAGAAGTTATTAAACTATAAGCAGTACTGTGTGAGAGGAGAGGAGAGGAGAGGAGAGGAGAGGAGAGGCTTTGCACTGTGGCTTTTACCTTTCAGTCCCACACAGCATGAGGCTGAATGCATGGACAGTAAGGAAAGCTTCCTACACAGCACAGACATGCCCATGCAAAGGTCTTACCACAGCACACACACACTGCAGCAGCAAAAGTAATCCGCTGGTTTAAACCATGAGAATATTTTCATATCAGACAGAAAACACTGCCGAGTCTCAGACAGCACAACAAACCCCCTGTGAAATATTCATCCATGAAGCAAAACGAGCGTGCACATACCTACATTTTTTTTCCTCCTACATGTGAACGAATGCGAGTCCATGGCAGTCCCATTCCAAAGCCCTCTAAAGCCAAGACCTTTTCCCCCGTGACTCCTAATGCCCCCGTTTATACTGCACCTTCTTGGACCTAACATGGTTACGGTGGCACAGAAAGGCAGTTAGAGTAACACAATTGGACATTTTGTCTGAGACTAGCCACAAATAAAAGAGGACTAAATGTGGCCTTAGGATCCAATTTGCAAGAAATTAGCCTGTTGTAAAAGAAGACACGTGTGAAATAGTGCACATATCAGCTCGTGCTGCTTTGTTATTACGACATTCTTGAACACAGAACACCAGAGACCATAATGCCACGCACAGCTGAGCCGTATGGAAAAACACAGAGACCCAAAATGCGACGAAAACAGAATCTGATGCCGACTTGTGAAGCCACAGCGTCGTCAGGTCAGAACATTTTAATCCAATCTCCTCAGAGGAAATTACATTACTGTTAGTTAGATGTCCTGCTGCTGAGGCAAAGCAAATGTCACCCAATGGAACTGGGGTAAACAACCCATTTGATTATTGCTATTACTTTGCTTTAGGGCTATGTTTCTTTATCACCCGTCCTGATAGGAAGCGGGACTCAGCACTTCTCAGGCCCAGTGAAACAAAAGAAGCTTAACTTGCCAGAATCAACTCGCGTTGCATTATCAAAACACACAGAGAGTTAATTTAATTTGAGATGAGCAATGATTTCTGCTTCACTTTGGATTCATGTCATTTTCTTTTCTTCCTCGTCTTTCTCTTCCTCCCCCGCTTTAGCTGTTTTATCACCGAGTATCATGAGTCCATCTACCGAAGCAATAAAAGCTTAGCCCGCTTATGGACTTGTGAGTACTGCTGCGGCAGTGCATGTGACTCATTTGTTTTCATGAGTCTAATAGTCCAAGCAAATTAGAGCGCTAAGATAGATGAGTGCTCATCATGAGCTTGTAATTGGGGAATGAAAATGGAGAGCTTTTGTTGTGAAAGGTCACAAATGGTAAGGCCCCGGAGGTGGACGAGGGCCAGAAAGCTCGGAGAGGGCGGTGTTATAAATCCTCCTCTGGGGACCAAAAATATTGCAGTAAATATTAAAGCATGTTGCAAAGACAGTGACTGCATAAAATGACTACATAGTTTACTGAATATAGCAAGTTTGCACTTTTAATTGTGTCTACTGAGAGTTATTAACACAAAGCAATGAAAGCGATCATACAGCCAAATTTGTTGGACTGTCAGACTCAAAAGATTCAACTTTCTTGTTGAGATCCAAAAGTTTCAGAGAAATACCAAATGTAAGAGGCTGTATTTGTGTCCGAAATGATAGCTTCGATTAGCTCAGTTGAGCTTCTGCCCTGTGTACTACATGCTGTAGTGGCTCAGGGTTCGAACCCCACCTGCAGCCCTTTGCTACACATCATTCCCCATCTCTCTCTCCCCATGTTCCTGTCACTATGCAGCTGTCTCTATACAATAAAAAAAGAAAAGGCTGAAAATACCTTTAAAAAAACATGCAGAATATTTCCATTTGTTGGAATTCTGCAGGATTTCAAACATTCAAAACATTATTTGGCTTCAGTAAAGACCTGGAACAGCATCATGCACTGTGCA
This sequence comes from Nibea coibor, assembly GCA_023373845.1. Lineage (NCBI taxonomy): Eukaryota > Metazoa > Chordata > Actinopteri > Sciaenidae > Nibea > Nibea coibor. The sequence continues at coordinate 23,061,125 of CM041724.1, read as the reverse complement.
GTATAGAACACGATGATTTTTAACAACCTTAACGCTGATTGAAGAGGAAACTGTCTGCAGCGATGGAATATCACCAGATGTCCAATAAGCTGCTGCTTTAGAGGTTCATACGTTACAGTTAAAGTGGATTCAAAGTGTCCCACAGTCGATGATCACTAGCTCCGAAGCTACATTAAGCCGGGATGTCCAGCTTATTGTAGCCTTTGTGATCCTGCAGCTAACAAGGATCCAGTAGACTGTACAGTAAAATCTCTTATTCAGTGAATAGCAAATGATTTCAGACACAGCCGATGTGACATGACACGACAGTGAAGCATTCGGTTCTCTTATTTGTGAGGTTGTCCTCTGGCTTTTTCCTGCAGCAGCACAATAGCATGCAGGTGAATGAATGAATGAATGAATGCTGGCATGATCAACCAAGAAGCAGTCCTCAATGAAGGCTGCCCCCGCTGCACCGTCGATGAATAATACATTTGAAAAGGTTGGAAAACAACCCTGGAGAGATACATTAAGTCTCTGCTCACAGACCTTTAAATAGCTGGTTCATCATCTCATGCAGGGAGCCATAAAATCATTTAAATGTACATCACACAATTGCCGCTAGGTGTACTAAATATGCCACCTGAGAATATGTATAGCCGCATTACAATATGTCTCTCTGTACTGAGTGTGATGGAGTGTCGCCCCTCCCTCCCTTCCTCCCCCCCAGAGATGAGATTAGTGCGGCCCGAGGTGTGGAGCCCTCCAACAGGGACATTAATGAAACACAGAGGCTTCAAACTGTGAGCTCCACTCACTGATAGCTTATTCTCAGATTTAAAAAAAAAAAAAACTTAGTTAACACTTGTGTTGCTGACCTACACGTACGGCATGTAACCCTGCAAGTGAACCAATCAGAGGGAGGAGGGAGTGATTGGAAATGAAGCTGGGGGTCGCATAACAACATCCTGATTGAATTGTGAGTTTCCTTGGTGATAAGGCTAAAGCAGCAACCCAACTGAGTCTTCTCAGCGAGCATAGCTTCAAACAGGAAGGTTAATTGGTAAAAAAAAAATGATACTCTGACTGACTTCTGCACATTTAAAGAGAAGCTGATTACAGCGAGCAGAGGGAGGCAGAATTGGATACGAGCGCCGGTGATTGAGCGCTGCCCCATGGCCCCTCGACACTAGTGATTGGTTAACTGCCGAATAATAAGCCAAATCACAAACAATCCGGTTCATAATTTGCTCTGAAGCTAAGTGAGGGTGTTTGAGGACACTGATGTGAGCGAAGAGTGAATAAAGAGGACGATAACGCAGAAGAGACAAAGAGCTAGACACAAAGAGGCAAAACAATACTGTCATAATTCACAGAGGAGTCAACATGCTGGTCACACACACATCCTCGCTCTGTCTCACACACACACACACACACACACACACACACTGCTCCATCCTTTGATCCTATTTTAAGTCTGCAGCACTGATGGAATGTGCCTTGTCAGCAGCACTGCAGAGTGAGGTTCCTTGGAGAAGCCCTGGGCAGTGTGGGAGAATATCAATTAGTCCAAACCCCTCTGGCAGGGCCTGCATCCGGAGCTGAAGGCTGTCACAGAGCACGTATAGGTGTGTGAGTGTGTGTGTGTGTGTGCTTTATTGCTGATTTCTCAGCGAGCAAAACGTGTTGGTGTTGGCTCCGTGTGTGCCCACTTGCAAATGCATAGAGTATATAGGTGAGCACATTAATATTAATCATTTTCTGATGCAGGTGAAGGACCTGGGTGTATTTCTGTGCTGGCGGGCTTAATAGAATGGTAATGAGGGTGATGTCGGGTCAGGCCAAACTCCATTTGTGAATTCAAAGATCTGATATGAAAAAAATGAGGTCAGTGAATGCTGCTGTGCATATAGAAGGTAACAGTTTGGGTTGCGTCCGCCACCTGAGCTAGCAAATAATCCTCATAACACATATAGCACATGTTAATTTTAAAAGGATGCATCTTTTATGACAAAATGTCTGTTGAGAGAAGGTATTTATTATTTAGTCTCTCTATAAATACATAAACTGAGCAGCCACTGACCTTCAGGTGTGGTCACTGCCTTTTCCTCTAAGCTGGCTCCCTGTCAAGCTGCAGTCCACAGATTGTACCTGATGTGAAAGCAGGCGTAAGAAGCCCACAGGTCCATCAGAATCCCTGTCTACGTCTGATGGCATGACCGCTACTGACAGCTCCACAAGGACATGAGCAGCTTCTTCTCCTCAGCCCACATCAAATAGGAGGGCTTTGGACAGGCCACAGGAGAAAGAAGTTTTCACACACATGCATTAATAAGCAGCTCAAGTTGTCTAGAGAAACTCTTTCTGACCTCTTTAACCCTAATTCCTAAAAGAAACACACACCTGAGCCTAATTCTGACACATGAGCCCAAATGAAACACCAGCCCAGGTACAAGCAGACATTTTGGGCCGTTTGCTCAGTCACATCGTGGCCCAGAGTTAGATGAAACACTGATACCATGCTGCTTGTATGCTATATGTACTGATGGGGTGTAATGTGCTGGACTACTTCTTGGCCAGAACCAGTAATCTCCTGCAGTCTCCGCTGGTTGCTGGACTACAACTCCCAGCCAAGAAACAGTCTGGCACATAACCTTAGTGAAAATAGCAAATTGTGCTTTCTAGGAGTGAATAAAGAGATAGAACATGTTATTTAGTGACCGTCAGGTGTGTTGGGAAGTGTTTTTAACTCCTCCCGTCTCCAGACTTCATGCTAAGCTACGCTTCCCGGCTGCTGGCTCCAGCTACAGTACATACTCATCTTCTCGTGTTGATGAGTCTCAAGTGTTTGCATGTTGGTAAGCAAACATAGCGTACGGTCTGTACATTAATACTCATTTTCTGCTGCAGCTCAAAAGTCTTGCTTAATGGAGCTTTACATGTATGAACCACCGGACTGGAAGGAAAGACTACCTAACCATGCTCTGCGTATGAATTATAAACTTTCTTTATGTCAACATGACAAATCTCCTCTTGTTAATAAAACCATAACCATAAAAAATTACACCTCCATGAAATATTATCTCTGATAAGTGTGTTTCACATCGCTCCTGTTTAATGTTTCCCTTTCCAGGAGGTCTATTAAGGTGTGCTCATATGATATGCACCATAGATCTCCAATGAGACAGTGTATGGATGGGACCTCAGCCACCTCTGATTGAGAACAGCAATAAAGTTTTCCCCGAGAGACAATGAAAGACTAATGATGTCTGTAATGGCCAAAGTTATGATGTTAATCGTCATTAGCTGGCGTGGCACTTTGGCTGCAGCGACCCTTCTTGGCCCTGAGAATAAAGTAAGGAAAAACAGATGATGCCCCCGCCGCCACAGAAGTAATGTGCGCGTGCTAATGAAGGGGACAGAGGGACGAGGACTGTGGTGATTAGTCTGAAGTGACGGGGCAAATACAGTAGTATGACGGCAGTCATTAACCGGCAGACATTACCACACACTCACACTCAAGACACCTATTAACACTGTCACAGATCAAATGTTAGAGGCCTCGAATACATCACACATCGACTTCAAGTAGCGCGTTCGAGCGTCCGCAGGTCTTGTTTGTCAGCTCAGGGATTATCTTATTTTCTCAGATGATATATTTTACTACACATGGTATCTGTAGTCAAAACCCCAGATGGGGCTTTTTGTGTTTTTTACATGTTTTGCAGCCACCATAGTTTCCCCTTCATGCCTGGAAGGAGAGGAGAGGTGAATGTTGCAATCAGCAACTAGATGCCCCTAAATCCTGCACAGGTCCTTTAAAGTCTTTAGAGAGAGGTGTTCTTCTCTTCATTTCCCCAACAACTGGCCTTGTACACCCTCTACATTGGAGTGCTATGAAGAGGACCTGCAAGGCTTCATCCACAACCTGGACTCAATCACAAATACAGTAAATCTGATCATATGAAGAGGAATACACAATCACATCAAATCATTATATGAAAACATGATTATGTTTCAATAACTTTAAGTTCAGTTCTACCAGAACTCCTTTTATTTTGAGGTTAATATTATTGAGGCATTTCATGGAGATCAGCTGCGTTGATGTTCAACTTGAACATAATGTGTATTTTCCAGTTAATACTTTCAGATAATTGCTACTTGCCAACTCCACATATTAGTGACATTTTGACAGGCAACACTAAAGCAACAAAATATACTCAAAGCACTGTGGCTCCACAGAAATCACTATAATATAATAAGAGATGAGGGTGGAGCAATATCACTTAGATAAAAGAAAATAAAATGCTGCATCTGTGTCGGTGCAGCAGATCACTGCTGCAGGCTTACAAACAGTATCTGCCATGCAAACTTCACATATTCTGCACCTCTGCAGGTTTCAGCATCCTCACCTACTGTGGATTCAACATGAGAATGAAAACGCGGACACAGCTGAGGTGATTGCTTTTTTGGTCATTACTTATAGACTGCCTTACTACGTTTCAGCCACTAGAGAGCAGTGCAGAGCTCAGCAGGACATTGCTGCAGGATCACAGTGCTGATAGGCAAACTGCTCTGCACAGAGACATCACACTGTAGCTCTGTTCTTAAAAAGCTGCCCCCCTCCCTCCCTCCTTAAAAACAGGTTACAAGTCTTCTGGCGGCTTCTGCACTGACAAAACACAAAAGAGTTCCCACTAAATGGAACCGCATCGACTTCAGCTGTGAACAGAGCGAGCAGAGTGTGAATTAAACATAGCAGAGTCGATTCCTAACATAACAGTCTGTCATGTTGGTGCTTTGTCATGACTGTAACCGGTGTATCCTCCTCTGCATTCAACCAGCTCAGGCACTAAAACTGGAACCTTTTCCAGGAAACAAAACACTCTTTGTCTTAAGACAACAAAGATGCCCTCAAGTGGCCAAAGCAGGCTACATCACAGACACTGTGTTTGGACATGCATGTCCCTCAGAGCGAAAGTCCCAATCAGTTCATTAAAGCAGCAACCTGTCTGTCAATCAGCGGACTCGTACGGCGTCTGACAGCTTGCAGCAGTGAGCAGCTCGATGTGGAGCTTTGAACTCGGCTGTGTTGTGAGCAGCAACTAACATGAAAGCCACAATACGATTATGCACTTCTGACTTATGGATCTCTGATTGCCAGCTGCTGTCTGATACATATAAATGTTTGCATGTGTACCAGACTCACAGATGGAAGTGGAGAGACAAAAAAAGAAAAGAGGCATTTGTTTTCATTTCCGTATGTTATGCAATGGAGTTACAGCGGGCTCCGGGATATATAGATCAGAGCCTCGGGACACACAGTTTCCAATAGCGGTCAGTGGTGCAGTGCTGTAAGATCACATTGCGCTCACACTCACTGTTAATGCGAGTGCAGCCATTTGACCACAGTTGGCATCGTGTTTATGTCGACAATAAGCTTCAGCGAGCGGCCGCCGACTTGACTCTCCAACTGCACTGAAGCAAAACCAGCGAGACGAGAAGATGGTGATGATCTCAGTCTGTTACGCAGACATTTTTAAACCTCAGAGATTTTTTTTCTCTCTTTGGCTTTTTGCCAAAAACAAAAAAGGTTGAAGGTCTCGGTGGAGAAGTCGGTTGTGCAGGGTGGAAGAGAAAGCAGTCTCAGGAGGAAAGCAGGTGATGCAGAAAAGAGAAAAAAACACTGTGCAAAGACAATAGGCAGAACAATGCTAAAATCAAAGCCCAAACACATTGCTTTCTGTTTATGCCCCAAGGGCCGAATTAACATATATGCAAATCAGGATAATGAAATAATAATGATAGATATGTATTCTTTATTAAAATCGAGGGATGAGTACCTTTAAGCTGTTTTTCAGTCCGTGTCAAACTGAAAAGATATAAAGGGTGGAAGAAAAAGATAAAAAAGCCCTCTGTCAAACAGAGTGTTTCATTTGCATGTCTGCCGTTAGGGCCTAATGAGAAATGACACATTTGTAATTACAGTGGACTATAATTAACTGGTGTGTAAGTGAGATGCCAGAACCCAAGTCTTTATGACTGGGGGAGGGTATGATGTTAAACCATTTCAGATGGAAGTCCAAAAATGACTTAAAGCTCTCAGATTGTGATTTTCTGTCCACGTGAAACAGACTGTCGGAGGAAGGGGGGACTTGATTTCAGAGCACCACAGAATTGGCAGGACAAAACCTGCAAATGTGGACATCGACGTTGGCCTTCACTGTGCCGCCGAAGCTCGCTCACCTCCTCCATCACGCCTACTTACAGAAGAGGTGGAGGAGGACGGAGAGAGAAAGGACGCGTTCTTATCCTGGGCCTCGGGATATGTAAGATCGCAGGTTTTTGGCAGGGAGAGAGAACCGCAGATGATGTCGACCATGGCAACTTGACACAGCTGACCTCGTACGATCACTCCTACTTGTTGTCCATTAGCTTACTCCACCCAAAAAAGTTGAATATTAAATATCATATTTAGCTGCCTTCAGCTTGAATCCACAATGAGTTGCAATGCTTTACTTTGCAGAGTCAAATTTCACTTGCAAAACATAATGTGAGTTTATTAAATATGTAGCATTGTTATAGATTAAACAGCCCAGCAGTTAAAATGCTACTTAAATGTCAATGCATCAACAATAATAATAATCCCACATATAAACTGTACAATAATATAATATTTAGGATAATATAGCACAGATTCGGCATTTTTAGCACTTTTATTTTTGATACTTTTAAGCACATTCAGCTAATCATACTTCTGTACTTTTACTTAGGTAAAAAGTTGAATTCAGCATTTGTAAAGTACTTGTAACTGAGTATTTTTGCAGTACTACTACTGTTCTTAGTTTGTTCAAGACATTCAGTGTCAAAATGCAATCATACATCATATACATCTTCTGTCGGAGCTTCTAAGAGGAGAGCGGTGCGACAACAAAGCAGAACATCGACATATTGAAGAAGATATGAGTGCCTGCAACATACGAGGCATACAGATGCAGGTGGACAATGGAAACGTGGATTGAAGATGCAGCAGTTGCTTCAGGATGCCCAGGAGAGCAAAATGCATCAATTTCAAAGATGCTGCAGTATTTTTGGAATGTATTGTATCGAGGCGCGATGATGTCTCCAAACAATGAAAGCTGAATTTTAAAGGTACAAGACAATTCTACAAGTCATCATGTACCGCAGGCCAACTATTGGCTAACTCATCAGTCACACAATGGCACAAGTGTTGCATTGTTCAGGGCAGTGTAAAGCATGAAGCAGACTGTGGCAAAGCAGTGTCTATTTCCCAGAGGATATATGTTTTTCTGTTAAACTGCTGTTTCCATTTTTTCCCCACAGCCCATAGAGGAGTTGACCTTTCAACACGGCTGCTAAAAATAACAACACTCTCAAATAAAGGGGCGCTCCCGGGATAAGTAAGACGCTTGTGAGATACAGGTGCGCACGAAAGCTGATACACACATGCAGGCACATTAGCGCACACACGCACACACACACACAGACCGCATTGCCCTCTCCATCAGCTCCCCTGACACCTGGTCAATTTCTGCTCAGGGAAATGCGCTCTCTTCCTATCGACAAGCTTGAATTAGATTGGTTTAACTCATCCGTCTTATAGAGAGGTCAGATTCTTGTCTCTCTGCGGCGTAACAGCAAATGTGCTGTTTTTTTGTGGGAAGAACAATTCAGACCGTTAGCATGCATACACGCATCTGTTCTGTTCATTCCTCGCTGCAGCTTCTGGTGCTGAGTTTCTGATTCTTTCTGTTTGGCAAAGAATTAATAAGAGAAGACTTCAGGCATCAGTTTGCACTTATATTCCTGCAGCACAACAGTAACTATAAACCTCAATCACTGCACTGCACTGGTAAAACCTCGTACTCTTATGCACAGGCGGTGATCATGAATGCATTCCTCAAATCTCATGGCAACAAGCCCAATACATTCTCCAAAATCAGCATTTCAGTACCAACAGTCAAAGCAATGTTAACAATGGTGCTCAAACCTGCAGAGTGATCACCTGACCCAGCAGTTTCCTCAGCTCTGCAGATCATTTTAGCAGCTTTCAGCTCATTATTTTGGATTTTACGGAAAGAAATTTGACTTTTGATTCACTCGCATCAAGTATATTGATATTGTGCAAAGTTTTGGTGATGCCAGAGAGTATCAGAATTCATCCTCTGAACATACACAGCAAAATTCATGGGCAGTAATTTGTCTCCAGACAAACGTGAGATGGATGGAAGGACAGGCAGGCTGACTGACTGACTCCCTGACAGGCAACGGCAACCTTTGGCTGTGACACTAATAGCTCATGCATGCAAGTATAGAACCACAGAAGCTGAATGCATAAAGTCCATAGAGTGCTAGTTTTGCTAAATTTGCATCTAATTTCTGACTGACTGTGACTTTAATGTCAGCTTCTCAATGAAGAGTCAGTGAGGATGGAGAGACTTGATATATACGTTGCAGTTGCAGAGCCAGGTGAAGCTACTCCCCTGAGTCAAGCTATTCCATCAGCTCTCCTGACACATCTGTTGATTCACCACACAGAGAAGTCAATTCGAGTCTCTCGCTCCGTCTCCGTGTTTTGATCTCTTTCTCCGTTTGTATGCACACCGAAACACACACTTACGGAGAGACGTATAGGGGAGGGAGATGGTGCTCCTTCAGAAAACTACAGATTCTGCAGTGCAAGCACACCGTTGCTAGGTAACACACAGGAAGCTCCCTGAAGTACACTTCCAGTAAGTTCAGTGGCTTGTCACAAGCCTACACATGGTGCACAGGTAAACACGCGGAGTCAAGTTTGCACGTCTCTCCGTGCCACAGTGTACTTTCATGCCCCGCATGAGTAGGTTGAGCAGCAAACATCCTTGGGCACTTCAGAGGGTGATTGTTTTCTGACAGCATTTACATAAGGGCACACGGCATCTTAAAACATACCGACACCAGAGATTTTAGTGACATTTAGTTTGCAAAAAGAAAAAAAAGCCACAGAGATGGGGGGGGCAGAGAAAAATGTAAAAGAGTGTGAGTGATAAAATGAAGGAGTACGAGAATGAGTGAAGACAGAAAGAGAGAGTGGCAAGGAGGGAGGGAGAGAAAGAACAGCGCTGTGCTGCAGCAGCAGAAAAAGCCAGGCCTTGTAATTTATGGGAGCCCATACTCATAAAACATGAATCTTGTCCATGAAGTGCTGAATCATTTGGTGTGCAAACCCGCCGGCCCGCCTCCTGCTCCCACATATACGTATGTGTGTACACACAGCAAATATGCACAGCAGGGACACACGGTCCTCCTCCTGTACACACACTTTAACATGATCCTAACTCACCTTCTACCTAGGACATATTTTATTGGCACACACGGACACACACAGACCTCACACACACACAGACCTCACACACACACACACACACCGCCATCTCTAAGTTCAGTCTCTTCGATTCCTTCGACTACCCCCCACCTCCTGCAGCACCGAGCCCACCCACCTGCTCCTTCCCTCCCACTTGCACTTGATGTGCTAGCTATTCCCAATAAAACTATTTTATTATGAGGCCCTCTCCCTCTTCGGGTTGGATGGAGTAAGTGGCTCAGTTCAGCTGTTCAGCACGGCGGACACTCGATACGAGCGTTAGCACACGAGGATAAGTCAACCTAGTGCGGCAGCATTAGCTGATTAAATACAATCTCACCCGTGTCAGCGTGCATCGGCTAGCAGAGCCACATTTTCTCATGTTGGGAACTGCTAACTCCTCTATATCATATTCTTCAGCGATTACCACAGCTACACAATATACTGTATATAAGACCTATTATGCTCCATTATTTCCAGAGTTGAGAGTAAATGATTGGAGGGATACCAAATTGGAATTAAATTATTTGTTCTACAGTGTCACTGTCAAAGTCTACTGCCAATTAGAGAATGAGTACAAACTCATAAACTCAATATTTATTTGGCATGCTGCAGGGAGAGGGGAGGTGGAGGGGAGTCGTTTCACTCTGGAGCTGTCCAAATGTTTAATTTTCAGCTTATTCATGGTCAGCACAGGCGCTGTGAGCACGGGGCGGCACGTCCACCGAGAAACAAATGATGATGACAAAGATGGAAAGTTTCTCAGCTCGACAAACACTCTTCGCTCCCGAAGTTTCGTTCGTCGTTTCTCCAGGTCTCCGTCTTCATCTCTACACTTCACATAATTCACTACAGCAGAGCGTCAGTGAGCACCCGCTAGTTACGGTTCAGTGCTCTGGCCTCTACTGTCCAGCGAGCTGGGCTGGTACAGTCAGAGAGAGAGAGAGATAAGAGTGTGTTCACATGCAGAGGGCACACATTGATCTCTGCTGCATAGTAATAAACAGCGGACACTGTTGAATATTCATGACCTGCCGTGCTCCAAGGTGATGAGTCTGGAGGTGGACAGGCGGAGGGGGGGGCCTGGCATCATGGAGGACCATGAATCCTGTGGTCGCTCCCTTCTTCGCTGCTTCATTTTAAAAGCACTGCGAGGCAAAAGCATCATTCCAATATGTTGATCTGAGGGAGGCCACTCATGCACAATGCATGAAAATACACATTTATGAGGTCATGGTAAGGATGAGGATATTGAGGCGCTCGCCTGGACTGGGTGATAAAGAGAAGGAGGAAATCACAGGGATCACGCGAGGCAAACATCTACCAACATGTGGTGCCAGGCTGGTTTTCCGTTGATGCATTAAGGTTCCCAGTTCAAGTCGAGCAAGTTGCCCTGGATGATTAGCGGATCTCTCTTCTGCCTGTCACTGACACCGGCTCGTATATTTTAAATAAACACCTCTGATCTCTTTAATTCAGCGAGGTGCTGCAACATTGCCACCCGCTCCTGTCATCACTTATTCTCCGTTTAGAGTGAGAAAAACACAGGTCCATTGTTTCGTGTGTGTGTCCACTGTGCAGGCGTTGTGAGAGTGTGACAGCGACACTTTGACGCGTGTTATCTCATAACCACCAGGTAATTCATCATGGATACAGCCCCAGTAGAGGCCCAGTCCTTTGTGTTAAAAGCCTTTAGAAGACCTACACTACACAGCGGTGTAAATCACCCAGACAGAATCAGGGCTGTTAGAGCTAGCCTTGGCTTTCAGAACGCTCCTATCTGTTTTAAAATATCCTCTGGCCTTCTATAATAAACCCCCCTCAATTACAAACAGCCTACTTTGAGAGGCACCTACCTAAACAGTCCAGCACACTTCACACTGCACAGTGTGAGTGGACAGCGGAGATTGGTACCTTAAAGGGACCGGCGACATCCTTGAGTTTGCTTCAGAGTAAAAGTTTGAGAAGTGGAACAACTGCAGCTGCTGAAACTTTTTGCCAGCCCGGTGCATTTTTTGCAGTGTGGACAGATGAGCATGCGTGTGAGCACGTGTAACACCGTGTACTTCTGTCTAAGAGATAATCCCATCCAAGCAACGGTAAAGTTCACCCTCAGCCTAACCCAACAAGAATCAATAACTCCAACATAATCTCCCTTCCCATGGACCCACAAACATGTTAGCTGTCTGTTACTCAACATTAATCAATCATTCCTCTTGTGGATGAGTAAAATAAATATAACCAGACAGAGATTATGGTGCAGGTGTCGTTTTCTTTTAATTATTGCTGTTAAAGATCAAAGAAACACAAAAACCTGAATATTAATTAACTTAATTTGATCAGTAAAACCTTAAAAAGGCGCACACATGTGGAAGTGTTTGAGAGAAGGCGTCCAGCCAAGACCGCTCCTGTGATCTATGAGCATCCAGCACCATATGTCCTCCGCATGAGAGCAGGTTTACTGACTAAATGCCCCATCGATGCATGCAGGCTTGTTGATCAAGGAGCTTTCTAAAGAGGAGACGCACACTGGGGCACCTTAGAGTACCGCGTCCTGTCACCTGCCTCCGAGGGCGGAAAAAGACAGCGAGAGAGCAAATTCTACATTTCTCTTTACGTACATCCGCGGCACATGTCGTGGCGCGAGGGTTCATTTAACATGTGATGTAATACAGTGTAGTTGTAGATACTCATGGATTGTTAAAGCCACCTTGGATTCAATAGGAAAGTCTTTAATCAAAGACTTTGTGCTGAACCTGTAATTAACAGAATAAAGAGGCTCTCCAGCTTCTCCAAGAGAGCCTCACTTAACCTGCAGGCAAGCTCCCAAGAAGCTCGCATACCTCCTACTCATGATGTACTCTCCCATGGTGCTCTCTGTCTCTATCGCTTCATCGCCATGTATCTCTTTATCGCTGTCTGCCTATGCAGTGAGACAGATTAGCCGTGATTATTTGAGGTATTGCAGAGTATGACGGTTGTACCCGTATAGCAGACAAGCAGAAAAATGCAGCTCTACGTGATATTCAAGCTGATGCGATGAGCAGAATAAAAACAGTGTGTCTGAGGCAGCGGAGGAATACTTCTAGATATAAATGTAGAAAATGTTTCATGGCCTGTAAGTGTCTATCAGAGTAACTTTGACTGTGTTGTCTGAATACAGTGCCCTCACACGAAGCGAGCAGACACACACTAACTTGGCACGGAGTGGTGTAATGAAGCATGGAGCTGCTGATTTCAAATGGTAATCGAGAGAGGCTCGCTAAATGACACCTCGAAAAAGCAACCTCCCTCTCTCTCTCTCTCTTCTGACTGTCAGCTATTACGAGAAAACTTTATCTGCAAACTGAAAAAACTTTGAATGCCTTTGACGGGAATGCAACATGACAAAAACACAGACCCAAACTCTCAAACTCAAAAAGAAAAATGATAAATAATGCACCGAAAAGACATTTTAAAGCACTCTGGACGTTCTCTACACGTGGCATGAATTACATTGAATAGTTAAGTCTGCAACAGAAGTAAGGAACATAAAAGATATGACACACTTCAATATTAAAAGACTGAAGATTGTAGATGGGATCAGATAGAGTTCAGCACCATGGACAGCATCACAAGTCAGCTCACTGAGAGAAGGAAGCTTCCTTCCTCCCTTCCTTCGCTCCCTTTTTGCTTCCTTGCACTAGTAACAGATGTATGAAACAGTAGAAATAAAAGATTTACAGTACAAACACACACTTTAAATGGATTACACTTATATAGCGCCTTTTTAGTTCTTCACCTCTCCAACCATATCTCATTCACCCATTCATACACTGATGACTGCCATGTCAGGTGCCAACTGCTCATCGGTTTTAGGAGCTAACCGTTCATACACATTCACACACCGATGGTGCAGCCTTTGGGGGCAGTTTGGGGTTCAGAATCTTGCCTAAAGACACTCGGGCATGCAGACTGGAGGAACCGGGGAACGAACCGCCGATCATCTAATTGGTGGATGACCCGCTCCGCCTGCTCCTGAGCCACAGCCGCCCAAATTTAGATTTAAATGAAGATGGTCCATCCATCTTTTTCCATATAACATTTCACATTAAATATGTAAAAGATTATTAGTGAATATTTAAAGCTAAATTGGCCCTTTGAGAATGAGATCATTTGTACTGTCCATATCAGATTTTGCATGCTCTTCAACTATTTACAGTGAGCTTCAGCAAACTGTGGATGTTGATCCAAACGAACAGCTACACTCGCAAGATTGTGAAGCCGAGAAGTTCGTGATTTCTGTATCTTGGTCAGTAGGTGGTCATGTTACAGGATAATCCCTCCTTTCTACTCTAACACAAGCAAGCCAACCAAGAGATCAGTCCTGACTCTTCACATCCACATGCTGAATCACAAACACACCTGAAACACACTTAGATATGTATGCAAACTTGTACCCGGCTATCTGATTGTGCAAGAGAGAGACTTCGGCGCTGATGGATGGGTTCAGAGGATCAGTTAGCCATGGCAGCAGTGCCCTTCATCAGTCAGTCTGACTACCAAAGGGACCGATTAAGCTGTGACGCCCATAGGACACTCAGAACTCACCACAGCAGGGGAGGGTGGGTGGAAGGAGAAGGGAGGGACGAATAAAGCAGTGACTTCAATGATACAGGAGTGGAACAAATGAAAACTGTGAGAGCTGGAAAACTGGCAGTGTGTGAGCAGTGAAGCTGCGACCACGACCAAACAGAACGTGACAGGACAGAGAGGGCTGCACTGACTTTTGTGAATACACGGTAAAACGCGTGAAGATGTATGCTTCAGCGTTACACCTGCATGCAGGCACACACACACACACACACACACACACACACACACCTGATTCACAGTACAATAGCCAGGAGGGTTAAAGTGAAGCAGGGAGCTGTAAAGGATCCGGTCTTGACCCATATTTTGACCATAGTATCCAGGACAACCTGCTTAGCTTCATCCAACTGTTCCCCTCTTATTATACAGTAAGTGGGTCTTGTCGTTGCACATACACACACACACACACACACACATGCACACAAATGCCGCTCAGTGCTTCTCAACATCCGCAGACACTCAACCCTAATATGCACAAACCTCCTCTCTCATTCACACACTCCAAACTGACACAACTATCACTCACACACACTCAGCTTCACATTATACCCAGTACAATGTGTGTGTAAGCCGCGAGCAGAGAGGAGGGAAAAGGAAAATAAAACAGAAAAACGAATTATAAAAGGCTTTTATCGCAGACAACGAAGAGGAGATGAATCGTGGTTTTTCGCTTTCTACCTGCATGTTGGTGTTATTCTGTCAATATTACAAACAAAAAGAAGAAACACTGAGAACTGCACTTAACAGAAAAACACTGACAACGCATCCCCCGTTTGTAAAATCAAGTGTTAGAGGATTGCTTATATTCATACTGAACTCCTCCCAAAACTATTTGCAGACTTGGAAAGTTTCCGTCTGCTTGTTGACGTCAACATGCAAATAAGAAATCGGATGAAAAAAAAAAAAGCCCAACAACACGAAGAAATGACTTTGTCTGGACCTTCAGTGTAGTACAAACCCGATGTGGTCTGACACCTCCTCCTAGCTCTCTGGAGCACCGCCTTGTGTTGACTCTAAACAACAGATGGGCATGAATATGTCAAGTGGTTCTTAAATGCTGGACGATGTGCCACTGTAGCACCACATGTGGAAGCGTATTCAAGCTCCCTCTCTCTCTCGCTCATGAACTGCTGAGAATTACTGACACCCGTCAGGCCGAGCGGCGACTCAGAAAACTGACAGAGGTACAATCTGAGTTTCTGGACGCTCAGGTTACTGGACTTTATTATAAGAACTCTAGTTTCTCCATGAAATGCACTGAAATATACATGATATATGATGTAATTATTGTTTGCATTGTTGGCAGGGAGAAATCACAGTTTGTTCTGCACACAGATTTAATATATAACTATAAAAACTAAGCAGATAATATATAAATAGTCCAACACATGAAATGCACATTCATTCATCGGCTTGATCAATTCCTCTGAGAACAGTTACAGGTTAAATTTAAAGACTCGGCCCGGATAGCTTTTACCAAATTACTATTTCAAAGTAATGAAGCCATAACTGCTCAGCTCGTACGTCATCGACTCCATCTCCATGACAACTGAGCATCCAAATGCATGAATGAATCCCAGGTGAAAAAACTACACATATTCTTCAGTTTGTCTGCATCATCTTTGATTTCAGTTAAAGACGCCGACGCGCCTTCAGTGAAACGGTGGAACAGCAGCGGGTAACGTCCAGAGAAACTTGGTCTGGGCATCAAAATGTGAGGGGGACCATGAGGATCAGAGCCTGCCTGTCAAACCAGTGGCAGCTTCAGCTTTTCCTTAACTCCTCCTCTCAGCCTCAGCACTTACAGCGCATTAAAAATATATCACTGCTACAAGATCTTCTGACAACACCATCTGTTCTCTGTTGGCCACAATGACGGCAAAACAGGTTAATGGTTAATTTACTGCTTTTTGCATGACAGACAGACCCTTCCTGAACGCACGGTGAATCTAGCCACTGGTAACACGGGGTCAGTGAATCATCTTCTGTGGCGCCGCTGTCTGTCGGAGACGTCCGGGGGCACCACTTTGTGTCAGCGAATGAGGTATTTAGGGGAGGTGATCGCAACTGTTGTGTCTGTAACCCTGGGAAGGCTTCTCACCTCCTGCAACACGACGAGCTGACTCACAGGGTGGGAAAATGATACCTGATAGTCATCATCTGTGAATTTATCACTTATGAACAAGGCAATTTAGGATGCTGAGTTATATAACGGCAAAAAAAAATCCCTCTATTGGACAGCAGGCTTCATTTGCACATTTAAAGAAACCCACGAGCTCAGTCCAATGATGCTGCAACATAAAGAACAATGTGTGAGACTTTCTTAGTGACCCTGCCTGCACACGTTTGCAGGTGTGAGAGATTTCCAGCCACTTACCCTGGTGATCCAAATCCACAGCAAGACTGAGTGTGCAGGATCAGAGGGCTAATGAGTTAACAGTGCACGGAGGGGAGCGACCTACTATACCTGACATTTACCTTGCACAAAAGGTGTTGTGACAAAGATGCATCAGATACATGAAAGAAAAGACCGAGGTGTGAGGGGGCAATTTCCAAAGATGAGAATAAGGGACAAAAAACTGAGACGATACGGAGAGGGAGAAATGTTCTGTCACAAGCTAACACAAGACAAAGAGCACATGGAAGAGACAGTGGTCTGTGGGGAGACTTCTGAACAGGAGCTGGCCCTCCTTCCTGTCACAGCAGAACCAGTACTCTTCCCTGTTGATATCATTATCTGCCGTGTAAACAAGTCTTATTGTGGTTTAGCACTATTGCCTTCTGGGACACAGCAAATAGCAGCCTGAGATCTTTTTAAATAGTAAAGGAAGCAGCACAGAGCAACACCTTGATGTGCTCGTCCAGGATTAATTGTTTTGCCTTTGTCCACATATCAGGAGGAAATCCTGCTATTTTCTTCACTCCAGATAAACGTATATCTGATCGATGACGCCCGGTCAGGTGGACTGAATTAAAACTCTCACAGTGTTGGTGGACCATGTGTGTTTAGGGATTTAGTGTCATCTAACTGTGTGTGAAACATGAAGAAAAATATGAAAGGCTCTATCTAGTCCCAGTGTTTAGTTTGTCTTTAAGTCTGAGAACGTTTTACTGAAATTCAAATGAAACCTGGAGAGTTAAACTACTAAGCAAAAAATGAGTGAAATAAAACCTTAACTAGTGCTTCTAGCGAAAAAAATCTCTAGGTGTGTGTCTCAACAAAAACTAAAAGTACAAGTAAACTGTGTGACAAACCAGGCTGATTTACATAACGTAGCCTAGATAACACACAACTGTAGAAACGTGGCAGATGAACTCGCTCATTTTTACATGAACAAAAACATAAAGCTTCTTATTTTTAGGTGATTACACTCAAATGAAAACATACTCGTGTATGATCACACTGGACCTTTAGAGGGATAACTAAAGGTGAATGAAGGGACAAGCAAAATCTCCATGAACTGACAAAACTTTTACACACTATCTCCACTTTCCACTTGTTTATACAGTGAACTTACAGATTATATTTTATTACATTTATTATCTTATTTTATCTTCTATATTTAGCGCTGCTATTGCGACTAGACCTCTTAATGATGAGCAGACATGTTCTTCTATCATCTGTCGTCCATATATGACATGTGTATATATATATATATATATATAAATATCACAGATGACTAATAACTAAAAGAGAACGGAGCGGAAACTGGCTTTATACTGCGGGCCAGCAAACATTTGTATCTGCCAAAGTAACTTGGTGAGATTATGTAAGCCATATGAGCGTGGAATACTGCCTATTTAAATATTTTAAAAACAACATGTGCTGCATTATTAAATGTTGGAGGAAAATGGACTCCCACTCTGCCCCTTTTCCCCAAAATGAAGCCTCTTTCCCTCGCATCCGGGCCGAGTCATGCTCGTCCGCCCCAATGCAGTTTCCTTGTACGGCCCGCATGAATAAAGCATGCGAGGTGTACGACAAGGCCTATCCTCTGTGTCCAGTCACTTATCATTAGGGAGAGTGACACGCACTAACTGCACTGTGTCATAATTAGACAACACTCAGTTCACTTGGAATCTGGAGGAATCACACATATGACAAGTTTCTACTGCAGGGTGAAACACAAGCGCCGGCTGCTGCACTGCACTCTGCTACTGCAACAGCAAAAAGGACTCTTGACTACAGTACAGTGTTTGCTAAAAACAGAAACAGTTGTTTCATGGGTTTGTTTTGAATCCTGTGTGTTTCTAGAGAGCATGAACAAGTTCACTGACTAGACACCGGAGGAGGGACAGGAAAGAAACGCCAGAACGTTTTCCTCTGCAGTCTAGAAGGGCTGCAATTAACTGCATCATAAATTTGTTTTATTGTTTTTTCAGTTAATCAAATGACCGTCTATATCACACACCAGAGTCTACGTAACGCCAGAGAATGCCGAAAATGCACAGCCCAAACTGACTTTTGTCTTAAGATATCAGAAGTGCATTTCAAAACCAGCAAACATTCTATTTATCCTCCACTGACTAGCGCATAGATGAACACATTGTTTCATCACTTGGATCGGCGCGTTGCAGTCGTGTCACATTCATGCCATGTCATACACGGTGCGGCTGTTTTGGCCCGTATACAGGACACGAGCACGCTTACTTTGGCACACACTGGCAGTTTTCTAAATCCCCAGCTGTGGCCGAGGCTTTCGACGGGGGAAGGGAAAGTGGATAGTGACCCCCGGTAATGATAGGGTTTAGATAAGCTACAACAGCAACACCTCATCCAGAAAGTTTCACTAGACAGACGGAGATATGTCAGAGGTCTGAACATGTACACGCCCGAACCAAACCATTTATAGCACAGCACGCAGAGGAGAGTCTCAGCTCCAACCAGAATATTATAAACACACTGATTCAACAGGGGCAAAATCTCAGCGAGGGTAGACTAAATATTAGAAACACCAAACTACAGCAGCAGACGTCAAACAGTCTTGCCTTTATTTTAAAGCGTGAATAAAGACTGAGCTTTGTTTGTTTTCTGCACGTCATCATCTTGTGCAAGTCACCATCATCCTGCGTCACCATCAATCATGGACGTCTTCCTTTGGACTGAAACTCTGCTTTACACTGTAAACTGCACACTAAGATGAGATCATGGTTCTTTCTGCGAGACGGCGCAGGCACAGGAATTATTATATTAACCCAGGTCTGAGTCTCTTCCTTCCAGGAAAGCTTGAGATTAACTATGACTCAAATACAATCCTTTGAAAAAAATTTGGGCAGAATTATCACCATGAAAAAAAAACGGTCTCTTTCTCCCCCCTCTGCCTCTCCATCCTCTCAATTTCTCCCCGATAGAATAGCACACAGGCAGAGTACACAGTGTTTTCCACTGAATAAACCACATGTGTCATCACAGAAGATCCAGTGTGTGATCAGCGGAGGGAGGTGAGAGGCACAGGAAAAAAAAAATGTGGAAAGGTTAAGTGTACACAAAGATATTGACGTGTGACTCAGAGAGAAGAAAGAGGAGCGGAAAGCTGTCGGATAGTGAGGCATGACTAAACAGAGAGAGGCAGGAAAGACGGGAAAGGGAAGAGAGGAAGCAGGTAGGTAGAAGGTTCAAATGAGAGGCACGGACAAAGAGAGAGAGAGAGGGGTACAGCCGTGTGTCCCCCGTCCCCCCCCGCGACTAGCTGCACTAATCAGCAACATAGCGTCCCCTTGGGTGACTTAAGCTCCTGCAGAACAGGACTCTGGATGTCAACAACCCACTGATCCCCTGCTTCCTGGTGAGAAACACACATACACACACACACACGCACAGATGCGCAGGCACTCACTCGCTCACTTTGCAGCATACACTCCCACACAGGGTAGCGCAGGGCAGTCGTAGGGCTGCTGGCATCAATACGGTATTATCAGGCCCATCAGGTGACAGGGCTATTCTTAGAGTTTCCATATGCACCAAAGACAAGGGGGGAAGGGGGGAGGGGGTGGCGGATAGAGGAGAGGGGCTCGAGAGGGAAAAGAGAACGGGGATGAGTGCATTTGTGTGAGGAGGAAAGAGATGAAAGTGAATGGAATGCACCGAGTTTGTTAAAACGCTGAATTAAAGGGGAGGTTCAGCTCTATCTGTTACAATTCTTATACAGCAAATGTTTGTTTTTAAAGAGATACCGGGTGCCGTAATAATTCATCCTGTTCAAACTGGTCGTGATGTGATCCATTGCTCACGCTCACACGCTGTGAAACACTTTAGGAATGTTTACAACAACCAGAAACTGCATCAGCACACAGAGTCCATTTAACAGTGTTGATACAGAGCACAGCAACTCTTAACTACATGTATCACTCTGCTTTATAGGTCTCCTAAAGACTAATGTTACATTAACAGTCATCATCTATCTTAGACTGTAACAAACCTTGCACCACAAAGATGAACATATTTCTACAAGAAGTTTAAACACACACACACACACACACACACATTTACTGCATACTGCTGTGAGAAACCGAATAACTTAATAAGAATCTCTAGCAAACATTGATGTCAGATTATGAAATGATCTCGAGTTGTACAAATAAGTCAAGATGTCGCCTGGCCTGCGCAGTGACATGCCATCTGAGCACACTACAAACACATACAAGCATTCAGAAAGACAAGGCAGAGACAGAGACAGAGACAGAGAGGGGGGGATTAATGTAACGTGCTCCATTAGACCATGGTGTAGTGGATTTGCTGTGGGGAGAATCTGCACTGAAACAGATTCATCAGAGCTACAGTGCTCTAGTCTGGATGGATGCCATTTGTATCTGAAGGCAGAGCCTCCCCACTACTATAACTCAGGGAGCGCGCACTCACATAAATACTGAAATGAAACGTGCCTCCTCAGACAAACCGCATGGCTACTACACTTTGATGTAGGACACGAGCGAACGAGCGGGGCAGCTTTGCTCAACAAAGCACACACACATGCACAAGTTACATAAAGCACGTACACATGAATGTACGCATGCCGACTGACACGCAGAAAACTTTAATGGAAAAACACTCTCCCTCTCCCTCTCTCTCTCTCTCTCTCTCTCGTTCGTGGTCTCTGAAACATGCATATACGGTGGCAGCACATAGAAGAGTCCCACCCCGCTGTGAGAGTGCTCCACCTTTGCTCGCACATGCTGGTGCCCCTTGTAATATTCTGTTATTGGTAGAGGGCACTAATTTCACACTAAAATAAGCACACAGGCACACTTTGATACAAATACTTGGCTTGAAAATGTAAAGGCAACATCCACGATGAGAAACGCACACCGTGCACAGCCACATAACTCCACAAAATGCTGCTTTGCAACGGTCAACAGGCCCTGTGCATGTTGGCTTAAAACTTAAGAAAGATGCTGACCAGTTTGACAACACAGACAATAAAGAAATTAGGTTAACACAAACATGTAGAAACACTGCAAGTTGTCCAGAGCAACACAAAACTGAGAGCACAAATGTAATTTTCAGGAAAGTTCTAGCAAGTTTACATGCCTTCTATTAAAATCTATTGAAAATATGCTGCACAGTATTCAATGCAAGAGCAGGAGAGCAGAGAGAAAAGTGCAAAATGGTCAACTAGTTTCGCTATCATGTTGTATATCACTGTATTCAAACATATTCTCTGATTTTTCTTTACTGTGCAGCTCCACTGCTGGGAGTGGTTGCCTGCCTCAGTACATTTTCTGGTTGCCAACAGTCAGTGGCGATAAATCAGATGTCTGAGCCAAACCCTTCTTCTGCTGTGATGGATGACGGGGAGACCAAGTTGATTTGAGTTCAAGACAAATGGGCCATAAAAAAACAATTAACTATAATTAATTCAGGATTTTTTTCCAACTAGAATAAAAACGTAAAGGGGCCACAATAAAAAGGGGTTGCAAATAACATAAAGGGCTCAGAGAAATTTGGTGTCCATACAGTAATAGTTTACTGCTACTGTACCAGTATGCCAGAAATAAAAAATCAATATTTAAATAATTTCATCATAATTTCTGTATCCTCGAAAGCCAGAATTTCTGTTTCAGTCTGCACTGCCAACATTTTCTCCCCAGCTGGCTCCTGCGTCCTCGACCAACTAAAGTTTGCTGTTGACATACTGATGCTTGCTGTAATGCATTTTGTCTTAATCAGTGATTTTACCTACAAGTCGCAAAAGAAGCTGTCTTATTATCACATTTCTCACAACTAATAGCTCCACTGGATACTATCCTGCATATTTTTATATATGTATCTGCACATACATGTGTAAACAGGAGCATAAGCACTGCTGTGTTTCAGCACTCTGTGCTCTGCGTGTCTTCATGCTGCTGTAACCACACATCGCGTGTTCACTGGTTCTATCAAGACAATAAGAGAATATATTAGGAAAAGTAATCAGACTGATATGCATGATGCTCAAGCTGGATGAACGAGGCAGACTGAGTCTTTGTCTGTTGATAAGGACACAGAGCTTCTGAGGAACACATGGCCTGCTCGACACTCAGCTGGCCTCCAAAATGGATGTAATTCAGCCTGTAATATAAAAGTCTGACGCCTATTTTTCTATTATGTGGTAATTTCCCACAGATCTTTAATGGCTGACTCTCAGTTGGCCACCAGAAATCACTACTAGGTTTCATTTAAACTCCTTTACAACTATACAAAGGAATCACGATCAAAAGGTGGAACCTAAACGCCACATGGTCAATACAACCTTATTACTTCCTGGGGTTTCCATTCACAGTTCAAAAACCACATATTACTGACAAATGTATGGAGTCTATGGAGTTAAATCCATTCCCATTCAATGTCAGTATAACCTGATCAAATGCACTTTAATTACAGTAGCAGCAGCAGCTAATTTGAGGTTCGCTCCCTGCATCATTACATCAGGTTTTAAAATGCTCTGTTGTTGCTGCCTTTAAAGAGGTTTAGGCGGATCTAGACAGAAATGGAATATAATATTCATATGCATGTGAATATAAGAATCATTGTGTTTTCACTAACTTAGAATGACTGGGTGTGTCTTGGTCTACTTACATTTCATGATTACATGACTAAATAAGTAGCTGCATTTCCATCCTTCACTCATGTTCAAATGAATATGAAAACATCACAGATGAGCACATGGCTTGTCTTCCATCGAGAGAAGAACCCAAGATGCAACTCTGCAAAATCTGGAGGAGAGTTGATGAGACACTTCAGTTTCCGACACACACAAACACCACGCATAAAGAATGGCCACCGCTTTGCTTGCTATTGTACTGTACAGTCATTATATTTAACAACAGTTTGACTGGAACACCACGAAACACTTCACGCACACGGCATCGAGTTTAAAAGGAGGCCCAGCGCTTCCTTACTGTTACTTAAGAGCCTTGCTCTGCCGTGCGTCCGTACCCACAACAGGCAGCAGAAGTGCTTCCTGCTCTGTGTTTTAAAAAGGGAGGGTGGGGTTAAAACCATTATAAATTTAACAGGACAGAGTGCAAGCAACAGCTGCTGTACTGTATTCAACTGTACCAGGCCAGGACAACCACAGCACACACACACACACTCACTCTTTAACAAACAGCAGCAGAGACTGCTGCATTACAAAGCTTGCGTATATTGAATGTGCAATAACAGACAGCAGCTCCTCATCAGGCAACAACACAGAGCTCCGTTCACGCACAGGTGGGAGGAGAGGGCATGAGATAAACATATAAACTGTACATACATAATTATTGACCCACACCTATTTACACCTTCTATTATTTCCCAAGCACGCACAAGTCTAGACTTGACTCTGGGAGAGAAACGATGGCACTCCAATTAGAGGTGCAGAAGCAGAGGTGACGGGTCTGTGTGCGTGCATGCACAGACACGTGCGAGTGTGTGTGAATAATATGTCGTGGGAGAGGTCTTTTGTTCCAGCACAGGCCACCCCGGGTGACGCTGGACTCAACAAAGGCATCGAGGTGTTGAATGAATCCCAGGTGAACACGGCGTGCACAGCCACTGCACTGTGCCGTAAAGCAAACATATTTCACAGGACTCAGTGAAACACCCTGAGCAGTTTGACTTCCTGCTTGTCAGCATTTCTCCAGTTGCATACACACAGGTGCGTGCACACAACACCTGCTGTACCTGTAGCTAGCCTTTCGGTGTGACAGCAGTAGTGAATTTATTCATTGAGATAACCATACAGGGAATTGACTCTGCTGGTTGAGGGAGCAAAAAGGCAAAATACAGGGGAAGAAACGGTGTTCTGAGAAGGACAGGGAAGTCTCCTAAAAGAGAAAAGTACAGTCATCATGTCATCAAAGTGCAACCTCACTGCTCGCGTCGGTGTGTGAGTGCAGGTGGGACTTCCAAGTCAGGGCATGTCACCCGAGGCTGACTGCAAACAGCTTTTAAAAAATGTAACAACGCTAATAGCAAGAGAAAAGTAAGGAGAATAAAAGCGAGCAGCAGCTTTTAAACAGGAGCACTGGCCTGCCTACTGTAAGGAGAATGTAGGACATGGGAGGGCGGCGTGAAACAAGGCCAGGGCAGCTAAAAAGCTCCATAGGTCGAACAGCAGCCTCTCAGAGAAGCTGCCTGTTTCATAAGTGTGTTTGTCCACACAGAACCACTTCCCAATTTCCATCACATGCACTGCATCAATAAGTAACACTTTTTTCCCAGAGCCACGACAATTCCATGATGAATATTTCACCGTATTGTTTTTTAAAACATTGCACACTGCTGAATAGTTCATGTTTTTTTTCCAGCCGTAAACCGAAGCCTCTGCAAATACGGGAAAAAGAAAAATCCATTTACATCCAAACAACATGTAGAGCAGAGATTAAAGTGGCAAGTAATCACTTGGATCTCAGCACAAGTTCACATGAAGTACGTGGTGTTTGTTCTATAATCTTTATGCAACCGCTGTTCCTCTTTGGCTCCTGGGACCTACGACCTTGTTTTAGTAAAAACTGAAAACTGAAATTTTATGTCCCTGTCAGCCTACTTTCAGGGCAGAGCCATCATAGTAATTTAATGTTATTTCTTTGTGTGTGTGTGTGTGTCCTGTTTGTGTGCTCTTTTGTGCACGTGTAATAACATAAATGGTGCCCTAAATAGAGCCCTTAGTGTAGGGTCGGGCAGGAACATGAAGTCATCAGCGCTTACTTGATCGGCTGATCTCACAATAGACACCTAATGGTGTGATGAATTTATCTCCCCTTTGCTTGCTAGGCCTCGAGTTCACACGCACCTGTAATTCAGTTGGTTCCTTTTTTCACTGGTCTTTTCCTGAAAGATGTTCTTAACGTGAGTGATAAGCATCCTCAGAAAGATTAATGAAAGAAAAGCAAAAGAAGAAGTTAGCGGAAGCGACATTCAGTCGAATGTCTACGATCAGGATCAGACCAGGTTTGTCCACACACACCTCTGCTGCTGCACCAGCACATGAACCCACACAGGTAACGGTACCTCCAGTAATCTTTATGCTGGCAAACGAGAAGCCAGCGAGCGTTTTCCTTCTTGTTGATGCGCTACCTTTTACTGCACTGTTTTCTTAAATGAACACAAAGAAGAATGCCAACTTGGCATTAAAAATAAATGTCTTGACATTATTAGTAATGATAGTAGTAGTAGCGAGACTCTTCAGTGTGATTTATAGCCTTGCAGCACGGCAAATTTGGTCTCCACCACATTGGTCCAAATTGAAATATCTGAACGACTGAATGGATTGCCAAGTACAGACATGCATGAATTAATCCTACTGTCTCTGGTGATCCCCTGACTTTTCACTTAGTGCCATCAGCAGGTTCCTCGCAGAGCCACTCAAAGTTGCTTCGATGACACCTTTTTTAACTGTGGCAGTAACTGAAGGTAAACGTTCCCCATCCGAGGGGATGAAGAACGGCACGGAGACCACAAATCTTCCCTTCATGTTCCCACCTTCAGAGGAGCCTGCAGAAATGTTGATGTAATGAAGCTAAGAGGAATGGCTGTATGAAGCACATGATAGCTATTGCCTTATATGTTGTCTGGCGCTATACATCATGTTGAGCCACGGGGGCAATAAGAATGGGCCCGGACATACGGCCCCTCTATCTTTCGTGTGATATACTGAACTATAAAAAGTGCAATGATCCTTCTCTCACCGTGACATAATGTAGATAAACAGGCGAGCCTGGAGTTTCCAGACCGTCCACGTGACATATATCAGGTTCATATTTAAACCTGGTCATGTGTCCCTTGTGTTGTGTCATTGAATTAAATTATGAGTGAGCTTTAGCGTTTGACAGAGCCTCAAACATTCACATCACCATGCATTTTAGCTGGTTTCCATTTGGGAGCTAATACACACAAAAACACACTTGTTAAGTGACAACATGCATATCTGGCACCTCGCTGCATCACCGGCTTTTTGCTTATCTTGTACTTTTACTACAATACCATTAACCCTCAAGTGTCCTGTCACCCACTTTCTCCTTTATTAATGTACTCTCTCTCTCTCTGTATATAACAGTGTTCAGTGGTCTGTTCCTCAGTCTATTTTTATCCCAGCACTTCTAATAAGATCAGCTCAAAACACATATCGAAAGTCTGAGAAGGCAGTTTTCTGAAGAGCTCAGCAACAAGGAGGTGGTGGCGTGGTGGTGCAGGGTGTGTATGACACAAGGACCTTGGTGCGTCGCTGAGTGTCCTTGTCAGTTACTCTTACCTTTCCTCACCATCAACGCCGCTGCCAACATCTTACATCAATGGGGTAATCAAATAAAGACCGGTGTGAATCAGTAGATCTGACAACTGGATTTTAGCCGGGGACCCGCGTGGAGTGTGTGTCTGTCACCAATACAACAACAACGACTCAGCGCTCATTTTACATCGTCACTGTCGAGATATTTTGCTTCAGCTCTGGTGGTCAAGGAAAGATAAAAACTGCTCAGAGTGGAAAACACACAATGGTGTAAAGTACTGTTCCACATGAACCCAACAAAATTAGATTCAATTGGATTAACTGTGATGGAGCAGGGACACAGTGTATCCGACGAACCGCCATGTTCGTTTGTCATTTTAAGACCAACTCAAGCTGGAGCTGCTGGACGGTCTGATTTCATAATGAACAGAAACAATCCTCTCCTGCACTGCACAGAAAAACAAAGCAGATTATTTGCTTAGTGTAGAACTTCTCCTTTTTCCCAACAGTCTGTCTGTCTCGGACAAAACGCGATGACTTCCCATTTTTTCCCCGATCGAGAAGGTCCAACAGTGGCGCGGGTATCAGCTTTCCCGTCAATGCTCATTCTGCTATAAAGTCTCACATCTGACATATTTTGCTCCCGCTCGCATTGATCCACGATTGTCGCACGTCTCCTTTATTCCAACTCTATTCTTGCTGCTCAAAAAGACTGCTGATCTTGTGAGCAAGAAATGCCCGCAACCGTCTGCCGCCCCAACCTTCTTTGTCTGTGTCAACAGAATCTAGAGTTACTGTGGAGATATAAGGAGACCTTTTTCTTGCTGCTGTGGTGAGTTGGAGGGCACTAGGAGGACATTTGGCCCCCATCAACAAGACTTTGGCATGCAAAAGATCAGTCCTGCTCAGTCTGAAAGGATCAGATTTTACTGACAGGTCGTTTTGGAGCAGGTCTAGGGGAGCTGATGTTGCCCTTGTAGGGAAAAGTGATACAGTAGAGGCTGAGGAAAAGGAAATAAAGTGCACCGCAAACAGATAAGAGGGAGATAAGCCCACCGCGGAGGCTGCAGGGGATTAGACTGCTGGTTTTTAAAAGGCAACTCAACGTAGCAGTCAAATACCCAATGCATACACACAATATCAAAGCTGACACACACATGGACAGGAAACCAAGGAAAAGTTCAACGGTTGACTTCATCTACACCGTGCCTGTGTCTGCTGACATTTGCTCTGGTAATGTGTAGTTTAAAGCAAGCATGTAGACAGCCGAGAGCCACGCTCCTTAAAGTTTCATAGCACAGAAAGACAAGTGAACAGTGAACACGCCGAATGCCCCCGGGAGACAGATGCAGCAGTCGGATCAATCAATCACAGGAGCTGGTTAGAGAAACCAAGATGCCAATAAAAAAAAGGTACCAGCGCACAAAAACAAGCGCAAACTGCATTAAAGCCAAAGTCAACTCAAAGTCAATCAGATTCATGGTGCCGATCACAATGTATGGCTCAACAAATTTAACCTGACTGTGACTCAAGTGTGCAGATCACTGCAGATCATGATTTAAACTGAACTGCATTACAGTTTCAGTTTCAGAGATTTCACTTATCACGTGCCGAGAAGTAAGGACAGTTGACCGACAAGACAATAGAGAGGATTTGGTGTCAAAGCAAAGGGAACCTGATAACCTTAATGAGGCAGTCTGTAAACTTTGTCCGATGAAGGTGCATCACAAGAGTGAGGCTGCCCAAAAGATGAGATCAAAGTAAGAGCTCTAAAGACGTCATCAGTGAAAATCTCAGGTAACGCCAAGTTTATTAAAGTCATAAGTTTGGGAAGGTTTGCTCACCGTGGCATCCCTAATTCAAATCCACATCGCTACAATCTAAAAGGATCACATGATCTATACTGTGTCACATGACGCAAAGCGAAAGAGCTCTACCGAGCAATTATTATCTTGAGCGCAGAGATTTGTCATCTCAGAGAACTCCAAGAAACCGTCCCGTGACGACGTTAATTTACCTGCGGAGTCATTCATATTCTGTGACATTTCACAAGTGATCGCTTCCCTCCACAGTGTATCCATCACTGTTTGTATGCCGAGGACTCTCCGCTTTATTATGAGAAGCTCTGAACAGCGTGCAGGTGATAGCCGCGTTTACCCGCGACTGTATCAATAGCAGGGTTGAAGCACAGATCTCTCTTTACGCCACCACCGAGGCAACGACCTCTGACAAGAATTTGACTCGTTGCTTCATTGATCGTTAACAAAGACTCCTCTTTCTGTCAACCTGTCATGTGATTCTCAGCAGCAGCAGCAGCAGCAGCAGGAGAGAGTCACTCTCCACCTTTCTTCTCTCATTTGCCTCGGCGCTCTCCACTGGGGAAAACTTAACACCTATCCCTTACCCCCTCCACTGCCCTTTTTCTAAATTTAACACTCTTAATGCACGCGGTGAGGATATTGTACTCACTCTATTTTACACTTAAAGCAACAGTTGACTTACATTTCATGATTCTTTTCATCTCGTTTTACTCCCTCAGTCGATTATACATGAATCCATGAATGAAGCATTCAATATGCGGTAACTTTATCTAACCGTAGTGTGGAATATTATAGCATTTCCCCAGTGAGAGTGCTTGAATGGTTGCTTCTCTATTGATTCCCTTGAAAAACAGTGAGGAGGTTACATCATAAAGATAAATAGCATGGGGAAGGTCAGGTAATTGGGTCAGAGCTGTAATGTTATATTCTGTGATCCTGAGACAAACCAAAAAGTTTCAATTACAGTGTGTATAAGGAGAAATACTAAACGGGATTGATTTGATTTTTATCTGTTCCTTTGGCGCGCCACAATTTGACACCTACATACACACACACACACTCAATGGAATTTAAATTGGCAAATATATTACCTAGCGCTAACAACAGTGGTCGAATAGTTCCGTGTAATTCAACTTATTCAGACTCACCAGATGTTTCTGCGTCTGCATGCTGAGCTCAGCTGAAGCCGAGAATGTCTCCCATCTAGGCTGGCATAACTGAGCTAACATGTTGTTATTCGCATGCAGAGCTATGACACATCCCGAAGAAAGTTTATAACCTTGTGTCGGGGGTTTTCGAGGTCAAGCTTCACCCCCCCCAACAGTAACCATCTATAATCCAACTACTGAATCCTGGTCTGATTTATTGCAGGTTTTCACATGCCAGGAATTTATCTTGGTGGATAATAAACACATAAGGAAGATAAAAAAAATGTGATTAGTGTCAGCAGAGGCTCCGGGCCCGTGAGGTTTTGGTCCTGATGGACCGTGGCCTCCTGCCTGAGGAATGAATGAAAGTGCTGCCTGAGAAGCTCAGCTCAGGGCGAGGGAGATACAACCATTTTCCTTTTATTTAACAACATTACAAGGAATTTGCAAGAAATTAGCAAATTGGTTTAAATTGATTTTCACATGGATTTGTTGTCCCTTTAACTCCTAAATTATGTTTCCTGCAGCATGGAGACTCTTTACTGCAGTTCAAACTACACACGTGGTCATCTGTGGCAAAACAAATCCTGTAAAATGCTTCTTGTGTGAGGAAAAAGACAAGCACGCATGAATGTCATGAATACTGTGTTAATGAACTGATGGGCTGGGAAAGAAGAAGTAAATTAATTTCTGTAATGATTTTATTTTCACAGCTTCAGCCCAAATTTTTGGTTATTGCCAGTAAAACACCTTGACCAGCCTTTCTGCTTCTCTCTCTCTCTAACACACACCGTTATAACACACTCCCACATTCACACTGCCAAACAATCCTCGTGTAGGGAGGTTGCTACAGGCTCAGGGACCATCATTAAAGCACCACGCAAACCCTTAATGATGCAGCAGAAGGGGAAAAAAAAAAAACATCATTACACTGAGGAATTTCCCACAAAAGCACTCTGGACAAGGTTTACTCGGAAAATGGCGCAGAGCAAAATGTGCATCAGGATCAAACTCAAGTTCACGAAGCTCTCAAGAAGGACAACAGCAAGTCTTGCACCCTTGTACCGTGGTGTTGTCACATTGTAAAACAGTGATTTGTAGCTGTTTTAGAAGCCGCTGGCACACGATGTCATCATGTCGACAGCGGTGCGTGTGTGTGTGTCATTTCATTTGGACTCGCTGACATGAAACCACAACACCCATCCTGTTTGTCTGCTCTTAGATATTTTCTTCATACATCGTTATTCTGCCATCGTCGAGCCTCCTGTGGGATAACAGGACATCTTCCACACCGTCACATGTGGGAATTCAATCTGAATCATTTTTAGACCCGATCTTGAAAGGTGCATGCAAAACTGACCATCGCGAATTGCAACAACCTTAGTAAATCCAGAGGAATACACAACCTGCATGAAGACGTCACCTATTATTTGCATATTAAGGAGAGAGGTGCACCTGGCAGACTGAAGCTCCAAATAAGTCACGCCAACCTACAGGTGCTCAAACATCTTGTCTACCT
The DNA here is from genome assembly GCA_023373845.1 of Nibea coibor. NCBI lineage: Eukaryota > Metazoa > Chordata > Actinopteri > Sciaenidae > Nibea > Nibea coibor. Next base: position 23,029,974 of record CM041724.1, on the reverse strand, counting down.
AACCCACGTTCTTCCATTTCTTTGCTTCTTTCAGCTTATCTAACACTTGTGGAGTAAATATTGTCACGAGTGTTCAGATATAACAATGCTACCGTATATTAGGTGGAAAAATGTTGGCCGATTTGGGTGACAAACTTGCCACTTGGCTACAAGCGGCTGAGGTATTCATTTGTCTTCACATCACATCTGGCGATCTGTCTCTCTTCTAAATACAGTGCACTTTTATTTGTTAATACATTGGCAGGGCTCCAACGCTGCCTTTGAGCTGTTATACAACTCCCCCTTACCAGTGAGCATAAAGAGAAGTCTAAGAAGAGATGTTCTATTGAGAGCGTCACAAAAGACGGCCGTGATGTTTGGCCTTGGAATCCGTGGATCGTGACTGTGTTGCTGTAGGAGCAGGTCCGTCAAAGTGACTGCTTAATGAGCCATTATCAAAGAGCAACTCTCGTCGAGGCTTGACTGCAGGCAAACTTAACGTGAGCTGCGTATGTCTGTTTTTTTTAGAGCTCTGGGTCTCTCGTGTGCATGTTTTTGTGTCAATCTCTGCACATCAAACATGTGAGAACAGAGCTGACAGACCGCATGTACCTCACACTGTATCACAGGATCATTCCTCAGAGAAGAAGAGGGAAGAGTTTGGTGTTTTGCCGTAGACCCACAGCCACCCATCAATCTCCTGCAGCCTCAAAAATAGTTCATATTTTATGCAGGACAAACAACACAATATAAACTCCAGAAGCATCCCATACATAATGGAATTACCTCATCCTATTTGGCATGCTGCTGCATAAAATATAATTGGGAGAGTGAAGCGCGCACACACAGACATGCAAACATATTCTCTCACACACACACATGCGTGCGCACACGCGCGCACTACAAAGTGTGACCTTCAGGTTTGATCATCTGCAATGCAGTGATTAGTTTTATTGGTGTGGAAGCAGACTGCATTGATAAGACGCTGTGTGGAGTTCACGTCATCTCAGCTTTTACATCCACGTCAATCAAACACACGCTGTCATGATCTGATAACAAAATAACACACTCCCAGGTTCTTGTTTAACCTGTCTTCTGTCATGACTTCCACAAAATTGGATCACTTTTAAAAAGGGCAACAAGTGTTTAATTATGTAATTATGTCAAGACTCTTATCCGGTAGCTCTCTGCTGGGACTCACCATGCTCTCCTTCAGCCTTTAATGCCTTGCGCACATGCCGCTCCACAATCTTAGCAAAAGATGTCGCCTCCTGATCTGACTGCACGAGGCGCTTTAAAATTATTTCAAAGATACACATCCCTCGCCCTGCTGCTGCTGCTGCTGCTGCTCAGGTCTTCGCACCCCTGGCTGGAGTCTGACAACCTTTTTAACCCAGTCACGAGCAGCGGCCACCTTACCTCACACGTGTAACACGAACACGTACCCCGTCTGTCACCCGGCTTGTGAAAAACCCTGCCAACCATCTCCCAACCAGAACCTTTCCACAATGGAGATAACCATGTCCCTGCAGATAGCACTGACACTTTACTCAGCTGGCTGGAGGTAATCTACCAGAAATGTCAAGTGCATGTCATGGCTAAATGGTGTTGGTGAAACGGCAACTTATACAATGCCCATATGGCACGCAGCAGCAAGTGAGACCATGCATCGAGTCCCCAAATAACTAACTAAAAGGTCTCTGGAGAATGTTGTGCGGCTGGATTAGCTACATGTTGTTTGTACAGAAGTTCTTCGGTCCCCACTCTGTCCCCTGGTGCTGCATCCGTCTGGCTACCTGAGTGCTTCACCGTCTCTAGCCTAGTGTGTATAACGCAAAGAGAGCCGAGCACTCACCGCCACAAACAGGTTACTTAGTCACTGCCCACCCCATCATCTCTCTCTCTTCTGTGTGTGTCTGAATAAAGGACAACAGCCACAGGGGGGGGACAGCTTAAATCGGTGGGAATTGAACTTCAAGACGGGGATGTGCAAGAGACGAAAATAAGAACTTCCAAAAGGTCATTATAAAAAATGTTGACAAAGCTATGTGTGTGCCCAGGACAAGAAAAAAAAAGTCAACAAAGTGTTGGGCTTGCTGGGTGTGATGAATGAGACGGAAGCTCTGGGGCTAATGCCATTTTTTTCCAGCAAAACTGTTTGGAAGTGTTCCACTGCTCCAAAACAATGTACACAGAAATTAATGCATACAGAGAGAAAGAGAGAGAGAGAGAGCGAGAGAGCGAGCGAGAGAGAGCAGGGGGGAAGACAGAGGCAGCAGCAGCACAATACTGCCTGCTGCACTGCAGCAAAAATCTACACAGCATATCGTAGCCACCACACAACCTCCAGCGCTGCACTGAACAGGCCGCCGTATGGAGGGAGAGGAGCGACGTGCATGTGTGTGCTTATGTGTGTGTGAGAAACACAAGGCAGGAGAGATCTCTGTTGTGCTTTTCAACAATTAACAAGACTCAATCACGTCAATTAAAAACCGTGAGGGATGCACGTGTCGTGACAACGGGCATGAAGGCAGCCAGTGAGTCCCAGCGGTCGCTGGTCATTCAAGTACAGCTCCTCCAAGTCTGGACTGAAAACAGCCAGACAATAAAATATCATCCGGTCCAGGTTCAGTGATACATTTCTGTATCAGACAGCAAACAACAACAAGCACTGGGAAGTTATCAGTCATTTTACTTTTCATTACAATGATTGCAATGTAAACGGAAGAAATATGGTGTAAATCTACCAGGAAGACGCACGTTTACATTTTTGATTGGCAGCAACTTGCTAGATCTTTTTTTGCAGCCCGGCTGCATCCACGAACTGGACTCAGCAGAGACTTGTGATATCTGGACCAAACAAATTATGGTCAAAGAAAAAAAGGAAAAGCAGCATCGACCAGTGGACACACAAAAACTCAACGTGAAATTCAAAACAATTTAGCACTGAACAGACAAACAGAGACTGAAGTGACACAAGAGCAACGCTGCAAAGAAGAACAACCCAAAACTAAACCAGTTCAGTATTTACTTGGGGAAAAAATACTGACATTGCCATGGAAGCAGCAAAAAACAGTATGTCAGTGCAGGTCACAGCCTGGGGGAAAACCAGCAGAACAACACACCAAACCACGCTCCTTCAGATTCTGACTCCTCGTTTTATTTTTTACATCTCTCTTTTCTTGCACAGCGCGCACCTTTACCTTCACGTTCAACGGGTAAATCATATGTGCGGGGCGGCATCCTGCTCAGCTCATCCCGTAAAGTAGGAAGCACGGTCCGCGATGATGGACAACAGTAATAAATGAGCTGCAGGCCAACAGTGAGTCATGAAATCATATCAGCAATCAATCCTAATCAAATCATTAAAATGTACTTCCAGCACGGGAAGAAGAAGCACACCCAGCTGACCTCGCTGTGTTTCCCCCTCCACCGGTCCTCCCTGCTCTGAAACAGTAAGCCAGCATCACTTTAGTGAAACTGCCTCTGGCTGTAGGATTTGTAGTAACACGTACTGTGGCTCAATAACACAAACACACACACACACACGTGCGCCACAGTGTATTCAGTCTCATGTGTGTGATAAAGGTTAAAAGACGCTGTATTTGGTTTATCAGAGCCACAGGAAACACGACCCGACGACATCAGGTGGAATATGAACAGGCTCTGTCTACATCGACATGACAGTATTGGAAACTAATGATTCTCATGAATGTTGATTCCTTGTTTTACCGTCGCAACTGTTTCCATAATCCACTTCAGCGGTTTGTCAGATTCTTGGATTCATTTTTGTCTCGTCTGCTGATCAGCATCTGTACTTCTTACTTTGTATTTCCATCAAACTCCATCAAGCATGAAGCAAGTCTGATGACTGTGTGCCGGCTGTGCATCGCGGCTCTGTCTATGATTCTGTCCTCAAAGCCAGGATTATCATGATTTATGGTTACAATCATCCGTACATCATACCTAAAGATTTTTATCAGCACAAACATCATTTTCATCATCTACAAAAAAAAAAAAAGGAAGCTGAATGTACTTAAAAATGTTTTTCCTTGTCATCGTGGACACAGGCTGCAGCACCAGTGTTAGAATCAGACTTTACAAGTCGAATTTACTAATTTAACAACTCAACACTACAGATGTATAAAATCACATGAGCATTTTCTGTTTGTCTGATTCTTTGTTTCTGTTGATTTAGGCTGCACTGGAAGATCAGCTCTACAGTGAGAAACACTCTCACTGTAGCTGAGCCTTGACGGCTATAAATCCATGATGTTTTAAACCGTGGATAAGAGTTTAATTAGTTCATTGCTGCATCACTCGCTGCTGTAAGAAAATAGCTAAATTTAGGGACGGAGGAGTGAGGGCGGGACATGAACGCAGAAAGATGAAAGCCTGAGCAGCTAGCAGAGGCTAGTCTAGTTGACACGATACTCATATGTGCATCACTCATCGATACCTACAGCAAGCATGGGATGACTGGTGAACAGCATCTGCTCAAAGTGATGGTGACATGGCGAGGACATGAAACCTGGTGAATTTACTCTATACACATCTGCCCTTTAAAAGAAAATATTCACGCCCGGTGGCCTGGGTTGACTGCTGTGGCCCCTCGATTAGACAATGATACCTCTGTAGCTCCTCACATTGTGTTATGTTGTATGGCTGAATAATTTAAAGCTCTCCACAGTTGTTATAGCGTCAGTGTTGTAACCATATTTGGAGTAAAACTTTAACACAACAACAGAAATATGTACAACGCTCAAATATTAATGCCTGCAGCAACTGCACTCCTGTAGTTGAATCACAGAGGAAAGCTTGCCACCTGCTGTGTTAAGTTTCCGAGGTTTGGCTTTTTATAGTAAATGTAAAACTGCCACGATTAATAGGGAATGGGAAATTATTACATAAAGAACAGATTTTATTCTTTTTTTTTTTTTGCGGGTTTTATTAATATACAACTACTGCTCACTGTTAAAAAAAAAAAAAATACAGGCCAATTTTATCTCAAGTGTGGTCGGGCTGGTAAAAGCTTTGCGTAATAAACTATAAATAACAACAGGCTACCAAGAAGTACAAGTGCATTCTGAAAATTAACTTTCCATCTACAGGAACGATGAACAGCCAGAAAAACAAGTGTAATTTTAACAATATGTTCACATTCAAGCTGGTGATTTGTCCATAAGAGGTGAACCCCGCCTCTCACCCAGTCAGCTGAGATCAACCCCCCCCCCGATCAGAACCAAGTGGTTATGGAAAGTGGATGGATGGATGGAAACATTCACTGTCAATACACGTGCATCACTCCTTACAGATGATGATTATTATTATTATTATTATTATTATTATCTTACACTTATTGCAGAATTCTGGTTGTTTGGCCGTCCTGCTTTAGCAAACTTTGTCTCCTGGAAAATAAAATAACATCCATTTCATTTTTAAGTACAACATTGCACCAACGTTTGTTGATGCTCTCTTAATAGAGTTTCCAGGAGTCATGTCGTTGACTGATGATGATCTCATGTTCAGGTAGCCTGAGTGTTTCTTTAAAAAAATGAAGCTTGTTGCTGGGTTTACTTTCCATAATCTAAGACAATCATCATGGACTACAGCACAAGCTGTCGAAACCTGCAGTCAAACATGGACTTGCGTCATGTTCAAAAGTCTTTTTCTGATCTGAAGACGTTCCTCATCCAGCCAAGAGCCAAAGCTGCAATTTTAATTGTTAGCCAAAACATGGCAGACTGGTTCAGATTAGACCTTAAACATATTACCTGTATTTCACAGTTTACTGTCACAGCAATCGCTCATACCCTCAACTTTAAGACAAGAGCTCTCACACACATTAAAATGCTCTCATCCGCTCTCACAGTGCTGACATCAGATGTATATGCACAGGCATTTCTTTTGGTAATGATGTTAAACTTCACCAGGCGCATGCAGGCATCTGCTGTACAACTATGCACAACTTCTGGTCCAGTAAATCAATAATCTCATAGTCAAACTGCATTATTCTCTCTTGCTCTTCATCTCTCTCTCTCATCACTCTGTCACTTTATTGTGCGAGCGCAGTGCATCAGCCCTGCACAGGAGAGAGAGAGGAAGAAAAAACAGCAGCTCCACAGCAGCTATCATGTGTCCAATCCTCTGGGAAACTTGGAAGTATAGCGAACGTTAGGATGTGTCATGTCTTGAGAGAGAGAACCTGCTCGCCTCCTTCCTCGCACAACGTCGTGCCTTCACTCACTGAAGCGGGGGGATACGTCACACAGCTCCTACTATTAAGGGCAGAGGATGAGCCAAATTACAACATGATTTATGAGGTCTCCATAAGACACAGGGCAGAAAACCAAGTGGGGAAAAGCACCGGCTGTATCCCACTGTGATGACTATTCTTTTCCAGGAACACTGGGAAATTGGAGGTGCATCTCAAAATAGAGCTTTCAGAATCATGCATGTCCTCGGAAGGGGCCATAAACTAGTGAGGTCGAATGAAATCAGGAAGTCCTTGGAATTAATGTTATGACATCATTTTTAAAAAGTTGAAACATTTATTGTTTGTTTGAGTTGTTGCCAAAAGTACTGAACGTTCACAAATATTACACCAAGTACAACCATGAGGGCGGCGTGGCCAATCAAATAAGTGCAAGCGCACATTCCTGGTCGATTCATAAAGTGGACGCCATATTTGTACGATTTAGTTTAGATTGAACGTCTAAAAAAACCTTCAAATTTATGGATGGTCCCTCAAACTTACTGGATTGTATTTCATGTCTAGCTGGTGCCTGGAGTAGCACAGTCCCACCAACGCGTTGGCCTCATGTATTGTTTTAACTCCGGGCTTTTCTCAGCCTGAACGCCTGCTCATATACGTAGTAGTGACCTAAAAAAGTCTTTGTACTGTGATGTTCTGCTCTCTTGAGATTAGACATTGAAGCATTAAATAGAACTATGGTCATCACTCATGGCCTAAGTAGCAATTTCACTGACCTGAAGACTCATGAAAGTTCATAAAAGTGACAATTGAGAGACAATTTATTAAACTATCTGAAGTTATTCCTTCAAATCTGACTAGACCATGCCAGTACACATCCACAAATGGCCAATTTCATCCCTCTGTGTCAAACATAACTCAAACCAGCCACAGAAACAAAGCTGCCGTCAGAAAAAGTGCAACGACAAAGGTGTCCAAGCTTTTGAGCTTTTCTTAGCAGGGGTTATCCAGTGGGAGAGATTTGATTATGTTTTGCGTATGTGCATGTAGAAAGCTTAATAAAAAAAAAAAATCATAAAACACTTCGACACAAAGCTGTCTAATATGGGGAAAACGGCGTCATTCACAGTAATCACATTGTAATTCTCATTCAGCCGCATGATGCTCCTCACAGCAACCTTTCACACCACAGGTAGCAAACTGTATCTATGTCTCAAATCACAAAGCAATCAAGTAATTGTCGCTTCTCACTCGCAGCCTACCTGCGGCTCCTTCTTAAGATATTTGTTTGGCCTTTAACAAGGTTGCAACAAATATGTCAGGTATTCAGTCTGCTCTGACTTACATAAAGTGTTGTGCTCCAACGTTTTCAGCAAAACAAATGTCATCGTTTTATCTTTAAAAGCTTTTTTTGAAGGCGTGAATGAAAGACGCTTTAGACCCAAGAAAGATATAACCTTTTAAATCTGTTACCAGGGCTACCACAGTTTATTCAAACTGGCAATATTATCACTAATATCCTCAATCTACTAAGTGCAAGTTAACAGTGAAGGTATCCTCCTCGCCCCATCAGCTAAAAAACAACCTGTGTGATATGCCTCCATTTGGAAAGGCCGTCAGTTTAACTGTTGTTATCGGATACAGGCCGGCTCAGGTCGTCTTCAAACAAACTCCCACATCACACACTGGACCTTTAAACCTGCATTCATGCAGAAATGAGCCGTAAGCACAACACCGGCATATTAACCTTGTTAGCAGTCATCATCAGAGTCACGTTTGTCGCACTTCAGCTCTAGTTTGGTTTTCACCAGGAAAACATGTGGCTGATCAATGCGCCACAAAGTCCAGCAGCTAGTTGCTGATATTTTGGTGCTGAGCGAGTAACGTGCATTGTGTTTTTAGGAACATTTTGACTGAGAACAGGTGCAACTGGAAATGATCTTAATGACAGCAGTGAGAAGTTGTGTACTGTCCAAGACATAATATACAGTAATGGCACTGCTTTGATACACCTTAAACCTCAAACTAATTATGTTAAACATCAGTGTTTGGCTTGTTTGGGTGGGCTTTGGAAAAAACAGCTGAGACCAGAGTATCAGACAAACAAAAAGATGTTATCCGTCCCAAAACCTATGAGAGAACTGAGCCTGCTCTACAATAAAACTCCCCTCAGGTCTGACCTTGAGTGAACAGAGAGCAGCGAAAGCATTCACCTGCAGATCCAGCGGCCAGAGTCACCCTCAGAGGCACACAGCCAGGACCACATGTCCCATCATTCCTTTCAACCTCTGCAAACAGGGGCATCTGGAAAGTACCCAGAGCATCCTGGGAGATGCTTCATTAATCCTACCCTTCCATAGCCCACTTTCTCTTCATGCTCACTTTTCCCGTCTCCCTCTCCGGACGCACACGTACATTTGCCCTCTCATCTGAGCTGATTTGTATGTAAACTTAATTGTCTCTCAGAGGGAGGTAGAATGGCAGCCAGGGACTTGAATCTTATCACCCCTGCATCTATTTTCACCCAAGAGCAGGACAGAGAGAGAGCCCAAATTAATTCACTATGGAAACTGATGATGCCGCTGCCATTAAAAGATGAACCGATGTTTCCTGTTGACCTGTGACACACCCCACTGCAGCTACACACGACTTCGCCTCTCTTTCCAAAGAATTATCTCATGAGCATGACAGGAATCACGGCGTTTCTGAGAGAAGTCTGAGGTTGGTTGTTTTTAAGCACTGCCCTTGTGTATGTGTGAACATTTACTATTAATTAACTTCTCAGCAGGTCATATTATCAGGAATGATCAGAAAAGCTACTGCAGCCATTTACAAACTTGCAGCAATGTTTTTGTATGAAACCTAGCAACATGCCATGGTGGTTGGAGGAGGATATTTTTAGCCAACCCTGCTGTTATTCTAATTGTAGGAGTTCTTGTTTGAATCTCACCCATCCCCTTTAATTACACTGCTGTCTCTTTGTTACCACAAACTAAACCAGCGTGGGTATGTAACACAAACGAATCAGGCGTCTTTCAAATCGTACAAAAATCCCCCTTTCAAACTCGCAAACCGACATAATTTGGGGGGAAAAAGCAGAAGCTGAGATACATTGCTCTTTTCTCTGAGGTGAGAATTAGATGGAGAAAAAGACACCGGCAGCATAATCGGAGTTATTAAAATGCATATGTCATTTCAGATTACTCTGTGGAAGTCTTGGCTCAGCAAAGAACAGTGCAGGGTAAAAAAGAAAAAGAATATTTTACGCTGAAGAATCCATAAACTCGATAGGACAGAAAACACCATCTAGACACATGAACATGCACCTTATCAAGAGGCCACTCGATATGCTGACGCAGTCCTTCTTTAAAAAGGTATTAACAGCCGAGTCATGAAATTGTCAGCTACAGTTTACAGCCGTCTCTGCAGACCGTCTTTAAAAGACAATTGTTGCTGTTGTCCAAACAAGTGTCTCTTATTCGCTGTTTGTATGATTTTATGAGACAGAGTAGTTTATGTGCCCTAAATAAAAAAAACATTTCTCCATTTTAAGCACCAATACATGAGACTTCAGAGACTGAAGTGTATTATCTTGGGTCACAGCTTCATGAGCCCGAGGTCAGGCTCGAGCACAGAGCTCCATGGAGCAAACAAGAGCAGCAGCATCGCAGCGCTGAAGCTTCGGTTCGGCCTTCCCGGCTCTGTCACGCACAATACAGTTGAGTTAAACGTGATATGCTATGAACGTCCTCACGTGGAGGCCTGGCTGTTCTGTGACCTGTACTGTCACTCTGTTGTCAATGGCCCACCGCTGTGCTACTCTGAGGAAGCCACCTACTGACTTCACACATCCACTGCAATTTCTGCTGAGTACTCCTTCCACGTTCACGGCGTTTACAAAACTACAAATCCCCAGAAATGACTACACATGGCAGTTCACGACATAACTTTTTACTCAAACGCTCCCTCATTAGTCGCCTGCCTTCCATCGTAGCTATACGACCCATTCAGCGGCGTTACATAAAAGTTTAAAGATGACGACTGTACTCATTTGCACAATCATCAATGCTACACAGACTCCAGGGCATAGCTCCATGTCTTCCACTCAGCTAGTTTCTTACTTAATTGACTTAATGAAGTTAAGTTCACTCAGACACGTGCTCATGCTGGGACACGAGGTGTACCAGACCACCAAACCTTACAACAAGCTACCATGGAAACAACGAGAATTTATCTGGAAAACAGTGACATGACTAAAAGAGTATCAACTGGTTTACCTCGCTATGAGAGCAGTGAGGCACAAAGGCTATAAATGCACAGTCAGAAAGGAAGTGAAGTTAAATACTTTATGCTTTGTTGACATCCAGATCCTGATGCAGCTAATACTCCAGCTCTCTGTTAAGAAGTCTCACTTTCTTTATGAATTAACAGTCGTGCGTACCTTCCACTCTCAGCTGCTAAAAATAGAAAATCACAAGCTCCTATAGACAAACTCTTCCCACACATATGACCTCATATTAGTAACACAGAGACATGATTACAAAAAGACCCCTCCTCTCTCTCTTTGCACCTGACAGGTAAATATTAACCCATTGGCAAAAAGCAAGTGCCATCTGCTGGAGCAGAAGGCGCTTTAAGAATCAACACTCCACTTTAAACCTCTGGAGATGCACTGGCGATGCACTGCAAGGAAGCCCGAGTTTACTTTCAGTTTTTGTGTTTGGGAAAAGACACAGGTAACAATGCAAGACAGATGTTTCTATGCCGACGGTCTTTATTGATACAGCCCGCTTGGCTTAATCTCTCTGTGTTCTCTCAGTTATGTTGTGTTACTAAAAATACAGCCAAAGAGCTGGAGCGCTATATCTAGGCCTTTGCAGCTAGTGAGCACTATACTGGAAACACCTGCCTCTGCTGACAGAGGGCCACACAGAGGATTCTCTGTCCTACTACGACAAGAAAATCCTCTAAGGTTGTTTGAGGCACCTCTGTAGCTGAAACTAATCTGTTGTGATAATTGTTTGACAGTGTACATTCAGTGAGTTAGCAGTTTTTAGTCGTAAGGAAAAAGCACTGCACCCCACTGACACAGTCTGCGTCTTGGCCTACTTCATTTCCCAGCAAACTCCTGGCTCTATCTGCTGCTTCAGCACAAACCCTGACGATTGTGCCCACACCATCACTTTATGATAATTCAATAGTGAATCCCCACAAGGTAAACGTGGGCTACTCTCACTTTGAGAAAGGCACATGGCTTCAAATCTCAGACACCTGACAGTGAGTCTCAGCTTTGATCGATTGGGTGCACGGTGTTGAGCACCAGTTAGGGAAGTAAGTGTCTTACTGCGGCTTTTCCACTGAGCAGCAATCAGTCACTTATCACCCCAGAGCCTACCGAGGCTGAGATTGTGCCTTTCACGTAATCAGCATTTTTGCATTTCAAACCTTTTGCACAGATACATTTGTGTTGCTAGGCTATCAGTTTTTGCTGAGATTAATACAAAGCCAAACTCACAGGCACTTCAGAGTCGGAGTCCTCTAAACACCTGGAACAAAAAAGATATTCCCAAGAGCAGACGGACTGGTTGCACAGCAGACATTTTGACTCGTCAAAGCCAGAAAAACACAGGTGGACTCAATAACAATAACGGCAGCTCAGTTCAATTAAGCGTGCCAGTGACAGTGAAGCAGCATGCGCAAGAACAGGACCTCCAATCATCAATACACATGTGAATTTTCTTCTATGACATATCAAAATGTCTGCCGTGCAGCCAGTCCATTTTCTCTTTCCAAGTTACGACGCTGCTCCTTAAACGAGACAAATAACCGGAAATGGCTCTTTGCTGAACAAATTGTAAAATAATACAAGCTAAAAGTAATCTAAACTTTTACATTTCTAATATAAATGAACCACATTATATAAATTATTCCTTTTTGGTGGGGTTTCTACAAGGCCAGTCAGGAGTTTGAACCGTGTTTATCGTGCAGCCCTCTGAATATATTCACCCCCTGATGTTCAGTCGAGTCTTGAAATGTCTACAAATGAGCGTTAAATGTTTTAATGTTTTCCTAAAAGTTTAGCTTGAGGGAAAAACAGCTACTTGATGTTACCTCACTCTAGCTAACTGGAGAGATGCTGATACTTGAAAGACACAAATGTGAGGCTAACTATGTCCTGACACTGCTGGGGGAGATGATGGTATGAAAATAAACACTGCTTGTATTTAATAGTGAGACTGTGTTTTTGTGTCATTGCTCCTGCAGTGTCAGCAAGGCAAAATAATCCCGCTACAGTATGATGATGATCTACTATGCTGCAGTTGCAGTGTCGAGGAACAGAGCTGCTGCTGCTGCCGCTGCTGCTGCTGCTGCTGCTGAGCACATCATCTTCAAACCCCACAACAAGTAGTCCGCACTACATGCTGTCCACCTGGGGCTTTTCTTGCATACCTTCCAACAGCCTGTTGAAATAAACAGCCTTTGCTCACCGGAGCTCTGCGTTGTTAGATTTAATGGATGAACTATCGTTGTGGTGACAGTGGATGCAGGGTTTGTGCACAGTTTGTATTTTTTCCCCACAAAATTGTGGAAGAGTCTGAATCGAAACGATGTCGACTGCTCAAGTGCAGATTGTGCATTAGTGCAGTGGAGCCCAGTTCCCTTTCTACAAGCTGCCCTGGCTCCGGCTAACACAAAATCAACTCGAGCACTCATATATAAAGGGGGGAAATCATATTTCTCCAGGCCTGCATTAATGAATATTTGGCCTGCAACAGCCGAGAGGTAGACATGAAAGAATAGTCAGTCTTCCTCCAGCTGGCTTGCTGAAAACACAGTGAGAAGCCCATTTAATCGAGAAGTGGTGTTGCAGAGGGGGGAATGCTGCTGCAGTAAACCCGAGGATGGAATAATCTGGTTAGGAGGAATCACGTTGGACAGAATAACTGTGCGTGGATCTGATCCAAAAAACATCTAACCCGTGTGTGTGTGGTGAGAGAGTGAGTGTGTGTGAGCGCTATTTAAAAAGTTAGGAGATCATGGTGCCGTGGTGATGCAGGGGGGGCTTTGTGTGTGTGTGTGTGTCTGTGCGCTGCGCGTCCCCCAAACCTGGGCTCGGCGGTATAGTAGCTACACAGAATAAGTTGTTCCCCCTCCCCGGCGCCTCTGCATGATCCACTCGCTGCATAAATATGATTGCAGATCTATCACCGTTACAGCAAACAAACGAAAAACGCAGATCCACACACACACGCACACACACACCACACGCATACTGTCTCACACTCTCACGCACGCACAACGCCGGTTAACAGCGAAACGGAGGAGTAGGCATAATGGTGATGAGCTTACCACTTGGATTCTTGTTTTTCTTAAGACTCTTGCCACAAAGACACTGCAGCATATGCGTTCCTTTGCTGAAAATGTTCCAAAGAAACCACATTGATTTGGGCGAAGAGCAATCCAGTGGCTTAAACACCCAGATATAGATGAGATCCTTGCGGTTGCATAATAACACAATTGGATCAGTTCTCCAGGACAAGGCTACCAATTGTATCATAGAAAAATAGGTATATCCAAGTCCTGTGCGTTTTCATTCACGTGGCAAAATATTCAGTATCTGTCAGACTTCGTAATAATGGTGTGTTTTCTTCTTCTGGCGTATAAAGGATGCCTCCTCAACTAGTCGATAATAGAAAATATACTCTGTAAATTGCATGTGTCGCACCGGGAGGAGACGGGCCGCCAGTAAACAAACACAACTAACGTGAAAACAGTAAAACACGGTGGATTTCCGAGGAGAAAATCATTGCCTATTAGTTCATCACTCTGAGGAGAGGAGGGTGGATCTGCACAGCATCAAAAGCCAAGGGAGGATGCATCCTATGCACAGACTGCTGCAATGATAGCCCCAACAAAACACCACATTGCCGGTGATCAAGTCCCAGTTCGTCTCTCCTCTGTAAAAAAAAAAAAAAAAAAAAAAAAAAAAAAAAAAAAACCTGCTTGGTGAGGCGAGGTCAGATAACGCCAACCTCAGTTTTCATTTCTTAACAGTCCCACACTGCTGCAACGTTTCTGTTAAAGCCAGGCTTGGGCTCTTGGCGTGTGTGTGCGTGCGTGTGTATGCGAGTGTGGCGTGTGTGTGTCTCTCTCTCCGTGATTCCTGAAGTGTGCGTCTCTTCCCCCTTTGTGGTGTATTTTCCTCAAGCCTCTTCTCTTTTTTCAGCTCCACGCCACTTGCATCTCCAAAAAAAGTACGCTGCGCCTATAAAAACATTTGCACGAATTTCCTTTCAGCGCCGGACCTCTGTTAGAAATAGACAGGGAGGAGGGGTTAAATTGAAAGATTGGCTTTCCATTACGTAAACACGTGGTTTCTGCGCCGTCATTTCGGTGATGCTCTTGGAAATTTTTATGATCCGACTGAGACTATTGTCCCGAGCCGTTTTCAGCCTGGATTGTGCGAACGAGACAGCGTCCGTGAAGTGGATTTTCTGCACGGGTGCACCGCACGTTAAAGAGTCCACATTTTGCAGCCCCTCCAACATGTACGTCTCTGTGCGCCGTTTTTACTTGACGTGTCGTTTTCGCTTCGCTCCCCACACTTCCATAAGTTGTTGTTGCGGCTTTTGTGCATTCAGGTGGGTGTTAGCCGACATATTATGCACAAAAAGCCCCCAAAGTCACAGGTGTTACGGCTACACCTGCGATATGTTGGTGAGCTTTGTGTCAAGTCATCTGCTGAAAGCAGGGCTGCAGAGCACACACAGAGGCGATGCTGCAACAGATCACTGAGCCGAACGAATCCAACATTACCTGCAGGAATATTCAGAATCAAAGTTACCAAAGAGTCCTAGATAGCAACTTTAAACATCTGTTCACCTGCAGAATATAGATCAGTGACACCTTAAATTAGATTAAAATGATTTCTAATTAGTTTGACAAACCATTCAGATGTAATATTCTATGTTTACATTCACGAGCTCTGTTTTGTTCCTTCGTCCCTGAGGAGAAGAGGCCCGTTAGTGTTGCTCATGACGACTGTTTCCACTGTGTGACTACTTTTCTCTGAGGATTTAAAGGTTTTTCCATCACAGACGAAGGCAGAAGAAGACATTGTTTCCCTCTGATTATGCCTGCCCTCGCCAGGTGGGGGTTGTGTGGAGAGAGAGACAGAGAGAGAGAAAGTGTTTGTGCTAAGTGGAAAAAGTGAACTTTGCCTCCAGACATTTTGAATTTGATTTGGAACCAGCTGTGCTTCTGCCGTTTGACAGCGCGTTTCGTACTTCAGATGAAGGATTTAATCGCTCTCAGATCTGTCAGCGTGACTCCCTCCCAGCACAAATGGCAGAAGTCAGTTTGTCTGCCAGTGTTTTTGGAAGTGGAGCCATTAGTTGCTCAATATAGTGTTGACCACACTCACAGGTGTTGGATGCTGTTTGCCAGTAAGCCATCTTCGTTAGGCTGCGTTGCAAACAAATACAAATGACCAGCATTATGGCCCCAGCAGTAACAAATGACCTATTTAAAAACTATTTTTTCTTCTTTCCTGAAAAATTGAAGGTATTAGTCAGGGCTGAGTCTTGAATTCTCACTTGTATGATGTGAATGCGTGCTTAAGGAAAAAGACTGACCCATATTTATCAGGAAACCGTTGCATGAGATCACTTTGAACCTGCCAGTTTCCAAATTATGTCCAAAACCAGCATGCATGTAACCTGTGGACATGATCTACATATGAACCCAAATGTCCAGATTAATTAATTGTAATAAGTAAAATTTGTTGAAGTTATCTTAACTCAAACATTTTGAGTTCCAGTAACGTCGTTCTTGTTTTTTCATTATCCCCAACCTTTTGCTTTTTACACATTATGTAACAACTACTAAAATGGTCAATTAAAATTAGATGCTAAATTTTCATAGATAGGCAAAATCAATATCAAAATGACGCCCTTGTATGGACAGCCAATCAGAAGCTGCAGCTGCATGTGCCTTCTGGACGGTTCAGCCTCGGCCTGAAAGAGTTCCAGTCGCTGTCCGACATCACGCCGAGCGAGCCCGAGCCGAGGTTCGTGTAAACAACATTAACGACAGCACGGGAAGCTTGATGAGAGACTGGAGGGGTTCATTAGTGGGGTTGTGTTGTGTGTTCATCTCTGAATTACAGCATTAATCCACTTTAATGACCTAGTTTTGTGGTGCCCAGGTCCCGTCAGTTGTCTGTGATAACTGGTTCCACAGGGAGGTGGGCCACTTTGAAACAATTTGTTTCCTGATTGACTTTGTTCACACTGCATTATATTTTTGCTGTGTCACTGTTTAAAGGTACAGATTTTCTAATCGATTTGGGTAGCTGTCAATTGTTCAATTACTGCACACGTTGTGTACCTGCTAACTCATTTACTGTGCATGCAGGTACACACACACACAGGCCTACTGTACATGTAGCACGCTGCCTCGGACACGAGGTGAATTCGGTTATTTTAACACGCATGTGCTGCAGACCCACACGTGTCCTGCGAGGTCAAACGGACTCATTGTGGAATCATCACAAGTCGGAGCAGTGCGCCGCAGGCTCTCCGGCTCTCCCTCTGCAGAGGCCTCTCATGTCATCCTCCCTATCGATCCGTCTACTGTAATGTAAAGTATCATTGCACCCTGGAGGATATCGTCTGACAATTTTGTCAGGGATCATTAGAATACTTCTTTTTGATTGCCCGGGCTGCGGCCGGCAGGAAGTGGCTCCCTTGTGAGTTCTTAACAGCCTGTTTTTTGTTTTTTTTTGGCCTGGTGTGGAAAAATAACTCGATTTAAGATGCACAGAGATAAATGGACTGGTTTCAGTTTTACTCCTGGTCTCTGGTTTTTACTGTACACATTTAAAAGGCTCACACACGGGGGAGTGTGAAGATTGCATGAATTGCACGAGTGTTATCATTTGGCGATCGGTGTATGTGGACGCATTCATATCTGAATCTAATGCGAAAAATATAACAATGATTAAAGAGGCATTTAATAATAACACAGGCTGCTTTAAGTATTTTCGGACTTCTTAGTAACAATCTGCACGCACATATAGCAGATTTGTAATATGGGTAAGCGGCTTGAACTGGTGCACACAGTCTAATCTGAATGAGCCAGATAATTATTATAGTATGTGCTGTTTTTGGATGAGACTGAAGATATTCAAATAAATTTAATGAGCTGAAAGGTGGCAAGCATGCTGAACATTTCTTGAGGTGTCAAATTATTAATTTGTAACTTTAAATCAAAATGCCTGCAGTGCCCCCACATGCTCTTCTGAAAGGAGCAGATATTCTAGTCACTGTTTCTTTTCACTGTTTCCTCCAAATTAAATGAATGATTGACGGAAGCATAAATAAATAAGCCTGAAAAATACTTCATTTTCCACCATACGCTGGTGTGCAGCATATAATCTTGGATAATAATGAAAGGATTGTGATTCTGTTTCTGTTTTAAAAGCACGCTGGGTGCAATTTGAAATAGTTTGTTGCACACTACTGACAATGAAGCTATTCCTATTATTGATTTGAACCGATGTTGTTAACAAGGGAGTATGACAAACTGTGGGCATCAAATAAGTCAATGTACTGCTGCGTAACATAACGAAACCTCAACAGTTTAATCTGCTCAAAGTGAGTCCATTCTGTCATTATTGTAAGAAGCATTAAGTTTTATTATCAGCTTGTTGTAGTTTAATTTAGAAACTTGTGCATTGGCCCGAGTCACAGCCAATGCTTTCAGGGATTTGGAGATTGGAAGTGCATGTACTGTATATCCATGTTCAGTAGCAGCACTCGAAACCATCCGCTCCCCTTCACCCAGCATGCCCGTAGCCAAGATGTCTACCAATCACAGAGGGAGAGTGAGCTTTGTTTTGGCACCGCTTAGAGCAAGTGTTCACAAGCAAATGAACAGCTGCTGTGAACCAAGTCATGACTAAAGACTTCATTCAAACACACACTCTCTCTCTCTCACACACACACACACATAATTCTTCAGTTGTTAACGAATTGTAGCTAGCTTCTGTTCATTCCCACTCAGCTTCCTGCGCGCTGAATGCTCTTCTTCAAGTTGTACACACAACACAGCTGCTGATGTCCGGGGACAAAGCTGAAACTAACAAAGCTGCCAGACGGGGTTGCTGTGCGTCACATGGAAGCACTGATTACACTGTATTAGGCAACTTTCTGGTTAACGCTGATTTACACATATCAGTGAAAAATATCTGCAGAATACAGAATGTGGGCCTCCTGGACAGCTGAAATGTTTAACACACATTAGCATGCAGCTTTGATTCACCGTCAGTTACTGCTCAGCGGTACTTGGCTAAAAAAGCAACACCATATGTGATGTTTAGACACCGGCTCGAAAACCTCTCCAGCGCACCCACATTGTGACTAATAGGGCAAAAGACCAATAGCACAAATTGAGGAATCCCACACACATAATAACCAACTCCTCTTTAAAATCCATTGTGACCAATGGTATTCATTATTGCGGAGAGATAAGGGCAGTGACACTGGCCCTGTGAGGATTCAGACACCCGCTATTGTATAGCAAGGCAGCCCACATTCAGTGAATATAGAGCGCTAGTTATGCCACACAATGATGATCCGACAGTGTCTTTATACAATCTAATTTCCCCTTTCATGTGTCTTACATGTGTGTTTCATGGGCTAGTCTTTTAAAAGGTGCAGTGTGTTTACAGAATACAGCCTAACCTTAATATATTATTCATAATTATGTTTTCATCAGTGTTTAATCACCGGAAAATAAGAATCATTATGTTTTTGTTACCTTAGAAGAAGTCTTTTATATCTACAGATGCCGTTGGTCCTCCTTCGTGGAGTGTTGAACCACCATGTTTCTACAGTAGCCCAGAAAAGACAAACTGAACACTGGCTCTGCACAGGGCCTGTCACCTCATTCTAGAAAGGAGAGGGTGAGGCGATAGGGTTGCAATCAGCAGCTACCAAATCCTACAAACTGCTCCTTTAAACTTTTAAAGACAGGAGATGTATATACTAATACACCTTTAATTGTGTGGTATTATTACAGAAGTTTAATAAGCCCCATTTCCACCAACGTCAGGACCAGTTGGAGATGTAATCAACTTGATTTCAAGTGTTTAATGAGTCAATGAGTCAGTTTTTCCCTCTGTTAAAACCCCCTAAAACCTCTAAGATCCTCCGTGTTTTCGTGGTACTCTTACAGTCTATATTTGGAGACACCTGTCACAAAGGCGTGTGGCTGAGAGACAGATGGAGAGAGGTGTTCTCAGCTTTTCTTCAGGGCGAGGCAAGAAGTGCCTTCACTGTTTAGTCACCCGAAGCATGAGGAAGGGCCCGCAGTCAGAGGGAGCAGTGAACAAGTGAGCGGATATTAGTAATGAATGCTACAGCGGTCACTCATGCCAAGCATCGTTCGGCACCGTCGCTGCCCTTCCGCTGGCCTTTCTGCCCACTCCCTCATCTAAACTTTACCCAGAAGCGATCACACACACACACACATACACACACATTCATATCTTAATGATGCACAAGGCCTAAAATAAAGCCCACTCTCAAATCACGCCCTTTTATAATCATCTCTCTGGGAGTTTCCTGTCCACTTTCCATTTTTAGCTTCTCTTCTTTTTTTACAGTTTAGTTTGAGCCTTCGTTGTTGATGTTGTATTTTTCTTTGTAACGTGTTTCTTTAATGGCAGTGAGACGCATTGCGCTACTCTATATGGCTGGTTACATAGTCGAGCTCATGAAGCCGGAGTTTACCCGAACATACAGCCATGTGCAGTCATGTGATTGATTAGTTCCTGCAGTGCCAATAAGATAATCAATATTTCAGCTATTTCACTCCCTCTTTAGCCACTGATCTGCCATGTAGGCAGCCATTCTGTCCTGCTCTGTTCACTGTCTTCATCCTGTACGTCTTGTACGGACAGTAGAAGTCACTGTAAGGATTTGTACCAGAAAAAACACAAGTAGGTGGAAAATAAATGTGATACTATCAGGTTATTTTGAGTGTCCGGCACGAGGAGGATGTCTCCTCATGAACTACTTTACTGTGTGCTGGAGGGTGCGTTCGCTTGCACTCCTTGACCAGACAGGTTCAGTGGAAACTTGTTCACTTTGACATCCTTTATTAACTTGAGATTTGGCAGCTCACACAATGCCTTTGCAGCGAGTCGTACAGTTTGCCTTCAATAGCATCCATAGATGGATAATAATATTCAATATTCAATTTCCTTGAGGGAGTCATCCCAAAGGGATCAATAAAGTGCAGTTGTAGTCTAATAAATAGATTTTGTTATCATGCTATCTGAAGGTGAAGCCGTGGCCCGACAAACTTGCATTATGCACAGTAATAGGTGCATAATCACAAATGATGTTTATGACATAGGGATGACTGCTGCTTCTCTTAAATCCTCATCATTATTTCCACGACAGCAGCCAACTCCCGTGATCCAGATTCCCGAGCTTCCCGAAAACACCTGAACACAACACAGTTCAGCACTTTCACCAGTAACACGCAACTGAAAGATTTATGCACCAGCAAAATAATGAAATAATGGAAAAGAAGTTCATTTTCACACATTCAAAGTCATAGTGTGATGATGTACTAAAATGTGTGCATGTAAAGTATATGTGCTACACTCTGCTCTCTATACATACAGTATATCTAGAACAATTAGCTGAACAGCTTTCAGTATTCTTTAAATGTATACACATATGGTTGCTTCCATGACCAAGTCATGATGACCTCAGACGTCCACAACAACAAGATTAAATGGTTTTGTATCATTTAGAAAATCGAGTTCTAACTACTGAGCAACAAAACAACGAGCATTGTCCTTTCAGATACTAATGAGAGAAATTAGTTTTTGTTTTTTAGCAGGTTTTTAACCGAGACACAAGGACAGGGGACCTTGCCAGTAACCAAGAAGCTGAGATGTTCAGAAGAGGTGAAGTTGCCAAGGGAAACAGGAGAACATTTATAGTTATGAGCAAAGCTGAGGTTACATTTAAGAGGACGAATGAGAGCAGAAATCTGCATTTGTGTTAGCTTACTGCAGTCGATTAGTCCGGCATGTTACTGTACTCGGCCTCACTTCGCCTAATTTGTTATCCTCATAACTCATTCTGCTGTTATGTAACAGCACTGTGGGTCTTTTCTGACTTGTAAAGACTGCATCGTTCATTATTTATACGCTTTCATAGCGCAGATCTATCCGGGATACAGGCCTGTATGGGTTTGAGTATTAAAATGGGGCCGACTTCCTGCATTTAGGAGGAAGTGCAGCATGTGTGCGCCAAACTGTCATCAAAAGAGCTACTTTTAGAGGGATAAAACCTATTTCCGAGTCAAAGCATCCATGCCTCCATTAATGGAGCAGCGGGGCTGAGAGTATAGTGCCTCAGAGTCGCTCAGAGACCTATTCTACCATCCATTAGCTGAAAACTGTGTTGACTTTAAAACTAGTTTCTATAAACCAAGTGAGAAGGGTTTTCAGATTCGGTTAGACTCAAGGTGTTGTCACTGTTAACCATGGAAACTGTACACATTTGTTTTAGGTTTTTTCCACAAAGAAAGGAGAAAGTGAAGGGCTAAAAGAGGGGAGCTGATAACACTTGTGCATAAAGTCAAACATGAAATATGTACAGTGTTCTCTATCATACCAGATAATAGCAGAACAAGGTCAACTCTAATGTCTCTAATGTCTGTTTCTATTTTTAAAAAGGTCAAAACGGCGTTAGTAATGCTTCGACACCGATCTGATAGATGATCGCTGGGTGTGGAGAAAAGAACATTTAAGGGTACGCGAGCGATCCGCTGGCAACAAGAGCTTCCTGGTTCATTCACAATGCATCACTCCTGAGCTTGATCTGCATGAATAAAGTGTCACATTTGAGCCAACTAGCTGCATGAATATGCAGAGAAGATGGCGGTTTGGCCATATTCTGCATAGACAGATTGTAGCAAGCAGGTCACCTCCAAACAGGATCTCCTCATGGGTCCTGTTACCGAAGTCACTTTCCATCACACAGATTTAAACAAAAAAAACAAAAATACTTTATCCTGACCTCGGGGAAATGCACAAACTCCTCATGCTGATGTCACTGTGACTCTGGCCACAGGCAGAGAGTAGAAAATATAAGCTCTGAGGGAACTCTTGATATTTGTCTCAATCAGCGGAGACACGGTGGCCAACAGGGGAGACACTGTTTGTGCATCTTGGCTTTAAAGGTCCAATGTGTGAGATTTTAGGGGCCTCTACTGAAAGAGTTTGGCAGAATTGTGTTTTCATTAGTGTGTAATCACCTAAAAATAAGAACTCTCGCTCTAGACAAGAAACTGTAGTTTGGGAGGGCGAGTGGAGGAGAGCCACAATCCACAACTACAAACCTTTAGTATTAAGAGCAGTGTCATCTGAAAAACATTACACACACACGCTCGCCGTTTCTGTTATGCTGAGATGTGTATCAGGTCCTTCCTGTTCTTCCCTCGTCCCAAAGAGACAATCTTTCTAAGCACTTATTCCCACAACGGGACACTGGAAGACCCACCAGTGAGACTTCCCTGGAAACTGCTAGCATCCCCTGCCATTCTGAAGAGGACGTGAAAACAAGCTTCATTATCTTAAATACATCATTATCTCCCTTCTTAATTGATGGTGATCAAGCTTAACACAGCTTACAAAAATTTTTTATTTTTCAACTCATTCAGTCACGTGGAAGTCATTTGGAGTCTTGACAATGATTAGAGCCAAAATCTATTAGGGATAGGCAACAGAAAATAACCATAACCCTTTTCAAAATAACATGCGGGATAGAACATTTCTGAAGCAGTGAATAGCCC
This sequence comes from Nibea coibor, assembly GCA_023373845.1. NCBI lineage: Eukaryota > Metazoa > Chordata > Actinopteri > Sciaenidae > Nibea > Nibea coibor. Next base: position 23,006,900 of record CM041724.1, on the reverse strand, counting down.
TCAAAGTCAAGTAAGGTCAGTCATGAAAGGGGAAACACGCTGGCACAGCTGTAAATCTGTTGAGAGCAGCTTATGCTCAAAAGTGTTTGTGTGTCAAGGCCACGAGTGACGCCACCAGGAGACCTCTTCTCTCTCTGGTCCATGCTTGTTCTGCGTGGGGTTTGCATGTTCTCCATTTGTTTGTGCAGTTTTCCTCTAGGTGCATCTGTTCCTGCAGACTAAAAAGCATACAGGCTAGGTGAAGTACAGCACAGACTCTGTATTTCCCACAGCTGCGAATGTTACTGTCCCGACTCTTGCCTACAGACTCAAGTATGTATGACTAATGGATGAGATCTGTGCTGACGTTTGCCAGATTCCACGTGGGACACTCTGGAAATGGTCTTATGAGACTAAAGTTTGGTCATATTGAAGCTGTTTGGCACGAGCACATCAAAACAAAGTGCCACTCCAACAATTTCACAGAGAATTAGTGGAATATGCAGCATCCAGATGTGCTACCAAGACGCAGACCTACAAACTGCCACAGCTGCCTCCACTTCATGTTGACTTGGAAGGGGGTGAATACTTTTGTGTTTTATATTTGTGATTTATTTGGGTCAGCTCACAGAGATTCATATTCATTTTTAAGATGAAAGTGTCAAACAAATCCTAACTGCTGCACATGCACTGTGATTGACTGTAGAAAAATAGTACTCTGTACGCAGAGTTTACAGAACAGCCTTATGATTCTTCCTATTATGCAAAGTAATGGAAGCACTAAATCGAAAGCAGGCTGCATATGATTTTTGCAATATCCCAATTTGTGACTCAGCTGCATGCATTACAAAGGAAGTTCTATTTTTTGAAAGACAGAAAGTGAGAGATTGAAAGGCACCTAACTCCCCAGTCCCTGTTTTTATCACCCCGGTATCTGCCATCTGTCCCATCAACACATCCTCTCTCTTATACAACAAAGTAACAAATTGGTCTGGAAACGTTTTATTGCCCATAATTCATTCATGAGGGCTCTTCCAATGCACCGAGATGTGACTGCACTAGGGGGAGAAACAATTAATTGGCTTGTGAAGGCATCTGTGGGGAGACGTCAGACATGAAGAATCGCCCTTCGCCATGACAGCTTTACAACAATCCCCACAGCACACAGCTGCATTATTATGTGATATACTCATAAAATTATACATGTGCCATCATTTCAGAACATATTGTTTGCGCACTGATAGCTGGTCGTACACGTAATGCTCAGGTAGGTGTTACATATTAATATTGAGTCCTTAAAAAGTACCTCAGAGTTTATCATGGTGCATTAAAAGGAGTGACATAATGATCCATTACACTTCGATCTATTAAAGATTCATGCGTGCTTTGCTTGTTCATACTGCCATGGGATTTGAATTATTAACAGTTGTGATCGCAGTTGCAGTAAAAAATCGTCATGGCCAGCTGTAGTCAGTAGGGGGGAGTGTTGTAATAGAGATGTTCATTCATGAAGTCACGTCGCCCTCGGTGGGATTCATTCAGCAAATCTTTCACCATATGCTCTGTTGTGTTGTGCTTCCCCAAACATAAAGGGAACTTTAAATGATGACATGATAAGACAGCATTGTGTACAGGGCTGTACAGTGTATGTATTTAATTTAATTAAACTTTAAACACACATTTTCAATGTCAAAACAATCTTTTTCATGATCGTGCATCAACCCAGCGTCTGGTTTATGAAATTGTCTGTGTCTGTGTTTGTCTTCTGCATGAACAGTGTCTGTGTTTGACTTTGTTACTTTCAGTTGCTCTGATGCAAGTTTCCAAGTAACTGTTACCAAGGTTGCAGTATACTACAGTAGCATGCATGCCCTTGACCTCATTGATTGAATCCTGGTTGCTGAATTCTACATTTGATTGAACTAATTCACCGTTAGCATGTTTAACACATCTGTTGACTCGAGCATAGTTGTCATTATCGTCCTTGCAGGCATGGACGGCTGGAATTAGCACGAGGACGTTTAAAAAACAACAAAAACACTGAACTCTGAAACCGTGTGAAACGGCGTCTTCACACAGCAGCTCATTTTACAGTCACCCTCTCCACAGTCTCCTCACTAATTAGCCCATCTCTATGCCCGTGTGCGTTTTTTCTCTGCGTGGAACTCGCTAAACAAGCACATCGTTTGAAACCATTCATTCATCCCTCCAGCTGCTGTCATGGCAACCATGTATGACTGGCAGAAAACAGACTGCAGTCTCTGAGCTCCAGTCGACCTGCACGCTTCAGAGCATGAACACACACTCGTATGGGCAGATGAAGAGTTGTGATATGAAGACACCGAGGCAGCCACACACTGCGAGGTGAGTCAGGGAGGCCTGAGGGACTGGGTTAGCTAGCAATGCTGTTGACTTTAAGATCATTAATTCTGGACTACAATGCAAAATATCCATAAAATGCATGTTTCTTTATGGTAGGAGTAAAGAGGTTTGCAAAATTACATCTTTGTTTAATGCTTTGTCTTGACAGGGCCATGACACATCTGGCATATCAACCCCTGCTTCCCACTGGAAATAAATATCTGCAGCAGAAATGGGACACAGCTTCATATGAGTTACACCGGGGAAAGGTTTGGAGACTTTGTGAAGTGACTTAATAATCTGCCATCACCGTACACCTGGGAAGACACATTTCAAGCTTATATTGTAGTCACAAACCAACCAAAGTAACCTTTTTTCCCCAAGCAGTCAATCACCTTTCATGGCCTTGCACTAATTTAATGTTTTCTCCCCAGGTGAAGTCAGCCAAACCAACAATAAACACGACTCCACCCAAGACCTACAGTCACCTGACTCTCAGGCTGAAGAAACAAAAGGTTTGCTCATGTCATGTCCATTGGGTGGCAGCAGATGTTTGAGTGAAGTCTCAAACTTGGAGCAATGAACAGCTCAGTAACTAGAAGAATGTTTTTTTAACCTCAATTTGAAATAGAAATGTTGCAGTGTAAATACTGTGCTTTTATTTCTAATCGTGTCATTGTGTTAAGCTCGAAGAGGAATGGGTGAAGAAGATTCAAAAGGAAAACAACATGCTTATGGAGAAAATATCACATATCATGAGGACGACTGGAGGAGTTGACAACAGGAATGATTATGAGAGGAAAAGGTTAGTTGTGGCAGACCTGTGAGTGAATTTAAGTCAGGCAACAAGTTGTCCTGCCAAGAAATAAGGTGTCCCAGGAAACTAAAAACCCCGGTTGTAAAGCATGTGTTTATTTCGCATTGTAGCCTTGGCAAGGAGAAGCGACAGCTGGAGTTGCTACGTATTACCAAGGAGAATCAAATGATCCTGGACCGTCTGAGCCAGTGCAGGCCTCACTATAATGTGAGGAGCTGGCACGAGGACTGGCTCAAAACTCTCAAGGTGATGGACAGCATTGCACGTTACCCACGAGGAAGAGCAAATCAGCAAAAGGTTACACATTTGTTCCCTTCCTTTTTAGATAAAGTAACGTGACTGCTGCATCATGTGATCTTTATAAGAATTTTATTTTATGTTTCAATACCAGGGAGACGTAAAAGACACGAAAAAGTGCAGTGACCAAGACCAAAAGATCAGCACTGATGCAACCTCACACAAACCTGAAAGCAACAAGGCCGGTGGCAAAGAAACTACTGAGGGAAATGAAGAGGGCAAAGAGCCCAGCGAGAAAGAAGGCACAGGAACAGAGATACAGCAGAACACAACAACATCCGCTGCCCCTGAACCAGACGTACCTGAGAAATCTGTCTCAGCAGGTGCACCTGAGAATCCTGCAGCCGATAAAACTTCCAACACTGATGAAGCATTTCTCACCTCTCCTGATGAATCTGAAACTAATACAGTCAAGCATGACACTGCAAGTCCTGCAGAGAAATAAAATGCCTTGTGTTTTTCTGCTAAATAAAGAGTCTCTGTTACTTCCACTTGTAGGTATGGCACTTATATGATCTTTGCTAGTGGAGGAGTTTAAATAGAGCAATAGAAGGACTTTTTTACTTCAGTAGAATATGTAATAGTCAAAAACAGAATGATTTTGTAATGCTATATTCCAATAAATTACACATTAATTAAATAAATGTGTATGTCTTTTTTACGCCCATACAATTGTATTATTTCTTTTAAACAATCACATAATTCAACAACATCATTGTATTTTTTTCTGCCTCAGTATTTGATTCTATTGTATTTTTATTGTATTCAAATATACCAGACTGCCATGACGACCGAATTTCCCTTTGGGGATTAATATCTATCTATGAACAACAAAGGATGAGACACGACAAAATGACAAAGAATATAAATAAATAAATAACGACTTGTTATTTAAAGATTTTTTTTTTATGTCTTAACATTTTTTAACAGCTAGTTGTACAGAACTCATGTGGAACTATCTGTCCACAGTATGTAGTTTCCACACGGCACAATTTTGCTGAACACCCGTTGCAGAAAGAAGCCGCGGATTTGATTTTACGCAGCTAACAGGCTAGCGCGGCTAGCACGTCCTGTTTTAGTTTTATACACTGTTTTTTTCCCGCCTCCGTCTCTGAGAATGACACACCTTTGACGGGTCAATCAGAAAACATCAAGATGAATCTGGACAGACTTCGAAAGCGCGTTCGGCAGTACATCGACCAGGTAACTATCATTTTATTTGTGAGCAGCTAATGCTAAAGCTTGAGAGCCAAACCTGGCGTCAGCGGCTACAAACATTCACAGTTTGTCTGTTTGGCCAGTCAGCCAACCGGAAAACCAAGCCTGAGTGACTCTGTGTGTCTGTGTGTGTGTTTACAGCAACAGTATCAAAGTGCTCTGTTCTGGGCCGACAAGATAGCGTCCCTTTCTCACGGTGAGTGACTGTTTGTGAGCAGCTAAAGGCGGATAGCGCTGTGAATCTGTCAGCTAAGGGTACCAGGGTGTGTTTGTTTCGTTGTTACGTACCATCACAGCTGGAAAGAAAGTTGACTGCATGCTGCATGTGGTGGGTGAAGCAGCTGCAGTGCTGCCCTGTGCTCGCTGTCAGTGCTGACTGTCTTTTGTTTGGCGTGCAGAGGATCCCCAGGACATCTACTGGCTTGCTCAGTGCCTTTATTTGACCTCACAGTACCACAGAGCCTCCCATGCCCTCCGTTCACGAAAACTCGACAAGGTAAATGTGCAAGCTTTGTGAGTGAGATGATGTTATGTGCTGCAAAGTGAGTGGCTGGGTTCGTATTTACGTCTCTCTTCTCTTCTCACACACAGTTGTACGGAGCCTGTCAGTATCTTGCTGCTAGGTGTCATGTAAGTACCGGAGAAAATACACTCTGTACCGGCTCTAAAAACCCGACTGCTCATGCTTTAGATTCACAATACTCTGACTGCTTTGGTTTAGTATGCTGCCAAAGAGTTCCAGCAGGCCTTGGATATCCTGGATTCAGAGGAGCCAGCTAGTAAGAAGCTGCTGGACACGAGTGGGAAAGAGGACAACGGGACCCCAGAGTCGACTAAGGACTGGGACATGTCCCCTGCCGCTGTAAGTTTGGGCTGCTACTGAAATACTGCAGTGTCCTCCATCCAGCCGGTGCTTTGTTTGTCAGTGCTATGCCTCGAAACCATCCACATCGCATCCATACTTTGTTTGAACAGCCCTTTCTGGAAATATGCAGCTGCCAACACATTTAGAAAGTGTCCTGACTTCTCAGCCCTGTGTAGTTGCAGGGATGTTGACAGGTTGTGGTTATATTCATATATGTTGAAAGTTAATTGACACACATGAACCATGCATAAATGAGATTCATCTGACACCTTATTTAAAAATCATATCCAAATCAAATTTAAATCTGCTCGTTAGTGTGCCATTTGACGATCGAGCATGTATCGGCACAGTCGCCTGTGTCTCCTCTGGACCGCTCTGTGTGTCCTCACCCTCAGTAAAACACAAAGAGGGCAGAGGAAGGAGACACAAGAGCAACAGCAAAACAGAGTAACAACTCTGAGCTGGTATGAAACAAGTGCACATAAATTTGACAAATAACACAAATTAAAAATGGACTTGTCAATACTGAGTTTAATGTGTAATATCCTGCGACGTCACTGATGTCGGGATGTGAGAATGATTGCCTAAGTCCAGCCTATATAAAGTTAAATGCTAAGAGCAGTAGTGTGGAGGTTTACTAGACTCTCGCTTCTTCTCCCTCTGTGATATATTTCAGGTCAGCAGCTCCATCTGCCTCCTGCGGGGTAAAATCTATGATGCCATGGACAACAGACCACTGGCCACCTCCAGCTACAAAGAGGCCTTGAAACTGGATGTGTACTGCTTTGAAGCCTTTGACCTTTTAACGTCCCACCACATGTTGACTGCACAGGAAGGTGAGACTGGTGTACAGCCATGATGCGCACTGATCTTTTGATTTCCTACAGATATTTATTATGATTTCAATAACTTGTACAAATCTATGAAATATGTGAATGGTGTTTATTTTCCAATAGAGAAAGACTTCCTGGACTCACTTCCTCTGAGTCAGCAGTGCACAGAGGAAGAAGAGGAGCTGCTACACTTCCTATTTGAGAATAAGTTAAAGAAGGTAGGAGGGCTCAGCTTTTTTTTTTTTTTGCTGGTGATTCTATATTTTTCTTATTATCAACTAATCCCATTAAAAGACAAAGACCAGTGATGATGAGAGCTGATTCCTCTGGGCCGTAGACACGTCATTGTTCTAATGTTTTCCCGAAGTTGTTTAAAGAACATTGTTGCACAGGATAATACGCAAAATAAAGCAGTTCATCCTGACTCTATCTCAGATACACTGTCCTGCCTTGTCCTTTAATTTGAGCCCTAAGAGAGCTCTCACACACACACACGCACACACACACACACACACACACACACACTAAATGGTGCTCTCCAGTGTTGCAGAGCTTCATTTGTATACAGTCAATATACATTGAAATGCAAATGCCTATTATGAATATTCTGTCCTGTTTTTGTTCTGACCCCTCTTCATCTGTCTCCTTGTCTCCTCTCCTTGCTTTCTATTTTCTTTTCTGCCTTACACCCACCTCTCTCTCCCTCTCACACACACACACTCACACACACACACTGTCTGTCCTCCTTCCTGCAGTATAACAAGCCCAGTGATCTGGTGGTACCAGAGATGGTCAATGGTCTGCAGGACAACTTGGATGTCGTGGTGTCTCTTGCTGAGAGACATTATTATAACTGTGATTTCAAGATGTGCCACAAACTCACGTCAATGTAGGTGTCTTCAGGTTTCCTTCACTGTAATTTACTAGTAGTAAATAACAGTAAACATTCATATCATTTATAAACCAGCTGTTGCAGATGTTGCTTTCTTTTCCAAGTTACTGTAGATTGTATGTGTTTGAATTGTGATGGATTTTAGTTTCTAATAACAAATGGTTAATACAGATTAGATTGTTTTTAACTGATAATGTGAAAATGTCTGACCGTTAAATGCAGCTTTGTTTGTTGTGTTCTTTATTTCAGGGTGATGGTTAAAGATCCATTCCACGCCAACTGTTTACCAGTCCACATAGGAACTTTGGTGGAGCTTGGGAAAGCGAATGGTAAAATACATATAAAGCATTAATTCATGCATAAAGATTGTTTCATTTAAGTGTTTGGTTTACACATCAGTATTTGCTTTATTTTATTTTTTTCCCTCTGCAGAGTTGTTTTACCTCTCGCACAAACTTGTAGACTTGTATCCCAACAACCCAGTAAGTGTTTCAGCTACATGCCTGTACATCTGTTTCCCTTACAGCATTTCCAGTGTTCAATAACTAAATGAAAAACTTGTTATCAGGTATCCTGGTTTGCTGTTGGATGCTACTATCTCATGGTTGGCCACAAAAACGAACATGCTCGGCGATACTTGAGGTATGTCTGTACATACAGGATGTGCTTCCTTTTTACATCCTGTACATCCTGTTTGAGACCACATCACAGGTTGTTTTTCTAAGTTCAGTCTTACATAGTGCTTACTGTGTGTCTCCTGTAGTAAAGCCACCACGCTGGAGAGAACATATGGTCCTGCATGGATTGCATATGGCCATTCGTTTGCAGTGGAGAGCGAGCATGACCAAGCCATGGCTGCCTACTTCACTGCTGCTCAGCTGATGAAAGGGTCGGTGGAGACTGTCACTTTTTCAGGCTCCTAAACTCAGATTTAATTCATATTATAAGACATAGATACATTTAGTCTTGTTTGACGTCTCCTGCACTCTCTCATCCAGGTGTCACTTGCCAATGCTCTACATCGGCCTGGAGTACGGCCTGACCAACAACTCCAAGCTGGCCGAACGTTTCTTCAGCCAGGCTCTGAGTATCGCTCCGGAGGACCCGTTTGTCATACACGAGGTGGCGGTGGTTGCCTTTCAGAACGGAGAGTGAGTCATACAGCCACAAACACACACAGTAACACTAACTCCTCAGCAGTGGTATATGTGTGTAGCTGTGCACCAATTTTATTGCAACTACTTTCAGATGATTCCTGTGAGAACTGTTAACTGCTTTTCAAACCACAAGGTGTTACAGAACTTTAAGAAATAGTGGTTTGATGTCTAACACAGCAAACATGTCATAAACATGAGTAAGATGACAGTTCTCAGGGACATGGCTGTGTTAGAGTTATAAACTCACCATGAAGACACTGTCTGCACCGAGCTGCTGCTGCTTCAGATCAGCTGGTAATGACAAACGCTGGTTCTGTCGGCTTGTACAAAATCAGACGATCGGACCGGACCGGCAAAACGGGAAACTGACCCAGTCCTGCTCCCTCAAAGCTAGGACACTGTGTACACAGTAACTCATAATGCACCTGACGTAAAGTTAGAACAGCAGCCACACACGGAGGGTACAGAGATCATACGTACATTGATATTATTTTATTGAAGATGAAGATGCGCTGTGAGAATGTTTTTCATGTTTACTCTTTCAGCTGGAAGACAGCAGAGAGGTTGTTCCTTGATGCAATGGAGAAGATCAAAGCCATCGGCAACGAGGTACGCCATGATTTATTTAACTGAACAAACACAATGTGTGAATGATGAGCCATCTCTGTACGTGTTACTTAATGTATGTTTTTGGTCACTCCAAATGTAAGGTCACTGTGGACAAATGGGAGCCTCTGTTGAACAACTTGGGTCACGTGTGTCGGAAGCTGAAGTAAGTATGGAGCCAAACCTCCTGTGCAGTGTTTCTGTTTGAATGAAGGATGCCGTTTTTCTAATGGGCATCTTGGATTTCACGGTCTGCTGTGAGTTAGCGCATATAATTCTGGCGTGAGAGGCTAAATTTAGCCTGAGTCGATAATTAAAGAAGACTGGCTGGAGCGCACGCTCCTCTAATTTGTTCATTCCTTATCTTTTTTTTCCCTTTCATCATCCTGCTACAAACTATTTCCAGAGACGTGCTTACCAACTTGTTGTGTCGCAGTCGTTCAGCGTAGGTAGAGCGCTCATTGAGAATTCATGAAAAACCCTTTAATGAATTATGCATAGCCACCACTCAATAGATAGAAGGGGCTAGCGAAATGTGTGCCACACGAGTGGAAGCTGAGTGGAGCCGTATTGAAAGGTTGAGCGTTTCCTTTTTTGTTTGTTTCATCCACACAAAGTGAACGCCTCGTAGGTTGTTGGTGCGTCATCGATACATCATCAGTGTTTTTCTTGTTTCCATTCCTCGTGTAAACAGATGAGCCTACAGTAAGCTCTCAAAAATGCTTACTGTACAATGTTTGGTGCCGTCGATCTGTTATACGTTGTCGTTCTCTGCACCTTTTCCAAAATGGTCGCTCGTTTACTTTGGACACGATCCTCTGTCTTCTTTTGTCTGCGTGTTTTCCATCTCTGCCAAGAGAACAATGATTTCTCCACCACATGCAATTAGAAATGTATATTTAGCAATAATCATGTGCGGAGGAGTTGTGGGCTCTTTCGAGCGTTGTCCTTTTTATTTTTTTCTCCTATACATTTAAAAATAAATTGGCAGATGCTCACAAACTTGCCATCAGTAGGGGTGTCCACGAGGAAACCTGCTCGACACACCTGCCAAGCTTTGTCAAAATAATGGCAGCACCATTTTCCTGCCGTAGACACGTCAATGATGCCACCTAAAGGCAGTTAGTGGTGCAGTACCAGAGAGGAGTGATGGATCGAGCAGAAAATAAGCTGAACTTGCTGAATTTAAAATGGTACACATGGTTTTGCGTTCCGTCTCTGTAAATATCACACATTGCTCTGCAGATTGAAGCTATTGGCTGATCCTGGATTTTGGTGCTGTCTGTGACTATATCCTGGTTACCAATTCATTCCATGACTAAACAGTCATGGAAATGTACAGTATGATACGCTGTATTTTAGTTCTGCAGACATTTTCCTGACTCCATTGATATCTGATGTCTGTGTATCACATTGTTTGTTTCTGTAGGAAGTACGACCAGGCCCTGGAGTACCACCGTCAGGCGCTAGTGTTAATCCCCCAGCATGCCTCCACCTACGCTGCCATAGGATACGTACACAGCCTCATGGGCGACTTTGAGAGCGCTATCGACTACTTTCATACGGTATTGTGCCTTTTCTTTCAGTCAGATGCTGTCTTTTTGAATTTTTTTGACAGACGCAATTCACCTGATTACAGTTCTGATTTTAACTGGCTAGTCAAACATTTGGTAGAGGTCTATATTTGTCTCAGCTGTGATTGGTTGATTCGACAGTGACCGTATTTTGTAAGAAGCGCTTGACGTTGGTTTGCTTTCTTTCTGTGCAGGCACTTGGACTGAAAAGGGACGACACTTTTTCAGTGACGATGCTCGGACACTGTATTGAGATGTACATTGGTGACACGGATGCCTATATCGGTAGGATACAGATATACAGATCGCCGAAATCTCTGTGGCAGCCAGCCAGATACCACAACAGTCAAATGAGAAGTTTGATGTGGTGGCCAACATTTTCCTCTTCTGCCAAACATTCAGCTAACTGAATATTCAGAGATGTGTCGTTTGTTTCCACTCAGGCACAGACATCAACGACAAGGTGCGAGGCAGCTTGAACACTCCAGCGCTGATGAAGATGCTGAACACGTCGGAGCCCGGTGACCTTCTAGCCACTCCAAGATTGGAAGACACCAGCATCATGTCCTTGGAAACACCCATGTCAAATCAGGACAAGATGATGCTCGAGACCCCTCTGCGACTGTCATTAACCCTGGAGTGCGACATGTACGAGAGTGATGTGATGTTAGACACGTTGTCAGACACCAGCACGTGATGTCGTCCTGCAAAAGGAGGTGGAACTGTCATAGCAACAGGTTGTCATAGGTACACATATCTGAGCCCAAGGACGACTGTCAAACCAAAACCTTGGCACCTTGTTCTCCACCAAAGGTTTCTTGTGGATTCTCCCTCTCGTGCATTAGACATGGTTGTTTGTGTAAGTGACAAAACATAGAACATGCCGTTGTGAACATTATGAGTAAGAGTGTGAATTTATATACAGCACCCGCTGTACATCATAGTCATTTCTGCAAGAATGCACTTTAAAAAGGGGAATTGACAGGTGCCTTGGTTAACGGCTTGAGTGCTTGGTTTAGCATTGAATCTTGGGTTAAGCCTGAAGATCCTGGGAACATGTGGTCCTCTTGACACTTGGCTGAACAGAGCGAACGCAGCCACACACCTCACGTCAGATCTGAAAGACTCCTCACTTATTCCTGCCTATGGCAGGACGCTCTGTGTTGCTTAACCTGTGGATTTACACCTTGAATAAAGAGCCAGCTAAACACAAGCAGTCTGGGTGAAAACAGTTCTTGGCAGTTCAATAAAATAAACCATGCATTTATCTTACAAAGGCTTTTAGCAGGTCTGTGTTTTGTGTCGATCAAAATAAAGTGTTTGATTTGTAAAAAAAAAAAAAACACAGAACATGTCGTCATGGCGATAGGGCTGGGAATGTTTTAATATCTTTAATTTTCTACCTATGCGCCTGTTTTCTACTCACTGTTGTGAACATCTGATGAGCTTTTTAATTTAAAACTCACTGCAGCATGAAACCTTGCTTCCTAAACTCGAACATGTTTGAACAGAGATGATGTGACTTTTAATAAAAGACATTTTGTTGTAGCAATGCTGTGATGATTCACCTGAAAGTTCTACAACAGAGCATGAATCAGGGCCATCACAGGCGTTTCCAGTCATAATAATTAAGGCTCCGTTTATTGCAGCAGAAGCTTTCCTCTCTTAATTAGCATCACTTGTGTTTGCACTACTGTGACTCAGGTCAACGTGGCTGCTGTAAAAAAGGAATATTAAACCAAATATTTTAATTAATTATGATTTAAAGTGGTAACACGTTTATCATGAAGTATTAAAGTGTGTAAGCTGTAAAGTCTGGAGCTCAGGCATCACCTCAGATGTCATGCTGTGGCTCAGGGGAGGAGTGAGGAGGTCTCCGACCCTCGAATGGAAACAAACAGCTCCTCTTCTCCACCCCTCGGTATTTCCTTGCTTGTGCCTCCTGGGCTGTGTTTCCAATGGAGAGTGGCTGCAGTGACTTCCAGGAGACATGGGCTGTACTCCGTCTAAGTCGGCCGTGATTTACAGCCAAGACAAGGTGTGCCGGGACCTGGACACCTGCTCCACGTATGTGCCCAGCCTGAAGAGCTCCGTGTCCACACCAGAGAAGCCCCGGCTGTGTGTGGAGAGCAGCAGTGGAAGGCAAACTTTCCTCAGTGGTGAGTTCACGGTCACTTCGTCATCTTGTGCTCTGAGCTGAGCTCTCATGGCTGATGATAAATGTAATAAAGAAGTCACCTTGTACAGCTACAGGTTTTTCTCCTCCTCAGTTCCCTGTCGAGACGTTCACGGGCGGTCTGTGAGCCAGTCCTCCTACCCGGACTCCTGGAGCTCAGTGGGCAGCATCGCTCCAGGCAGCCAGACTCCGGACCTGCACGGTGACCGGGAGAGCTGCGGCACTGCTTAACCGAGCAGCTGCACAACACAGGGGGACGTGACTGGGACGTGACTGCAGGCTGGACTGGATTTACTTTCACTGATGCAAAAAAAAAAAAAAGAAAAGTTCTCCTGAAAAATAAGCCGGTCTTCAGTCCTGATGGTTGTGATTATGATATTTAAAAACCAAATGCACGACCATACGTGGTGTCTTGTCTTAGGCACATAGGTCAGGGTTCTCAGTACTGTTTTACTGATTTGACTTTATAATATTTTATAATACTCCACTACAGCTCAGAGGGAAATATTGTACTTTTTTCTGCATTTATTATTTTTGTTTCTCGGCAGTTTCAGATTTATAATACAAAATATATTTATAATTGAATGTATTATTATAAGTTAGGATGTGTTGCATTGATCTCACAATCTACTCAGCAGTGTATAAAGTAATTCAAATCTTCAGCTGCGTCATTAAAGTGATGTAAACATTAATAGAATCCAGTAATAGTCTATACTTTATTATGATTCATACTTTTACCTTTAGTACTTTAAGTTTATTATGATGTACTTTGAAGTAAAACTTGATCGAATGAATGATTCCATTCTTTACCCTTACACACACACACACACACACACACACACACACATCTCGGAAATAATTTGAATTACTGCACTGTAAGTTGAGATTTACATAAAGTGATCTTATATACACAGCATGGAGTAAGACTTTCCGTGGCCTTCAGGGGGCTCAGTGATACTCTCTCTGATCATGTGATTTGTGGAAATGTTTGCACATTTTTACGACGTGTCAGGATGAGACAGAACATGGCGACACCACCCAAGTGTGTAATTTCACTAAGACAACTGAGATGGTGCTGCCATCTGTATTTTATGTACAGATTTGAAAAGATTTGAAGTGAAGGTCAGCTTCCTGTTATGATGCACGGGATAATAACTCATTAATATGATCTTTGATAAAAACATAACTAATATTATCCACATGGATTGTGTTTAAGCCACCTGTTTGATACAGAGGCGGGTTTATAGTGACCTTAAAGTGTGTGAGCTGTAACTATCTGATTTCTTTTGCATGTAATAAATCTCTCAAGGTAAGTGTGAAATACAAACATGACTTCTGAGGTCAGTAAAATGAATATATAACTGTGCTCTGCGCAGAAAGTCAGACTGCCCTTCAGCAAAATTAACACTTGAACTAAATTCTCACACAGTCTCAAAACCACAGAAATAAAGAGACAAGTGGAGCGTGCAGAGCTTCCCGTGCGCGTGTCCCTTCAGCACGTCCACTGCCACAGCTCAGACTGCCATCATAACAAAGCTGTCTTTTTAAAGCCTCTCTGCAGCTCGCGATATCAGCCCGCTGTACTCTCGCGAGCACGCTGGTGACTTAACACGGGCGAGAGAGAGAGGGAGATGGAGAGAAATGAGGTCTGAAAAGGACCAAATGACCGTGGGCAAGGAGAAAAGCGGCGTGGAGATACAGTTCAGAGACATCCCGAGAGAGCAGGACAGCACTGCGGGTAACGCCAAGCAGAAAGAGGAGAAGAAAGAGGTTTTCACCAAGGTAGGTGGGCGAGCGTTCGGGCTGATGCGTCGCATTGTTTACGCCGTGCGGGGAAGCAGACATGGAGGAGGTATGGAGGGAGGGAAGGAGGGAAGGACGGATCGTTTCAGAACCGCGGACAGCGACAAGGAGCTGCAAGAACCAGATTCAACCTGGAGCCCAAAAAAACTCACACCCCCCCTCTTCATGTGTGCACATGATGTTCACTGAAATGAAGCAAACATCCTCATGTTTATGTTGAGCTTGTATTAAACACAGCATCTCAACATTTCATCCCCTTAACGGTCCAAAGGGGTAACAAATAAAATATGATAACCACAACTTTGCTTTCATTTAACTGAAAATAAGAATAATTCTGTACTCATTGCCTTAGAATGAGTCTTATATGTACAGAGGGAGCGGGTCCTCTCCCAGGGAGACTGCCATGTTGAACCGCCATGTCTCTACAAACCCAAACGGACTTTATAGGACCTTTACTGCTTTTCATGGGAGGGTGAGGTGAGCGCTGGATGCCACTAAATCTTACACACTGCACCTTTAATTCAGATTTAGGGCCTCCACATTGATTGCAAGAAGTTAAAGAGGTGTCACATGCATCCGAGTAACCAGAAACGATTTTTATTACATTATATATTTGAGTTCTTCTTCAGTGTGTAAAAGTCCATCTGTGGGTCTCACATCGATTCCTTTAAAATAAATACGTGTGCAGAATCCAACTGACTGAATACCCCTCGCCTCACCCTACAGACTACAGCTCAGCCTTTCGAGCATGTAGCAGGGAAAAAACTCAGTGTTCGTGGCTGCTGTAGAAACATGTGGTTCAATATGGCGGACAACATGGAAGAGGACCCGCTCCCCTGTGGAAATAAACGATAGGTAACAAAAAACACAACAATACTTATTTTTCAGGCGATTCCGCACTGTTGGAAACATTTAGTTTCAGTTTGTAACTGCGTCTAGTCTTTCTGATCAAAATTTGATGATTTGACACACAATAACTGCGATAACATCATGCAAAGCCACTGCAGACCGCAGGTCAAAAAGAGCTGATGTACACAAATTAAAAACAAGATTCTTCCTGGTAAACTGATGAAATGACGTGTAAATGGCTGATTACAGGTGGTGCTTCGAAGGCTTCCACCTAACCTGTCAAAGGACCAGCTGGAGGAACAGCTCAGCCCACTTCCATCCTATGACTATTTTGAGTTCTTTCCAGCTGATCAAAGGTAAACATAGCAGCGAATAACTTACACCGTACTTGTGTTTATTATAGGAGTTCTTGTCATCTGATTTGTCTTTTTTGTCTTTCCACAGTCTTTATCCACACCTGTTCTCCAGAGCATACATCAACTTTAAAAGCCCTGAAGATATCCTGCTGTTCAGGGACCGATTTGATGGTTATGTCTTCATTGACAACAAGGGTATTTCTTGATTCTGTTTAAACTCAGTTTGGCTTTGTTTTGCCAGCTTGGTGGCTGATGAATGTGGGCACACACTGCAATCTATATCGCTATATTAAATGCAAACAAAAGCATGTTTGTTCTACTGCTGCAGGCTGAAAATTAACAGACAGGGAGGTGGCTTTAGAGCCCTTGTTGCCATTGTTACTGACTGATAGCTGGTTTGTTAAATGATGTGCTGCTTTTTGTTTCAATATTTACTCAGGCCAGGAGTATCCTGCAGTTGTAGAGTTTGCCCCCTTCCAGAAAATCTCCAAGAAGAAGCTAAAAAAGAAAGATGCCAAGGCCGGGAGCATTGAAGAAGGTACTGAAACACAAATTTAGTAGACATGATATTTAGTTTGTGAATAGATTCTTCCTTCGTGGATTTAAAATGTGCAGAGAATCAATTTCTGATGATCAAACTGCTGCTTTAAATAACACTCATCTTGGGCCTGAAACTCCCTCAGACCCAGAATATAAGAGGTTCTTGGAGAATTACTCCTGCGACGAGGAGAAGTCTATGGCCAACCCTGAGACTCTGCTGGGAGAGATAGAGGCCAAGACCAGAGAGCTCATCGGTACGGTGCACTGATGATTATTTCCTGTGAATCACTGAGATTCAGATGCAGCGACTGTCAGCATCTGTTCATATCTATTCCTTTTTCTTTTGGTTCCAGCCAAACGGACAACACCGCTGTTGGAGTACATCAAAAATAAGAAAATTGAGAAACAGGTATGAAAGTAGGAAAAAGCCTAAATGGAAAGAAAATACCCTCACATAGCTTTAAATGTGACAAATCTTCCCTGCATCCTTTCATTACAGAGAATAAGAGAAGAGAAGAGAGAGGAGAGGAGACGCAGAGAGCTTGAAAAGAAACGGCAAAGGGAGGAAGAGAAGAGGAAGCGACGGGAGGAGGAGAGGCGCAAACGGAAAGAAGCCGAGAAGCAGAAGAAGCTGTCTGACAAAGACATCAAAATTAAGGTAACCCTCCATCACTTAAAGCACACTTTGACAGTGTCTTGTTTTAATCTTGTTCTCTGGATGGCGTTGCATGTAATTATGGATTCTGTTGCGTCTTATCTGCGGCGCTGTAGCTCCTGAAGAAGAGCGACAGGGACGACGATGTGGATTCAGACCGAATGAAGGACAAAAGTGACATCGGGGAGACAGACAGAGGCAAATGGGAGAAAGCTGGAGGACAAATGAAGTCAAAGGACTCCAAGGAAAAGTAAGGACTGTGAAATCCTGTCCTGAACTCAGAGTGCTGCTGACTACTAAATACTTGGTGCCACTTTACATTCAGACAACTATTCTTTACCTGTATAGGTAATAGCTTATGGATGTGAATATTCTAATATTTCTTATGGTATAAAAGAGAATATACACCTTACTGTGAAGGGGTGAAGGGAAATCCTGTAATAACAACTATAAACAACAGCTATAACTCTGTATTAACAATTATGTGTTTGGTGTCAACACCATGTCCACCACTAGAGGTCAGCCTGAGAGTGACAAAGAGCAGAGAGAGCAACACGGTCGCAGGCAGAGAGATAAGGATCACCGTGGGAAAGACGAGGAGAGGAAACGACAGCGACACCACTACGAGTTTGACAAGTTTATGCGGCGCAAAGATGAGACCAAATGGGGGAAGGGCTACTGCCAGGACCGGGCCAAGAAGGAGGGTCACCATCATGGCTACTCTTACTGTCCTGACGGCAGTGATAAAATGGGGAAGGAGGACAGGGAGGAGCTGGGTAACAGGAAGGAACGCCTCCGAAACAAGGTGAGCGAGAAGGTGAGCATGAGATGGGGCATGGGTGGGGAGAGGTGACAACTAATCGCGTTGTCTCTCATTATCTCAGCTTGTAGGTGTGTCTCAGATATCAGACGATATCCTGTTTTTCGCAGATGATTATCAGCTCAGAACAATCCTGTTTCATGTCAGAGAAACAGCTTATTATCGGAGCAATGAAACCAAAATCAAACCACATTAATATGAAAGCCTGTGTGATTCATAAGGATGAACTCGTGTCTGTGATTGGCCTCTGAGAAGAGATGAAAGTAACACTATGATCCAACAGCTGTTCCAACAGTTTATAAGTGGTAATCATTCAGATCATGATGGATGATTTTTCATAAAGAAAATACATACATACATTATCTGTAACCGCTTATCCTCACTAGGGTCACGGTGGAGGCTGGAGCCTGTCCCAGCTGACATCGGGCAAGAAGCAGCTGGGATAGGCTCCAGCAGTCTTTAGGTGACACCCTGGACAAGTCGGCAGTACATCACAGGGCCCTACAAGGAAAATATCACAGATCAGAACATAAAACAAAGGATTTATTTCATAAATTTAACCAGGTCATCAGTATACTATCATCAGTTACAGACGTGCAGCCCTGTGTCTGTAGTCTAGACTGGAGCGAGACCGAAAGGATGGGAGTGTCCCTGGTGGAAGTCTGATCAGGGAACTGGGTGTGGTGGAGACTAATTTCAGGCATCAGGGGTGTTTTCTGCACCTGCTAGCCCAGTAGTGTATATTTAGAAACACAGACTAGTTGATGATGAATATATAACTGTGTGTACTCAAACCGTGTGTGTGCTGCCTGTCTCTCCCATGTCCCTGCTCTCTTGTCTCCCTGCAGGACCGTCCAGCCATGCAGCTCTATCAGCCAGGCGCACGCAACAGGAAGCGCATGAGCTCCACGGGCAAAGGCTACGACTGCGTCCCCCTGGGCCACTCGCCCGAACCCGGGACAGAGCATTGCTATGAGGTCGTCGCTATGGCAACAGGGCTGGAGAAAGGGTTCGAGAAGAGCAAAGATGAACAGTGAGCGGTTGGGGTGTTTAGGAAACATACAAATATTATTCAGCTTTTCAAGCTGAGAGTGGCGGGTTTGACTCCTCACTGAGCTTTTAAAGATAATATACCCCGCTGAGGGAGCAAGGCACTTCAGAAGCAGTCTCTAGGTGAAATTCAAAGTTTTAAATGCCGGTCAAGGCTTTTGTTTCGCTGTAGCATGAACATTTTGAGTATACACTAAATATTTTAACCGTCTCGCTGTTCAGAGTACACCATTTGGTTGAATCCCTCGAATAGACCTCATGAGACGCTGGCAAAGTCGGTTTATGATAGCACAACTGCAGTGATTCAGTGTATTATTGGCACTATTTTGGTGTAAATGCACAGATTGATATTTCAACTTGCCTCCTGCAAGCTAGTTTCCAGTTTCATCACAGCTTTTCCACACGAGTCCACCTTTGTCGCTCCTTTTGGTCGGCGCTTATTCGAATGGGTGTCCCTTAAAGCGGCAGCTCACATCCTCCGTTGGACCTGGATGTTTTTAGAAATCTTATAGATTTTATGAAAACAAAATATAATGTAAGTCTGACTTATTAATAATGGATATAGAACATTTAACAGAGGTAATCCTGTGTGTATTTTTGTGGAGAGCGAATCAGAAGATGTATTATTGATAAAGGGGGCGATGTCAACATGTTTTACTGTATTTTCCCCTCATTTTTAGGTCTCATTACTTTCGGTTCATTTTATTCTAAGGTGTCATACAACAGAGACAATAATGTTTTTGTCAGCAGAGCTTTGTACATCATCACCCGTGAGCCAAGAAGAACACATTCTCTACATTTCTATAAGGCATTTCCTAGAAGTTGCAAAGTTTGACAAGTGAAATTTTCTATGCCGTGTGCATGGTTTTCTATTGATTCTGTCAACTAAATGTGATGGGAAAAGCCACAGATATTGATAAAGTAATAAAGCCTGTTTAACAAGTCTCCTATTATTTTTCACATGATCTAACATCCGTCTGTCATACCTCTTGTGTCATTTCCTGCCTTTAGGCTTTGAGAAAATAAAGCACTTCTACCGTTATAACAGAGTGGTGTTTCAGTCATTGTAGTAGCGCTCTGACAGTTTGGGTGAGGCAGCGTTTATCTGCAGCACTGCTCATTGTACGCTGTCACAAATGCCAGGAATGAGTCAATACAGTTAGCAGTTTATGAATACTCTGCAGTATCAGAGCATTAGTGGGTGTAAGCATGCCCAACTCTTTCATTTGCGACTCTAAAGGTGGATAATCCAAAGCTAAGACTTTTTATTTTTGCTGTTAGTTAAAATTGCATTGACGTGGGAAGAAAGCGACAGTTACTGATGGTTTTTACTTCTTGTTGATTATAACACTTTGTCTTTGCAATCTCACTGTCTGTCACATTCACCCAGACAAAGCAGAACTGTTGCAGTCAACAGGAAGCCAGCAGCACAAGAACACATCCCCTGAGTCTTGTGAGAAGTGAATTAAAAGAGTGCTCTCACTTCACTTAATTCATACAGCACGTGTGTGTGTGTTATTATGTTTATGTATGCAGTGTTGCGTGCCTGTAAATCACACATAGGCTTTCTGGCCTAAGCATGCTCTACATGGAAAGTCTCTTGTCATAACTGGATTTGATAAACTGGTTTGAATTGAATAGTTGTGGTAGAGAGTAGTGGGTGTACTAAAACTTCAAACCATTCCTATAAAGTAATAGATCCTTTGTCAGCCCACATAAATGGATTTCTTTGTTCGGAATTTACATATACGTCACAAGCGTTGCTTTGCGCTCTTCCCGTGTAAATCACAGCAGCAGTGTCACTGGTAGAAAAGTGTAAACCGAGTAAAAGTGAAAGTAACACCCTTTGTCATGCCATGAGCTCTGAAGACTTTCAGTAAACTTCGAACGGACAAGCAGCCTTCACTCTGCTTTCCTATGATCCATCTGCAGCCCTTCCACGGGTAAAGGTATTATTTTAGACACTGCAGAGATAATTCAGACCACATGGTGAGGAATAAAACATTCAGATAATCATGATGAGCGAATGTGTGTGTCCCATGATGCGGGGAGTCTTGGACATGCATGTGTCTTAAGAGTCATTTGTAAGGCTGAATCTAATAGGTGGCTGTTACTGCAGCTGGTAGGATGAAAGGAGTCACATGGTGCATTTCCTCTGTCTCGCCTTCCTGACACTGTAACACATTTAAACAATGTCATAATATCTATACCTCCATCTACAACTGTCTCTCATATACCTATCTGCCTCTCGTGTCAGCTTCCCTCTGCCTGTTCTAGGTGTTCTATAGGTGAGTGTTTATTTGACTTCTATTGAGTTTTAACAGACGTGCTAACCTAGAGATAAATACATTTGCACATTTATTGATATTTTTTAAAATTGTCTTGAAATATAGCTAAAGTGTAGCATGTGGCAGTTGCTTAATACCTCATTTCTTTCACTTCACTTTTTTCGTGCATTATTGTGCACATTTAAATTCAACAAAAACTATAAATTATATTATTATTTTATGTGCACATTGTTATGCCAGCCTCTGCACTGTGAATTTTCATTTTTACAAAATATGCTGTATGGTTTCCTCATAGTGGGTCACTATGATGTCATACTTTAGAGAAATGCTGTACTTTTCTGGCAAAGCTTTTGAAATCAGTGAAATGTGAATTCCCCCCTGCCACTGCAACCACCAGAACGCATTTACTGCTCCTAAATGCACCACGTGTGAAAAACAGGTGTTTGTATGGCTCACCTCTACTGAAGCGTTAACTACATCATGGCTCCAGCGTCTATCTCAAAGGTTTTGCCTCATACTCTCAGTTTATGCTTTTTATAATATCATCTCTAGCACTCGCGAGTCTACTCCCCAAACATTTTTTTCACGTCGTTTCTACACGAGCTCCCAAAAGCGACAGTTGGCACGCTTCACCACAAATCAAGCATGTCCTTTTCCTGTGTGAAACTCCACCCAGACACATGTCACACACACTCAAATAACAACAGAGTCTAGGTTTCACACCTTTATCAATGTGTGCACCTGGAGGAAGTGTTGAAATCGATGTCGTGATAAGTGTAAGTGTAAGGTGTAAGCTGTCCGTGCAACTTTTACTTTGTTACTTTCTTTTTCGTTAAAATGTGGCAAAATAATTAGACAGACATTACAAGCCTCCTTGTCAAATCCTTTGTACGCAGGTAAAAAGCGGCTGTCCACATCCAATCGTGATGCAGAATTCCAGCAAGCTAGACAATGCCACCCTGTCCCTGTTCAAGGACACAAACACCAGCATCATCATCTCTCTCGTCTACCTGATCGTCGTTCTCATTAACCTGGTAGGAAATGGCTTTTCCATGTGGATCCTCCTCTTCCGTACATCGCCCAAGACTCCCTCCATCGTCTTCATGATCCATCTCACCCTCACCGACTTGGCCCTCGGTGCCGCCCTGCCCTTTCAGATCGCCTACCAGCTTCAAGGATATCAGTGGAATCTAGGACCTAATATGTGCAGGTATACTTTAGGACTGCAGGAAGTGTTGATACAGGATATCCAGGCCAAACTTACTTTCACAAACACTCAGTGCACATCCACAGACCACCAGTTGGGAAAAATATTTGCTTTGTGTCTGAGGGTTAGATGGGCAGACGTGTCGTTGTGTGTGCAGTCACATTTTGGTTTTTGGTCTCGACTCTGAAACATTTTTACACAATCTTGTCTCAGTCTCAGACAAAGACTAAGACTACACTGACGTCACTAAATAGTGCATTCATGTATTTAACATTAACTGATATCATCGCTGTGGTTGGAGGTGAAATTTCCTGTTTTGAATTAAACAGGTCACTTGTCTCGTTTCTGTTCATTCAAATTCAATCTTTCTTATTGCACAACATTATGGCCATTAGTGCACCAGAACATGTAGTTTGACTATAGAGCTAATAAAATATATTCAGTAAGCACAGCTTGCCCTGGTCTAGCACTTTGATTCCACATTTACAGACTGTTAACAGAGACAAGTGTCTCATATGAAGTCACTGAGTGTTTGTTTTTAATGCATTACTTCAGTTTTGCTGACTGTGTTGTTGATGTTGCTGCTTTAATATACACTCTCAGTTTCTCTCAGAACCACCAACTCTCACTGACTTCAAACATCCTTCACGTCATCCAAAGAGATCTGAAAACACTAGCTACCTGAATAGGCTCTATACTGTCTGGGTATGACTTGATTTTGGTTTAGGTGGTCTTGAAGGCACAATCCATAAAACCACAACTCCATAAATTCACTAGCTGTTGCTCCTGTTTCCAGTCTTTATGCTAAGCTAACCTTACTATCATTGAATTATAAGAGTACTTCCTAAAAATGTAATTGAATAACACACTCTTCTTCTATGTTTCCACCAACAGTTTCCTGACACTCATCTTCTACACCAACATGTACTGCTCCATCCTGACCATGATGGCCATCGGAATCGACCGCTACCTGGGCATTGTCAGGCCCATGCTGTTCAGACAGATCAGGAAGAGGAAGTCCATGGCTGTCATCAGCTGCTTCCTCATGTGGGGTGTGGTCCTGAGTGTCCTGTACCCGCTGATGACCACAGACCTGACCTTTTATATTCCTGAACTTGGCATTACCACATGCTTCGACGTGCTGAAGAAAGACATGCTTCCAAACCAGGCAGCGTGGGCGGCCTTCCTCTTCAGCATGGTGTTCCTCCTCTTCCTCTTCCCTTTCTGTGTCACAATATTTTGCTACGTCAGTGTCATACGCAAACTCTCCCAAGATTCCAAGACATCCCAGAAAAAGAGAGCGATACGTCTGGCCATCATTGTTGTCGTGGTCTTCACCTTCTGCTTTGCACCCAACAACGTCCTCCTGTTGACTCACACTGTTTTGAGACTCTTCTTTGGGAAGTCTGTCTACATGGCCTACAAACTGTCTCTCTGCTTGAGCTGCCTGAACAGCTGCCTCGATCCCTTCATTTACTACTTTGCTTCCAAAGATTTCAGACAAAAGCTGAGACAGATAGTGAATCTGCAAACCCTGAGCAGTGTGGACTCGATGAAGACGGAGCATAAAGAGAGCGCTTTGTACTCGGCACATTGCACTTCTGAAGGTCAAAAAAAGGAACACGGCAAGGTGTGTTTGATGCCGAGCACATCACAGCTGAGAGAACCGGAATGAAAGAAACAGAGAGAGAGGAAGTGAGACAAAGACAGAGATTGTGTGTAAAAGGTTGGCAGTGTTTGTGTGCGTGTCAATGGATTCTGTTGGCTCGTAGTTTTAAATCTTTTTACTTCTCTTTTATGTGCATCACAGGACAAATCAACACGGACAGTTTGCATTACCTTTTGTTATTTTCCAGAAAGAATGTATTTTATGGTTCATGTTTAGCATCATGAGTTATTTTCTATCATATATGTAGCATGTATAAGTGTAAATAAACTGTAAATGTAACTGTAATATGGATTATATTGGTCCTCTCTGCCTGAGCTGATTGATGAAGGGTTGAAGTATGTGAACCCCTTCAGTTAAGAGGATATCCTAACCTCAACCAAACGGTTTCTGTGGTGACTCACCAGCCTCTCATGTCTACAGTACTTTGCCTTTACCGATGTTCTTGTGTCTCTCGCTGATATTTAACACAGTCTTTTTCCGTGTTCTCCATCTGCAGTTGATCTGCCTCACGTTGGAACGATGAACTTGCTTTCCCCAGACTAATGTGCTGTCACTACCCTCTTCCTGAGGGCCTCTCTGGGATCTTGCTTCCTCTCCGCATGATTGACCTGTATGGGCTCACGTGAAGTTACCTGGTTTTGTCTCTGTTTCAATCAGTGAGGCACAATTTTGCCCCTAAACATCTCAGATGTTATTTCAGTGTTCATTTACACACCAATTTGTCCTGCCTGATTCTACTTAACTGCTCGTTTTAACCACTGCAGCTCAGGGCTCAGGAGCTTTTCACCTACATAAATTGACCAAAAACTCTTTTTTAAATAGTCTGCTCGCCGCAGACTGTCTGTACCCGCAACTCGTGCTGAGTTGAATAATTAGGACTATTCAGAGAAACAGCTGAGTTTGAGATGCATCTCTTCAAATCTTCATGTCGAATTGTCCTGCTGAATTCCTCGCCCTCTTCTCGTGGGTTAGCTCCTATACTCACAGGGAAATTATGAATAAAGACTCTGAAAAGCGTCCTTCTAAGGAACTAACATCTAACAACATCTAACTAACAACTGTCACTGTCTTTCCTAACTTACTTAACCACATCTGTTTCATAACCAAGAGAGAGGTGGTCAAAGCTCATCTCACAAACCACATATCAGAGAGAGAAAGGTGCGAAGTTCTGCAGAGCCACACTGTCCTCCAAGAGAAATGGAAATACTATTTAGTCTTCCTGCAGAGAGAGAACACAAATACTAACAAATATTTAGGCTGCACGAAGAGATGCAGGTTCTTATGAATATGCACTTTACCCTTAGGAGAGACCAATGAAATACTATAGACGGCTTAGAGGAAATACACTACTACACGTATAAAATTATTGGACCTGTTGTAGAAACTATATTATAGTATATATACAACTATATATATAGTTGTATATGTATATATTTATATATATATACAACTATATATATAGTTGTATATGTATATATTTATATATATACATTTACATTGCATAATATTGCATTGCATAATAATAAAAACCGTAATAGACATTGCATAACATATACTGTGCATGCGTACTGACCGACTGGCCACAGTGCCACATAACCGCCTCTGCGTGCCCGCTAACAGCGTGCGTGCCCGCGTCATGACACGTCATCACGTCACGTCGTCACGTTACGTTCCGGCGGTGCCCGCAGCAGCAGCAGTAGCAGCAGGCGGACGGTGACCGCCGACAGTTTCCTGACTTCTGCCGGTAAGTGACTCACCAAACGCTCAGACAGCGCGTTCACCCAGCCGTCGGTCACTCTGGCTGCGGTGAGGTCGCTGAACGAGCGTTACAGTAACGTTTCGTTACAGTTACTGTAGCTCTTTCTTTTTTTTCTAACTTCACCACAGAAGCTAAAAAATCCACAAAACAGCTCAAATCAGCTGATGACGAACAACAAGGCAACACATGTCAGATCTGCATGACTGGGTTCATTAGTTCTGTAACTGCAGCTGCCTGCACAGGAGCTCAGATTAGTTAGAAGACTGCTTTCATGCATGAAGTTACACTGCAGTGTGTGTTTGCACAGTGACAGCTGCAACTTTACTTTGATTAGAGATTCATATTTTATTCCATAAACCTGAAGAAAGCATAAAAAGATGATGCCCATCACAAAATACACAGACGAGCAGAAATACACCTTCCAAAATGTGTAAAGCTGCTGTGTTTGACGTTTTCCCTCAGCGAATCACCTGTCTCATGTCAACTGACTAATTAATTAATCATTAATTCATCTTTCAGGGCCACACCGTATGGATCTGTCCTCGGTGACGGCCCATAAAGAACAAGCTGCTGGTCATCTGACTCCTTATTGCTCCTGAGGCCTTTACACAATCCAGGCCACGTCTGTAATGTTTAACTCTGTCCACAAACCATAGGGGCAGTTCAGACGACGAGAAGGCCGCCATGGTGCTGAACCCTGTCATTTCCAAACTGGCCGGTAAACTGGTCGTGCTGGCGAGCGCTTCTCCTCGGAGACTGGAGATCCTCCGTAATGCGGTACGTTTCCCGTCTGGCCGTGGCCGTGAAGTTTGTCTGACTGGGAGCACGTCAAGCTGCACATACTGAGCTGAGCTGCAGGAAAGTTTCTGCTTAAATCAAAGTTACAGATTTTTAGAGAACAAATCAAATGCAACACAAGCTGTATCTGTCTTTTATTGCAAGCTTGTGCAATCCTAACAAGAAGTTTGAGAAACTTTGGGTTGAATGAAATGATTTGTCAATCTGATGATAAATGTGTCAATAGTAATGAACGTGACGACGAGTATTTTACTCATAACCGCACAGATAAATAAGCTGGACTGATATATTAGCCAATATTAGTTCATTTCAGAGATCTTTCAGAGAAATTGCGGTTCAGGAAATGTGTCTGAGGCCACGGTGCAGCTGTTTGACATCAATAAGAGAGAGCATTGACATAGTAACATATATATTATGTCTGAGTAAGAAGAGGATTCAAATATTGATCTCTTTCTTTACGTTTCAGGGCTTACGGTTCGAGGTGGTGCCGTCCTGGTTCAAAGAAACTCTCGACAAGAGCCTTTTCAAAGCGCCTCACGAGTACGCTGTGGAGACAGCCAAACAGAAGGCCCTGGAGGTGGCCAGGAGGATGCCCTTTGTGAGTGGAGCTCCTTTCTGCATGACAGCAGACAGGTCATATTCATGATGTCGAATGACAAGTTGATAACGTGTGTTCATTTTGCTTTAGAAACACCTGAAGACTCCAGACATAGTGATCGGAGCAGACACTATAGTGGTAAGAGGAAGACGCAGCGTGGCAGGATTTATCTGCTTACTCTCTGCTCTGTTTGTTTCATACTCTGCTCATTGTGTTTCATTTCCACAGGCCGTAGACGGCATGATTCTGGAGAAGCCAGTAGACAAACACGATGCTTACAGGATGCTGTCAAGGTCAGCGTCATTTCCATCCTTTCTGACTTCACGTTACGGACAGAGAAAGAGGCTGAGCTTCTAAACTTCTTGACCTTGTTGCTCTCTTCCAGCCTGAGCGGTAAATCGCACAGCGTCTTCACTGGCGTGGCCATAGTCCTCTGCCACGAGAAAGAAAGTAAGTCACATCTTCCACTTTATTCTCTATTTCTTAAAAGTTCGGCAAGATGATGACGATGACAGCGATGTGGGATTTCATAGCAGTGTGTTAAAGTCTGAACCTCCCTGCTCCCTAGATGACGAGGTGGATTACCAATTGTTTGACTTCTACGAAGAAACAAAGGTGAAGTTTGCTGAGCTGTCAGAGAACATGCTGTGGGAGTACATCAATAGTGGTGAACCCATGTGAGTATCACCGTTTGAACTTTCACCTGTACTGTACTATAATAGCTATTGATTCCTTTTGGTGTAGTAACCTAACCCTGAATCTGAATCCACTGAGGTCATTTCAGTGGATGTGGAGCCTTGTCAACCTGTTGCCTTCTGGACTTTGATGCCTCCATGCATTTTTTTTCCTGGCTGTGTTTGCCTTGTCCTGTTTGACAGGGACTGTGTCAGCAAGAAATAAAATCGCAACTTGGGTCAGCAGGAGTGTAAAACTGATATCATTACAAGCATAACTCCTTTGTTTATGTGTTAATCTGTGTGTGTTGTTGCTGTTAAAGTGAAATATTTGCGTCTGTGTGTGTGTGTCAGGGACAAGGCCGGTGGTTACGGTATCCAGGCTCTGGGTGGCATGCTTGTCGAATACGTTCATGGAGACTTCCTCAATGTTGTGGGTTTCCCCCTCAACCACTTCTGCAAACAACTGGACCTTATTTACAACCATGGCGCCTTTTCCTCAGAACAGGAAAGTTCATTTGACAGCTCGAGCCACAACGGCACGCACGCCACACCAGAGATACTAACTCAGTCCTCGCCCAACGCGCCGGATCAGTCCAGCCACAGTAACAGCTCCTCTGCCAAACACAACCCGTCGTCCAGCCCGTCTGCCAGCCAAACACACCACGCCCAGAACAGCCCCTCAGCCAGTCCCGTCCATAAGGTTCGTTTTTCCCACGCCGCGAGCACAATTACACTTTTGTCCTTATTTATAACTAACAGTGTGCCCCCGTAGGTGAAAAAGAACGACAGTGAGAGTGAAGTGGGTGAGAGTTCTTGGACGCTGGTCAACAGCCTGTCTAAACACACGGAGGACAGACAGGCTGAGGTCAGAGACTCTGAGAACGCAGCACTACTGATGACCAGCAGAGGGCCGGCGATTGAGCTCAATGTGACAGAACACGAGGGCGATGAGCCGAGAAAGGAGGACCTGCAGCGAATCACTGAACTGATGGACGGATTCAAAGCCTCAAAGGTAGCTACAGTTAAACTGAGTGTGCACTGTGATGATCAGACGTTTTGGGTGTTCCCTTTAGTGGCTTTCTGTGGTTGGTTGCACAGGAAAGCAGCTAAATAAATAAATAATAATTAATCTCTACCTGCATCTCTAAAGCTCAAAACGTGTGAAATTGTGGTTTCACATAGGATGTGCAAGATGATTTTGTACACTGTGCAGTAGCTTCTTGGAAACTTAGCTGGTTTCCTGACAAACTCATGGTGACCACAAGACTCTTGGATGCAGCTAAACAACACATATTTCCATGTAACATGTAATTAGCTTTAGAGGGAGTGATTCGTGCTTTAATGAACAGCATGGGGTTGATCTACTTGTCTAACTCTCAAAGCTAGAAAATAAATAAGCATATGTCCCAAAATGTTGATGGTTTCTGTTCTGTAATGTACTTGCAAGCAGCAGACAGTCTGAAATCACCATTTCATGTTCCAGGCGCTATTTACGGCATCCAAGATGTGTGTGTTTGACCTGCTACAAAGCAGACCGGGGCTGAGTGCCGCGCAGGTGGCTGAGGAGATCAAAGCGTCTGTGAAGGGGACTGAATGCCTGCTGGAAGCCTGCGTGTCTCTGGGACTGTTGAAGAGCAAAGAGAGAAGTTAGTCACGCTCATCTGTGTCGACCTTTCACACCATAAAGAGGTATACTTATAACTAAACTCACATTTTTTTAAATGGTGTTTCCTCTCTCAGAATGCCAGAAGCCGGTGTACGAGAACGCGGGTCTGGCCTCGCGTTTCCTGCTGTCGGATGCTCCATTTTCGCTGCAGGGCTACATTCAGCATTGTGACAAAACAGTGTGGCCTCTTTTCTCTCACCTTGAGGACGCTGTGCGGGAGGGAAGCAACCAGCACGAGAAGGCTTTTGGCAAGAAATCAAAGGATATGTTTCAGGTGACTATCGGCCTCAGATAAGAATATTTCAGAGGTGTTACTTCCTTTTGTTCACTGGTGTGATCTGTTTGTATTTAAAGGACACCTTCTACAACAGTCTAGACGTCAAGCTGAGATTCATGAACGCCATGCACAGCATCGCTAAAGTCACAGGAAGAGCTGTCGCGACGGCCTTTGACCTCTCCAGTTTTAAAACTGCATGTGACCTCGGAGGTGAGGAGAGAACTTCAGATCTTAAGATTTGTGTTCTTCTGTAACAAACCATCATCTTTTTGTTTTTTTTTTCAGGATGCACCGGTGCCATGGCCTACGAGTTCACCAAATCCTATCCTGGGTTGTCTGTGACAGTGTTTGACTTGCCGGCTGTTGTTGAGATGAGTGAACACTTCCATCCTCTGCGCACAGACAACAGGGTGTCATTTGTAGCAGGTTTGTTTGTGTATCTGACACAAAGCTGAATTCATTTATTCAGTGGGTCTTGTGATCATAACTGACAGCGTTGTCCTCTGTGTATGAACAGGAGACTTCTTTAAAGACGACTTGCCCAAAGCGGACTTGTACATCCTGGCGAGAATTCTCCATGACTGGCCTGATGAGAAGGTGCATGTTCTGCTGAGTAAAATCGCGGATGCGTGCACACCAGGTAAATTTCAGCTGTTTCATCAACTGACGTCTGCATTATTTAGTTTCTAGAGTGAGTAGACTGCAGCGACTCGTTTCACTGATTACCTTCCATGTTTGGATAAAAATCTGTGGCTGATTAATTTAACATCAGCGAGAATCCGCAGACTCAGTGGGTTGAGAATTGCACTGCTGTAATGTTATTGTCAGCATTCATCTGATGTAAAAGATAAAAAATGATTGCACCATTGTGGCATTCAGAAGAAAACTGCAAGAACTTCAAAGCTATGCCAAACGATAGCATAAAAGCTAGTTTTGTTTCCTCCCTTGCTCTTCTCGATTTTTAATCTTTGCCTTAAGCAAAGAAAAGCGAGGTGATAAGGAGCTACAAAACCAGCGCTGAGCTTCTCTAAAGCATGCATACGGATCATGCTCTTACACTATTGTGCTAGGCTGTGGACTCCTGCTTAGCGAGATCTTCCTGGATGAAGACAGAGGCGGCCCGAGTCGCGGGCTGCTCCAGGCCCTCAGCATGAGCGAGGGGAAGCAGAGGAGCGCCTCAGAGTACAGCCTGCTTTTGGAGAGCCACGGTTTCATAACGGCACATATCAGACACACAGACAACCTCCTGGATGCTATGCTCTGCATCAAAGCGTGACTGACAACATCCTCAGCGTGTGTAGAAGGTCTCTATGTCTGATGTACTATACACTGTAGATAACCTTTTAAAAATGAGGTCAGGTGTTTATGATGAAGCGTGAGTCTTTTGTCTTTTTTGTGTTAAAATAATTTTAAAGTTGTTTTGTACATGTCTCACTGGGTATTTTATGATTTAACATGTTAATCTCTTCCGTCGGGTCGTAGGATGTGCAGTGCTCATAGCAGAGACCATGTTGGACGGACGGACTCACTCTGCCCTGCAGTCTCTGAACATGCTTGCCCAGACTGAGGGCACAGAGAGGACAGAGAGCCAGTACACGGACCTGCTGAGCAGACACGGATTTGGGAACACGCGTGTGGTTCACACTACGAACTTCCTTGATGCGTTTATTGGCATTAAAATGTAGCATACGAATCGTGCACACAGATCTTAGTGTTTTATTTTTGATTATGACGGACGGTCTTTGTTCAGCAGTTTGATTGGTGGTGGAAGAAATAGAAGTAATTCTACTGTAATAATCAATAATTACTGATTCAGTTTGTAAACTTTAGGGGTTGCAGAATATGGCAGAAATCGAATATAATACATATTCTATTGGTGTGATTTCGTCCTCTTCCATGGAGTCATGTTTCATATTTCTACAGTAGACAGAATGGACCAATCAGTCCTTTGCAATCCTTCACACTTTTAAGAGCTGAAATATTAGTTTGTCAGCTAAAGGTGTAGCAGTTTTATGTACTGTGGTTAAATTATTATTATAGCTGTATCATCTTTTATTTTGATGTGGTTTACCCTGACAACAAACTATAGCAATAGCTGAATTCATGAGAAACAGAACGTGATAGAAAAGCCTGCGGAGTGTTTCTATCAGCAATCTAACATCAGCAGCAGCATCCGGCTGTGGTGCAGCTGTACTCTAACTGCACTTTGGTTTCTCATATCTTATTTGTTATAAGTAAAAAAAAAAAAATTAAATATTTCTGTGATTGCTTGGTGGGGAACGTTCTCATTCCAAAAAAACACTCACACCGCGGTCAGCTGGGTGACGGCTGGAGCTGGAGACTGCATCCTTCCTCTCTTTAAAACACTCTGAAGTGTCATGTCGCCATGATGCAATGCGGATGCAATGGGGGAGGACGGTGATTAAAGGAGAAATAATAAAATCTATGCAGCGTTACAGATGTCATTTTTGTACAGCAGTCTCCCCAGCGGACATGACTTCACATTTACTTCAACTTTATAGGAGGCTGGAGGAAGATTGCCAGTGATGAGGGGAGGCTGAGCCTTCTTCAGTCAAACACACTCGAGCATGGGTGGAGCATGAGTCTTGCTCTTGGATTCAGTACATTTTCTAAGTTGCCCTCATTTTTCCTCGCAAACCCCTACACGTGTTATTTAAGCTTCCTAACCAATGCACAAATCCATCAAAGCACATCGTGTATTATTACCCTATGTGGTCTGTTTGACCATAATTGCAAAGAATGATCAAACCCTGAGCACTTATCCTCTGACGTTAACCGAAACCGCGGGGGGAGAAGATGCGTGTCATTGTTGTACTCGCAGTCGACGCAGCTCACCTCCTGAGTGAGATTTGATACTCTGAAATGTTTAGTTTGCAGTTGAAAGAGCTGCACGGCGCTTCTCCTCCATGCTGTGTCAGCGAACCTCCTCAAGATGGCATCACAAACCCGCAGAAATCCCCTCCAGAAAACACACAAGAGTTCCCCTTGTTTTGTTAAACTGCTGTCTTAATTATTTCCAGTGGTGGTTAGGTGTGCACCGTAGATATCACATGAACATTACGCGAGTGCGAGCTCTCAAGATGAAGGTTTAGGTTACCGAGTTTGGAAATTAATTTGTGCTCTATCTGCATGGTTGAGTGGGCTAATCTGACACCACCCTTCCATTCTTTACACCTCTGGGACTTCAGCTCAGCCAAAACAGCTGATAGGAATGTTGGAATATATCTGGCCAGGATAAACAGCTCTTATTCTTTGTGACACTGAAAGTGTATCCGGATTGCTCTTCATTTTGGATCCCATCTCTAAGTATTTTCCTAGAAGGGTAATGAGGGTGGTCATGTTATTCATGGCCATTTTCTTGTCAGTCCGGGCTCAGGCTCTCTGTGACATCTAACTGATTTCCATTACTCAGATTTTTGTTCTTTCGACGAGGAGAGACAAGGGGAGGGTGGACTGAAGTTCAAATATGACACAGAGTGTAAATCACACAAGGTCTGTTTTATTGTGAACACACACTGAAGGCATCAAAAAGTCTTTCCTGCAACAGTCATTGTGAAAGCCTGTATTGATTCAATAAATCCAAATCTTTCATACAATACTGATCAGGGTTTTTTTTGTCTGTTTTAAAGACGACTAGCTTCGAATTGTTGTGCAGCAGCAGGAGAAGGGCAGGCTTGTGAAACACACACACACACGAGCGTCACAAATCAAACAGCAGAGTCTGTGTTCCCTTAAAACATGATGAAGCATTTCCATGAAAGGATTTGCATATCCGTTCAGTTCCAGTGTCCCATCTGCACCCGCTCACCCTCGAACGCCTTGACTTTCTGTGTACGAGCATCAACGGCAACAGGCTCGGCTCGTCTAATGAAAACCATTCAAGTCAATCAGGTTTACCAGAGACCAAAGGCCAGTGTAATTTGGGAAAATTGCTGAAACTCCAAAGTAATCTTCTGTAATGTGATCTTGCCTATTGAACACTGGCTGTACTGTACGTGTCGGATAAGAGCTCAGTCATTTTCTTCAAATGCAGTCTTGACAAGCAGCATGGATATCCACCTGCAAGTAATCATCATTCTAGTGTTAAGTGCTTTGATATTAAAATGACTGATTTAAGACCATTTGCTGCTCGTAGATAGCGATTCGAAAACACTTCCACATGTTGATAGCGAGGATAAGCTGAGTTTGTGAACCGGGTGGACTGAGTGCTGTGTTCAGACGCTAGAAACACGACGTGGCTTCAGCGAGGGAGCAGACTGCGCGTTTAACGGCGAATGACATAATCGAAGGCGGTTAGATAACAATGAGTGTAAAGATTTAGAATGTGGGTCGCTTTGAAATGGAAACTTGCACTTGAGAGAAGTTTCATGCAGTTTCTAGTCTAGTGTAACCACATGGGGGCAACATTGGCTAAAGAAAACCTCCGACCAGATGCCGATTTTATCGAGTTCTATTGTTTGTTGACACTCATGTCAGAGTGACAGGAGAGGACGGACCGTTCCACGACCCAGACATCTGAAAATGTGCAAATATCCATGTCCGACTTTTGTGTTACCGTAGTTGGAAAATAAATAAGCATCAGTGTTTACACCCAAAGCATCTCTGTGACTTTGGGGAAGGATACACACACTCGGAACGGTTTGCACGCAGAATAACAAACACTCTCCAATCAGTCGGTTTTTTTCCTCCAAACTGAACTCATGCTCGGGCACCTGTTTCAAAGAACAGGCCTGTTTATCAAAGGCCTCCTCTGTCAACAAACAGAATAAGCGCGATGATGGCTGGCTCCTCAACCCACATCTGATTTCAGCAAATGTTGCAGTTGTTCAAAGTGAGTTGTGCTTCATTGATTTGTTTCAAGGCAGAGGAAAAATAACCTCGGGGCTTCTACCAGTTAGAAATAACAATGGAGTCCTTCTCTGCTGTTTGTAGTTTTTTTTTGGCCTAACATCAGTGGTGGAACATGGAGGGATTTTCACCGCCGATTTAAACTGCTGGTGCGAAAGAGTGAAGAGGAGGATTCATGTTTGCGTTTCAAAACACTAAATTAAAGTCACTGTTCTCGAATATGATTTTAAATTGATTTATGTCTGCGCTTGTTTGTGCTGCCTCGTTTGATTTAAATATTCCTTCGTTGGTTTGATTGGATTTGATTTAAAGGGAAAGTTCCACATTTTGGGAAAGATGTTTGTTTGCAGGAAGAGGCATGGAGCCGGAGGTTATTAGCTTAGCTTAGCATGAAGTTTAGAAGCAGGGGGAAACAGCTAGCCTGGCTCTGTCTCAGGTTAATGTTTCATTAACAGCAATAAATGATGACTGGAATCACGAGATACAGTGAGCAACTTCTTTACTGTTCAGTAGGTGCACTTAACCTGTAACTCCGGTATACTAACACTTATCTCATTAAGAAAAAGTCTAGCTCGACTTTCTAAGCATTTTATTACGTATATAAGTTACAGTTAGCGCCTCTAAAGCTCCTGGTTTTAGCTGCATTCTCTTCTCATCTAACTTTTTTGCAAGAAATGTATCTTAAAATGTTACTGAACTATTCCTTTAAAGAAAATAATGAAACACATTAGGATAAACGTCTGGTTTGTGTTATCTGATCGCTCAGAACTCCCAACTTTTACTCCTTTGACCAAATCCAGCAATATGTGAACACCAGCCGTGAAATAATGAACGCACCGCCGCCTGGCTCACAATTAGAGCCCGTTTGGCCCACGAAACAATCTCATTAACATATGGAAATA
Organism: Nibea coibor; assembly: GCA_023373845.1. Lineage (NCBI taxonomy): Eukaryota > Metazoa > Chordata > Actinopteri > Sciaenidae > Nibea > Nibea coibor. The sequence goes on along the minus strand of CM041724.1, from coordinate 22,971,342 downwards.
TTTGTTGCGGTCAAATACTGAGAGACTGTCTCCCACTCTTCCTGTCTCCATGTGATGTGTGAGGTGTCACTCAGAGATACAGTAGGGGAGGAGACTCTCTGTGCTGAAATGGTTGGTGACAGGGCTTTCATCCGACCCACTGCGGGCTCTTTGTTGTTATTTTTGGGATCTCTCATGGGTGCAATCTGAGAGAGCAGCAGACAGACGGGTCTCATCTCTGCACCAGTGCTCACACACACACACACACACACACGAGCAGAAATTCACATGCACACACTAACCTGCATATACAAAAAAAAAAAAATTTAATGACATGCTGACTGTCATGTCAATCAAATGGGCTGTTTTTCTGGAGGTATGTGCGCACATGGAAAATCCATTAATTCTCAGTAATTAAGACACAAGTGGAATATTTCAAAACAGAGGAATTATTTGTTCCTCGTGCTGTAATATCATTTTGTATGGGAGGTAATTAAAATAATTACAGTATGCCAGAATTATGAGATAATAAGTCACAATTTCGATGATATAAATAGAAAATGAGTCAGATTTGAACCCACTACCCCATAACTTTCATTTTTTAAGGATTAGTCAAAATGTGACTTTTCTTAGAAGTTCAACTTAATATCAGCTCTTTTTTATTATTTTAATCACATATAACTTTTAATAATTTTGTTCTTTTCATGGTGGAAATGGGCTTTCATAGTTTTACTACTTTTATTTATTATTATTATTATTTATTATTCTCTTTGCCTGGTTTTAAGATAACAAAATGTCCATTTTACAGATTTTAATGAGATTTTAGAAATCAGCCTCTGGAAATACATGTTGCTCTTGAGTCTAATTTATGTCTTTTGGGGGGTGGGGCAATTTTTTCATTACAGACAGTCGTGAGATGGATCACATCATATTTTAATACACTACACTGAATTCACCTCCATTGTGTTGGAGGTTGATGTTTCAAAAACTTGCTGCATGGCTGGAGCTGAGTGAGAAATGCTGCTTATTGTGATTCAGGTAACTAACCCTTCAAGGAATTAAAACCTGAGATGAACATCAGCGTACTCCTCGCCACAGTCGCGTGTTTGATAAAGACACTGCATGAATGGAAATGAAAGCCTCCAGTTAACAGCTTAAGTCTATTTGATTTCACATTTCAAACAGTAACAATAATCATAACCTCTGACGGCGTGAGATGCAAAACAAATGTTTAGCCTATCAGTGGCTTGTGCCGATAAGATATTTATGGGGTTGACAAACGTGTCTTTGTGTCTGTCTTGTTGTCTGTTATCATGAGTGGAAGGTGCTTCCACAGTGGCCTCTGACACAGATCACAGGCAGCTGCTGTTTAAAACAAGTGAGAAGATATATTCCTCTGACTGTGCGATGATAACCCTTGCTCTTAACCCCCTCCAGCAGCAGTTCATCCTCCAAACAATAACAATCAATTCCCTCCACATCTGACAGAGCCGAAGAACAACTTATAAATGATATGCATCTCCTGCTGGTCCCATGGCAACCGCCTTGACTTTATTGTTGCGTTTCTTTGATCCCGCCAAGCTTTGATTCATTTCTCTTTCACCCTTTTAGCTAAACATATCATGTGAATTTGGAGCTTTGTTCCTGACAGTCCCCGTCTTACCTCGCTCTCTCCACAGGCTCCTGACGCCTCCCAGAGGAGCCGCGGAGGAGGAGAGGAATTCCACTGGATTCAAAGACTTCTCTGGGTTTCTTTTGACTCTTCCCGCCTGCCTTGCCTTCCCTCAGCTCCTCGTGTTGACCTGCTCCTCGTGATCCCCTGCCAAACCATCTTCCTGGCCCGGGGGGGACTGCGGCCGTTATGTGCACAAGCATGCACATTACACGAGGAGGAGGGGGGGTTTATTCTAGACAAGTTCCACCAGTAGGTTCCTCTGCACGTCCAAGCCTTTGATTCAGTGAATGAGGAGAATAAACTTTGGCCTGATTCATTGGGCGTTTTTCATCGGGGCTTGTTGATGGAGCCGTAGATAAGTTGGCAGGTTTCTTACAAACTGCAGCCATGAGTGTATTCTTATAGATCCCACTGAAAAATTCATTGCAGGCAGTCTTCAAAAGAGCGGGACATTATATCTAAAGGACTTTCACCGTAATGAAAAATGAAAAGTGTGTGTTTTCTCAGTGCCATCTGGCTTCAATCATGGCAATATCCTAAACATGACCAGTTTCTTGAATCAGCTACCCTCAGCTTGCCTCCCAGACGTTAGGCACTCATTATTCCAGTCAGGCCTCTCCGACAGCTACACAAAGTCCAACCTTTCCACCAGTAAAGCCCGAAAAGAAGTCAGCCAGTCTCTCCGGTACTTCAGAATCACTTTGCAGTTGCTGTTTTCATTGTTGTTGATGGTCTGGTCATTATTATCTAAGGATAGGTCGTGTAATTTAACCAGGTTACTAACGAGGAGAGTCTTTTATAGATGTCTGTAAATTCATACACATCCAGTATCTAGCCGTTAGAGTACACAGAAAAATGGATGTAATTCAGCCCTTATGCCCTGATTATACCTGGATTAGCCCATATTTAAGAGCTATATTCGAGTCTGTGAATAATAAGGGAGTGATCCGACTTTAAAGAGATCCCCTCCTGCTTTTATTATTGCATTATTACTCTATAATTCTCGTGCCTGTATTGGCGAGCTGGCAGCAGATGTGTAGAACAGGATACAGTGACCTATAAATGTGTCAGAGTAAGAATATTGGGTAACACTTTATTTGAAACGTCCGAGAGGGTTTATAGTGTATTTGTAACATTTCAGCTCTTACACTTTGCCTGTAGACGTTTAACAGATTATCCACAGAGTTTATTTGACAATTTATGAACACACCATAACTAAGTAACTAAGTAAGTTTCCGTTTGCCTGAACCTGATCAGAAAACGGACGCTGAATCTCAGCTAATAAGCTGCTGAAATGTTACAAAGACTCTCTAAACTCTGTCGGCACCGATCCAAACAAAGGGCTGCAGAACGCTGAGCGTCTACCTGAAGTTTTGACAGCCTTAATGTAAATGTCGAAGTGCGGTGCGTCTGTTTGTCAGACGTTTCATATGGTCGTGTTCATCTGTGCGCCTGTGCATGCACGTGTGTTTAAAAGAGGGGGAGGAAACATGTCGTAAAGGTGTTAAACAGCGTGAGACGTGAACCCGGGCTCCGTCCTGTTTAAAAAAGATTTTTACACATCAATATATCATTTTAAAATACATTGTTTGGCATAATAACCATTAACAAATTAAACTACTGTACGGCCTATACGACTGCCCGCCTCTGTTTCATGCCAGATGCACTATTAAATCAGCACCACATTTCCCATAAACTTCACTACTAACTGCTGCGAAGAGGGCGTTTCCACTCGATAGAAGCCCTCAGGGATAATTCCAGCTATTAGAACCCAGGCTTAACATACATCTTTACTGTATGTGGCTCCAGTTAAAAACACATCCTCACACATTTGCCTGCTGCAGCATTCGATTGTTTCACGCGTGCTGCGCAAGAAATTTAATGCAGACTTTGTTTCCACTCATGCTCGCTCATTAGACCTCAGCCCAGGTTGGAGTTGGGTGGAGCTTTGCTGGAAATGTGAAATCATCACACCACATGTACCAGCCTGAATGATAAAGGTGGAGCTGGTGTAAAACAGGTGCATCAGAGCCAACAGGACATTCCCACACAGCCAAGAGAAGAGGTCCAACCAGGTAAGGTCAGTCAGTCATGTCATGGATGTGCTCTTAAAGCAGTGTCCCTGAATGCACTGATCTGATTGTGCACAGTATTATGGGAAGGATCCACATGACATGAGTGCAACATAAGTCTAAGGAGCATTTGTGACACTGATGAGAAGCTATTGGGAAAATACTGCATTCTTAATACTCTTAAAGGCCATACAGCGTTCAAATATGTTTTTATGGTTTCTTTAGTAAGTGCTCATACGGCTGCATTTTAAAATATAATACGTATAGTTAAGATAAAATGGATAAATTAGTAAGCACTTGTCCTCTGTTCTCTTCTTTTGCCCCTCACTCAAAATGATGAAGACGTTAACGACGAGGGGGGAGCGATAAAAGAAAGTACTGAAATAGTTATCGGCGTATCAGTTTTTCCCTCCATCATAATAATATCTGACAAACCATAGAGAGTGACTCCCCTTTTTTTCTTTGATCACCCTCCTTAGGTGCCAGAGCACTTAGGCAGATAGTTATGGGAGAGTCTGAGCTGGAATATATCGCCCATTCAAACTTCTCGCCCTCAACGACAACCATGTGTGTCACCTAACAAGTTTCAGCAGTAATGCAATCATTGTTTTCCCCACACATTATGAGATAGAAGAGAAGGGCGAACGCTACTTAGATTAATTGAAAGTGATGTTTCAGCGATGACTACATTCAGCTATGTGTAGTGTAATATCGCCTAAGGGGCTGCAAACAACCCGGCAGCCACGCCGTTTCACTGAACTGAAATTCATAGATATTGGCAAACAGGATGAAGCTGAATTCTGATAAGACGCCCACATCTAATGTTGACTTTGTTTACAGTGCAGGTGTCATCATTTTTAGACTGCGGGATTGGATGAAAAAAGGTAGTGAGTGAGTGCAGGGAGCAGAACGGTATAGATGAGATGAAGAAGCAGAAAAACCTTGGACAGAAACTTTAAGTGATGCAGACCTCCTACCTCAAAACACCAGCTCTACTTTGGGAAACGAGGCGTTGGAAGCTGGACCTTGTAATGATCAGCAGATCTTTAAGACGAAACGCCGTGCGTCATTAAGATGAAGTCTTTCACCACTGTCAATAACGTTATCACACCTGTCTCTAACTACCCTGAACTGCTATTAGCCAAACAGGAATGTCAATACTGACTTCACCCTCAGCACATTTGCTGTAATTTGAGTTTTAACCAATGGAGGGCAGTATGACTATGATGACAGGCATTATCACAAAGGCTAAAGCCCGAAATAAGCTACGTTCAACACCCTCAAACACTGGTGTTTAGGTGTGTGGTGCATGATATATAAACTACAGGGTGAATTTTGTGTTTTCTGCCAGTCAGCTGTGACACTCTTAAAAGTTTAGTGATTTTATGGATCAAGACAGAGAGACGGAGGGGGAGACATTTTGTGATTTTAGTATGTTGAGTTTTAGTCCATATTATCCTGGTGAGTTGTTTTTGTCTTGCAGCATTATTAGGATCATTTTACATGTATAATGTTGATGGATTCTTAAGATTCAAGATTTTACAGAAGGTTTTAAATACAAAAAACACTGAGTGGCTCCTTTAGATATTTTTATCCTGTGTGCTCAGGTCTCACCTTTTCTAAATTAAAATCACCAATATTTTATTTATTTATTTTGCTGTTGATTGTATGTTTATATTTTATTTCAAGCCGTGTTTGAGCGTTTGAAGAGAAAGCGCAGCGCAGCCTGGGGACGGTTGGGGGTGAGCTCAGCCTGGACGGCAGACAAGCACCTGAGAACGAACCTCAAACCCGGGGGTGCGACCCGCAACGTGACCTCTGCAGTCAGAGGCAGCAGAGGCAAAAAAAAAACCACAAAGAAACAAAGACTTTTACCAAGATTACTGCAGCACAAAGGAGAACTAGTCTGGTCCACACACACACACACACACACTCCTGTCTCATGTAGCCAGTGATTTATAATAGGTTTTGATTGTGTTAATTCTTCTTGTCAACTCCAGTTTTTTTTCACTCTGTGATTTTTATATCCTCATAAATGTTTCGTTTGAGCAGTGCACATATCAGTTTTTCACTTTCAGCAAGATTATTCATTTAGTGTAAAATAACTATAACAATATATATCTCCACACGCTTACACACACTCATACCCACACTGACTTATCACTGTACGTCTTACTCAGAAGAGCTACAGCAAACAGCTGCCTGATTAATAAGTTAGGTCCTCTAAATATGGCTCAGAGTCATGTATCTTTAAAAACTACTTAATAATGGTAATCAAGATTATCAACAACGTACCAATTATATCTTTACACTCTCCTCTCTTAATTATGTATAGTCCTCCTTCACCGTGGATAAAAGGGCTGCTTTCCCAGTCTCAGGTGGATTGTTCATCTTAAGTGTTTATGATGGTGTATTTGTATCACAGCTAAGCTACGCTGCCTTAAAGTGGCAGCGAGCAAAAGAAGAAGAAGAAAAAAAAAAGAAAAGGGGGCCTGCGCCTCTTTTCCAGCGCGTATCAACCACAATGGAGGAGTTCCTATGTTTTATTTATTGATATGTTTTAGTAGGGGGAAGACCTAGCGTTCATTATCATAAAGGCCTCTAGACATCAAGTCACACACACACACACAAAAGATCCAGCCAGCTCACAGTCTCTATCACACACACACTCAGATCAACGCATGCATGCACGAGGAGGAGCAGGCCGCTTTGCTGCAGCGACTCCTCGCCCCGCAACCATTGGTAGCGTCGGTGACAGAAGCTGACAGTGTCAAAGTATCTTTGTCTCTCACACATAAACTGTCCCTGAAGCTGTCGTTGTGAGAGAGATGTAAAACACAAGGCTTGTTTTTTTTTTTTCTTCATGGGGGGAAGTTGTTTTCATTCCCCCCTTCTGGTTTTTTTAAATATGTCATATCTTTTCTGTCAGGGCCCTGGGGCGCCTGGTGGTGCTCGAGCTAGAAGAGGAGTGTAAGCATCTGCAAACCCAGTGGAGTCTGACCATATTGTACCTGCGCTCGTCTTCATCTCTCGCTTATTTTGTCAAAACCTCAAAGCCGTGAATTTCAGACAGCCGTGTTGTCATCTGATCTGTGTGAGTGTGGATCTTTATGTGTGTGTGTGTGTGTGTGTGCGCTTGCGTAAAAGGAAGACAGCCAGTAGGAACAGATGTGGGGAAAAAGTCAGTAAAAGCTCAATATGAACCCTGCAGAGGCCTTCCTCTCTCTCTGTTCAATTATTTAGAGTCAAAGAAAAGAGGCAAGAGTAACAGATTTCCACAGAAGCCACTGTGTTCGGCAGGAATGAATAACATATTTATCTAGTCTCATCTTTGCCAAATAGCCGGAAATGGAAACAAATACCTTCAATTGGATTCTTGGCTCTGGTGTTTTCCTTGAGCTGCTGCTGTGTGTACTCATGCAGTCATATTGAAAAATTTCTCAAGACCAAAAAAAATTATGGAAGTGCTGACAAGCAGTTTTTTCTTCATGGTATCTAGATGTGCACTTGGCAGTTTCAGGCAAAGCTTATCCTCGCCCCTTCTCATGTGATGGGAGGGGGAGACAGACAGAGAGAGAGAGGGAGAGAGTGTGTTCACCTATTTAATTTGATTAGAGATTAGAAGAGGGAAAAGAGTCACATTTCCTCTCTGGCACGTCTCTACTTGGCGCACCGTGAACCTGATTTTATAAAGAGATGTCACAGCCAAGCACCGCAGTAATGCCTGTAATTACTCTGAACTCAAATAAATAAATAAATTTGCTCTTCTTTGTGAAAGTCTGACAGGTTTTCCAACATCCTTGACTGGAAGAATTGCAGTGTGTGTGTGTGCGTGTGTGTACTTTTTTAGTAGCTGTGTGTGTTCGAGTGTGTGTCTTTGTGTGGGTGTGCGCTTGTGTTTACATATACTGAGGCACTTGTAAAAGAAAAAATTCAGACAGGATGAAATTTTGACAGCTACAGTATAGCTTGTTTTCCCCTCTCTTCTTTCTTTTTTTTTTTTTTTTTGACTGAGATAATCTCCGCTCAGCCGTTGCGCGCTGAAGGCAAACCTCCGTTTGAGACTGATAAGGTTCGAGGTGCAGCTTTGTAAATAATAAGGTTAGAGTTTTTACACAGTTGCTAGTGCCGCGGCTGATCTCGCTCCTATTAGTGACAATTGGCTGTGACCTCACCTGCTCACCCATGCTGTCATCACCGAGGGTGTATCTACAGTAGCAGCAGCAGGCGATTAGATCATCCACTCTGGTCATAGAAGGAGACATCCAGACAAATGTTGCTCTGCTAAACCAAAGGAGGTCTGATGCATGTTGTCATGAAGGCTGGCTCCTTGACTTTTGATATTGTTCAGCTGGAAAAAAAAACACGTTCATGTTTCCTGTTTTTGGGGGGAAAAGACTCACAAAGCTCGCAAAGCAAGCGGCACTTCATCGGTTAGCAACGACTGCTGCATATTCAGATGACAAATAAAATCAAACTTTCAGTGTTACGTGATCACCATCACAAACCTCACAGAGGTGAATCAACACCTCCCTGACGCAGCGGCGCGTAGATTTATTGCAGGTCTGCTGTATTACATTTTAGGTCACATGATCCCCTTCGATGACACGCCAAGTCATGTGCCAGTTTCTTTATATAGATGTTAATTACTCTTAATTATATAAAAGCTTTCTGCTACTGTAATTTTTCATACAAATGAGCTGCCAGTGTTTCGGCTGATTGGATCAAATTTACATTCATAATAAAACTTGAGTGACAGGTGACGTTTCCTCTGTTTACTCTATTACTCTATATACTATTTCAATTTTAATTCTCACTAACTATTTTAACTGTTTTGTTAAGTTACCGCTCCGCTAACTCCTTATTTCAACACTTTATCTGCAACTTTTAGATTTTCCACCTATTTTTATCTACTATGCCTAACCACTGCATATTATAGTATGCATTCATTAGTTTTTAAAAAATATTTTTGCTAAGTTAACCGCTCTGTTTGCTCGCTAGCTAATGCTAACATTACTCTTCAGTCCATTGTAACTGTGGCGTTCATGTGTTGCAGCTAACTTAGTAGGTGTTTTTGTTTTTAGATCAAATTGTAATTTTTCCAAATTAATCCAATTAGTTTCCACAATAATTATACCCCCTGGCAACTGCAGAAGTACCCCCCGGGGTGAAAGTAGGGCCTGCTGGTGGTTGGTTGGTGTCATTAGGATTATCTCATCGCATTATAGGAAATATAGCATTGTGTGATATTGCCGCTCCTTTATTGAACCAAAAAATGAAGCTTCTTATTGAAAGGATCAGTTCTATTAAGACACACATCACAATGCTTCGACCAGGACAACATCTCTGCCTCTTCTCTCTCGCCTTCCCATCAATGCTTTCTTCTCTGAGTGACAGTCATGCTGATATTCAAGGCCTTCCAAACCTCTTTCCCTCCATCACCTCATTTCTCTGGTCAATGAGTGTCAATCAGCAGCTCCTCACACAATTTGGCAACAAATATCTTCATGCTCACAATGCCTCTCTATCCCACGAGTCCCTTCTGTGTGCCACAGCGGTGTCAAGCCCGTCATCGCCCAGTCATCGCTCTCTCCAGCAAAAAGCAGATGTTCGGGATGCTCTTTACCGTCACGATCAGAGATTCACATGTACGAACTGAACTAGCCCTTTTTTTACCCGACGAAGCCCTGCCGTATAAATTATAGATGGTGAAACAATCTTTAAACATGTTCATTAAAGACAACGCTTTCTTTAAAAAAAAAACAGCTCATAAATATTTCTTTCAAGCAAATCTCAATACAACACCCCCCCGCCTCCCAACCGCCAACCCCCAACCGCCGCCACCCCTCCCCTCTGCTGCTCGAATAACGCTGTATTATCTTTTCCCAGTCAACTGGTGCGTGTGAGGAGAAAGAGAGAGACAGTGCCTCAGCAACCTTGACTGGAGACAAGCAGGAGACACATGCGTGACTGGATCGACTTCGCCTGTGATGGCTGTTAGCTAGCTTTTCCTCCAAGAAGCCGAGCCGCCCGCCCGCCCGCCTGCCTGCCTGCCTGCCTGCTGATGTGCTATTACTCGCTCTGGAGGAGATGCTTGTGTGGAGGATGACACATTATTATCCTTTAATCTCGGTCTCAGCTTGTTGAGCATCAAATTGAAATATCCTGAACAGATGTAAAAACACATGTGAGCCTGGGCGCGCAAGCTGTGCTGCGCTTTGTTTCATCTATCCGTGATGTGAGCCTTAAGGAGAAGCTTTTTAAAATTTCATCACTATTCAAAAGGATAATTAATACGTACCCCCAGGCTTTGATTATGCGATACCCAGTGTGTAGTGCTGGTGTTGCCATAATGAGCCACTCATCAGTGCTCTGCCTGTGCCTCCGCAACAAACATACAGTTTGCATAAGGTACTTAAGATTCTGCTGAGGTACCATCATGCCTGTGTTTGTGTGTGCGAGTGTATGTGCTTATATGTGCATGCACCTGCGTATATTTATATGTAGGTGCTTGTGTGTGTGCATGCATGCGAGGTGTGAGTCTCCCTCTAATTTGCAGTACAGCGCTATAGGTTAGATCACACTGGTTGTTGCAGTTTGTTTACAAGAGGACCCCTGTCAGATTGTCAGCAGATAGCTGGGCCCTTTCTATAAAGCCTGCCACTGCCTACACCCACACATCCCTCCCTCACACGCAGAAACACACACACATACACACACTCGGGCTCGTTCCCAGCCCTAAAAGCTGGCGAGGAGATGGTGGTTGTCACTGAGTGGGTGCTGAGGCAATGCAGCAACGAGATGGACAGGCAGGTGGAGACTGACAGGCCATGGAATACGAAGGGGAATATTGGGAGTTCACACATAATGAGACCTGTCAATTTGAATGCCTCAAGGCTAAGCAGTGAGCTTGCCGTGGCTTGACGACTGAGGCAGCCATTTCTTCTCAGGGAAAATATTTCAGGGTAATCTCTCACCCTTGACCCTGACCTGTCTCTGAACAACACTTGTTACCACGGCAATTACTCTGTCGTTATCTGGATGTAACCGCTGTTTTCACCAAAATGACGCCATTTTTTTTGTTTTGTTTTTTTAAGCGCGGCTCCTTTTTTTAAGGGTTAATACCAACACTCGGTTGATGTTAGCTGAAAAATGTTTTTCTGAGGGTGTTTCTGTAGCCGGTTCACCTTTTTTGTGTGTGCCCGATAGATAATAGGACATCATTGTCACAGGAGTAGTATCTGCACTAGCTCTTCCCTATTCCCTATACAATGTGCTGCTTCTGCTTAAAGACACTCAGGGGTCCTGGTCCAAAGTAGTGGGGTATATGGGGAATAGAGAATGTCATCAGAGATTTGCCCAGGGCCTCAGATAGCCTGTGATGGCACTTTACCCAGTTAGGAATTTAGCATGTTCACCCAGCGCTGAAGTGACACGCGAGAGGGGCACTGGGACCTGCTGACAGCAGACGGACCTGCGCAACTTCTCTGTCCTTAAATCCAATTTCATGCTTGACACCAGGCGGAATTAGCTTTGGACAGGTGAGTGATAAGTTCCCTGGGTGCTTTCACCAAATACATCTGAGCCATCTTTACAGAGCGGCGGCGGCGGCGGCGGAGGAGGAGGAGGAGGAGGAGGAGCCGTGGGTTTTCGCGATATTAAGTTGTTCCTGCAAAGAGTGAATCGAGCTTTATAGAGCGATGTGGTAATCACCATCAGGTGTTTAGGATCGCTTTGATAAAGCAGACAGGCATCCGTGTCGATTCAAAGAGATGATCTTATCAATTACGAATCAATAGTTCTCCTGCAGCTTAGAGTGGATAAAATATACATTTACCCCTGTAGTGTATAGAGCTGAGAAAATCATTATGTTTGGCCGTGCTGCTTGTTTCCAGGGTTAGTGCTCTATTGACTTGTGTAAATGATCATTCACCGGGGAGAAGGTTGGATTTTTGAAAGGATAAATAATGAAAGAGGAAGCTATCAGAAAAGAAACAGGATAATTAAACCAACATATTTGAATTATCATGGACCTTTTCCTCCCTCTTCTCCCTCTCTCCCCCTCTTGCTTCTCCCCCTCACCTTCCCATCAACCCGTCTCTTCTCCACTTCTAATCTTTGAGTGACAATCACGGTGATACTCAAGGCCTTCCAAAAAACCCCTCTCCCTCTCTCCCTGCATCCCCTGGTCTCTCTGGTCAATGGGTGTCAATCAGAGCTTGGCCCTCACGCAGATTGGCAACAAGTATCCTCGTGCTCGCAAAACAATTATGACTGGGCTGCAGTGAAAATGGATTCCCGCGTTGACTCTCCACACTGCGCTCCCCTTCTCCCGGCCGACGGGGTCCTGCCATGGGAAGCAATTATCGCTAGATGCCAGCTGACAGCCCGATTCTATTGCCAGCGCGATCAGCCCTCATCCTCAGGCTTTCTCTAGGCAAATAGCATCCTCAACACTCAAATCAAACCTCTTACCAACCATTGGCTTCTATCAGAGAAATAGATGGTTCCCTTTGTTCCCCTGGACAATGCAGTGGGAATAAGGCGGATACGGAGGCACACAATAAAGTGGTGTTTTGATTTTTGCAAGCACTCAACTCAAAACCGCTCCATCTCCCTGGTGTCCAACCCTTAAGAGAGGCCTTTTTTTCGAGGGTGGTGAAGAGGAGGTGGAGAGGGGATGCAGCACTGCCCCGTGTCCCAGACAAGAGGAACGCGAGAAGACAAAGGAGAGGACAAGCGAGAGGGAGAGAGACGGAGTTTGATGAGTGCCCGTCATGATGATGGGCATGTGGAGGGAGGCGTATGAAGGCTCCCGCTGCCCTTGTAATGTGATGTGCTGCATTTATTTTTATTGGCATCACACTTTGCCTGGAAAGATGATTTGGAGACATGCTGATGAGCCAAACAACTACTTTTTAGACGCTGTTTATGATTTATGCACTGTGCACAGTTGAGGAAGATTATCAGGACATTAAAGAGGCACATATTGAATTAAAAGAGAAACTCTGAAGGCCCGGTATGCTCACAGACACCAACTGATTACTGTAAAAAATATTGGTGTCTAGATATAATAAGTGTGTTAGCGTAGATTTTTAGTTGAGGTTTGTTTGGGAGTTAGAGACGCGGGATTCTCTGGGAAACGAGCAAAGATTGATGCGATGGCTTAAGAGGATGAGTGTAAGATGAATGAGCCTAAATTAACGAAAACGGTACAATTAATCGTTATAAAAGTCAAACAGTCATCTGCCACTTTGCTTATTAATTGAATAAACACATCAAGGCAAAGTTCAGTCAATCCTTTAATCACTTTAATTAATGCACATTGTTCTATTTTCCTCTCCCTCTCTTTCCGTGGCTCACTCTTTCCCTCTCTGTGTACCTATATTTGTGAAATAATAAATTAATTAGAATACACACAGCCACTGACTAATTATCATGCAAATAACGCAGCAACAAAGCATAGTGGGACTGTTAATCTGTGCCAGATCGTGGGTGAAATTCCCAAACGTGCTCAGAGATGTCCACCGTGCAATTAGAGCGAGGAGTGACTCGTGGTAGGAGAGGAGAAGAAAGCGCGGCACTAAAAGGACGGGAATGGCTGTCACTTACTCACTGTCAAATTAATTCTGTCTTTGCCGCCTTCTGCCTTTGTCGCTGGCTGCAGTGTGTCCCTGTTATTTTGTCTTTGTCTCTGCCTGTGTCTCCTTCATAAAGGCACCTTGTTAATTGCAATCCTCAATTTCAAAATTCAGCTTGGAACGAACAAAGAATTTGCTGAATATTTAGTAACTATGAGAACAAGAAAATATACACTTTGCCCTGAGGTTTGTGATAGAGGGAAAGCCACAGAGACATACACTATATGGACAAAAGTATTTGGACGCCTGATGATTGTGCGATACACCCTAATGGAAGAGCACAGTCACTTTTTGTTTGTTATCGGTCCAAATATGTTTACACGAGTATTAACTGTATTAACTAGCTCAATGTGAAATGTAATTTCGACACTTTATTGTGAAGGACAAAAAAAGAAAAGGAAGCGGAACCGAAGTGCAGGTAGAGTTTCCCCGGGGGGCCTAAGGTGAGCGACCCCACCCTCTTCCCTCAGACAAACTTTGTGAGGAGAAGAAGGAGAAGATGACGGTTCATGACTCCAGTTTTCTGTTTTCCAGGTTAGTACCCGGTTTAAAATAAGATCGATTCCTTCCTGAGTGTGTAGAAATGATTTGTAGCTGCAGTGAGTTTGTTTCCGGTGTGTGGAGCTGAGTTGAAGAGCGCACCATGAGCGGAACATGCGCACTTTGGGCGTGGATGGCTAATTAGCATATGTAGATTGTGCATGCGTGATGCCGTGTGTGTGTTTGAGGTATGCTAAAGATACATTATAATCTGAGTGTGTGTCCCTGTGTGTACTGTGTTTCATGGTTTAAACTCCTCCTGAGTCAGACGGTTTGTGATTTACATGATTACATGAGTTAAACAGAGCATGTATAGTTATATAAGCTACCAGGGTAAAGCTGAGCATGATGCATTCTTTGGATGTTTTTGTGATGTTATGTTAATAATATGCATATTTCTATGTGCGTGAAGATGCTTCCCACTGACGCAGAGACAGCTGGAGGCGAGTATTTAAGTTTAAAAGAACAAGAGGACTGAAGCTGAGACACGTTTACAGCAGGAGGTGTTTATGGGTTTATGGTATCTGTACATAAAGAGACAAAGAAACAAATTCATTTGTTACTCCCTTTCTATACTCACATACACTATATGGACAAAAGTATTTGGACGCCTGACGATTACACTAACAGGGATGTTTGATGGGCCTTCCCCAAACTCCTGCCACAAAGTTGGAAGCATAGCATGCTGCAGCATTAATACAGACCTTCTCTGGAGATAAGGGGCCTGAAAAACAGCCATCACCCTCCTCCAACAAGACAGGTGTGGCCAAACATATAGTGTATGAGCCCACGTGAGCTGGACAGTTTGTTTGTGCCTTCCAAACCCTTAGAAAGACACAGCTGTGGTTAAGGTTCGGTTAGGTTTAGGCCAAGATGATTAAGGTTCAGGGGAAGATCCTGGTTGAGCTGCTGCTTCAGTAAAGACTTCCTGCAAACCAATAAAACGGTTCCACTGATTCTCACTGACTCTGCCCTTGCATCCACCTGTAGGTTTGCCCGGGTCCTGTTTGCAGGGCAGGGTCAGAGCCAAATATGAACCCTGCATACTTCTGCCTTGCGCAATAAATCCATTCCACATGAGTCAGCTGACTGAACGTATGTTTGAATGCATCCACTGTAATCCCATTACTGAACATTTTAAAGTGGACAAAGAGAGCCAAAGAGGGATTTGTAGCTGATAGCTTGTGTAATAGCAGCTGAGCTTTCTTTGTTCTTTGTTTATGAAGCTCATCACACACACACACACACACACACACCTGCTGTGTCAAACCATTTGCACTTTGCGCGAGCGTTCTTAACTTTCAGGCGTTAACCTACTTTGAGAAACTTAAATCCTGTCAGGTAATTACTTCCATAGACTGCCCACACACACAAAGGCGGCGCTAATCCTATAAAATCAGCTGCAAAGAGGACCTTGTTTAAAAATTCAGACCCCGTCTTGATTCATCCCCGGTGAATTCAAAGCACACATCAAGGGTGCTCTGCTAAGAGAATTACAATCAAAGAAAAAGACCCGATCTTTTTTTTTGCTCTGTGGTGATGTAGGGTAAATATGCTGCAAAATAAGAAAACAAACAAGAGCAAAAATGTCTTATTATTAGCAACCCGATTATCATAACGCCCTTATTTGCCTAAATCATGTCCTTATTAGACCCAAAAGTCTCTCTGTCCCCTGTGAGTAATGAGTAGCCGGGCTGGGAACCGTCTCCCAGCTCTGACATGTCTTTTATTACTCTTACACTAAATGGAGGCAATGATGAACATTTCAGCTGTGTGATTACTCGCTGTGTACCCTTGATGTCAGAGGGGAAAAAGCGGTGTGCCCTCTTTTAATATTTGATTGTTTTTTCTGTGTAATTTGCTCCAATTCATCATTTGAGCCTTTCATTTGCTCGCTCTGTGACATTTGTCTAATGTGGATGTCCTGGTTATTGGACTCTGATATTGTGTTTAGCCTTTGATGTCCGATTTCTTCTTCTTGTCCCAAATTTGGCCACAGCGAGAGGCAGAAAAACTTTCCCCCCTCGCTCCGGTCCAACTTTTGCAAATTGCACAAAAGAGCGTATTTCCCGTGGCCTGCAAACGACACAGCTAAATAATTCACAAAATTAGGAGAAGGGCACTGCTAGATAATCAAAATATTTGTTTCTGCCGTGTTTTGATTAATGCATGTTTTAGAAGCAGCTGTAATACTTGGAATATATGCTTGATAAACAGACGAGCTGCGCAAAGCTGGGTTGGCAGGAGAAGTTGTAAGCGGTCCAGAGTCTCGACTGGCATCAGATCAGGATCACAACAATTAATGTTATCCAGAGGATTGAGCCTGGGATGTGAACTGTCCATGAAATAATAAGCTGCTTGTCAAGCGCCCCACGTTTAACATATCAGCAGCTGTTTCAGAGAGCAAAACATCAGCCTTGTTATAGACGCTGAAAACAACAAATTAGCATGTAAACAGCTACAAAATGCCAAGGAAATGGTTTAGCCACATCGAAAGGGAAGAGGGATCAAAATCAAACCGATTCACTCGCCGTGTCTCGACTGTTATTCCTCCCAACAACAAAAAAACATCAATTATAAGTTAAAAATGTGAGGGAATCACATTCATTATTTTCATTACACGCGCCCACCAAATTGCATCAAGCTTATGAAATATTTCATCCTGTTCAAAGGCTTGTTAGAGCTTGTATTCAATTACCGCCGTGGCTGTAACATGCTGTCAGGTCTCTTTAGCCAATCATTAGTCAGGGACTATTCCTCGCTTGCACAGTCGGCCCGGCAGAGTCAAGCCAGCGAGAGCGAGCGGCAGGCCTAATTGTTGTTCGGTGGCTAAAAGGTCGGCTAATGAACCGGGGGGGCTGACGGAGGAGGCTGTCGGTGCGAGGCTGGCAGGGTGGGTGGGTGGGTGGGGTTTTCGTGGGGCAGACTGAGGGCTGCTCAACACACAGAATTTGCAAAACTTTCCTCAGATCAAAGTGAGGAAGAAGCGGGGCATTTTAGGAATTTCTCAGCTTCAGATTAGGTCTGTCTGAGACGTAGCTTTGAGATTTGAAAAAGACGGGAAAGGGAGTGTGTGCGTGTGTGTGTGTGTGTGTTGGGGCGGCAGTGGGGGCGAGTGTATAAGAGTAAATCTTTTTTTTCTGCAGTCCTGAAGAGACGATTATTTTTGACTGTGTATTCTGTTCGAGCAAACAGAACCATTATTCTGATTAACATCAATCAGTATCTCTTTTTGAACCGCTGATGTCTGACCTCCGGCTACGCCCGTCTGGTTGGTGTTTGGAGGGTTAACAGCAACTTTTATCAAAGACCAAAGACAAAACAGTAATTATATCCCATTTTTCTCTTTCTGGGCAAATTACTGTATGACTTAAACTCCTCCATGCATGTGAGCTCTGTCTGTCATTCTCGCTCTCCTTCTCGTATCTTTCTGCAGCGCTGCATCTCTGCATCTCCGCTTTATTTTGTATGACAGGGCACTGACGTGAGAATGGGCCGGAGTAACGTGCGACTGCTCCATGAGCCCTATTTTGGCAAGGAAACAAAGGGAAGCTTACGATAGCCGAGACGAGTCACAATGCTGTTGATTCCCTTTAGGCTTCAGAGGACGGGTAGCATGTTGTGAGAACCTGCCATAGCCTTTTAAAGCTGACGGGGCAGAACTACTGTAAAGTATCAACAGCATCAGGCCGATCTCACGGAGGTCAAAGGAACGCAGAGGTTTGAGTCGAGCTAATGACTGTGTGAGCTGATAACGAGACTCTGTGCCTACTTTAAAAATCCCAGATTGGAATGAAAACACACCTCGTTAACATTTACTATTTTGAGTCGCCGTGATGATGATTGTCCAAGACGCGCTGTACATTACGAGGAATGTAGCACAAAAATTCTGTGACATATCCAAGCATTTAAAAAAGGGTTCAGAGTTCTCACCCGACACTTTCACATTCCCTTTTTTTGTTTTCACAGAGACACGGATGCGACGCATCATCGTGCAGGTGAGACTGAGTGGGATTTTATTTTTTTTTTTTACCTGCTGCACAGAAAATGGCTCCCAACTTCTGCTGATTATAACGGATGCACCCTGCTGCGAGTGCATGTCAAGCACCGGCGTGCACAGACTCTCTAAGATAAAGGCAGAAAAATGAAATGAATGAATGAACACTGATGAAAATTAGTTGACGCCAGAGGGGCAAATTATTACATATTATTACATATGATATCCTGGGAATTGAAGCAGAATTAAAAGTATTTAACAAACAAACACATTTCGGTCTGCTTCTTATTATTTTGTTATTTTGTTAGGAAACAATGTCTGAAACTGATTTTTTTCTGGGATCCCCGGCTTTGGTTTCATAATCCTCCCTATTTTTGAGGTCTCAAGGTTGGCAAGCCTGGAGCAGATTGCACCAGCTGTTTGTAAGTTCAAGCTTAGCCTCTGCTATCACATAAGTGTTTACTAATGGCTGGTTTGCACATCATTAAATTACATCGAGTTGCACCACACAAACTACTTCTCACATCCAGTTTAATGCGACTATACTTGCAGCCAGTAACTGCCAGCAGACGTACTGTCATGTAATAAGCTGACTAACAAAACTAATGTTAGCCTGCCAACATGTCGGCGAGTTAATGAGATGATATAGTCCATACATCTGACCTGACCTTTATTTTACAGTGCTGTGTTTATAGGCAGTCAGAGACAAATGGCTTCCCTCAGCCATTGTAGACACACATTTAGACCAATATCAGCTTTATTTTGAAAAACATTCTGAATCATCAACCGTATTTGTCTGGTGTTAAACTCATTGACCACTCTTTCCCTCAGTTAAGGAGCACTGACCAATCAGGGTACAGTACATTCATAAAGCAGCAGAAAATAATGTTCAACAAATAACTCATCTTAAATCTATATATTTTCTCCTATAAATTGCACGACAAACACAACGTCATGCTGAATTTCAGTCTCATTATTAGGACAAGAAACTCCATTTGCACGAGCCACAACCATATTTATTTAAAATCTACTCTGGAAAGCTTTTAGTTACATTTTTGTGTCTCCTACACAAATCTGTGTCACAATCTGCATGTTTCCAAAGTGTTTTGTTTTCCACTATTTACTCAGAAAGCAGCCAGATAGCAGGCCTCCCTGTGAGTTCAACTATGTCTCTGCGTTTCGTCAGAATACCCCAGACTCACCATCAGTCTGAGGCGGTTCAAATAGCTCGACTCAATCTCTCAGCAGCCAGCGCAGAGGCACGAGGCCTAATAAGCACATGCTAAATGTGATAAGCTTCTTTGTAGCTGCGTTTTGCCTGTTTTTTTTTCTTTTCTTTTCTTTTTTCACCATTCTTTTGTTCCACCCTGGTGATTTACTCACTCCAGGCGATGTGCGCTTTATACACACCACAGAGCAGTGCAAATAGATTTCTGTCTCAATTGGTCCCTCGGTGTCACAGTGGAAAGCTACTTGGACAGAAGACAGGGAGGAAAAGTGGATTTTTTTTTTTTTTTATGTTCGAAATATTCGAGCGCTAAATCACAGCGTGTACTCTGAGGAGGGTGAATTTAGCATTTTTAAGAGGCCCCTGTTGGAAACTGTGACTGGAGGCTGAATCCAAAGTGTAGCGTAGCTCAGCGCCACTCATGAAAATTCATTCACAAGTACCTGTGCAGAGGTCAAACCAAAGTTTGGGAGATGTTGCCAAAACATCTCCCACACATGAAATCCATTTTTGTCACAGGCGAGGAAAGATAGGTGCCATTTGGTTTCAGTTACAGTCTTAAGAGCAGACATGAATGGAAAAATGTATGTCCTGACTGTTAAAACACTGTTATATTAATATCTATATGTGCGTGCAACTGCTCACATCTCACTCGTGCACTTCTGAACACATAAAGACAATGAGCCACTTATGAGTACAGCACTCTGGCGTCTCTTAACCAAGTGGAGGGGGGGGCACGCTGACCAGCTGGTGGATTACAGAGCCAAAGAGATGAAAAGCAACTCTCTGCAACTCGCCCGAGTGGTACTGATGGAACCTTTTAAGAGCAGAATCGCTGCAGTGAGTGAAAACATGGCCAACAACACTTTGGCTGATGTCATGTCCCAGCTGTTACCTCAGTCAGAACAGGTCCCACCACGGCTAAGTGAGTCTCAGTGCGACGCATTCCACGTAACGCGCAGTTGCTCGATAAAGCACAGAGAAGCTTTTTGAAGCTCCGTGTCTCCGCTGGTACTCTTGTGACCCCGCTGCCAACTACCGGGTCTCCAAAGGCCTACTGGTTAAAAAGAGCCGGGCTCAATCAGCACATGCTTAGACTGGTGATGACTCCCCTCCCCTTGTTGCTGTTAGTCTATCAGTGTTCCCTTGTATCGCCCTCCATTTTCTGTCCTCCATAACAGACGGCACTCCCATGCAGCTGTTGAGAGGTTTTCCCTGATGTCATCTTAATAGTGCCCTGCCCCCTCTGTTTAGCATCCATCTTTCAGCATGTGTACCAAAGCATTTTTGTTTGATGACATCTTCTTTGTGGTTTTCACAGTTCAGGCCGCTGATTGACCTCCTTCTTTTTTACCAGCGACTGCTATGTGGAATGTTGATTGTGCAGTGCATTGTGTTATAATGGCATGAGGGACTGGCAGTCCAGCAGTGAGTTCACTGTCTTCTCGTGTCAACAGCCATTTTAGCCTCCTCCTCACCGAGAAGGGCACCGCATGGCCACAGCGCACACATGGAAAGGACAAGCAGTTATTCGGTTTTGACAACCAGTGCCAGCGAGACCTCAGCCTGACTGTCAGTGTGTGTATCTGTAAGTGAGTGTGTGTTTGTGAGAGTCTATGAATGTTATTGTCTGAGGTTTCCAGAGAGACTACCGGAGCAGAATGGCCAAATACCAGGTATACTCTCTTTCTTTCTCGCCCAGGGCAAGGTAAGACATGTTAGCATTCATAGACACAAAGCACTAGAGGCCAACTAGCTGAAAAACGGGAAGGAGAAGTGGACAAATGACATGCACAGCACAGTAAACCTCATTCGGGGTCAGGGCAGGGGGAACAAGGAGGTGGAAGACTGGGGAATATGGATGAGTAAAGCAGAGTAACATTTGTTTGTGGATGCGTCTCAGTGTGCATTGCAGGGCCCGGAGCTTGT
The DNA here is from genome assembly GCA_023373845.1 of Nibea coibor. NCBI lineage: Eukaryota > Metazoa > Chordata > Actinopteri > Sciaenidae > Nibea > Nibea coibor. Next base: position 22,950,281 of record CM041724.1, on the reverse strand, counting down.
TGTTTCACCGTTAAATGAGTGGCATTGTTGTTTTTCTGTGTCATTAAGTATTCAGCACTAACACTCGACGGAGTGTCACGTCAGAGATACAGGTAAGAGAAGAAAACAGAGGGGGAAGACGGAGCGAGAGAACTCCTGTCAGCGCTGACTTGATTAGGTATCACAATCTAACAAAGCAGAGTTTACTTATTTACACTAACACTCCTCGACAGTTCCTGCAAAATCCTCCAATGTTGCCAAATGCAACTGTGAAAAAATATCTGAACCCCCAAACAAGAGGAGACTCTGTTATTATTTTAATTATGCTCTTTTTGTTTCATTTCCCCACAGCTGAAAGTCAGCAGAGAAGTGTGTGTGAGTGAGAGAACAAGCGTGTGTGTGTGTGTGTGTGTTAGGAAGCACCCCAGTGATTCTTCAGCAGGTACAAAAGCTTGCATGTAGGAAATAGCTCTTATTAAAGTCAATACATATACATATTCCTGATGCATAATTTATGGCTACTTCTGTAGCATTACAGCAAGCACTGGAGAATAGATTCACACACTACCGCAGTTTGGGATCTTTTCAAAGTGTTTAGAAAAGGTGCACAAAGTATGCCAAAATCAGGCAGAGAATAAAAATTTAGTATGTTTTAAGAAGTGCTGTGCAAATACAGGTCACTGCGACACGGTTTAAGTTACGAGAGAGTGTATGAACACGCAACATGCGTGATATAATCTTTACATGCACATCACAATAAAAAAAAAAAACCCATGCAGAGGAGAATCTAAGGTTTGCTTTATTCTCATTCCCATCTCGCATGTCCGCAGTGTCAGACAACAGGTTAATGGGGCAAAACAACTCAATTAAATAAGTCAACAGTTTGTGGTTCCCATCATTAGCGGTGTGGCCGAGCGGGCCAGAATATTGCACATTCCAGACTAAAGCAGGCCATCTGGTCCCCGAGTGCACAAAACATCTCTTTCACATTAAGTGTTTATTGTTTTCTTAGATTGATGCCGTTAATATCAGCCTTCAGAATGACAGATTAGCATCACCTCCTAATCAGCACTATTAGGAGATAAATATCAGTAATTTAATCACTACAGCAATTTCTTTTACAATAATAAGATTTACAAATGCAAGTGATTAAGTAATTAGCTTACATCTCTGAAGATTACAATCCCCTGGACTTTGGGGCATCTGGCTTTCTGAAGATTACACAGTTTCACTTCAGTCGGCCGCCTTCATTTTTTTGTGAATGAGATTTGTGCTTGACCGAAGCATAAAGCGGTTTGCAAATGACCCCCAAATCCCTTCAAGGGGTTTTTTCTTTTTCTTCCTTCTTCTTCTTCTTCGTCTTCTTCTTAAGTGCACCGTTTTCCAAGTGGACATGCAGCACAAGTACTGCACACAAGGGAGATGAATGCCTTACATTTATTTCAATTGAAAAATTATATACGCTTGATAAAATAAAGCCAGGCTGCGGGATGACATATCTAAACAGCTATCAAGGATTTCTTTGTTGCCTGGAGAACACTGGCCCTTGGGCTACTCCCGGTCTCAACATTTTAAATCTCTACCTTTTTTATTTACTAAGTAATTTGTCGGTTAGTGTTAATTTCCTAAATGCAACATAAAAGGAGCGCAGTGCGGTGAGAAAAAAAAATTAAAGGGGAAAATCATAAAAACAGCCGAGAATCAGGCAAATTGCTTCCATGTGTCTGTGGCTGCCAGAGCTAAAGGAAGCAGAGCGCTGCCTAAATGCCCCTGACCCGCCAAGACTGGGCCAATTCAGTTTGAAAGGCCCAGTTCTCTAATGAAGGCCTAATTTTTATTGCCACTCCATTGACTTCAAAGCAGTTCAGGTTGCCAAACATAATTTCACTAGAGGTATTTTCAGGTGCACTGCAAATAGTTCATAAATAATTTCCCCATTAGTCCAGGCGATGCACTTTTTGGGTGAATGTTTCGTCTGTTAGGTCTCTACCACACCACTCCTCCCTCCTCGTGGCCCCCAACGCCACCACCACCACCACCAATAACACACCAAGCAACGTCCCTGCATCCTTCCTCTATCCCTGCGCCCCCGTCAGCCCCTATAACCTTAGTCCTCCAGGAGCTTAAGGAGTCAAGTACCGCTTAGTGGCTCTGGTAGTTTTCTGTTGAGGCAGTGAGACAGGCTGGCCATGGCTCGGCGCTGTCAATCCTTTAGCGAGGAGCCCCACAGCCGCCGAGACACGGCTCCACCATTACAGGATTAGTGAATTAAAATAAATCCAACCCCAAGAGGTCCAATCACGGTCTGCTTATTGGTTGTGACCATGCTGTCACTTTGAATGGCTACCTGCTATTGTTCAAGGAATGGCGTATGAGATGCAACATCGCCACCATTTGCCTGGCTGATCGGGAAGTGTCCGACACTGGTGGCTTAGCTTTCATAAAATCCATCCGAAGGAGCTCGAGGCAGACACAAAATCATTTCAATGGAACTATTGTATTACTAACTTATGTAGTAAGCCAGTTTTGGGTGGGAAGGTTAAACTTTTAGCATGCATCTAGCAAAAATGAGCACTATGCGGTAAGTTTATCCCACCAGACTTTGTTTTTTGCTTTGTTTTTGCAACCGGCAGTCTGCACGGGGTATTTTATTTTGAAAATCCACCAGATTCTCTATGCTGTTTCTGTGTCTGGCTTCCTGTCAGCTCGAGGAGCTCTCTGTGTAAATTGACGCAGGCTGCGACAGCCACGTATTTCACGTGGAGCCGAGCGGAGGCCCGCTTCTGTGCTGACTGTGGCGCACAGGCAATGCAGCACATCCGCGCCCGGTGGAGGTTAGGCAGAATATGGCAGTGTTTCTACAGTAGCCAAGAACAGACAGTGGATGGGACGAGTGAGGAAGAACTTTGTATTTGATGTGAAAGACTTAATGAGGCAGTTGGCTTGGATAAAAAATACTAGAACTGAAGTCCATTTGGCGCTACTGCAGTTCACTCCTTACCTGGCCCGTTCCTGTCTATCATACTGAGCCCGATCACATTGCTGGCGGCCCCTGAGCTCCACCGTAAAACTGTGAAAAGGGAGAATTTCCGACTGAGGATCAATATATCACATTACCTCAGAATGATCATTAACATCAGAAAATAGCTAGCCGTCTAAAGCGTGCACAGGCGCCCATCCAGAATGTGGTGTATTCTGTCAAATCAGCGTTTTAATGGAGAGTGAAAGCCTCCCAGGATCCTGCAATCACAAACCTAATTCAAAACAAACTAATAATAAAAAGAATCAATGACATCAAAGCACATGTGTTTCCCATTTCCAGGCATTCTCAGAGAAGTAGTGGAATCTCTTGTGGGGCCGTGCCTTGACTTAGCAAGCCGTTAAACTAGTTTTTCCCTTTGTCCGGCGCTCTGTAAAGAACTTCATAAAAAACTATGAACCTTTTGATAGGTAATAACACACAGGGCGTCGCGTGAGCCCTGAGATGAGCTGGAGAGCTCTGGAAATCGACTGGGCACCGAATGTAAATCTCACAGACAGGAGTACGGAGCTGAGTGCCCATTAACAAACCGCCCTCCCCCGCAGCGCCCCACAGTTCTCCTCCTTTTTTTACATCTAGATGTTATTATTGTTCTATAATTGCGTTTCCTTCCCCGCAGCAAACCAAGATTCCTTGAAGAGGGAAAAATGGAACACTTCTTTATTTTAAGCAGGCAGGTATTTTTCAATAAACCGTGAGTCTTGTCATTGTACACATAACAAGTTTAACGTGAAAACAGGCCATAAATCACAGCAGTGATAACTGATTACTCTCAACTTCTCTTCCCTCTCTCTCCTCTCCACCAAGTCTGTGTCAGTGCACTTCGGTGTGGTGGTGTTTAAGTGTCACAGTGTATGTATGACATGGGCAGATTTATTTTATATTAACGGACTTCAGGATGGCTGTATCAGGATGGATTTTTCCTTTACCATCATACTTTTGCATGTTTTAGCTACTGATGAAAACTAACCCATACTTAAAGGTCCAGTATTGTAGGATTTACTGGTGTTTAGCACTGACGTTGCAGATCAGCTGAATGTGGCTTTGGCTTTGAGGAACTATGGTGGCCACAAAAACTTGTAAAACGCAAAAGAAAAGAGGCCAGTTTGTCCGTTTGTCCGAATTCTTCTTTTCAAGAGATTGTACACAAATAAAAACAAAAATGTGAACATTATATTCGATTTCTGCCATTACATCTTACACTGGGCCTTTATTTGGACATATTTTACATTCAGAAATCAGCAATAATCCAGCATTATTGATATTCATATTTACTAGCCAACAGTAGCTTCCTGCCTGCCACATGTAGATCACTGGAATAGTGTGAAACCATTGGCAGCGTGCGTGCACGTGTGTGCGTCCTAGTGCATGTGCACGTAACAAATAAAAGACAACAGAGGTCAAATATTCCACAAGAAGTTATCCTTTTAAATTATTTATTAAGGAATACAATTTTAACAAAAGTGAAGAAAAAAATATAAATTTAAGTATAGGGTAAGATGAATTTGTTGCTTCTTGGATAACTAAGGTTTGTTCAAACAGTCTCTGCTTACGGCTTCATTATATGGGCCTATATGTTAAAATCATTTCTAATAAATAAAAAGGGAAACTGCATGTTAACTGTCTTTCACAAACAAACATTAAGTCTGTGTAAGTTTGCTTCCAAACTGAATGAAAATGTTGAAAAATAAAAGTCTGGGCAGATTCTTAATTTTCCGTTTGTCCTTCTTATTGTCAACAAATCCCATAAAAATACCAACATATTCATCACTCTTAATAACATGTTTTGTTTGTGTAGCCACAGTTTGATTAGTCTTTTCATCTGTGCTATAGACTTACACTCTATATTAAAAACACATGTTTCTTCATTATAATGAACATGAGCCACACACACACTGTCCTGCTGCTGTGAACACTGAAAACAGTCCCAGAGACTATAAACTTAAAACATATTTACTTCTGTTCTAGTAACTTTTGCTAAAATATGAAGTCTCTTTTATTATATTATATATATTATATTATATATTTATGATTAACAGTTTGGTGCAGTTGGAACGTGCTGAAAGACGAATGTGTTTTTGGCTTTTCGTGGTATTTTTATCAATAAATAAATCATGGTATGTTTTGAAAAATGGTGGCTTGGCATTGATGTAAAGTGTCTCATGTAATAATAAGCTAATTCAAAAGGTGTCACTAAATGCATCATAGTTACTCAGGGTAATCTGGTTACTGGGTAGAAAGTCAATCATAACAGCCGCTCGTGAAAGCATCCGGATGAATGAACATATATGAACAGCTGCTGTTCTTCCTGCTCTGCACATTGCTGCTGTGTTTATCTCTGTCAGTCTGCTGTTTGGGATCTGATCAATAACACAAGACTGATGTGCCTCATGATTCATGACTACAGCCGCTCTAATTCCCTTACACACACAAACCTTCATTAATGAGTTGTTATTGGAAGAAAGAGAGCCCTCGGTATCTGTTAAACACACATGGGTCCTCTTAATGAGCTCTCTCTCTCAGCACACACAGTCGTCTCTCTGTCAGCTCTCGGGCACAGACCTTACCCCGAGGTTCAAACTTAACCCACACTCCCGAAAAACACGGTGGAGGAGCGCCATTGTTCCAGTGTTTGCGGTGAAAACGTTCGTACAGCTGAACCGCTACCTTAACGCTCAGCGCTCGTGTTCCTGGAAGGGAAATAAAAAAGCACCTGCTTTCCGCTGCGAGGGACATTATTGCTCTCCGCTGCTGGGACTGAATGAGTCCTTGAGTCGGTATTTGATTTTTTTTATGGATGGAGATGTGTCCAGACTAGCTCTCTGTGCTCTAGCAGGGCCCTTGTCCGGGGCCCCAAGAGGCTCCCAGTCGTGTCCTTCATCCAATTCTGCCGACTCCCAACAGGAAATGAGGGCTTCAGGGGGCAGTGGTAAGGAGACGGGAGGCTGAGTCACATGGAGGGGTACAGACACGCTGCACACCCCGAGCAGATGTTAAAAGAAAGAATCCAACCATAACATTCAGTGGATCACTGATAGAAAACAAGGCAGTTGCCAAGAAACAGAATTTCTTGCGATTTCTTTTTATTCTTTGACATAAATCAGTTTGTCTGAATCGAACACGCGGCTCAGAATTTACAACCAGGAATTACTCAGATCTCCAGAAACCGTTTCAGTTCAAAGAACACTTTAAAAACTTTGGGGGTGGGAGGAGGGGGCTTTTGTCTTTGTGAGAGGCAACCCCTCCCAAGCAGAGGCAGCCATTAGACTTTCCGGACATAATTAATCAGGGAGAGCGGCACGACACTGATCCGCATCAAACACCCCCCTATTTCCAGATATCTCCTGCAGATTTTCCACTAACACTTTATAATCATAAATAATCACACACAAAAAAGACACTCAATTAGATTAGTCTCCAAAGTCCTGGCATTACGGGGGAAAAAAAGACATTCCTCTGGTCCTTCGCTAACTATCAAGCTAAAGCATAATTGCTCTCTGGTGACTTCATATCAGTTGCAAGCTCGGGGTTTAACTTGCCTTATTAGGGGATTTTCAGAGCGGCGTGGATTGAGTGTATTGAGTTTAGACTGACTAGTATGAAAGAGAAGATTGGAATCATCCAAAGACAGTGTATGCGTAAGATTAGATTGGCCCTTGTTTTGATTATTGTGCGACATGTTGTGCGAAGTTATCGTCTGCAGCATAATGATGTCTGGAGTTCGTGCCCGGAGTTTTCCATGAGCCTGTAAGGTTTCCGGGGAAAGGCGGCGAGACTCTGGTGAATAACAGCACGTCTTCTGATGCCTACTGAGAGATTTTATGATGTTGTAGCTCCATTTGATATGCTATTCAACATGCATGTTAAATCTGCACGTCTGACCAGTGCAGTGGCTGAGATTTGCTTTTACAGTCCTGTCGTTGCACGCCAGCGTACACTTAGAAAAAGAAAAGGAAACGTAACATCGAGCAGAAATTCAAGTTCAAGTGACAAAGACCAACATATTTTAATAAAAAAATAACAGTAAATCTAAAGTTATTTTTACTAACATGAACCCTGTCATTTTCTTAATTTTGTTAACATCCGATTTTCCACATTTTTATGGATTACATGACGAGTGTGCCGTATCTTTTTCTAATTTATTATCAGCGTGCATCATTTGCTACTCCCAGGGAGAGCTTGAACACGTAGGTTCTTCACCACATCATGCCACCAGATCCAATCAGCGGTAATAGGAGTGATTGGAGTGGGTTTGGAAGGGGTGTGGGATTGTTATTGGCTGGTAAAGGAATCAAGGAATCACTGCTCTGAAAGAAATTCCTTTCCCCAAACCCCAGATTTTTGTTTCTTCCTATGCCAACTGAGATTACTGCATAAGGGTTTTTCTCCCTGCCGCGTCCCCTGGTGAAAGAAATTGCATTGACCTCTTCTATCTATTGCTTCCATATGCGGGCAGTTATCTCTCTTGCAAATGGAAATGAGACCCAAAATTGCAACAAATGGGGCCATGCCACTGAATGCAGATGTTCTCCGCTCCTCGCCCAGAGTACACATGCCCGATCAAATTAACTTTAACCCCTCCGCCGACAGAACAGACATCTCTTTTACAAACCCTCCGCTCCAGCAATTTGTTTTGAGTCGAGGCCTGAGGAACAACTGTATGTCCACACGTGGTAAATAAGAAGTGATGGTATCAAACACCTGGACCAGGCAGTATTACCCCTGCTGGAGGGGATCCCAGCACCAGGCCTCCATAAGTCTTCGTCTTCCCATGCACTGGGCCCAAGTTTGGCCTCCTGGTCAGCTCCCTTTCTTTTGAGCTCCCCTTCTCTCTCTGCTGGGTGTGAGGGGAATCGGCTGTTTGACAGAAAACACCTGCTCGTGGGGTGATTCTTGGGGGTCGAGGCTGAGAAGTTACAGTGATGGAGGGATGAAAGAACGGGCGAGAGAGGGTTAGAGGGGGAAGATTGTGAGAGGCTAACAGGTGCTTCCTCCATGGGACTCTGGGAAAGGCAAAGCTCTGGTAATGTATGTAAATGGGATCAGGCTCTTCGTGCCCATATCCCTTCATCAAGTCTCTCTATCTTTCTCTCTCTCTCTGCACTCCCCCCTCCTTCTGAGTAATAAGAAAGCCCTATAAAAGTGGCCTCACAGATAATTTGCCAAATTGGTTGAATGTTGCTGAGAGCCTGGAGTGTTAATATGCATCCATTCAGAGCAGGCAGAGGTCAGCGGAGTCACTGGTTAGCAGGAACCAGACAGAAACAACAGCGCTCAGATGATCCCATCCCACATAATGCCCTTTAGGGTTGTTCTGTAATGACCAGCATGTCTGAGCACATTTAGCACTACATGCATCCACAATGGATATGCATCATACACACACACACACTTCTCAGTGATCTCAATATTGTTGTTGGAGACTATATTCTTTACATTTGGGGCGATTCTGCGTGTGTCTTCTGCGTCCGTGCGTGTACATTTATATCTTAAGTGAAGCAATTCCTATTTTCTTTCCTCCTGCCACCATCTGCTCTCCTTTAGGGACCCTGATTATTGCTAATGAGTGTTTCCAAGCCCAGTCCCTCATCTATCTCCACAGAACCCAAAATACAGAACACGTCCCTGCTATTTCTCCACCCATGGCCCTTTTCGCTTCCACACATCCATCTCTCTTCATCTCTCTGTAGCAAAAAACACACAGCAGCAGCACCGTGTGCTAAATCTATGCCATCATTTATAAGGGCTGTCAGCTTAATACACACACATATTACATACATGTAGAAGGCATGCGGAATTGGAACATACAGGTGCTAACTTATTTGGCTGGGTCTGTTCCTGGTCCAGGCTAATGAGGAGCAGGTGAGTGGCTGTTGCTTTAATCAAGTGGAGAGTGGGCCGGGCACAGATTTGCAGCTTGTTGAAAGGCCAGTCATACACATGGGCTTCATTATGGGGTTAGGGGAAAATCAGTCAGGAACAATTGTTTTCCCACTCTTGCAGCTAAACTGGAATACTTTTCTCTCTTTATGTCCCACACACACACACACACACACACACACACACACATACACATACAACAGCACATGCTCAGAAAAATGATAGATTCAAATTTGTCTACTATGGAGACAAAAACTCCTGAAGCGATCTGATCTGAATACCAGACACAGGCCTGAGTCAGTGTGATGTTACTGAGGAGAGAATATTATTAACTTTGCCAGATAACAAAGTGCAAGTGAAGTTAAACAGAAAACGTTGCTTGATATTTATTCTTAAATTTTAAAAAATTCACCTCTCTGCAGCCGTTGTTCCACTTCCATCGGCAGCCCCATAATTTCATGTTAGGATACATTAAATTTGATGTATCACAATCTGCGTTTTTTAAAATTATGCCTCTATGGGTGAGTGAAAACATTTATTGTCCGTGCTCATTACCAGATGCATAATTAAAAATCCCCACGTGTTGCATTTCCCACCTCAATTGTATAATTGGCCAATAAATATTTACGGCATTATGGGCGACTATGAGAGCTGTACAAAAATGTTACCAATTTAATTTCCTCAAACTGTGCAGACTGATTTATGGTACCAGGAAGGAGCTTCAACCAAGAAGAGGCCTGACTAACTACCTTAGATGGAAAATCAATTCACACACACACACACACACACACACATCTGCAAGTGCTGCACATTGTTACAGGGAAGTGATTAAATTCTTCTCTACTCGGATTACTTTATCTGCTCATTAGCAAAATGCTAGTGGAATCAAATGCAATTAGCATAAGTAGCATATTTTGGAGTGCACGTGTCGACATAGTTTGTTTGCCAAATACATTTTATAGTAAATTTTAATTTTAAGTGAACCCACAGTGATGCAGTTTTTTTGGCAAACCTTTATCTCCTTCCTCTCTGCTGCGTTAGCTAGAATCAAACTAACTTGGTGAATTATTTCTGCGGCAGCTACGTGCACAAATCAGGTGCTAAATAACAAAAAGCATGTAAAGTAGAAGTGGATGTTTCCTTTTCATGGTATATTTGTGTCCTTGTTGCAGTTTGCATGGCTGGATGAGGGCTGATGTGAGATCAGGTCAGCACCAAAGTCGTCTAAATTTCAAGTCCGACCGGCTTTGAGTTCAGTTTGAAAAGGAAATTTACCGCACAAAATATATTCAAACTGACTACATGACAAATTCTGCGAGCGAGATTTGTCTCACTATGAATCAAGCTTTGAGTGACTAAAGTGGGATAAACAAAAGGAAACAAATTATGTTGGTGGGCCACAAAGAGCTGTTTGTGATTTATGGACCACTGGGGAGGAATAAAAGCACATTCACACAAATGATTCTAACAATTCTGAGCAAATGAGCAAATAACTTCATGTTAGTCTTGACGGGAATATATGACTATTTTGGGGAGTTACAGCATGGAGCCCCCCTCATTTCCAGTTTAAATGGAGTGATTCTTAAGAATTATGACGCTAAGGGACTGCATGAAAACTGAGGAGGCCTGTGTTTAAAAAGTTAACATCTGCATTTGATGAATAGCTGCAAATATGTTCTAAATATGTCAAAGCTGGAAGTAAATAGTTATTTTAGTATTTGACAAATCAGCATTTGATTCCTAAATTTATTTGTAGATTTATTAGACGTGCTCCCTGCTTATATTAGCAGTGGAAATACACACATTTAAAACCATAATCATTATATTTCTGACACATGCCGTATTTGTTACGCCGCGTGGACGGTAGCTGAATATGTAATACTTTAGTTTTGTTTATTCTGATGCTCATAAAAGTATATACAAAATCCACAGAGACAGAGTCCTTGTCCACATCCACCTTCTTTCTTTTCTCCGTGTGTTGAAGACTTTTTATCATCTCAACTCCCTGAGCCTGAGCAAGGACACAGAGCTGTTACCCAAAGCTTTTACTCATGCAAACCAAATCACTTTTTCTGTTTACCTTAAGAAACTCACTTCACATTCAGTGTTTTTTAAGTATTCGTATTCACAAGAGGCATGTGCAAAGCAGCGCTCGCTTTCTGAGTCCAAACTGTAATGACTTCTCAGTACTTAAAAATCATATGCTTTACCCTGTAGTTGAACTTTTTTGGGTGGTTTCGAGGAAATGTGTGTGTGTGTGTGAAAGACACAGACTGTGTGTTTATAACTTTGCATGCATACATGCATGCCTGCGTGTGCTAAGCTCGACAATCTCCGCATCCTGCAGTTGAAAAATTAAACTTGACCTAGCTCTGCATCTGCAAGACTCTCAGTGAACTTCGGAAGGTCATCGCCAAAAGTAAACGCAAGGCCTGGTTTTGCATAAAACTTGACGGCTGATCTATGACAAAGCTGCTTAATGTGTCACTCCACTGACAGGCTCCCATCATTCCTCATTAAGTCCAGCCATGTCAGGGGTGTCAACTGGAGTCTCTCACCATACACCAGCACCCCAGCCATATGAAAGCAGGTGACAGGAGGAGTTACTGTCATAAGGGAGGGACTGTGAACTCACACCAACCCCTCTGTCAGACGCTATGACTGGAAAAATACTGCACAAAGACGCAATAACAGGGAATGTTTTTGGTCGCTTATTGGCGCGGATCAGGGAACAATTAGGAGCGTTTTTTTTTTCTCTCTCTCACAAAGGTCTTTCCTCGGAGTCAGGAGGCTGTTAAGTTGTTTCAGAGACACCCTGCACCTGTAGTGCTGCTGCTCTCTGAAGGAAGGGCAGGCGTGGGAGTGTGAAAAGAAGTTCTCTTTAACCTTTGAACCCTGCCCTTCACACTGTTTGAAAGAGTAAAATGGGTGGCAGAGGAAGACATGGCTTCACGTTTGATGAAGAGAGCGGGAAAAACGAAGGGGAAAAAACAGCAGTCAAGTTGACGCTTGTTAGCCACGTCGGGAGAAATGTGATAGCTGTGCGACACTTTAAGCCTTCCACGTCGAAGGGTGCCATTTCATTTGGACTTTTATGGTTGTTTGAATATGCACGAGGGAGAATTATGAAATAGTAGACACTGCATTACTCCTGGCTGCGTTGCACAGTCATCTTGGGTATCATTCGGTGGGGTGAATAGCAGAGACGTGGAGCTGCACTCCAGAATGTGCCTCTCTGTTGCCAGTAGGTGCAGCTGTAGTTTAAGCCAGAAATTGAGTGAAAGAGACGGGGTGGGTGGGTGGAAGGGCTGATGTATGGTCTGAGTTTAGTTAGAGTTAATTGAGGGATGATATTAACAGACCATGAAAATTTTTGGAGTGCTCCACTATAAGGAGCTGGACCACTTGGCAGCAGACATGTTGAGGGAGACAGTGGGAATCATTTTCCCTGGTCCCCCATTGAGCCTGACCAGCTTTCCAAGTACTGAGAGAGAAAACAGACGCTGTTGTTTGATTAGTCATAGTGAGCATCAGCCTGGGCTTTCCTTCTTGCAGAGGAGAGCAGCTGAATCCGGAGTCAAGCACACTGACTGTTAACTCCTAACACGTTTTGTTGTTTGTCATCGCTAATGTGCCTGACACGAGGCCTGGACGTTATTTAATTTTGTGATTTACCGTGTCACGGAAAAACATAGAAAGCATTCATGCAGTATCGCCGTGTGTGTGTGTGTGTGTGTGTGTGTGTGTGTGTCAGGTGCATTTCTTTGAGACCGTTAACCTCCCCAGAGGAGGAAGTTTCACCAGCGGGGTCTGCTCGTCGTCTGAGCACGTCCACTTCCTGTGGGTAAAACAGCGTTTCCTGTTTGGCTGGTGGCCCACTTGGTACAGTCCCCATATGATGTATAGTGGACTGAGCAGGAGAGTGTCTGTATAGGCTCCTATGTCTGTGTGTGTGTGTGTGCCTGCCATGCAAACCGTAAAGCTGTCCTAACTTAAGCAGTGATTAATACACCCATCACTTTCTAAACGCTGCCTGCCTGTTCTGCAGCTCGGCCTCCACAGAGCAGACCAATGTTTGCCTTTCCCAGAGCGCCCTCCCTTTACGACGGCGCGGGGTCACCGGGAGAAAAGAAGCATTCTTTAATTTGATAATTAGTCTGCGGACTCTTTGGGGTGAAAGAAAAGGATTGGCCTCATTAGCTGTAATTGTCTAATTGCCTTTCATCTAAATAGTGCGTAATTTTCACTTCATGGATTATACAAATACCATAAATGCACCTCTGTGTTATTTGTATATCTTGCAACTCACCTCTGTTGAAAAAAAGCTAATTCTGCTGTCAGGGCCCGCCGGAGTGAGAGATGAGTGTGTTTAAATAGTGAGCCGAGTGGAGGGATTGGAAAAAATAAGTGAGGTGGATACAGTGACAAATAAGACGGAACAGATGAGGAGATCTGCTAACAGAGTGAAAGAGAGCCAGAATATTTTTTCCTCTGATATTATCCTCAGTATGACTTCATTACAATGACAAAAACACAGGACGTTCCAAGATCATGTAACAGTCCTACTGCTTTGTGTTATGACAGTTTAATTATTCTAACTTTCTTTTGCCGGGGAGAGAAACGAACAAATCTCAGCGCCGGAGTTAATGATTCCTCCAAAGTGACCCAGAATCCAAACATGATTTGATTTCTGCTGCCATCAGTGTTTTTCAGCTGTGTTTGCTGTGAATTTTCAGCTTGATGAAAAGCACCAAGAAAAACTTCCAAAAGCACCTTCTTATGTTTTGTACAAATTATTATTATAAATCAGAATTATAATAATTAATCGTATAATTTATACAACACTGTCTGTGGGAAACGTGATTGAAATTTCTATTATATTATAATTTATGCTAGTGTGAGCTCTAACCTGCAACACAAGAGCTATTTTATTTTCATGTCTTCAGCATGGATCATCAGCTGGTGAGGATGCTACCTGTTAGCTTCATGCCTGATCAGACAGCATTCAGTGAGAGGCAGCGAGCATTTCGCGCTCTGAATAATAACCATAGTTACCATGATCTGAACAGAAAACGGCAGGCCTGGAGGCAAATTAGTGCCATGCAAAAATATCAATTTGATTTTTGCACTGAATTGATATATTGTTATGAATGGAGCCACAAATGTTGGTTAAACGATGATGGCAGCTGTTACAATAACAGATTTCCACGATTATCCACGATATTAATCCTGATATCTACTGAAATTTGTCAAATTCATCTTTAACTTTTATTGTGTGTTTTGTTTCTTTTTCACAAATGAATTACACCTAAAATAATATGTGATATAATATGTGCGAGTCAGTAACTACACCTGTAAAACTCTATAACTATTCTGAGTGTGAACCACAAAGCAATGACGTTATTACATAAGAGGTGCTGGATTATTTACAATAATATAATATGTGTATTAATTTATTAATTAGGTTATCAATAATACAAACACCTCTCGTTATAATGAGCTTTATTTGAAACCTTTGTGACCTTTTGTGACAAGAATAAGAGAGGAGAGGGTTTGTGGTGTGTTGAGGTGTGTGTGCAGTGGGCTGAGGTTGGAGTGGAGGGGGCTGCTCATGCATTAACACAGACATAAACAGATCAGCATGTCTGCCGTATATGGCCTCACTCTGAGTCCCACCTCCTTGTGTGTTACACCCACGAGAGGCATCATCCCTCACAAGAGGAACAGGCCCTGTAAGTGAGCAGTCTTTCCTTCATTCACACCCCCCCCTCGCCTCCTCCTCCACCACCCTAAACAGAAAACACACTTATCTATGCCGGGGCCACCTGCCAGTGCAGGCCTGTCCTTTGTGTGGATGTCTGTATAAGCCTGGGATTCTGTTACCCTGCTCCCCAGGGAGGGCAGACACTGCTGTAGGCAGCTGAGCTACTGGTAGACTGCATGCTTGAACAGGATGACATGCAGCCTAGTCAGTGGCAGAAGGAAGTACATCACTTATTATCTGTGCTGATATAGACAGCTTAGAGATCCAGTGTGTAGGATTTAGAGGGCTCTATTGACAGAATATGGCAGAGATGAAATATAATATTCATAAGTATGTTTTCATTAGTGCAGGAGACTGAGGGCCTCCCCTCCGACAAAGCCTGGAAACAGGAGCCCCTCACCCTCACTTACTTTACTTTCTCAATGCCTGTGGGATCATGATTATGTTATGTGATCTCATAGAGCCCAGCAACTGTGCCAATATATCCTAATACTGTGTCTGACATAACTGCAGACCACACCAAATGTTCAAGAAAAGGTCTGTCCTCAGGTCTTTATTAGCTTCTGTCTCCATCTTTAACCAAGTCACACATATTTGGGCTAAACTATGCAAACTTTAGATAACTGATGGAATAACTAATCTAATGTTGTTTCCGTCTCTCACACTGTCCGGAGCCCTATGGCTAACATGGGTGGTTGAGTTGAGGGGTATTCAGTCGGTTGCAATCTGCCCTATACACACACACACACACATGGGTCCCTCCACACTTCCAGGTAAGCTTTTGATTCATTGGCTGTTTTAAACTTTAATGTTTTAAACGTATACACTGTTATTTTACGATAACATTTTGAAGACTGGTTTTGGATCTGGCTAAGACTGAGGACTGAACATCCTAACCTACAAGAAGGCAGTATTTAATGCAAGACTGCTGTGATAGACATTAGTCTTAGCAAGGCACATCTAATAAACTGGCATTCGACTGCATGTCGCCCTCCTAGCTCAGCTGCCACAAAGGTGTTTGTGACAGCTCCGTATCTTCCAGTTTCAGGCCATTTTTTCATGCAGCGCATGCTGATGAAAAGTCTGGTTTGTCAGGGCGATGTGATGTTTATAAGCGGCAAACATTATTCCAGCAGAGCAGCAGACCAAGGTTTTTTTTTTGCAGCCCTATAATGCTGTCTTCTGTGTCTCTGAAACGCTGCAGAACGGGTGCTGATAAGGATATGAAAACTATCCGCTAGTGATGTCACTGGCATGTAGTCAGTGTCAGTGAATGCGGAGGAGAACTGCCATGGTTTGAGCCTGATATACCTTCAGTGGGCCTGACTTTGTTCGCTGTGGTAACAAATACCTATATTTGAAGAGACTCTGGAGAAAAGTTCTTGGCTGAATGGATAGAACAGAGTCGGAAACAAAAGCAACTTGACAGACAGCAGAGAAATAGCATTTTCTCCGCCAATGGTGTGTGTATTTTAAAGAAAAAACTGTTGTCAAAAGATTGTCAAAAAATCAACTCACATTGAAGGATCGGTATATTCCTCCACTCGAGACATATCTTGGGTTAGTAGGCCTTAAATTCAGCCAGCCGCTGAGCACGCTCTTTGAAATGTCATGTAAGACAAGCTCGGAGGATCACAGTCATAAACAATAAAGAATCATACGGCACATGTCAGGCCCTCATTAGTGGTCGGTGTTATTGGGTTGTTCTGTGATGTTGCGGTTAATTCTGTTTACACAGTTGTTGGGTGAAGATTGATAAAGGCCGCTGATGTAAGTCAGCCCTCCTTCTGCAAGGCTGCATCCACTAAAGATGGAGTCAAACATAGTCTCCAGGCTTCACCTTCTCAACCAACTGTCAAATGTGATTGTAGGAAAGTATTCAGGGGGCTATTTTCGTTAAATTAAATAGAATTAGGCAATTATTGTGGATCTCCAGCAGGAGTATATATGTAAAAAAAAAAAAAAAAGTGTAATGACTTTTGCATGTCTGTATTAAGGAGCTCTCAATCTCAGAGGTCTGAATGGGAAATACAACCCATCTGCTGAACAAGGCAGCAGGGATAGAGATGATTGCATCACAGGATCATCCATTAGTGCTGTCATCTGGAATTCACCATGGGACCACAGTGCAGTGAGCTGCTCGGGCTCGGAGCAGTTCATTTAGCGGCACACAGTGCTTACAGCAGCAACAGTCTATCCCAGGTCAGTTACGCAGGAGGTTGGCAGTCGGCTCTGAGCAGCACAGCCGTCACATTTTGATTGAAGCGTCTGTTACATTATGATTAGAGATGCGCTGCTCCTCATTTTTTCCCCTCAATACTAACTCTGATACCTGAAGTGAATCAGAGTACCCATCTCATACTAATGCACTTGTTAGCCAAACTATTGGACAGCAACGTTGGTCAGTCCACCACTGTGGTCCAGAAATATCTCAACAACTACAGACATTTAACAGACATGCATGGTCCCCAGAGGATGAAGCCTATCGGCTCTGGTGATTCTTTGGCTTTCCCTCTACCGCCACCTGTGTGCTCTTTGAGTGATGTCGCCATCCGATGCCTTAATTGAATGAAGTTGGTTGGTGTTTCAGATATTCATTCCCCACTCAGGATAAAATCACATTAGCGCCATCATCAGGTCAAATGTTTTAACATGGTAAACGTCACACCTGCATGTTAGCACGTATTTGGCTCAAAGCTATCGCAGTACAGCGTTACAGAGCCGCTAACACGGTTGTAAATCTTATTTTTATTTGGAATCTGTATGTGTCTCTGTGTGGAGCTGGTGGAGATCATCCTTCAAACTGTCAGGCAGAGGAACAGAGGCTGTAACTACAGACATTTCTTTACCAACATCCTTCTTACACCAAAAAACCCGACCTGGCATGTCTCCTGTCATGGTGAGGCTGCAGCGCTGTTTTGGTCCGTTCTCCATGTGACTTCAAACCCCAGCAGGAGCTTTTCAGAAGCGTTTTGCCCGCCAGGCTTTGTCAAGTTTCTCAGATTTGGTCATTTTCCTGGTTTATGTGTTTCTAAATATATAAATATTCCATGTTTGTCTGTGTCTGACTTACAGCCAGCTCGAGCTGCTCTGTGCAGATCGATGCAGGCTTCTCACGGCGTAATACAAATAAAAAATAAGCATTGAGCATTGAATAGAACATCCGTAATTAGCTGCATGCATCCCATCCGTGCCCTTAAAATATTATTTGTCTTTTTGACATTGCAAAATATTATTTCAAGGGGCTACAAGTATAATGTAGGAATAAACAAGAAAAGGTGAAAACAAATGAATTAAATTCTGCATGTGTCGTAGGAAAGTGGTTTCATTTATTCAATAAAAGGCTCATGCCACATTTCTTCATACGACAACATGCTCCAACATTTCATGTATTCTGCATACTGAGAATAAATAAATAAATAGGTCCACACATTTCTTGTCAATGAATTTAACCCTTCTGTCAGCTCGTGAGCAGTGAACCGCTTGGCCTAAACTAACGAGGTTCTAGTGGCTGTTGACTTGAATAACAACATGTTAGTTACTGTGTGGAAAGAAGAACAAAGACCTTCTTCTCGTTACTGCTGGTGCCTGATTGTTCTCAGCCTCTCTCTCTGAAGACGGTTCCTAATATCATCTCATAATCTGCCATCCTCTCCCCCCCAGATGCCCCCGCCGCCACTCTCTTTCATGTCTGACTGCCGTTCAAAGCCTAATCATTAATGTGATTTATTTCTCGCTGTGTATTATTTTGTTCCTCTAATTTGTTTGGGTTTTTCAGCATGGGTGTAAATCAGAATCAAAGCGATTGCCACCGCTTTTCCCTGTCACCTCTCTTAATGGCCTGTCTACTGGAGGTTTGCAGTGAGAAGAAGCAGACCTGCTGTCTACCTAAATCACCTTTCCATCCTCTCCCCTCATCATAAACACAAAGAGCCCATTGGCTACTTGCACAAACACCTTCTCTGACTGACCCCTAGCTATAAATCAGCAGCTCTGTGCAATTGCAGGGCCAAAAAGTGAAAATTGGCGATGGTGGAAAACAAAATACAATCATTAATCACCATCAAGTCCGTGAAAGTTTTGATACCGAAAATATTATAGCTTGACACTTTTGCCAACAATATAGTTTGACACTTTTTAAGATATAAATGGGAACAAAATCGCAGAAACACATGTATCCCAGAGATGAGGAGAGTGAGTGAAACAATAGAGCGGGGATGATTGTCATCTGTCCATCATGTGAAGAAGGCGAGTAGCGTCTGAGACGGCATGATGTGTAATGTGATTGGACAGTGCTGTGACAGCGAGCTGTGACCTTCAGCTGCCTGCCTACTCCAACCCCACCTTCCAGGGTTCTGGGAGGGATGCCAATGCTACTGATCAATGGGGGCATTGGCACTCATCATGTCAAATCCACTCCACGTCCATTTCCCGTCTCTTTTGTCATCAGGCCCGCGCTTTCCTTCCCGCTAGTCAATCACTCGGAGCTGTGAACCGAGCTGTTCACACAAGAAGAAGAAGTG
This sequence comes from Nibea coibor, assembly GCA_023373845.1. Lineage (NCBI taxonomy): Eukaryota > Metazoa > Chordata > Actinopteri > Sciaenidae > Nibea > Nibea coibor. Next base: position 22,931,095 of record CM041724.1, on the reverse strand, counting down.
GTGATGTTGCATAAATTCACCCTCATTTTTTCGGGCTTACATGTGATCTTCGGGGTTTTAAAGCTGCTGTTTTTCATCATCTCAAAGCGCTCCCGCGAACTATACACGCCACCGTCACCGTGTGATTGGTACACACACACACACACACACACACACACAAAAACACCAGGAGAGAATTATTCGTGGAGGCGCATAGCCACTGCAGCCCTAAATGAGAATTTCACCAAACAAACACAATCAGGCCCCTATTACATTTCTCTTTCATGATGCTGAAAGGAAATGCAAACGAGATTAGATAACACAAAGGCCACAAGGCTCATTTCTCTTCTGTGTCTGGAGATGGCTAAATGCTCTAATTCCCCTCTCCACTCAGCTCCTCAGGCCAAGTCCCCCTTTTGTTGAACCCAAACCAACTGCATTAATGTAATGTAAAATTGCCTCTCACAGGAACATTTTTCCCTGTTTTTTTTTTTTTTTTCTAGCACTTTTTCCCCACCGTCCCCAACCCCTCGTGTTTCTGAGCGCAAAGCACTCTCGCTTCAAAGTGAGCATGGCATTGTTTTGAACCGCGCAATTATGAAGAGATCTGTCTGTCTGCCAGGGGTTTTGATTCATGGCGCAGCCTTGGCAGTTAGAACAATCGGAGGAGCCTGAACAGGATCTAATGGATAAGTTTGGACTGAGAACCGGCCAGCAAGAGAGAAAAGGAGGGCCGCTCGACCGAGGGCCTTAACGTCACAGCTGCTTGCCGTGGGTTCACAACAGCAGCGATAAATGGCAGCTACATAACTTCCCTCAATCAGATTGGAGCAATCAGCTTGAAAAAGTTTCCCATATGTCGTCGCAGCTGAGCTGAGACGGTGGACGGAGGGGCGAGGGCAGGGGGGAGGGAAGCGAAGGAAAAAAAAAAGAGGGAGAGAACAGGAGTGGGCTCATTTTGGGAAAAGGCTGATAAAACAGCGAGTGAGAGGCTGGATTTGGGGAAGAGAAGTGCCAGGGTTACAGCCAGGACACAGGCCACAGGGAGGTTAGTGTGTCTGGCTACAATTAGCCAGTCACAGGAGAGATTGAGATGATGCTTCGGGGAGCTATTGGTCCTCAGTCATTAGTGATTATTCAGTCAGAAATTACCGACTCTGAAGGCAACGTGTGGCTGCGTCTGCTAGTTTACTAACACATGTTTCCTTCCTACACGCAGCCATTCAAGCAAACTCCAAAATACTTTATGCAGGAAGTGTTTTCATAGACACGTTTATGTGATTTTGATTTCCTCTCTTTTCGGATAAAATGAAGTGTGACATCAGACACACTTTTTAAATTACCAAGCGCGCATTCAACATTTAACTTCGCAGCACAATTTGCCCCGGCTCTACCTCGCTTTGCCAAACGCCATCTTTGAATGCCGATTTCTTTAAAAGCATGGCAGCAGTCTGCGTTAATGTGGGTTTGCTTAGGAAATCTTATTAACTCTGAGCACTTTATGAGATGTGGTTACGATTGTTTAATTAAATAAGCATTAGGGGGTGTTTTCAAACTCATAAAGAAGTTATTCCATTTCCTCTGCTTTCAACAATCCCTGAAAATTGTCTGATAATTAAAACCCTCTAAGTGTTTCATAACGTAGAGAACGTTGACTCTCGTTGCGCACAAACACAGACAGTTTATGGAGAATAAAATCTGGCCACGATCAAATCTTTGCTGATCTGCAGTCTTTTTATTTAGACGTGTTGCGATGTGGCCAAAGTTTTTTAACTGTAAGCAGAACTGGAAAAAAACACAGAGACACAGGAGGGAAGACACGTACAGCGAGCGCGACCATAAGCGCGAATACACCCTCCTCGTGAGTCTTTTATTAATCTCTGTGCACATAATGACACAAACACAAAGTAGAACTTTTCATTTAAATCCACATCCACTCTGCTCTGGGTTCTGTCAGCCCCTCGGTGAGCCGCTGCCGATTTGTTTGTTATTGCAGCTGATGTGTAACGTGGTTAACAAACACAACATCTGCAACTTGGCACACTGTGCAAAGTACCTTCAAAGCCTCAATCATGCTGTACCCAGGGATTACACACAAATGAGCGCTCAAGAACACACTCTGAGCTGCTGCGGAAAGCAGGGCTGAGAGTTGAATGTGAGTGCTAGCATGATCATTTTTCTATAACACTAATAATTGGGAATGATCATGTGCTGCTTGCTAGCCTTGTGTGTTGGCCCGAAGCTCTCTTCAGCTCCACTCAACATCTGAAGAACGCGACCTGCAACATTTGTAGCTCCAGATGTGGCTGCAGCTCTCACCCCTGCATGGTCTCTCCCACACCTGATTTATATCCAAGCTCTTACAGCACCGCACACGTGAGCGCACACACACACACACAAACACGCGCACACGTAACTGTATTTCCACACATATGAGCGTATGCATGCAGAGCAGGCACACACACACACCCCCACATTAGCGCACGCATACACACTCACAAGCACTCACAAATAAAAACAAGAAATCAATGTAACCTGTAATTTTTACAGGGCTGATTTGAGTGTGTGTGACAGGCCAAATCCAATAGCTGCAGCAGGGCTGACAGGCCTGACATGAGTCTTGCCTTGCCGGCCCCTCAATTATGCATGGCCCAATGTTTTCCCGGATCTTAATTGAATCACACTGTCTCAAACTTGTTATTTCTAATTTGTTGCATTTGATTTCTGACATCAGCGCTGCTGTGTCATGAATTATGCAAACAGGAGGACCTTTAATTGTGAGTGTTATTAAAACAAAACTAATTGCAGATGATTAAAATGTGACTAGGAAGCAGGATGTTGGGGGCTTCACCCTGACATCGTTTCGCTTCTACTGCCAAATAATGATTAGGTCTCACGGCTGTCTGAGCTGTTGTTGTTGTGTGGTTGTGACTGTAACCTTGGGTGGAATATGTCGCGCGGTTTAATGGAGGGACAGTCTGTTGGTGGACTGCATGCTGTGCACATGGCCCTGCGGTGATATAATGCGCGATGATGACACACACTGCATACACTCATTTAACAACATGCATGCACATGCTGGAATGTAGAAACACATACACATTGATGCATCCACACGAGATGAATTGCTATAATCCGTCATTTCATGCTGAATCCTCCAACTTCTCTGACTTTTATTGATTAGACCTCATGCAGTTTGATTAGTTCTTCATCCAGAAATTGTTTGATTGTCCTCTTAAATACAGAGAAAATTGCTTTCAGTATTGCCACATTCGAGGCTGACAATGTACAGACGTTGACATAAAATGAGAACCCCTTGGAATTCATTCTGTTTAAGTGTGTCGTCAGGCAAAAGTAATAAAGCATTTTGATTAGATACATGAAAGTGCAATGGAGAAAGGCACATAAAAGTAGAGTAAGTCAATATAGTGTATGCCTGTAACATTCCTAACTGATTACCAAATAATGAGGACTTGATGCAGAAGCAAATCATTGAAAATAGCGTGTTACCTCTTCTCTTTTCTAGTGTGTGTAACAGCCTTTTTGTTCCTTACTATAAAGCACTCTTGCTCTTGCAGCCCGTATTTATGCAACTATGAGCAGAATATGATTACAAAATAAGATACCATGTAAAATAATTGTGCAATTATTTCAATAAAGTCAAAGGCGTGCATGTGTAAGGTTGTAAGCGGTAAAATGAACCCTCCTGTTCTACTCATAAGAGATTTAACAATTGAATTGTGCCTGCAGGGCAACAGCTCAGCACCTGACTGAAGGTAGGGATCCTCACGGCTGTGTTCCATACGGGACGTTGGAGATGTCTGGAAGTCATTTCCACATGTGAGGGAGGCGGGAGGGAGGGCACACTTTAGTTTCATGAATGTTCAATCAATTCAATAGGACAGCTTAACTTTCTCTTTTTCCCCCTCTCAGAGCACATTTATAGGCCCACAGGCATTCACAGGCTGCATTCAAAGGCTGACTGCGCCTCATACAAAAGCAGGGTAATTTCACTTTTGGTTGGGGGGTGTGTGTGTGTGTGTGGAGTGGGGTGGGTGGGGGCAAGAGCTGAAAGCTGTAGTGAAGGGGGGGAAATAAAGGAAACAAAGCTAGTCAAAGGGTGTTTTTGGTGCTGAAAAAATGTGATCATATATCGTGTGTGTTGTCAGCGCTGCATGAAAAAAAAAAAGCTGTTTTTGTGACTCCGTCTGTGATTTGTACACACATTCGTGCTCCCCAGAGGATGAACCCATACAGATTCTTGCTTGTGCACCATCATCGTGCAATTTTTTTTTTATTGATGACCAAATATCTGCAAAACATCCTCAGCTGTTAGCATGCTAACCTTAGCATTTAGCTCAAAGTGCTGCTCTACAGTCGACTCTTTACACGAGCACGTCATGGTTATGTTTCCTGAGCGCCTCATTGTCACATTTCCTCCTATATTTTGCTCAAAATTTCCTTTTTTTTTTTTCTAGTAAAACAAACATTCAGCCGATAGCTTCCATTTGGAGACAACTGTGTACGCCACACTCCAGATGACACAGCATCGGCCTCAAACTAATACTATCGAGCACTGAACATTTGGTAAAATGCTCTACTCGTAGCTAACACAATCATCTATAACCAGCCCGGGTCCAGGAGATGAGGCACGGAATATATACATTTCCTTGAACTCTCAAACCCTACCTGTCAGATGCTTGTGTCTCAGCCAGGGCCTAAAAAGCTTTATTCTCATTATGTATGCATGCTAAGCAGCGGGTGACGTGACCTGCCAATTCAAAAAGTCTATCTTTGCATAAAGTCTATGTCAATAAGGTGCCTCGGTGGTTGGGTTTCTGTCTATATGATAAAGTAGCTAAGTATATTTTGCCTGTGCCTCCAGGATGGCTGCAGAACCTTGTCTGTGGAGATGACAATTAGAGTCACTTTCCACCCAGGTTAGGCCAGACAGGCCCTGTCAACCACCAGGAGAGGAGAATGGAGGGAGACAGAGAGTAATATGTGTACCACTCTGATTCTGCTTCACCTCGTGATCCTTGCACTGACCACCAAGGGGAGGGGAGGATGCTGAGGCGGGGAGGAGGGAGGAAAGTAGAGGCAAATACACCTCAGCAGTTACTGTGGATCTATTTCTAGTTTTAAAATGGTTATGAGCTGTCAGTGAGTCATTCTTATATTTTTCAGTTACCATGTTCTCATATCAGCTTTCATGGACCCTCAATGTTCTCCGACCAATAAAAGTGCCAAAGGAATCATCTCTGAGATTGTAAAGACGCATAATATATGATACAATAGGAAATGATCTGGTGCAGTGTGTATATGAGACACGCGGAGCACACTATGATGCACACTGTGTAAATTAAACATCCAGTGGGCAAAAAAAGGAGCTTTGCTGTGTTTTATTGCCATGCAGTCCAGCCAAGCAACCATTACAGTTGATGTGCAAGAGACATAGCAATGATCTCAGATCAGCTTTTGAATCTGACTCACACTCCAACCCCAATGTCTTCTTAACAAATCTAAAGTAGAGCAGGCTGTCAAACGTTTTGGCACAGCAGTACAACTGTCAGGTTGGAGTGTGTAAGAGATGTGCTGCATGCCTCTGTGTTGCAACTTCCCCTGAAAGGATTAATAATTTACATGGGATTACTCTAAAATTCCACCATTTGCCACAAACCTGTGTAACATTGATTTGTTGAACTGTCATAATGGCACATCACTCAAAGTAAACAACCAACGCCTCACCAAGAGCTGGAGGTAAATGTCTCTCTCTGAGAAAGTAAGGAGGAGGAGGAGGAGGAGGGGAGGTTTTCATTCCTTTCTCGTGGTTTCCCATCGAGTGGCTCTCTCCTAGCTGAGAGAGAGAGGGAAAGAAAGAGAAAGAGAAAGCTGTAATTGCTGTCAGTCTCTCCTGAGCACAGCCTTAAAGGCAGCTGCTGTTTCACAGCTGAGGAGTGAAAGGAGTTTGGGCTGTGTGGCTTCCCCTCTAGGCCTCTGGAGGATTTGGTGAGTTCTCTCCCCCCTTCTTGTTTACCTCTCATTGTCAACAGCGGCACACGTTTTTTTTTTTTTTTTGGGTGCAGAGGAATCAGAGGGCTAAGAGCCTATCACACTCAGAAACATAGACACGGGTAATTGAAAAGATTATCCACAACATGCCAGCTCTGATTTGGATGGTTTTTCAAGTGGTGAAAGTTTCCCTCCAAAATATTGCACACAAACATCAAAACAACAAAAGGCTTTTCCCAAAAACATCAATACACAGATTCTGACATGCCTGTGTTTACTCCAGACACCTTGTCAACCACTTTGGCAGATATATATTCATCCAAGCTCCTCCACTTTCCCATAAAGCAGCTTCTAACCTGACAGACAGTGTCGTCATTTTATGTGCATTTAGAACATGCCCCGTCTACCAGGTCTGAGCTGCCCCGATCCCCCGGCTGCTCCCTGCTAAGAACAGTCACGTCAGCAGCCAAGACATGCCACAAATGTGCGCTATTTTTAATATAAATAATGCGCTTCCACACGACACACGTTCAGCCTTGCATGCACATGTTGACGGTCATTAATTGCAAAAGAGCACGGTCGCATTCTCCCCCTCACACACCTCCTGGCTGACTTAATCCCTCCTTATTGGCAAACATTAGAATTCGCTTTAAGTGTTGCCCACCGAGGTCAAATCCCCTCTTAGGGTGAAAAGCTGCAGGAAATTGCCTGCATTAGGGAGATGTATTGGTGTGAAAAGATCCCATGACATGCTGCTGAACAGGTCAGCTCTCTGCTGTTTGTTCCTCTCTCACACACACACACATATCCTCTGTCTGCTTCAGAGAGAGCAGCGATAAGACTGTCTAATTAGTCTATTTATTTTAGTCCGGTCTTTATTCATTAGGGGCATTTAGCAGGGCTCTTGATAGGAGTGTCAGATCAGGTCTTTGATTCATGGATTCAACACATCACTCGCAGCATTCCCCCAAAAACCCAGCTCCATCCAAAAACAAGGTGTTGTATTGATTAGTGCTGTCATGTTCCTTGAGCTATCTACAAAAGGATGGATGCAGGATTTACATTGTTCACAGAAACAGCCTGTACATCAGTGTCAGCGTGTTACAGAAGATTACCGCGTGTCAGACGAGACTGTTGTCTGGTTCATATGTGCTAATAATGAGCAGAAGCTAGCTTTATCATCTGGGCTGCTGCTGACACGAGAGGAAATGAACGTCTCTCCGTGCATTTTAGGTTCGATGTCTTTTTATTCTTCTTAAGAAGCATCAGTATAACTGATTATAATGCCACGCTGTGTTTGTGCCATTCATTCTAGGCCTAAATCACTTCCTCACACGTTTTATGTTTCTTTATATTTCACAAATTAAACATGAGACATCTTCTAAAGTTCCAAAGTTGAGAAGGCTCTGTGACCTCACGCCGGACACGGACACCTTGTCCTGGTGTGCCTGCTGTTTGTATTTGACTTTGGATTTGAATGAACCATACATCATTCTGCCGAGCCCAGTATTCACCCAGAATTCATCCCAAAGCCTCCTGTGAGCGGTTTGAATGTCAGATCTGTGGGGATATTTATCCCATGATCCAAAATCAAGAACACAAACATTCAGAAATGATGCGTCTGCATACGATTTGGCATAAACGTCGTGCCGAGGCTGTGATGTGGTTAATGAAAATCATGTTTAAATCAACTTTTCTAAACAGGTCAAATCGAAGACTTTTACCATGTTTGCAAGAATCTAAAAAACCACCAGCCCTGAAATATTTCATCTATTTATAGAAAAAAAGATGTTAATCAACTCGTCTGAATTAGTTTTGAAAGTTAATGAGTTTTTAAGCAGCCGCTGGGACTTCCCGTCAATAAACTACAAACTCATTTTAGTTTCTCTTTCAAATTCCCATAAAGGGTGCTTCCCCGCCAATGCTGCAGAGCTTTACTTTGAAATGCCTTCACTTTGATAAGAAATGAATTAACGCTTTGGAGAAAGGCAGTGATAGCAGGATGTGATGGGCTCCTCTGCTTCTATCTGATACATATTCTAATTGCTGAGTGCTGACCCCTACTCCCACTGATGAGCAGCCGGAGAGATTTTGACCTTGTGGTGTGTGTGAATCGATGGGAAGTTGATAAAGCCAAGTTCATTGCTGCCTAACATAAAACAAAGCTGATTTGTTTACCTAGCTAAGCCCGCGCGTGTCAATCCCATTACGGAATGATTTATAGACCAGCACCCAATGAAATTGTTTAAAGCAGATTAGGTAGAGCCAACGATCACCACTAATATGACAAGCTGATATGCTGTGACAGGTAACCAAGCAAACAAGTTCCTGAAATTCAGATTGAATTAGAATCCTAATAATCCTACAGGGAGCAGCAGATTTAATCAGGAAAGGAGAGGAGGAAGAAAAAAGGGAACGAGGAAAGAGAGGAAGGGCTGAGTGAAGGATGCTGGTTCTTCAGCCGCACGGGGGGAACGCCACCTCCTTTTGTGATTTACTTGTCAGGAAGCATCACTCAGCTTGTGTGGAAGGGAGAAAGTGAGAAGAAAGCAGCGGAGATTGAGAGAGGGAGAGCTGCCTCCATACTAATATATGGCCAATTATTTCAAAGCTGCATTGATAAAGGAGATCATTTTCTGATAAATACCAAAATTTTCATTCTCTCTCTGTCTTTCTTTACGCTCCTATCTATACATCTGCGTCTGTGACTGTGTTTCAGAAATTAATTCAGTTAAAAATTGTATTATAATATCAAATATCCCCAGAGAAAATATTTGTTTTTAGCGTTATACAATATGCATGCGGTGTATTGTGTTACATATGAATGTGGTGCCACAAATAGAAATATTAATGTAATTTAATGTGCAAAGATTCCACTAAAGGATACAAGGAGCCAATGTCCCTCTCAGAATGATAAAGGACTCCCTTAATGGTATGGATATTGTGTTCCAATAAAATCTAGTTTAAGGTCATAGTACAACTGGAACATCAAGTATTTAAAACTAGAAAAGTAATCAGAGGATGTAGTTTAAAGCGCCGCTAATATCTCTGAGAGTTTCTACATATTCATCATTTGTCTGTTCGGCCCCTTTTCTCCACACACACACTGTCCTGTTTATTTGAAAATAATGAGAAGAAAATGAGGAATAATACTTCTTTTCCTGGACACATTAAACTGATTGTATCTAAATTATGGGTATTAATGTTTAACTAAAGTGTATTGTTTGGACATTTGAATATGCATGATAATCATTACACACACATATATTATGCATGTTTAATATATCTGGTTCTCACGGAACACAATTAGAAACTTTTGATAGATATTATTCTCGGAGTTGCATATTGGTCACCACGATGTAAGCAAATGAATCTGCTGCATTTGTGCATCTCACGGCTGTATTTGTGTATTTTAATGCTTGATTATACATAAATGCATTTTTAAAAAACAGCTAATGACTTCAAAGTAAGACAAGGGGAGGGAAGAAAAGATATTTTGTAGCTTAGTGGTGCATAAACTTGTAAAAAGATTTGTAAGAGACTTTTCATGCGTCACGGAGTCTCGACACGGACGCAGATCTCTTCAGGATGAACTTCTGTCACGTGTGCACATCACAAACTGTTATCAAAACTTTCCCTTCCACGTTCATTTGATTAAACTTCCTTCCATAAATGTCAGCATTCTTTTTCCCTGTGATGAAGGGACACAGAGAGAGAGAGAGCGGGGGGAGGTGTGAGGGATGAGAGGAAGACAGAAAGTTTCAGATGGGGACCTAATTAGGGAGTGCACAGCCCAGCTCGCTCCCCACTCCTAATGAGGGGTTTGTTATGGTGCGAGCGAGCGAGCAAGAGCAAGCGGTGTGTGTCACGGCGAGGCCGAAGTGGAAGAGTATGGAGTGTGGCGCGGCCGACGAGCAGATCCCCTGCACAGTGTGATTCTACACCTGCAAATCCCCAACACATTGAAACCAGGCCTTCGTTTGATGTGCTATTCTTTTCATGTCGAGAAACGGGAGGGACCCGAGGAGCAGGGACCTAGTTGAAAAGAGGCAGGGGGGCTTGGGAGGAGTGCCGTGGTCTATTAGACGTTTTAATAATGTTAATTAATGAATAATAGGGTTTGTAATGAGCTACCGGCTGCATTTTATTCATGTGATTATCTCACCCCGCTCTCTAATTCTCTCTATGAGCACTGTCAAGGGAAGGCAGCGATCAAGTGAAACACAAACAGACACACACACACACACATATAACACACACATAAAGTTGCACACGAACTGCAGGCACACCAAAGCGTTCAAACAAAAATCCAAACCTCGCCACAGAAAGAGTCGCAGCAAGAGGAGAGAGAGGTTTGGTACAGATTAGGACACAGTCAGTGGTTTGGTCAAGCGGCGTTTGAAGCCCTAGAGGAACTCAGCATGGCCCCCCGATAATTTATAGACCTTCTTCACAGGAAATGAGAGCATTATCAGCCACCAATTAGGCCAAGAGGGTGATTTACTGTACACACACACACACAGCAGTGCACACGTGCGTGCAGAGGTACAGACAAATACATGCAGATGCTCACGACACACACGCACACACACACATGATTTATAGGAGTTAAACAGGTGGGTCTGTCTTTTTCACCGTCGTCTGTCCTCCCCGTGGTGTGAGAGCGGTGCTCGTCCAGAGTGAAGGGGGAACGAGCATGGTGAGCATGTGGATCAACTCTCTACACTCTCTCTTCCTCCTCGCTGAGTCTTTAATCTTTCTTTTCTCCTCGTGGCTGTCATCTGCTTTATCCCTCAGTCGGAGTGGCTGAAGAGGCACAGAGTAACCACTAGTGGGCCCCAGGAAGACGTCCTCACTCCCCCCTCACTATCTCACCACCCGGTCCCACTAACTCCCCCTCCTCCCCTCCCCTCGCCTCTCTCTCTCTCTCTCTTTACCGTCTCAACAACACACTCGCTCGGTGTTGGAAGGTGCAGAAGGGCCTGTTGCCAGAGACAATTTAATCAAAACGCAGTGGAGCAGTGCCAGTAATTAGAAAGATTTTCAAAACACAACAATGGGTTTGGATTGAATCAGTATTTATTGATTCACTGGTTCATTTGTTAGCATAATATCGAAGGAGAACTTATTAAGGGCCAAATTTTCTTGATTTGTTCAGGAAAGTCCGGATGAATTAAGAGAATATGTTTTCAGAGACGGAGTAAAAACTTCACTCAGTTAAAAAGTCAAAATGTTTATGATCATCAAACTTCTACATTGACATTTGACACACACCAAAAAACATACGCTACACACACACACGCACACCTGCAGCACCTGACACTTTCCCTGCTAGCCCAATTCCAAGCCATTTCCACCCCATCTCCCTTCACTTTCTATTGATTTTAAAATCAATAGTGGCTCCGCCAGAGCTGTCTGTGTGAAATAGTGTTACACAGAATCTTTTCTTTCTCTTTTTTGGAGAAAAGAATTTCAAACTACAACTGGGGCTGAACCTCCACACTTCAAACTATATAATGATGGAAATAAATTAATGAGGTCAGTCTGGCAACATTATCTGCAGTGACTAAGAAAAGAAATCAAGTGTGAGCTAAAAGCAATCACACAGAGCTCTTCCCTTCAGATGGAGACCTGAAAGATTCCCAAAGCTGGCTCCATCTGTCTGCTCTGTAGTTGTAATGAAGTTATCAGTGGGTGTTGGACTTCTATAAACCCCTCATCCAGGTCTGTAAAGATTCTCATTAAGCCTGTCCTCATTGTCAGCTGCAACACAAAGTCGGCCAACATTGTTCCCGTCCTTTCTTCCTCTGCTACTCTGTCCCTCTCTCCCTCTTCCTGGGAGCGGGAGAACAAAAGGCAAGCCCGGGTCCCAATCAACGGCTCATGAAGGGGGGGATCCCGCTCAGGTCTTAATCAGTGCTCTGCTTAATAGAGCAACACTTCCCAAATATTATTAACCTCATCTGTCTGCATTAGGCCCTAATGGCCTCCCTCTCTGTGTATTGTCTTTGCAGCAGCTGGTAATGTACATATATATTAATCCACTCTCTCTTCTCCTCTGCCGAGAGATTGCGCAGCGCTCTCAGAACAAACGGTGCCCTTCAGAGAGCGAGGCAGACACAGGTTAGGAAGCCACTAATTAAATGTCAGACTTGACAGATTAAAATTATGAAATTTAAAATCTGCAAGTGGCTCTTTGTCATTGTCAAATTAAGGGCTGCACTGTGTGATGAAGGGGAAGGGGACGGTGAGCTCTAATGGATTGAAAGCGAATGTGCTTTAGCAGCAAGCAGCTCTCAGTGAATAAAGATTCGGCCGCTCCTGCCTTAGGTAGCATTGCTGCATGTTGAATTCTTCCATATTCTCCCAAGTCTGGAGGTTGAGAGGTCACTCCAATGCTGCCAAGCCCATCCTGACCACTTCATTTAGATTTTTCATTCCTCTGGCAACACAAATACCTGGCCCACGAAGCCCAACGCTCCGCGGAAAGCTATTTCACCTTTGGCTTTCCATTTCTCTGCGTTAAGCACAATGTATGGAGACATCAGCAGTCATTGTTATCTCCTTCATGACCCATCAAATCATTGAGTCTGGTGAAGAAACGGCCAACAGGGAAAGCTTTTCTGACAATTTCCTCAAAGAAAAGGCATGTGGCTTTGGTTTTTAAGAGGCCATTTATCTTCTAGTACAGGCATTAACTTAAGAAAACTCAATTCATACATACTAACAACTGTCCCTGGAATTTATCTTTGAAATGTACCAGATTTGTTCAAAGCAACAACATTGCAGATCCTTCCTGTAAGTCTATTTTAACCACCGACACACAGACAGAGTGACATCTCACAGAAGGCCGACTTTATTTATTGCCATGCGATTATAATTCCTTGTTATAAAACATCTGATCTATATCTTCCCCGTAGTTTTAGTGTTGTTTTATAGATGTAACCTGTTTTCAATCCTCCACAGTGAAGTCCAGTACAAGATCAGGCAGGAGTATGTTTCCAAATATTATCCAGCATGCCAAATTAGAGCTGTTTCTTTACACTCATCTGATGATCACGGTTCAAAGCATTCCCAGCTTTGACCGACCGGGTTTAAACGCGTTTGGCCCGGGCAAGGTCAAGGACACGTACTGTAATAAAGCTCGGCACGGAGCGGAGGCAGCAAACACTCAACAAGGATCAAAACACCGGCGGCATTAGAAGTGACAAGATCCAATTAAATTTAATTACTCAAGCTGTAGTTTCATTTTAACTGACAATTTTGATTAAAGTAGCTACGCGCACTTAAAGCTAAAAGCAGAGGCCAAATTGTATCAGAGTAACAGTATTAGTGTACGTGGAACCTTGACTAGCTAATTGGGTTTAATTAAAGCGGGGCCAAGAGGACTGTAACAAGTTCAAGAAGACAGAGGAGCAGGTCAGAGGCATGGCTCGGTTCTGGTTTGTGTTGGTGTGTAGCTGTGCGTGCATGTTATGTGTGTGTGAGTAGGTCAAAATCATGGCGTACAGTTCATCCAGCTGTAGTCAGTGTTTGTTTGCCCTGATCTTCTCTGTCTTTCTTTGAGTCTTACTCCCCGTCTGGACATTAGATGGCAGGTTATACGTCATAATTATTGCTATGATTAAACTGTATTGTTGTAGCCTCTGTATAGTTTAAGTAAAGTCTGCAACATACTGCATTATATCATTAAATAATTGCAACATTAGTTAAAGTCAAATTAAGTTTTCTATTGTCAAATAAAGTAATTCTTCTTCACCAGGTACGATCTCCCGCGATACGTACGTCACACACCTCCTACTGTTTCACTGATTCTATTGAAACTAGATCATAATTTGTGCAGAGATTATGATAGCTAGACTGCCCAGACTTTGAGTGTTACAACAGTAACACTCACACAGGTGTTTTGGACCACCGGGAAGAAGAACTTTTCAGGCCGAGGGTGCAGGGATCACTGAGAGGGAGCAGAGGCAATGTTGTGCCAGAAACGGAGCCATTGACAGAGGAAGCTAAGAATCTGGGACTGACTTTTAGTCGTTGGCGAGCGCTCCTCTATCTGCAGACGCCGAGCTGGGCTTCGCACTGTTGGACTCGTCAGTAATATTAGCTGGCTGCTGTGTCTTGAGTTGTCGACCTTGCTTGATGTTTGGCTCGCTGGTTTTTCGACTCACTGGTTTTTAATCATATTGCACTAAATACCAATTTCTGCACAATGTCACTTTAATGTTGCTGATGCTGTTATGTTTAGTTGAGATTAAAAGGGACTACTCATTGTATACTCAAGCTCTATGTCACTGCAACCATGAAATACATCAGAGAAAGCTAATGTGTACAAGCTGTGCTGTACAGAGCTGCTATGGTCATGTAGACTACAGCCCAGACCAATGGAAGCAGCAGACAGACACAAACCTCTGTTTCTGTACCCTTGCTCTGAACAAGAATCTCATATTGAGTTCCTTCCAGACTGTGTCCAGATCCAATTGGAGACAGATTGCTGTTCACAGCTCTGAATGAATCTCAAGTGCGTCTCGAGTGAGCATTTGTGATCAGATTTCCTTTCCCACTAATTTGATTTATTCTGTAGGGAAACTACAGCCACCATTAAATTGGAAAAGAAAAAACACATTTGTGTTCAACCAGAGAAGAGTATTTTAGTGGCTGTTAGTCTACAAGTATTACAGCTGTGTCGAGCAGGTTTGTTGTCATGTATACACAGTGCAACACTCATTAGGTTGTATGCACATGACCTGCAAGCGATGGGATCTCAGTGTGTCCATTCACGTGGGATCCAGTCATCCAAACATATCACAGACTGTGAGCAGAGCTACTCTAAAAGGAGAGGAGCGAGTAGCAGCCAAAACCTGCAGTTCCTCAAATGTCCACTTGAGGCTGGCTACAGAACAGGTCAACTTCCATAAGTCCCCATGTTAAAATGTCCAACTTCACACAAAAAAGTTAATGACAGCTGAATTGAGGTGAATTTTTTAAAGGCTTAAAGTTATGTATAATTAAGAGCATGGCTGCTTTGACAGGTGGGGGAGGCTACTGGGGGCCTTTCCAAGCAATCAGGCTTCATTCAGCCCACCTAAGTCTCACCCACGTTGCCCATTTTTGGATTAGTGGGGAGCTGGCGGAGGAAAGACTACTGACAGCCGAAGCTGAGCTTCACAACGGCAACCTATGGGCGATGTCACAGACACTACATCCATGTTTTATGGAGTCTATGGGAAGGAGTGCAGTATGTCACTCATTTAGCTGTGCTGCCGGCTGTATTTCATAGCATGTAGACTGTAGTCACCAGAAGACTGTAGCATGAAAGATCTGAACACATTCCAAGATAAGACAAGGTATGTCATCCTAGCTTTTTCAAAATTTGGCATGAGGTTATGGTTCAGGTTTCATCAATTATTATTTCACTATAAAGCTATGCAAGTGCTGCAGAGAGAGAGAGAACTGCTCCGTAAAATCCTGCAAGGCAAATGAAACTCAAAAGCAATGTTCTCTTTCTGCTCGTCGTACGCTCGAGCATCTCAAATCAAAGACGCTGCAAAAGATATTAACATACACGGTACTGCTTTTCATCACCACGGCGTATTGACAATGTTGGATTCTAAGTCTAGATTCAGAGTTTCCAATAATTTGTGGTGCCAGACGGGTGATTACCTCCACCTCCAACACCATGCCCTGAAAATAAAAAACAACATAACCTACTTGCACTTGCTTACAATAGGATATGACATGAATCTGTTCCGCAAACATAAGCTCATAATACAGCTTACACTGCCTCGCTGCAAACTAAGATCTGTAAGTCACTGATCTGTTTTTTTCTCTCGACGATGAAAGCGGTCATAAATAACTGCAAATATTAGAAACCAGCATCATGAGTTGCCGTCTAGAGTCATATAGCTTCACTGCATTATCCCAATGAATTACCCCCAAATGTGAAATGACACCTTTAAGGCTGAATGGTGTGTGTTCGAAAGGTTAGTGGGGAGTGTGAGTGGCAGGAACAGCAGTTAGCCTAAGGTGCTTCACTTTTTTAGTCACATGCTCTGCTGTGAGCACACACACACACACACACACATTCAACTTTACACAAAGACAGACACACATCTTCCACAGGGATGAGGCTCATCTGCCTGCCCTCTGGTGCTATACAGTTTTCAAAGCACCTGCAAGCATTTGTTTTCTCAGAGAGTGTCTGTCAATGGAAGATGCTGCAGCCTATTTGTCAACTCACTTATGAGCAGGTTTGTTCTTTTGGTTCAGATTTTTCCCGTCAAACGGCTGTATGCATTCTATACGACTTTATGGAAACACTTTATTATATAAGCTGATATGAGTGTTTATTTATGTATTTGTCAACAACTGCTAGAGCTCCTGTGGGCAGCTGATAGCTGGAGGGTGGTGCATGAACAGATAATCCACAAAGTAAACTTCAGTTTTATAATAATATGAAATATATCATAAAAGATATGAATAATTAGCTACCTTATAGTGCTTTATAGTGTGAGTGTTGAGTTATTAAGTCCTATCTCATTTTATTTAAAAAGATCTGATTTTCATCAGTTTGCAATAAGATTTAATTATTTAAAAAACTTTCATTTTAGTGCAGCTTCTACATTATTTTGCTTTAGAAACATAGGCAACAGTGAAATGATGTTATTTAATTCTATTATTGATATTTTGTGATATTTTTTCAATATGTGTGAGTCTGAGTGTGTCTGTCTGCGACTGCACGCTCGATTGTGTGAATGTAAATGTTGTTAATCTATGTGTTAATCCCTTCTTCCCATCTGTGCCGGCTCTCCGGTGCTGCTCTGGTGCAGTGGTGTGAGTGGATGGCGTGTGTGTGTGTGTGTGTGTGTGTGTGTAGGGGGGGTCAGCCAGGTCAGGCCTGACACCATCTTTAACTGTTATTTACTGTGATTCCACGACAAGACAGATACCAGCTCCTACGACTCCACTGATGTATGTTAAGCGCGCTCCAAATTACCAGCCTGATGGATCTATTGATGGCCCATTCCAACCTGTCACCTAGTCTCCATCAGCCTCTCAGTTATCCCCCTGTTCCTCCTCCTCTCCCACTCCTCCCTCCAACCCCCCGCCCAAGCCACCCGCCTCCCTCCACCCTCCTCACCCTCCGTCCCTGTGGGTCTGAATAAGAAATGAGGAAGCAGGCAGATAGAGACCTTTATAACCCACTGCGCGCTGGCTGCTACGAGACAATGGCGACCACTGACGCTATTGCAAAAGTTAAGCAGGTCTGTGTAAGAACACAGCTGGAGCGCGCACGCACACATTCATGCATGCACAAAGACACACGCATGCACTCGTCCCTGGAGACAAGAAGGGCAATGTAGACCATGACCGTGCCTGCTAACAGCCTAGTCTTATCACATCCTGTCATTTATTATTCTCTATACAGGCTCCTGCTCCAGATAGTAGACCCTGTCATAGGGGAGATGAAGATCCCAGAGGTATCTGTTACAGGTCCTGTAATATGCTGTCACCTGTGTGCTACACTGATAATATCCTACAAGCATTGATTGAGGGGAATCCAGGTTAACATGCTCATAGGATCACAAGCTGAAATGATCAGGGGAGGAAAAATCAACTCTTAAAAGACTTGTTAGTGCTGCAAATCAACAGCTACTCAATTTCAAAACTCCCCACAGGCTTTTCAAAAAACCTAATGCTGTATTTTAGACTGGAGCTGATGATGGGCCCTATGGTCCCATTAGCCGAACGATAAGATGAAGATGGTCAATACAGTGTGTGTGTTCTGGTGTGTGTAGCTGCTTGGTCTTGCTCTATCAGATAAATACCGCACTGAATCTAGTTGTGCTAATTGACTCTCGCAGGCATTACTGGGATTAAGTTAGCAAGCGTCCAAAGTTCATTACGCAGATAAATGCATCTCTTAGCCTGCTAAAGAGCCCTCATGCAAACTTAACTCCCACACAATGCGAGCAACAAAGAAAAAGGTTTCTCGTCGAGTTAAAAAGGTCAGATCGTTTTATTTGTTAGCGTTTCTGTGAACATCCAAATCACCAGTGGCAAAAAGTGACTACATTCAAGGCTCTGCTTCTTTTCTTTTCTTTTCCCTTTGTGTTTGTATGTGTGGATTACGTCTTTACGGCTTTATTTTATGGCTTCAGCTCCATGTAAAGCGAGATTATCTTCACTTTGACCGGCTGCAACTTTAAAGTTCTGTGTAGAACCAGTAATAAGAATCCAATTAAATGTTATATAACTCTGAAAACGGCTATTCTGCATAATGGGGAGAAATTTGAGAACACTCATACACCATGTGCATTACTACAGATCGTTCAAACTGAAATAATTCTCGTCTACAGCTGTTGATTATGTCGTTACGAACCCATGACAAAAAGCACTGCGATGACATCTGAGTTGATAATGGCAAAGCAATTTAACATGTGATCTTTGATAGCATTTGAAACACTTGCTCTCTCTCCCTCTCCCTCGCACGCTCTCTGTATCTGCAGCGATGAGTGACACAACAGCAGGTGCTCGGAGAACCGTGGAGAGTGCTTTCATTTTGCCACTTATACGACAAATTACCTAGACAATGGACCTGGCGAGCCGGGACCCTAATTCAATTCCAACTGTTGACTCTGGGCATTCGCCTGCATGCATTCGCCGGCCTCAGGAAAGGAGATTCTCCTCCACAGAAAGAAAGAAAGGAGAGAAGAAGAAAAAAAGATAATCTGAACACAGTCAAACAAAATGAAAGGTAATATTCTTTATCTGGCCGAAGATAGTAGCAGATGAACTGCCCTAATATGAGCACAAATATGATTTAGGCATTCCGTGCTTCAGACGGGCCTCTACTCAAAGTGATTTGGATCAATAGTGTTTGCTAGGCACAGCAGAAACAAAGAGAGAAAGAGCCAAGGAGGGAGAAAAAGAAAGAAAGAAAGAAAGAAAGAAAGAAAGAAAGAAAGAAAGAAAGAAAGAAAGAAAGAAAGAAAGAAAGAAAGAAAGAAACACATGCATTTCACAATGGGGGAGCAAGAGAGCACAGCACCAGAGCTGTAGTCAAATTTCACTGGTGTCAAATTAATTTCCGTGTTATCTGGAAATTCAATTAGAAGGGACCCCCTCGCTCCCCCCTCGCTCTCCTCCTCTCCTCCTTTGTGAGTAAGAGAGTGTCGGACATCCCGGTGTGACAGATTACACTGCTCAGAGTGCATATCAGGCCGAAGTGTTGAGGCCCACTAATCCGCCCTCTAATTCTCAATTAGTGTAAAATGAGGCCATAAATCACGCAGACAGGCCGATCGATGGAAACGTTGTTTTAGGAGTGATTGGCAGCCTCCCCAAAGGTTACTGTTTAAGTTGGTTTAAGGTTACAGCTCTCTTCAGGCTGGAGGCAGGCTGAGTGTGTGTGTGTGCGTGTGTGCGTGTTGGCTTGGCTTGTGGTTGGGAGGGCTGGGGGGGTCGAACTCAATCTATATGATGCAGGGCCTTGGTCCTTTGGGGATACAGCAGAGGGACAGCACCAATTTTTAGCCCATCAGCCGTCCAATTTTTCTCCTTTTCATACCTGCTGTAGTAAATGAGAAACAAATTAAATTTCACCCCACTATCTCCACAGAAACCATTTAAATCCTTTATGGAAACCAAATTGTCCCCAGACAAATCGCCCCTGGTTCTGTGGAAATACACTATGGCGCTGCAACCGAAATAAATTTGTGTCACTCTGGATATGGCATTGTCTGTAATGCCATTCATTGGAGGATCCTGGTGAAAGAGAGAGGGGAATAAAATACGGGGCACTTTTAGAGGAACAAAAGGGGTGAAAAAGACCCCAGCTCTACATTCTCTTTCTTACTCTCCTCTCCATCTCTCTCTGTCTTTCCATCCTTCTCCTTTGCGCCCACTTTTCCCCTGTGTGGTGTTATTAATTTTCGGCCAGTTTTTGCATTCATGAGGTTGAGATTGAAATGGAAATGAGGAGCTGGCTGAGTGAGCGAAGTGAGCAAGCCTCAGCAGTGGCCGCAGCCAAACAAGGAGGGGGCCCCAGCGCGGCACAGCACACCGCCGCTCAGCCGACACGTGTCAGAGACAGAGGGGACTCGGGCGGCCACCATCCAGCCTCTCATTCCCCCAGATTACCAGCCCCTGACATCAATCACTGCATCAGGGAAACAATGCATAAAGCGGCCCCAACAAGGGCGATGAAAAATTACTGACAGTGCAGGAGTGGAGTGCGAGGAGGGAGGGAGGGAGGGAGCAAGGGAGGGAGGTAAGGAAGGAGGAGACCTCGTGCCATTCTACCTTCGCCAAGCTAGACGATTAGTAGCATTCACAGGGGAGAAAGAAAGAGGTAGACAAGGAGAACACGACAGGGAGAAATGACATCAAGCTAAATAAATAAAATAAAAAAGAAGATGAAAAAACAGCAGAAAAAGCTAAACAGAAAGAAGGTTGCAAAGTAGGAGGCCATATTGACAAGCTAACAGTTGAAATTGCTCTAATGAAGTGACAAAGATGTGTTTCCTCTGAGCGTAACTTTAGATATTAAGCTTATTCATGTAAGACAAGGAATCAAAGTGTAGGAATCTTAAATGACAAGTAAATTATTTGACCAAAATTGCAATTAATTAATGAATAGTTAAGCAATATTCACTGTCCTTTCAGCTCTGTTTTGGTCTCCACCACCATCTGGCTCTCTGGCTTGCAGGTGCTCCTCTTTGTTCACCACATATTTGCTCATTTCTTCTGTCTGCTGTTTGGTGCTGGGCAGGTGTGCGGTAAAACAGCTGCTGCGGCTGGACGACGACAACAGCGCTGATGCGAACAGACTGAGCCGAAACAATAAAGTTGCCTGAAAAACCAAAACAACGAGCTGAAAGAAACACAGTGGAGCCGAGAGACTCGGCAGAGCTGGGTAATAATTCTCTGTGGGTTTATCACCACGAGCGAACCCTTTCACAGTACGCATTTGATCCATTGTTAATATAAAAATATCCTTTGTCGGAGCTTTAATTAATCATAACTTAAATTATGGGCCTGTTTTAAAGCTGCGTGCAGCACCAGACCACATCAATAATTTCATTTAATGCACTTTGGAAGTTATAGCAGGGTCCAGTCATCGTTAGTACTGTTTACATCCTGAGCCTGGACCGGACCCTCCTCCTGAGGGTGACCTGTCACATGTGTTGACTTTCTCCAGATAACGCTTTCCATTGTTTTTATGAAAGGTCGCGTCGCTCGCTCTGCCACGAGGGGGTCACCTTTTTACGACAGCTTCACCCCGGGTTCACGTCTAACCCAATCGGGCCCATTATTGATGACATCACCACTTAGGGGGCCATTTTTGGGGCCGGTGGAATTCCATTTCAGCAGCGCCGTGCCAGACTGGTCTATTATTATGACCATTATTAACTGTGTGTTCCTTTTTTTTGTTGTTTTTTTTCTTTCTTCCCCCTCTGCAGTTGCCTCGGTGTCTGCTTTGTGTCCTCCACAGCAAAAAGCTAATGTGCTGAAAGGCTGGTTCTTGTCTCCCTGAGCTTATTGAAATCATGTGAATGCCATTTGTGCTTAATCCTTCTGGGTGTGCCATAAAGAGAAGAGACTCGGCAGCTCCTGAAGTGAGATGAGAGGACCTCAGGGGATTCACTTTGCTTCGCCTCATCTGCTGAGAAAGAGAGGGAGAGGGAGACAGAGAGCGTTAGACAACTGACAACCTCACCAAAATACGTCTCATAATTTGATTAGGTTACGATGACAATCTTTATTTATAGTCGTCTCAGATGCAGGGAGGAAGGCGGGGTTTGTGGTGTCACATTCTTATTAACCAGTGCACGGTTTCATGGCTGGAATCGAAGCTAAGCTCATGTAGCTAGAGGCTAATTACAGACAACAGCATGTCCATCTGACGCCTGGCCCCAACCGCTCCAAACACTTGTTTGCCTCATTAGGTTTGTGATCACTCATTTTATTTAGTAAGGGGTCGCCTCCTCCTCAAAACCAGCATATCAAGTCACTGGAACACCTTCCATATGCATGAGAATTACATCAGAGACGGCGCTGTTGTCGAAGCTTTTGAAATAATAATGCGGCAAATGATAACGCCTCGGGACGCTACAACACCTCATTACAGCTCTGAGTAGTTCTTATAAAGGAGAAAACAAGGCTGGAATGAATAGGAAACATGGCGGCGCTTGAACAACAGTGGTATTTATATTCATCCGTTTACATCAAATTGTTGCTTCCCCACAAAAAAGCCTGAAACAGCAGCGGGGTTTGAACTCGGGGTTAATGAAAAAGTCCCCGGCGTCAAGTTACCTGCTCGTCTGCAGGCGAACCCGTCTGTCGAAACAAACATTTCATTTGTGCGCCACATGTTTCTCAGACAAGACCCTAGTAAAAGTTGTTCAATAAATTTTACCGTCTGTTTTACAGACCTCCCCTTTCCCCCCTGTGTCATTTTTTTAATTGAAAGTAGATTCTAACTCGGCTATAAACATCATTCCACCCAATCAGAGCTGGTTTAGATCAAACGCTTGTTTCAATGGGCCGCGTGCTTACAGATGCCTTCAACCTCGCCTTGTCTCCCAGGCTCTCGTACTGTTAAACACTCTGGCACTCTTTTAAGGCTGGGAGATGGCTGTCACTGTATTTTGTCAGCAAAGCATAATATTTCTTCAGGAGTTCTGAACCTGGCACTCAGCGGGGTAGAAATGAAAATAAGGCAGTACATAAACGGAGGGAGTCAGCCGTAAATCACCTAACACGCGGAGGAGGCAGCAGGTAGACGCGCTGCTGGCTGTCACAGCACTCCCCTGGAAAGCAGATTGGACACCAGCCATCATGCTTTAATCAAACTGCACATAATAGACATGTCCCTGCTCTTTATGACACACATACAGTACAGCGCACACACGCGTGCACGCACCAAAGAAATGAGCTATTTAAATGTGGCTTATGTTTGTTTGTTTGGGTGTCAGAGGTTATTCTTTTGTGGTATCCTAAAAGCGATTTTTGAAGCTTAATTCAGCGGTTCACACACGCACACACACACACACACACATTCTTCAAAGGTCGGTTCTCTTTACTGAGATATGAAGCTGTTTTTTTTTTTTTCTGACATGCTGCATGTCAAACGATAATGTTATTGTTGGCAAGACTCTTTTATGGCAGTATAATTTTATTCTGACTTTTTCCTTTCTCTTTTTTTTTTAATTAAACAGTAGATGTCTCGCATCGCTGTGGCTTTGCAGCTAAGTGCGGTTTGAAAGCTAACACCAAACAGATGGGGAAGTATTCATATTCTTATGAGAGCACAATTATGCAGACCACTGAAACAATACAGAACCTTATCATACCCCCAAAATGCTAAATTGTCCCAATGAGTTTGAGACAGAGGTTGCGCGGCGATGAAAGTCCATTGGACTGCATTCAGGTCATCGCGTTGCTCTGAATTCTGTTTTTAGTTACATGACAGATTGAGTTTCGAAAACATCCCTCAAGTGCAGTATTATTATAGAATCTGCTTCTCAGCTTCAGAAACCAGGAATCATATTCTTCATTTTCAGCATTTTTCTACTGAACGTCAAAGCTGAAGAAATGTGAAGAAAAAAAAAAGACTTTCCTCTTCTCTCTCATCCTCCTGTAAGCCCAAACTATGTAATGTGTCATTTTATTCAAAAATAGGATTTAAAAAGAAAAAAAAAAACAACAACACCTCCTGAGCAAATCATGTAGGGATGTGACTAATGATGCTCTCATTATGTGGGTGGTTCATTCAAAGGCACTCGAAGGTTGTCTACCAGATTACTGCATTCAGCTCTGATTGTGTAGAGGCTCTTCTGGAGCCGTGAAGTGTCCTCAGAAGCCCTGCGGGCCAAATCATCACATTTGGTTTTGCATTGTCTTTTAAATTATTTTTTTTAATCCCCCACCTGCCACCAATTTGCAACTATGTTATTATGAGCGATTAAAAGGTGGCCGAGGGAAGTACAACAACAAAATAAAATCAAACGAGCTAATCCGGCACTCGGGTTTTTACTGATGGAGAATACGGTTTGTTAATGAAGTGCTTTTTTCTAATGTCGTATCACCTGAAAAGTGACAACAGCTCCGCAGTGATACGCCGGTCCCACAGGGGGAGGGAGACAGATGCAAGCCGATTTGAGAGCAGGCATCGGGGGACGGTAAACCAAAACCAATTGAGTTACAGCTTCATTACATAAAGCCAGAGAAGGTGCTTTAAACTATATGAATGATAACCCAATATATTGGACATTAGCGGCGCGGATTGACATGTGACAGGGGGGGAGAGTGGTAAAGAAAGGAACAGATGGTTCGCCCTCTCCCCTCAGTGTCTCTGCTGTAACACGGTATATCTTGTCGAGAGTCGAGTTTTATTGATTGAATTCCTGCCCTCAGACACGGGTCCTATAGCTACATGTGTCAGTGCTGCTACTGGCTGTCGGAAACCCAACACCGGGGCACAGGTTGTGCGGCAGGGCGGGGAGGGGCCTTTTATGATCAGTCACACCAGCCAGTCCCATCTGTCATCTGAAATAGTGCTTTCCTGTTGTCAGGGTCATGTAGAATAGAGCCTCATTATCACATACAAATAGGAGTGGGGATATTAGAAAAAAAAAAACAACATCATCTCCCTAAATTATCTTTGTACGTGTGAGTTTTTGTATTTTATTTTGCATCTTTCATCAAATTACAAACGAGATTTCATTCCCAATCTTGAAAGGAGAAGAAGATTCAAAGCCTCATCGTGCAGAAGATGAAGGCGTTATTTGGATGTGATCATGTTGTTTGTGTTTGTGTTTTGTTATCCTGTCAGAAGGGTAATTGCTGCGGTTGCTAGAGATTAAGGTCTTGTGAGAAAACACAAGTATTGAGTGGACGCAGTTATGCCGCTAACCACAGTTTAATCACAAGAGCACAGAATGACCCCCCCAACTCCCGCAAACAGACCACTTAATTGCCTACAGAAGGCAGCAAAGATGTTTCCCTTTCAACAAACAGTTCATCATTTGATGTAAAGTATGAAATGATGTTATATAATGATAACCATCACCAGTGATCCAGTGCACCCAAAGACCTTTCTCATCAATTATCTGTTATTGGAGCCTCTGTATCCTGTGTATTGTGATATTCGTTTACGTTTGATGAATGTTGCGCTCGGCGGGTGTTTTGGTCCCCAGGATATCTTTCTCCCACTGATGTACTTATTAATAATAAATTGAGCGAGGAATGTGTGAGTTCTGCCTCCCTCCACTGTGATTATAGAGACAAAAGAGTGTTTGAAGTATCCATCTTAATACAAAGACACTTTATTAGATAAAACTAACTTGCCCAAGACAAATAGTGACGCCGAGGCACTGGAGGAACAGCAGTACTCACGTTCTTTCTTTGCCTTTCCCTGTCCCCTTTTTCTTCTCTTTTTTTCCAACAAATGATGATTTTTTTTACCCATAATTTCATCATACTGAGATCATTGTAAGAAGGGCAAGACCTCCGCAGTGTCAGGTGAGGAGAGACCAGAAGGTAGGATGCGGTTTGAGGTGGTCTGAATCCGTGTCTGGCTGTGCAAACCACCAGAGGTTGTCTGCAGAGTCATATGTCATTCATTCATATTACCACATCTGCCACCACCAGGCCCTAATTCCCCACCCCCCTGCTGTTCTAACACTAACAATACATAATCTTCGTGTGTCAGACATTCAAATGAAAATACAGAGAGTGGTATTTATGCCTTCATCGCACCTCTCGGATATGTGTTTTTCTCCCGCTCTATCAAAGAGCAGTCAGTCACCTCAGCCATATAAATCACCCCCAAGCTGCACTTTGTGAAAACATGCCGATTAAGTTTGTGCACCGTGGTCGGCCGGGGAGGCAGTAAATTTCCCTAGTAACAAAGTTAACATTGATTCAGATATAAGCACTTGTCCGCGTGTAACAACGATAACCTTTTAGTAGATTTGGAAAACATATTTGACACCCATTAAAATAACGAATGATTTTTCTCCTCCCCAGAGGAAGGCAGAGAAGGTGTGTTTGGACAGGAAGGGGGGGTTAACGCGCTGTGACTTCACGGCAGCCCCCGGCATCCTGAGTCCTACGGCTCTCCAAGCAGCCCACGGATAAAAAGCACAGAGCAAACTCTACATGAAATCACAAATTTGAATAATTATGTTGGCATTTGACAGTATTAGGAAGCAATAAACTGAAGGGAAAATATCCGTCATTTTTATATAACTAAACATCTGCTGCTCCATTTCTGACTGATATAGCAGAATAATGACTCGACGTATAGCCGCTTCGTACATTTTGTCGTCCAATTAGCGGGGATAGGGTGGCACCAACAGAAACTCAAAGGTCAACATGGATTCAGATGAAAAGCACGTTGGGTAATTATTTTGAGAAATACTATTAATTATTAAAAAACTAACATAACCTTCACAAAAAGGTTCATTTAAAAAACTCAGCACCGACACGCCACATCTCCTGAATTTCACGCGTAGACACAGAAAATGATTCGTTATGGTTCAACAGGCAGCCGGCCAACGTTTGGAGGTATTTACTGACTATCAACAGCTAGTTTAACATTAGCCCCGGTGACAACTTTAGGGTTACTGCGAGACGCCTGTCTCCTCTTCTACGTTTCCTCAAGCCAGCACAACGAGCTAACCCCGAGGACTGAAGACTGATATTAACCCTTCAATTAAACTCCCAGTAGGACAGAAAACTGAATTTCAAATTGGAAACCCCCCTAAAGATCCAGAATATGGCAGAAATGTGTCACCTGAAAATAATATTTTGGGTCCTCTTCCACAGAGTGCACCATCTTTCTGCAGCAGTCCAGTCAACAAACCAAACACTGCCTCTAGAAAAGTGCTAATACCATATAATACTGACATATATATAATCAATTTAATCACATTAAAAAGAGGTAATGCAACTAATACAGCCATTTGTTTACGCCTGGTTTTAATTTGCTATCAAAAGATTATAAATATACATCAGATATCAAGAATCCCTAAATAAAGTCCTGATTAATAACCAGAACAACTCACACTTCATGGACTCAATTAGCCACAGCTGAGCTTCATGTTTTTATTCTGCAGAGCTGGTGCGGTTAAACGGCTTTAAATAATTTCCGAGCAGAGAACTCAAACTCGAAGATGATGGCGTACTGCTCAGCCATCTGAGTGTATAGATGAGAGAGTGTACACGTGTCCGTTCTTTTGGAGTAGTTTTAGTTTCGAATGTATTTTCATAGTGCCACGTTCAGGTTAGCTTCGACTTCAATGAGTTTTGACAAGAAAAGCTCATAGTCTTGAATTTGTAAAAGTATCAAAGAACAAAAGAAAGAACAAGTACGCCTCTCTCATTTCTTCTCTCCCAAAAAGCAGGAACACATGTCAGTTGGTTGTGTGTTCTTCCCAAGGTAAAATATTTTTCCTAGCAAAAGCACCAAAGTGACAACTCCATCACTGAAAGTAGTTTGTCCTCTGCAGTTCAGTGAAAATATTATGAGAAGCTGAAGAAGCAGAACTAAGGAGGAGGGGGCTGGGATGAGTGACGGACAGCTTTGACACACCGGAGTACTTAGACAATTACTAACAGTTTCTGCCAGTCACCACATCTGACACAACACAAACACGCCGAGGATAATTTTACATTACACTGCCGGGCACGGGTCACTTTAAAGGAACACAGGGAAGCCCGTTTCAGCTTGCATTTCAAGGCCAATCATCCAAATTGGCCCCACAACACAACCGGCTGAGCCTGAGACTCATTCTCCTCTCCCCTTCTCTCTCTCTCTCTCTCTCTCTACCACACCAACTCTCATAACAGATGATAACCATGAAAGCGAGACACGGCGAGCAGATCTTTGAAGTGCAGCTGTCAGTCAACGTGTTTCCAGAGTGGGAACCATGAGGGTAAAATGGTGTACAGGTGTGGGAGCATTCACAGTTGGACCCCAGTAGGTCAAACCGATGGAGGAGAGGGCAGGAGAGGGGAGAAGAAGGAGGAGGGAGGGACGCAGGGAGGGAGGGAGGGTGCTGGCTCTCGTGGTGAGAACAGGCCTTGTAGAGCAGACGGTCAGTGACATTATAAGATCACTGATTTCAAACCCAGGATAAAAGTTACAACATATCTTGTGTAGAGCTTTAAACGTTCCTTTCAGCTCATATTTGAGGCAGTAGTAGACATTTTGGGGAATAATGTTTTGCAGAGCATTAGATGAGATAATTGAAACCACTCTCACACTGATCTCGTTATGAGGCTACAGCCAACAACTGAAATAAACACATGGGAAACAGCACAGTCGCCTTTAATCCGTTTTTGTTAAGTTATAGCGTGATAATTAGCGACCTGCAGAGGTGCTACACTAGGTGGATTTCACCACTGTTTGCCCTCATCTCCAGACTTTACGTTAAGCTAAGCTAACTGGCTGTAGCCTTATTTACACCAATGTGGTATCAATCCACTCGTCTGACTCTTGGCAAGAAAGCAAATGAGTGCATTTCTTTTCAAACGGCTGCTTTAAATTCTGCTCGGTTTGGACGGTTTCCTCGATCACATTTTCCTCTCCTGCACCTTCTTTGCCACGGGCTGCTGAGCAGGTATTAATTCTCACCCCGAGGGCTGTTTTAAATGTCTTAATTAACTTTCTCTACTTTACGTCTGAGCAAGAGAAAAAAATCACCAAGACTCTTAGTATGTGATGTACAACTAAAATAAATTATAGGAACGCATAAAAAGTTTTGTGAACAGTGAATTCAACTGGTTTCAAAATGGTTCCCAGATTATTATGAAGAGTGACACCAGGACCAGTCTGTAGCATACAGGGGCATCTAGTGGTGCAGTCACCCTCCTCTTAGTTAGGAACTGAACTACATGGTTCTGTAAATAGGGCACACACACACACACCGGACTTTTAACGCAATTTTTGACAAATGTAATCACTGTCTACATTTTAAAATGTGTTTCTGAACACCTTACTTTGCTCCCCTCTCACTGCAGACAAAACATCTGAGGCTTTATTTGCTGAAAGCTCCACTGGCCACCAGCTAGATGCTAACGTTGTCTGGTATGATATTTGCTGCTGAACAGTAGCATACAGTGAGTCACTTATAAAACCAGAAGAAGAAGCTCAAAGAGTCGGGTAATGATGGCGACATTTAATCTATTGTTTCTGTAAAAATCGACTCTCTCTCCTCAAACTCTCCTGGACGAGTGGAGGGTAGAAGTCACATATGTTAATTCTTAGCGTACAAGTTTTTGGATGTGCTTAGTGGGGAATGCTGGCGTCTTTCATCTCTCATTAATTCACTCCCATACATCCAGCAATGAATACAACATGTCATAAAATAACACACATCAAAGACTGTTTGCTTTCCGCGGCTCACGGCCTCTCATTCAGCCTCAGCCTGCATCAAACATCCAATTGACAGACATCCTTGTCATTTCATCATTGGCAATTCACCAGTGTCCACTTCTTCTGCAGGGAGATGATTTCCTTTCATTTTCAGACATCAGCTTTGATAACAGACAGTTTTCAAAGACGCAGCCTTTGAAACAAAGAAAAAGAAACAGTATAATTTCCGTGGGACACTTTTCAGTGCATGTGATGCCAAATTAATACTCACAAGATAATTCTGTGAATGCTGTCAGAGCGCTCGCAAAGTAAGTGAAGGCGATGTGAAATCTGTTGCAACTGCGTCTAAAGTGCAAAGACAGCAGTGGACACATCGCTAATGTTTCAAATTTAGCTAAATATTTGTGCTCATCCAGGGGCTATAAGACTGCAGCTCATCAATGTGTGTGAAACACGAAGAAAAGGAGGATCTGGAGGAAATAACAGAAAGGGTACGCTCCTGGTACGCTTTAATAAAGTTCTTCTAAGTTCCGTCAGGCTGAGCTGTCACACAAACACACCACAGACACTCTGCGTACATCGATGCACATGTTGCTAACTAGCTGCAGTTAACGTCTGCTGGCGCATGATTGGCTGCATGGGGAGAATAAATATAAACAAAAACACGCCAACGGACAAATATGCACGAAAACTGCAAGACAAATTTTCACTTTGCCCGGTGGGGCTGTAATGGGCATTCAACTGCGCATAATTTGCCAGTGTTGTTTGTATCAGTCCTGTGGGAGATGCTCCCTATCGTAAGGGAGCAGTGCTGCCACTCAATCTGACCTGAGCAGCTTAGGTGAGGGTGTCCAAAGTGTCTGTAATAATCCATTTTTGCATTAAAAAAATGTGTTTGGATAGAAAACAGCCAGGCTGCTTGGTAACACTGCATGCGACTCAGTGTCTGACCTCAGGTCTGTTCCTTAGTGGTCGCTCCCGGATATCTACAAATGTCTCAGTACGGCCATCCCAATAACTCCAGAGAGAGCTGACAACATGAAGCTGAGCTGCACGCTGCAGGTTAAAGGCCATTTTCTGGGTCTGGGTCATCAAATTGAAGTCTCTGTTGTCATGTCATAATTCTGTCCTGGAGTCCGTCTGGTGTCCAGACTGCTACAAATTTCATATTTCCGTTTATTACAGCTGTTTTACACGCGATTGTTTGGTGACTGTGGAACAAAGTGACCCTCTGTCATGATGCACGTCTTTGACCCGATTTCACCCTCGTGTAACTTCAATGGCTCTAAATTTGGAACAGCTAGTGTCACCTGTCAAACTCGACAGCACCGTCACTTTTGTTCACTCCAGCTTGGCCGTGCATCCGGGCTAATTGTTCCCCAGATGTGAACATCCGCAGCCATCTAATCACACTCCATTCTGATGTCTGTGTCGGAGTCCAGGTTAATCTGAACTGAGCGTGGATTTCAAGAAAAATCAAAAACATCCTGATTGGCTGACAGTCCTGGTTAGCCGTGTGATTGCGGAGTGACTACGCCATTTCCAATGGACCTGGACCTCCTACTGATGAGTGCTCGATGGAAATTTGTTTGAAAGACACTCCTTGGAGATCTTAGGCACACACACACACACACACGTAGACAAACACACAGGCGTGCATATTCACAGACTATCAGAGAGAAAGGGAGAGAAAGTCCAAACTCATAACTGTCAGTGATGGACGGGCTGATGCAGAGACGTTTTGAAGTGACAGGATGGACCAGGTTTCCACTGCAGACCTTTCTGATTGTTTTGCATTTTACTCTGTCTGGCTACGCTCAGATGTTTCTCTGGGAAATCACAACATTTCTATTGTTGGTATTTTTACACAATGTCTGTCTGGTTTGTTTGACTGGGCAAATTAATAGGTCTAATGGTTGGAATAATTAGGGAAGGCGATGTTTTGTTCCAACAAGCGCTCTGCCAAACAGCTGAAAGAAAAGGTAAGAAGCAATTCCCTGTGCCGTGTGTACATGCCAACACATGAAAGTCATTTAGCTGCACTTAACTGTCGAAAAACAATTAGGGCAAAGCATAACAACATCTGCATGTACGACTTCTGTAACATGTTTTCTGTGCACTGCTTCTTGCCAGCAGAACGAGTATTGGCAATCCTCAAATGCTAGGTACACTTCATGAATTTTACATTACGCCTGATCATTACCATAACGATGCTATCAAAGATATTAGGAGCCTTCAACGCTGTTTTCTCCTTACGCAGGGATCTCTCTCAGATCTCTTGTCAAGAAGGTGGGATATCATCTAGCATCATCTAGCATATAGCATGCACGGGCCCCCTCTCCTAATGAGTGCGTATGCATGTCTGAGTGTACAATATGTAAATCCTCGTGTTGAGTGATAGAGAGGGGGGTCGACACTGTCTGTGGGTGTGGGTATGTGTGTCATAAATCCTTATAAAAGAGGCAGCATTGTCTCCACCGCTGTGTTGTCTGATTTATCTTCAAATCACTGAATGCTTTGCTTGCTTCCTGCAAAAAAAAGAAAATAAAAAAAAACGAGCCCACTCATTTCTTTTCTTTTTTTATTTCATTAGTTTGGACAAAGCGTATTATTCCAGCTGTTTTGGAACAAGAAACGATGAGATAAAATGTACCTCCGTGCGCCCACATGTGAAGTGTGTGTTAAGCACACGACATTTAGATTTATTATGAGAAGTGGGTGGTTTGACAGACGTCCAATATGAGGTGGAGTAATTAGCATTCTCATCTAATGGTCTCATCTCTCTCCTGCTATTGTCTCTCCCTCTCTCTGTCACCCTCTCTCCTCCTCTTCTTCTTCCTGGGCGATGTGACGTCCTCTGAAGCAGTAAAATGAAGCTGGTGTCTGTGTTGTCCTTCCTCCGTTGCCGTGGCTCACAAACAGACTGTAATTATTTTCTGCCAGGGACAGGATCAGTGTGGAGAACAAAGTGCACAACAAAACCAGACACACACACACACACACACACACACACACACAGGAACAAATTGCAGATGAACACAGACACCAAACGAGCCGAACTTTTTCCCCTGGTTGTCTTGTTATACTGTGATTATTCCCAGAGAGAAACTGATTTGCTTATTAATGCAACAAATGCTGTCTGCTTTCTGGCCATTTTTAAAAATGTTGTTTACATGGAACCCATGCGCTCTGCACGTGTTGTTCTGCCGTTATTAACACCGGCGGAACAAGACATGCACATACAGAGCCGTGCATACACATACTGTACGTATGCACACAGCAACTAGCCATCTAACAATCACTCAGCACACCGCGGGTTTCTTCCTCGTATTTGCTGCCAGTAAATTGGATGGTCTCCCATACATATTTTCATATGCTGATGGCCACATTACTGGTGCAGGCATCCCGCTGAAGTGATTTGTGGTGCTCATTTGAAAGTGATAGGACGCAGGCAGCCACTGAACTCCTACTCAGCTGTGGCTAGAATCAGGCTGTCTTTATTGCTTTACAGCTAGCGCAGTAACCTGGGCACATTGATAATGGGCTGTTGTGCTAACAGGCAGATAACACATCCAATCCATCACCAACTTCCCGGGAATGTGTGTGTTGTTTGCTTTTAAGTAACAAATATAGGTCTGTAGCCACTGAAATATACCCGGCTATTTGTAAAGAGCCGTCCATGAACGAACAATGAATCCATTAGATTGTGCCAAGTTCGTTTTAACTATGTGTAACAGGCGTTTTAAAGCGAGAACACACAGTTGTTACTGACAAATGATGTAGCACATAAATCATAAGTACTATATACAAAGTTGCTCATTATTCACTCTGAACTCTTTTTCTTATCAAACTGTCAGACTCTGTGGTTGTTATACAATGTGATTACCTTCCTCTCTCTCCTTACCCCCCATATTCCCTATTCTCCCTGTCCCGCTCTCCTCCATGATTACCACACTGCCTCGAGCTAGTGAATTTGAATTGGGGCCGCCTATTATTTTCCCCCCATGTGATAGTAATTATTTACAAATTTGTGAGTGTTCATGTGAAATACAGGATGTTCTATTAGAAGTTATGTGTGTAACAGTGGGGGGAAGGTGGCAAGGTCTTGATTCCTGAATATGCTATTA
Source organism: Nibea coibor (assembly GCA_023373845.1). Classification (NCBI taxonomy): domain Eukaryota; kingdom Metazoa; phylum Chordata; class Actinopteri; family Sciaenidae; genus Nibea; species Nibea coibor. The sequence continues at coordinate 22,897,591 of CM041724.1, read as the reverse complement.
GTGCAATCAGATTAAAACACAGCCACAGGTAGTTGAGAAGTCAGGCTGGAGGAGCCCCTGAGACACTGTTAACCCAATCAGATTAATATTACAGATTGTCATGACCGCCTTTGTTTTCCATTTGGGGCTCACAGGGTTGGGACTGTTGTGAATGTGATTAAGCGCACGAAACAATAGGCTACAAAGAGAGAGCGTCGCTTTTGGCACTGCTGTATTCAATAACCAGGAGAACAGACCGGATTCTCGCCCATTATATTTCTTAATTTGGCGAATCTTCACGCAAATTACTCAGGCCGGCCTCATTTGGGTGGAAGTACAGATTACAGAGGGAGGATGTAATTGTAGGAGACGTGGGGCCGCTCACTGGGAAAGCAGTGAAGCTGATTGCACAGGAAGTAGTATTATTGGCCATGCATAAAGAGCCGCTGTAAAGTAGTTCTGCAGAAATCAAACAATCAATCTCCAATTAAATAATACAGCTAAATATTTGTCTTCGCGAACTTCAGCTCATCGATAAATTCTTGATTCGTGTGCAGTCACAGTCGCTACGCCGGAGCGGTTAGTGCAGTGTAACCACCCGAAATCCAGCTTGTGCTACTCCAAGGCACCCAGCAGCTTAGCTCATGGCCTGAAGCACGCCACAAGGCGTGTACAAACACACACTCAAAGCTAGCTCATTCTCTCTGTATGAAAAACACACAAGGCACAGATACCCTGCAGAGACAACAGTTTGGTACAAAAGCCTTTGTTCGTTATCTGATAGTACAAGAGCAGGATATTTTACACCGAAAACACTGTCTGTTGAAGGGATTGTGTTATCAGATAGTCCCTCATAGCAGCGTTATACACACCATGTGTTTACGCACATTTACATAGGGCGCATCTGTCTGTATGAATTTTATCTGAGGAACAAAGTGCTGTTAATAAAGTGAGTGCAAATGATCGATAATGCTCAGGATTCTTTGGTCTCTTCACAGTAATCAATTAACGTTTGTTTATTGATCAGTTGCCAAATGTCAAGAAGGTGGCTCGAATCCAGCGTGAGCCTGTCAGAGGGCAAACACACCGTGAGGGAGAGAGGAGTGCTGCTAACAGAGAGGAACTCCTTTCACGATGTGCAATAAGCCTCATCCATGAAGTATCTGTGCTGAGTTTACGTCTGTCTGAGGCAAACCGCACAGCGAGCGCGAGGGCAGAAAGCTAGTTAAACTCAGCGCGTGTGGGTTCAGGTAAGACCTGCATCCTTTTCTTGTCAGTGGCACCCAAAGGCATTCAGAGTATGTACGGCATTTATTTTAAAAGCTGGTGTGGCCATACGGTTTAGTGGTAATGAAATCCCCTAACGGCAATCATTTCACCAACACCTGCCTGTGCCACGGCAGTCAGCCTCAGAGCGAATGATTTATAGCTATGGCCGTCCGGCCCATTAGGAACCTGACAAGAGAAGATACCAAGGTACAACAACACCACTACACCATCCTGAGAACTGATCTGGGCAAATGGTTGATGCTAATGTTAGCTTTTGTTTAATGGTTGCTAGTGGGTTGCCAGATATGTTGTTTTACCTCGAAACGCGGCCCCATGGATTTTGGTGACATGATCACAAATTTCTCGGATTATCCTCGGACACAGGCGTACGACATTTGAGCTACAGTACAGTAGCCTACACGGAGCTCAATCCTGATAACCTCATCTACATCTACGTTCTGTCCATCTTTATCTGTCGTGTGTTTCAAATGTGTGTTTCTTGCATCTGAAGCAGGGCCCTTGTAACTTCAGCAGTGAGTGGAAATCTACAGAATCCACAAAACGAAAACTAAATGCCAGGAAAAAAAAAGTTTTTGCTAAATGAATGTTGTAATTCTAAGCATCTCTCTCTTTCTCACTCCATCTATCCATCCATCTCTATTCCTCTAGTGTATGTATGCAGCAGCTGCTGTGGCCAACACGCTGAAGGGTGTAGAAAAGGCTTGCGCGAAGTCGATTCAATATCACACATACTACACCTCAAAACAAAACAAAAAAAAGCAGAATGTTATTGCCTGAAAACATCCAATAATAGCCAATTAGATCATCAAAAAAAACCTATTCCCAGCAATATACCCTCGCACAAACACACACAGCCAGGGCTCAAAACTAAAAAAGCAAAAAAGGAACCCTAGGGCTGTTAAACTTTAAAGCTCCTGCTTCAAAAACTACATAAAATAAATGATCTGACTAAAACCATAACCCTGGGAGACCTCGCTCACTGCCTGATAATTGTCTTCTTTCATGACACCATCCATCCAGAACATTAGGCCTGTGTTCTCAGGCCTGCTGGGTGCTATCGCATAGGGCAATCGCAAATGAGCGGGGAGGGCTCCAGAAAGACTGACCTCCACAGGGAGCTCTACAGCCCCCTGCTTATCCAGCCATGGGGATCTGGGCCTACATAAACAATTTCAAAGACAAGGAAAGATTGTTGCAAACAGCCCGGTTACACTGCTGGGGCAGGGCATATACACAAAATGTATGTGTGTGTGTGATTTGTACACACACGCCCTGGTTCGTAGTCTTTGGTTCTTCACTCAGTCATTCTTTGAGGCAATTGCTGGTTTCAAACAGGATCTATAAAAGATGAAACAACCTTTGCACTCGTCTCCCTCTGATGTTGGGAGACATACCTGCAGCCAGTGTTATTAGTTACTGCTTGTATTGATATGCCCAGTGCAGCGTGTTGGCGGGTAAAACCACTGTGTGTTTCTCCCACGCCTCTTCCCTTTGGACAAACAGGCGCACTCTGGCCTCCAACCGCAGGATTGTGTGGGATATGTACATCTAATTGGGTCTCAGAATAACAGCGGAGAGGAGGAAGAGTTCATCAAGTTTAGCATCCAAACTAAACAGGTTCAGTCGAAGAATTCGAAGCAGCGTTAAAGACAAACGTGCGTTTGATTGAATATACACATTAGGTGAGTGTGTGTTCATACACAGGGGTCACGTATTTGCTCTGAGCTTCTGTATAAGCACCGAGCGTGACGATAAATTCAATCCAAACTGATATGCCGCTGAGCATTCATCATAACAAGCGCAACTCAATTTAGCGTGAGCCAATTTCCTGCCTCCCCATTGAAAGTCATCGAGCGTGGGTTGTGCTATTCAAATCGCAATTGAATTCATCTTTCACGGCCTCATCTAATAGAAGCTTCTCTAGTCAAATCCAACTCTGTTAATTTGCTCATCAATACAGCATCAGCATGCCTGTAGGGACAGACGGTACAGTAACTTAACAGGGCCCATTCTTTTTCATCAGCGCGTCCCACATTATGTACCTGCGACGTTTATTTGCTGTGCGGATAGAAACAGTTATCAAGCTCGGCCCGGCAAAAAATAAAACACTCTTAGTTCGTTGTGAGGGCGATTATACAGTACATTCATTTTTGTTGGTGCATCAGTGTGTGTGTGTGTGTGTCATCCCTCCGGGTTTGCAGGCATCAATAACACTCTATAAATTCCTCCAACACATCCATAATAACTCACGATAGGGTCCTCTGCCCTTTTACTTCAAAGATGTATTTTTATGCACATCTGATCGCCGGCAGGAAACAGTAATATCCACGAGGCGTAGCTGGAGAAGTGAAGATCCTAATGATCATGTTTATTAGGCGAGTGTATCTGTCATAGAGAGATATTACGAGGCTTTACTCAGAAGCGTCCTGTAAATAAGGGTAATTAGGTACTCTGTTCTCTTCAAAGCAAACAGCAGCCTTGCTGGATTTCCTCATGTATCTTTCACTGGTGGATAATCATTACTGCAGAGTCTGAAATCCAAGGTGTCCGTGCAAATGCCTGGAGAATATGATTTTTCAAAGCTGACAGATTTATGTGTTCTCCACTGCGTCGTGTCATTAAAATAACTTTATGATTTATTAGAACGAAAACACGCCGTGAAACAACAAATGCAGTTTTTATTGCTGATTCACAGGAAGCTGTAAATACAAAAACAAGAACAAGGCGCTGTTTTACATTTATGTTTAACTTTTTGCGCTCCCACATTGAGAAAAAAATCTTTGACTGACGCTTCTCCCTCCAAACCAATCATCTACGCTGAAACGGAAATGAAATCATCTTGTTTTGTGTTTGTAAGCAGCTCTTTAGTGCACCAGGACATAGACTTTGGAAAATGGCAGCAGAGCAGCAGTCGTGAAACCTTTTTTTAGTTACTGTAGCCATGGTAACCACCTAACAACACAAAAACACGTTTGTAACTGATCTATGAAGCGTTAGTAAGTGATTTATTAACCATTAATTAATCCAGACTCATTACAAAGTGATAAAACTGAATCAGTTTTTGCATGTTATCGTTCCTGGAGCTTTAGTCAGACGGTGCCTTACATGGCAGAATTCTACAATATCCAGGATGCATCAGTCTCTGGTGAAAAAAACCAACAAAAAAGCCAAACAAAAGCTGACTGTTTGGACTGTGGCATTGCACAATTGACAGGGAAAGCATCCATCTGTCCACATGCAGCCTCAGTCTATTTATAAGGCTGCCATTGACTGACAACTACTCCTTAGGCATACTATAAAAGACCAGCGCTGGCTGAGAGGCTGCATGTGTAGCTATTGATTACCAGTCAGAAGAGCATAAAACATCTGGGAAACAGTGAGATGAGTAACAATCAGGAAAGCTAGCTTTCCCTCAGGCAATTTATAGACCCATTTGCCTTTATCGTATGAAATATTCCCCTATTCTTCACCTTAAGGGGGAGCGATAAGTAACCCATTGTGCAGAAAGTGTGTGCTGGAAGTCTGGGTACCCCCCTAAAGGCATTGCTCTTTGCCAATAAAATCCTTGCAGGGTGAGAGGTCAGATGTGTGTATATGACATATTGTTATTTTACATGGCTGAAGATGACCCCGGTGGGCTGTCATGGGGATTGAATAGTTTGCTTGAATGCATTTTGTCCCATTTATATTCATATTTATTTCATAATGCCACATGCACTGCACTTAGTAGACTGAAGATAAGACTGAAGCGCTGAGTTAAAGGCTCTGTTTCATCCGTGAAGGTCACAGGGTCGAGCAGACGTGTGTGATACACATACACAGTGCAGCTGGATTCAAATGTACATTTATTGATTGTTAATTACAAAACCGTGCATTAGTATTTAACTTTTTATTAAGCGAGATCTCTCCAGCATGCATATGAAAACGAAGATCAGCTCACAGGTTAGTTTACAATCATGGTGATCTCAGTGTTGTGTCGTCAGTTTTGTGAGTGTACACCGCAAAGCATCTTCATTTGCATAAAATCATTATCCCAACACAAGTGGTCCAAGTTAATTCTGCTTTCCATCTGCTTTCTATTAAGAGGGAGAAGTATGCATAATTCATAAAATAAAAAATATGAATTGTTTGCTCAACAAACACTGAAGCAGCCGCCCTGTTCCGCTACGGATTGAGGAGTTTAGAGTTTGACAGCGTACTTGCTGTGTTTTATTTTTCTAATGAGCGCAACAAAGATGAGGAATCACGGCGTTGTACCATGATATAATTAGAGAGGAGCCCCGACCCGTCTGGTCAAATGAGATCATTTTTCCAGAGCGTGCCCTGGGCCAAGCCTGATTAATTTGCTACATATTGTGCTGGCTTATTGTACCGGTTGCATTACTCGTTCTCATTTTGTCTCTGATCGTGATGAATCTCTACCGAAGTGACAAAAGCAGGGAGTTTTTTTTTCCCAATCCAAATTTATGAAGTAGCTTAAAAAGTAGTAAAGGCTAACTTTTTTTTTTGGATCAGGTCAAACTGTATGAAAATTTCAGGGCGGGGTCAGAAAGGCAGAAGATGTATTTTTACTTTTTGATGTTGGGAAGGGCAGCCCTTTAACTTTTTCACATCTCAGCAAAAAAAAGAGGGAGAATATTTTCACCAAGAAGATGAATTCGTGTTCCACGGGTCATAAAAGTGCATTTTGTCATATGAAGACAATCATCGTATCGCTGTATATCAGAGATAAAGTTTCCAAACCAACCAATCACTGTTAATGTCTCAGCTGACAGACCAAAAAGACGTGGACTGACATCTACACAGCATATCAGTTGTCACTCATGGTGGGAAGTAACTAAGTATATCTAAGTACAGTACTTGAGTACAATTTGATGCTTTATACTTTTATTCCACTACACTATGGAGGCAAATGTTGCACCTTTCTTACATTAGTTACTTTGCAGATTCAGATTATTAATACACAATATAAATATCTAAAAATGTAAATATTGTTAAAGCTCACAGAATGTCTGGAATATTCACTGAACAGGATGCACCATTTTATTATATATTCGCCATCATTTGGGGAAATACTAGCTTCACTTCTGTTGTTCAGTAGTTCAAAGTTTAAACACCGTGTACGCTTTTAATTATTAATAGCAGAGTGAGTTGTATCCGTAAATTGTTGGGGCAGGCTGTTGCATTCTCAAAGGGGAGGGTCCAAAGAAAATAAATAAACAATCTAACCATAACCTTAGCATAACGCTCAGCCCTCTTCCACGCCCCAAATCATTTTTCTACACTCCCTTAATAAGCAAAAAAAAAAAACAACATTTTGGCACATTTTGAGTTACATTGCAGCTGAACGTTGAACATTTAGAAGAATTGTTCAGTTGTTACTGTTCACACTCACAAGGTCACAGTTTGTAAGGCGATACAGTTGATTCTGTCAGGGAGGCCCTCCTAACAGATAATATTTATCTACCTTTGACTGCATAACTGCCAGATTATTGACATAGCTTTCTAAATTTCAGCAATTTCTGTCACAGGCAGAATTTCTGGGAAGGCTGTCGTTTTTAGTATTCAAAGTCTTTTTCAGGTTTTAGTTATTAATACTGACCCAAATCAGACTGATGTGCAGCCCTGAAAGCTTCAGTGATTTTTCATTACTGCACACAGAGAACTGCTGACCATATTTTATGTAAATCACATTTCCTACCAACCAAAATGTTCCCCGAGGACAAGAATCTGAATTCACTCAGTCGAGTCTGACCTTCTGGCCTCAGAAAGTACGGGTTTAGACCGGAGACTCAAAAGCTTAATCCGTTCATCCACGCTTAAATCTCTTAAATTCGCAGTGGACGTCTCTACGGCGAGGGGGAAAATAAAGGTGAAATTTAGTTTCACTCGTGTCTTTTTTTTGTTTCATCTTTATTTCAGATGCCGTCTGCCCGTGGTTCTGCGTTAAGGTTCGGGTAACACAAAATCACAGGCAACCTTCTCTTGTTCATCCTCTTTCAGTCTGAAAAGACAAAACTTGGCACCAAGTTGTCCGTTAGTTTGGGGAAAACACACATATTTGCATTTTTACATTTCATTAGCAACTCTGAAACCGGAAGTTGTTTCCATTTGCATCTAAATGCATTTGACCCCCACGCTGGAAATGACAGATAATTATTTTCCCTGAAGTGTTCCTTGTTGCAGGGCGAACAGAGAGAGAGTACAAGAGCCGTGGCAATTGCTCAAACATGTTTTCCAGCACAAATTGCAGTGGTGGGCTGTTTGCTTTTTCATTAACATTCACCCTCTGTCTGATTGCCATGAGTCTGTGAGGCTCCTTCTTGTAGGACACACACCGACGCAGGTTTGTGTCTGTTTGGCTGCTCGCTGGACAGGCTTGTAGCTCGAGATGAGACGAGATGAGATGAGATGAGATGAGATGAGATGAGATGAGATGAGATGAGCACTAAAATGTCCTCGAGCATGTCTTCTGTGTGGTCGGGTTTTGCCAACAAAAAGCACTTTGGTTGAGAGTCGAGGAAAAATCCTGGATTTCATTAAATGTAAACACAACCTCCTTTTGTGCTCCGTGTCACAGTGGACTTTAAAACAAGACTTACCGTCCTCCCCAAATCTTACTGAAGTGCTGCAAGTACAATAACAAGGAAGATATTTATGAAAGTTTCAGCTCTGGCTGATATTATTTTGCAAGATCAGATATTTTGGCATGAAAATACGTCGTCTGTGAACCGATGTATTCAGTATCAACAGTTTGTGTCTTGGCAGATGTGTTAATTAACAACATTTCTTCGATATGTTGATAAAAATGTAATCCAGGCAGCGTTATGATGACTCCAAAACATATTCACTGGTGTATATAAACACGATTTAAAGGCAGCAGGATGAGATGATGATGTTGTGTTCCTCGAGACTTTATTAAAGAAAACAGAATAATATCACAATCAAAAGTATAATAATCTCTTCCAACATCAGAAGGCTCCAGAAACAACATCTTGATGTTTAATAAATTACGGTTGGCAGGAGTAATCCCAAACATCATTTTTATAAATCATCTTTTTTTTTCCCCTTAGCACGCTGAAATGTAATACTGCTCGCTATATGGGCAAGTTTGGACAAAATGCTTGAGAAAAACAGATCAGAGTCAAAGTGTGGGTGAGGTTATTCCTTCATTTTTGTCACATCATACAAACCAGGCTGAAAATACAGCCCAAGATGGCCTCCCTGTCAGTGGTGGAATCTTTTAACAAGGTGCAAAATCTCTTTTCCCCGCTCTGGAAACGTATCAGAGCTAATTCTCTGTCAAACAGATGTTTGGCTGAGCCACATCAAAACACCAAAAAAAAGCTTCTGAACGATCTTCCAGCATATTGTTGAAAAGGAGAAATCATTTTAGGGACCTTTGCTCCGGCTTAACCCAAATTAGCATAAACTGCACTGGGTGACTGAGTGTGATAATAAGCCACGAAATAAAGACGTGAAAAGTTATTCTGCACTGTCGTACGAGAGTTTGGTGCAGCACGGGAGACAGCTTTCCAAATCTTCATGAGAAAGCCTGTACTTCTTCTTATGATGATGATTTTCTCTCAGTGTTTAATGGCTAACTTCACTAATCCTTCACAATTAAAACATCACCGCAGACGAAGGTGCACTGAGATGAGGTATGTGAATACGAGACGGCCTGGCAGTCTGAGCTAACTGAAGCTAACAGTCCTGGAATTTCAGTCTGATGGTCTGCTGGGATGGTTCGCAAACATTTACCGTTGACATCTGTTTCAATTCCTCAACTTAATCATATTTGCTTTCCCATTTAAGTTAATTTTTTTTGTAAATATGAACATGAACTAAACTGTCTGTGCACACAAGGCAAACAGTACCAACGAAGTTCTCCACGCAGCAGAATGGAGCGCGGCGTCTGCAGGGAAATGCAGCCCGGCCTGCTGTTAGCTCGGGATTATTGATCACATTAATATGCAATGATTATTTTCTCAGGGTGAATTTGTTGTCTAAACACTGGTTTGAAGTTGTGTAATTAAAAAAAGAGCTTTGAAGGAGACTCCAGTAAATAGATTTGACGTTTAAAAAAAAAAACAACATATTTTCTGAAAACAGCTCTAAGTGAAGTGTTTGTTACTCAGCACTTCAATGGAGGACATTTCAAAATGAATTATGGTTTTAAACTGCTGCTGAATGTTTATTTGTACCATATCCACCAAGCTGCAAGACAAAAAAAAGAAAAACAATGATGCATCATTTATCGGGAATGTTTCTCTCTTCAAAACGAAGCGTTTAAGTTTGAAAGAAGAGTCACTTGACAATAGAGTTCATATGTTCTCAGTGACTGTGGGCAGTTCAAAGACTCATGAACAAGAACAACTGTCAGTAGAAATAAGAGCCAGGAACTCTGATGTCTAATGTCATCACACTATCAGAGGACGGTCCATCCACAAACAGCAAAGTTTGTCTCCTGATTTCATGTTTACACCTCTTGTAAATACAGAATCTGATCCCGATAAATATCAGCCATTTCATTTATTCTTCATAATGTCTCTCTGCTAATTGTTGCCTTCACAGTCCCACAGCTTGGTTACTCAATGCCACGGGGCGAGGAAGCACTTTAAAGTCATGAGGAAGAGCACATTGAGCAATTGAAGCACAATTCAATGTATTTTATCACATCTGCTCACAGTGTGTGTTTCTAAAGGTAAAACACGTCCATGTTGTCAAATTGTGGGATTTACTTTTATTTCAGTTAATGCAAAAAAATCCTTTGTTAGTGGATTTTAATCCAAATTCTAAACAGCGGACGTCAGTGCACAGGCGACGCTAACAACATGAAGACTGGCTCCAAACGTCCCGGTAAGTCATGAGGAATCTGAAGCAGCTCCACAGAATCCAGCCGTCATTCATTTTATTAGTTATGTGCTTTATCAGCTGTGACACGTCAAAAATATCTTCTGTGAAATCTGAAATTTTCTTCGGTGAATGTTGTTTTAATCTTGAATTTAACCTGTGATACTGCATCTGTAAAAAAATATTATAATAATAATAAATCCATTATATTCTTTATTTATGGGAGCTTGTTTGATTATTTTCACTGTGATTAAACTGAGAATAAACCCTGACTCGGCTGCCATGTGACCCCCCCCCCCCCCCCGTCTTTAATGGGATCCTTCCACAGCAGAGAGAGATACTGGAGGAGAACAAGGAAACGCTCGGGTCAGAAATACTCTGAGCCCACTGGATGGAGCTGCTACGACACTCCGGCAGAGGAGAAACCCACTGAAACCAGCTCAGAACAACTTAAACACAAAACCACTATGACCATGCTCCATATCTCTTACTACATCTGTCATTTAACTTAGTGCAGTTATGGAAAAGCAGAATGAATCATAATGTGTGTGTGCAAGAAATTAGTGTGATGAAAGACAAGATTACACTTAAATAATTCTTTAATTTTGAGTTATTTATTTTGAAACGATGTTTTAAGTCTGTGTATTTATAGATGGAGCTGATACATTCAGTAAGGAGCCCAAACTGATGGGACATTACGCTGCAATAGAACAGAAAATGGAGTGTTTTTCTAAGATAACTGACTTGGATTACAACAACACAAGATGAATGCTCGATCTGAAAATAATCTGCTAATGAGTGTAACATAAACGGCTGAACGGAATGTGAACTTAATGCCCCGCTATACTTTCCCCCCTTCTTTCCTCAATTTTCTAAGTTTGAATTCTTGACACTTTCCACCTCCACTGCAAAAAAGAAAAAAAAAGTGTTGACCCAGACTTAAAATGTTAGTTTTAATATAGTTTTGCACTGTTGATGACTCCAGATACATTTATGAGCATTAGCCAACAAAGCAAACCCAAGTCTAGCCCAAACAAAGCGGGATGAAAGGCGCCCTTTGATCCGCGGCCGACCGGAGTGACTTCAGCACTTCAGCTCGATTGTTTTCAGCTGAGGTTTCTCTGGGTGGCTTCACTTCAAGCTACAACTGAAACTGCCGGAACAGGATTTACTCGGGATTTAAGAACCACAAAGTTGGCTCACCCGAAAAAACTCTCAGCTAAACCAAATAAACGCTTATTTTCTGAGCTTTTTAACAAGTAGCCCCCCTCGAGTTATTGTGATATAGAATGACAAAAGCTCCGGCTTCGCTTCTTTGTGCTAAACATTCGCAGTCCTCTCAGGCCCCGCGCTGTCATTTCACACCACTGCCGGCTTTATGCTGAGCCCTACGACGGCTCACATTCCGTCTGATCATAGTTGTGTGTGACATTTCAAAGAGGATTATGAGAATGAAATGTGATAAAAACTATTTTCACGTGACCCCTGAGTACTTGACCTCTGATAGGCTAGCGCGGCGTAGCACCCACGGCTCGGGACCTCTGGGATTCGTGTATCAGGCAGTCTGTGCTTGTAGAGATTAAGAAGTGGACGATCGCAACGCACACAAAAATAAAAATCCTGCGTTCTGTGAGAGGACAAAACTAATATTTAATACTAAACATGAAGAAGTCGGGCGCTGATTCCAAAAACAGCAAACACACAAAGCAAAATCTCATCAACAATAAAACCAGATGTAACATCAAGCCTACACACACACACACACACACACACACTCCACTATTAATATATTATTGTGTATTTGTTACTTGTGGCCAACATAAATAGAGTTATGTGCTTGGACATGTTGACAAAGCAGCCATGGCTCATTGCTGGTTGATGGATGGCCGTGTGTGCCACGCTAATTATTAGTACACATAAAAGGATGCTGTTATTTCCAGACCTGGCCCGGCAGGTCCCAGCCTGGAGGGGTCACTGGGTAAACACGGAGCCATCAGTCTGCGACTATATCACTCAATCTTGATGTATGAGCAAAGAGGTACAAATTAAACGCGCGGCGACCTTCTAGGGGGTACCGCACTCAACAGGACGCCATTTGGGCTAATTCCTGCATGGGGTTCAGACAATAGGCCACTATACCACATGGTGTAATTACTTTGTGTACACACATCTGGAATTAAGCTCCCAGAGGAAGCTAATACACTTAAAAAAGAAAAAGAGGCCAACTATTTTAGATGTGCAAAATTTAGTATGTGTGGGAAGAACAAGTGGAGGGAGCATGGCGAGTGTGTTTGTGCATGCGTGTGTGTGTGTGTGTGTGTGTGTGGCAGTGGGGAGGGTTTGACTTCAAATGTAGACGCCGGTGAACATACTCTAACTCTTGACCTTTGCATGTCATCTGCTCAAAGTTAATCATTGCCATTGAAACAAGGAGAAAAGATCCTCTTTGAGCGTGGAGCTCAGAGAAGATTACATGTCATATATACAGTATCCCTCAAATCTCTCGCTTGCCTCCTATTTTCCCTCTACACTCAGAGGCTTCCCCAACTCCGGTTACAGCCATCTTGCTTCTATTTGACGACGTTACAGCCCCACTTTCCATACCAATCCTATCTGTGTCATTTTGACGAACACAGGCAGAGAGATATACCGTGTAGGGGGGAGCTCCAGATTCTAGGCTGCATCTGGATTTTATAGCAGCTCAATTTTCCGTGCCGGTTGCGCAGCTCAGATTGGATGTGATGAGCTGGGCTGGCTAACATGGAGTCTGCGTGAATGTCAAGTCGAGACTGATATTGATATTGATCCACAGGTTGAGACAGTTGCTGAGCATCAGCCACAACACGGTATGAGACACGCAGAGAGCATGAATCTGCATCAGGACGTAAATAGTCAGGACATTAGGGGAAGGGGATTAGATCTGACTGCTGTTATTATCTTGAAAATGTGGTTAGTTCTGTCTTTCCAAGTCATTTACAGGGATTATCGTCGGGTTGCGTACGCTGAGTTACAGAGTATGTTTCCACAGCGGCCTCGCATTACGCTCAAATTCCCTCGTGCAGCTTAACAAGTTGTAAAAGTATTTTAAAACTCGGGTACAAATATTTATAACTTTATTGATAGTTTACTTGTACAAGATGTACATTCATATTTTGTGAATCAAAAGGGGAAAACAAACTGTACGATGATTCATGTTTAGGCATGCTTGCATATGAAATGATAATCATTTTAATGGGTACAACAAATTCCATGGAGTATTGTTCAGTTCAACCATCCCTGAAATGTCTGTAAACTCGGACACGCTACATTATTATTTTTTTTTTAGGCAAACGATGCACTACAGCCACACCTCCTAATTCAAATTCAACACTGAAAAAAAAACATACAAAAATAAATGCAAAGCCATGTAAAAATGTACACTTGTAGTTCAACTATTTCATCTTTCATAAACTTTCAGACAAAATAATAAATAAAACACCAATATGTTTAATTTAAAATGGAGACATAGATAAACAATTCTAAATGGAGGTCTGTTAACAGAGAAAACCTTTGTTTTTTGGAGACTGTTAGAGGTACGTAGATCTGAACCAGATCCACATGTTTAGCGCAGCTCTGACAGCAGTGTGAAAAGAAAATCAGAATAATCTTTGAATCCCAAAATAATCCAGATGTTTCTGGAAGAATTTGCAAAAGTACAGTCTGAATTGTTTGTAAATTAATGATGAAATGTCACATATAACATGCAGAATTAAGCTAATCATATTGTAAACAACTGCTCGGTTTGGATTACATTGCTGATTTGTGATTTATGAACTTTTTTTTTATCCAATATCCAAAAAGGAAAATGGATTTCTCCATCGTTTGGCGAAGAGATTTTCATTTTGAATCATTTTTCAGAACCCGGCCGTAATTTCTGCAGCATCCAAAAATGTGCTCATGTTTTCCCTCAACAAGTGTACCTGATGTATGCAAAAAAAAACGCTTGAATACATCGCAGGAGGTTTTTTACGTGGGATATGGCACCTGGTAATGAAACTCAATAAAATATACACTGCTGTAGAAAAAACTGGCGTGTTTTGGCAAAGAGATTTCAACACTCCCAACAGTGCATGATAAAACAACAGAAGAAGAATCATCGGGTCTCTTTATCGTTGAGGATTAACTGCTAGCTGTTTTTACTTTTTTGCTATTTACAGTATTGCACTTAAACTGCACACCATTGCATTTCAGTTTGACTGATGCTTTCTTCTTATTTTCAGAATTACAAAAGAAGAGAAGAAAAAAACAAACAAACGCATGTATACCCTTTATCCAAGATAATGTCCTTTTTGCTGATCACATGACAATATCAAATCCCCCTCCCCTCCCCCCTTTTAATTAGTAAAGTAGTATCTGCTTGTAGTGCCATTTGTAAACACCCACATACAAGACCTGAAGTGCAAAAGCTATCTTCACTTCTTTACCCAAGATACGACACAACAAACAGAAAGAAATCAAGACAAAAAGAGAGAGAGAGAGCACGCCGTGAGAGGGAACAACGCAGGCCGAGTCACGCCGACACGTGCCCAGCAAACGCGGGAGAAGATCCCTCCCCTCTGCAGCAAAGGAAAAATGAGTTGTTGCTTTTGTTATAGCACAAGTCCAGAAGAAGAAGAAGAAGAAGAAGAAGAAGAAGGGGATCAAACCGCAATGGAGACCCTTCACTTTGTAGGTGTCGGGGGGAGGGGGAGAAGTTGTGGGCGTGTAGGATGGCAGTGTTAAAAACAGTTGTTGAGCGTTTATGTCAGGTGTGGATGGAGGCCAGTCCCAGAACGGTCCTCCATTAGAGCTCATGCACTTGGCAGCAGCAGGGAAACACAGTGGTTGGAGACAAATATGGCCTTTTTTTAAACGTTTTCTTTTTTCTTCGTTTTTCTAGTGAGGGGTGGCGAGGGGTCGAGGGGAGGGAGTGTACGGGGGGAGGGTTCGTAAAAGGTGAGGAGCCGTTCCAATGCCGCGGTGAGGTGGTGTTTTTGGGGTCTGTTCCCCCCTCCCTCCCTCCCTCCCTCCCTCACACACACACACACACACCATTCTCAAACATTGTCAACATGGCTGCAGCCAGCGTCAGCGAAGGCTCTGCTTTTTGGCCCTGCTGCTGCCTTGCCAGTTTGCTTTGTTCTAACGTCTTCTGGTCTGACGGGCCCCGGCCTGGCCCTCAGACAGACATCCACATGTGTTTGTACGGTCCTTGGGATGTGATCTGTGCCTGGAGTGGACTGAGCCACTGGCCCCGCAGAAGTCCTGCCTGTTGGGGCGAAAAGTAAAAGGTGATTTCATTGGTATTTAATTACCGTTCTCTACAAGTGGTTTGTTTTGGCAGCTGGTTTTGTGACAATTTTCTCGCTCCCTCCTTCTTTTTTATTTTCTTCCTCCACTGTTCTCCCCCTCTCTCTCTCACACACACTCTCTCTCCCCCCTCTCTGTATGTGTTCCTCTCTTTCATTCTCACTCAGTGTTTTTGTTTAGTTTAGTTTTAGCTGTGAGTGTCACGGCCCTTTCACAGGCTCAGTCTTGTGTGAGAGGCGATTATGGGCATCAGGCGAGCGGAGGGGCAGCCCGGTGGGGTCAGAGTCCCAGAGCCTCGGCGTGTTTTCTTGCCTTGAGTCGCAGGTCGGCGATGCTCGAGTTCTTGCTGTTGCTTTTGGCGGCTGCCGCCACTGCCGCTGCCGCGGAGGCTGAGTCGGCGAGAGACGCGATTGGTAGTCCAAAGGGAGGGGGCGGGAACATCAGGTAGGGAGCGTGAGCGGCCAGGTGAGGGTGCAGGTGAGGGTGGGAGTGGGTTACCCCGTCTAACTGGAGCTGGGCTTGGACCTGCGGAGCAGCGAAACACAAAGTTAGTCAGCGTGGACACCTCGGGCCTTGAGCACGCGTGTGTGAAGAGGGTTGAGGACTTTGGTTTCACAGTTTGACACTATTAAATTTCCCCTCGAACGTTACCCCCTCGAAGCTGTTGCTTACAGGGTGTTTTCTAAGAAAATAGTTAAGAGCTGCACTCTGCGCTTTGGCCCTTTTTTCATGTCAGCTATTCTAAAAGTTAATGAATCATACATTGCTCTCAGACACCACATCCAATTTAATCGTCTAGAATCAAAGTCTTTCTAGGACCCAGAACAGATTTGTTTAATTCAGACTGAGGACTCTGTTATACCCTTGGAAATATGCAGTCTTGTTATCCTGATTATGTATTCAATTGCATAAATAAACAATTTTGCACTAAAAAGATATTCACATATTTGGAGTTATAAATATTTATCCAGACATATTCCTGAGTCAAAGGAGGGGGGGGACCATAAGGAGCATAGAATATCAGTTTTCACATTCTTGGCAATTATTTTATAAGAAGTAGGTGAAAATTAAGCATCCACTCACTTCAGAGGGAGCGAGCTGAGCCTGTTGCCATTCCTCATGTGTTTCAAACACCGCAGGAAGAAGTGGGAAAACTAAAGTATTTCATGCTTTCTTCTCCAACCAAAATAGAACGATTTAAAGTCAAAGTTTTAACTCCACTAAATGTTTTTTTTGTTTGTTTTTTTCCGCTTTCCCTTCCTTTCATATCGGAGTAAAAAATACTGAGCATGACTTAAAGTTGAGGCCGTTAAATTAAAAATTGTTGACAGTTGCTTAGCAGCGCCGCGGTGGCATCCAAACAAACCCCCCCCTGCGCACACACACACACACACACACACACACATCTCATTTACCAACAATCAGGTAACAAACTGCAGCTGTGGCTGATAACTTCCAAATGTATAGTGTAATTACATCTGATTCGAATGCATAAGCACTGATGGAACGACCAAATCAAACTTGTGGAAACTTGGGTGCACGACAGAAACTGATCCATCCCTCACAAAACAGGTGGTAGACGTCTGACGTGCCCGTGTGTGTGTCCCGTTTATGTCCTCACACACACATACACACTCACAGCTTGCATGTTTTTTTGCTTATTAAGATGATTTTTTATCTTTACTTCATGCTTGAGACTGAAGAAGAATGAGAATGAGTCACATGACCTGAATGTTTCAGGCCAGATTCAACCCTCATACCACGTAGTTACAAGTCATGCTCCATGCCCAACCAAACCACAGCCCATTCACTTGTTTTAAATGCATATGCTGCATTGTAATATCAGCCCAGCCTGTGCGTGCTGCTCATTTCAACCTCAAATAGCATGCCTATCTCGGTATGCAGGCCTCAAGCCTCCAACCCTGCCAGTGCAAGCTCAACGCCAATATCCATCAGAGCCCACTCCATTCCCCGCTTTCATCATCTCTTTTATGTGCTCGCGCCTGCCGCACTGTTGGCTTAATTAGGCCGCTGCTTTTCACGAGGGTCAAGCAGACAACACAGCAGCCGGGGACGCAGAAGCAGATAGCAGCAGATCAAATGTCTCTACACCTCTCTCTCTGTCTCTCTCTCTCTCCCTGTGCAGCCTGACCCTCTCCACGCAGCCAGGAGGTGAAAGGTGCACTGAGGTCTGACTTACACTCTCCCTCCCCACCCCCCTCCAACACACACAGACACAGTCTCTCATCACTGGCATCTAATAGCTGCACATGGCCTATAGATTCATTTGAGTCTGCAAATATAGAAGGCCTGCTTTGACTCTCATTCCAACACAGCAGCTATGTGCATGCACAGAAACACACACGAGAAGCTTCAAACACTCCGAGTCCTCAGTCCTTCGCCCTCACGGTGCAAGATGCTGAGTAATCATCTTTTTCCTTCTGCCCTTTCTAACTTTCATATATTTAATTCCGCCTGATTGGATCTTTCCAGATCATCACCCGCCTCCCCCGCTTAACACAGAAGAACACGGCCTTACCTGTTGGAAGGGCATCCGTAGGGCACCCATATTGACGTAGGGTGCTACTCTGCATGCGTCGAGGTGACTGCCGCTGCCCAGAATAACACCTGGAGAGAAGGGAAAGATGTCTGTCAGACAGCCAGACAGTTGTTGTTATGTGAGATGAGGAGGTCACAGTTTTTTGTTTTGTTTTTCCACATGCAGTTAAAAATGGTAAAAAGTAAAAATAACTCCAAAGGAAAAATAAAAATATCATTCAGGAGGTTAAAAAACATTTTTTACCTTTGTGCATCTGGTTTTCTTGTTTTCGACATTTTGCTCTTCTGTTCTGAAACCAGACCTGAAATTTAAAAAGCAAATATGAAAAATAAGAATAAAACATTTTTACCTTCACATCAGATGTGATTTTAATAATAATAGAATTAATGGACAGGGCAGTTATTTATAACAGATGACTAGAAAAATCACGGAATGTTACAAATGAGCAGATTCAACATTATTTAACTGTTTGTACAAAAATATCAATAAACTGCTGTAATAAAAATAGAAATGTTTATTTATAGGATATAAAAATGTTTTTTTTTTTATGTCTGCAGGTCGAAATAAAATCCAGAAACGAAACCACAACAAGACTCAGCTTCACAGGAAGTTCTTAGATAATAAAATACAATAAAACGGCTATAGAGTCAGACACACGCCGTGTGGGAGTGTTGGAAGAATATTATGATGATATTTAAAAAATAAAAAAACTTCCTTAACCACCTTCCAATTTGCTGACTGCTCTTTGAAGCTGCAGGCTGCGGGCTACACGGCCCTATTGTTAATCAGCATCAACCTAATTTGCCTCTCGGTGAATAACATTATCTCCCCTCCCCTCCGACCCCCGGCGATGATTATCATTTACAGATGCGAAATTAGCGGCCGGTCGCTCGGACCACAGAAGGGCGCAGACTGATGATGAGGATGAGGATGAGGATGAGGATGACTCGAGCTGCCGTGGAGCCATTTTGAGCTGCGAGGATCGGCGTCGTGTCGAAACAGGCCAGTCGATAAACGAACTGTTTATTAGAGACAAAAGTGACCTAAAAATATATGAATCTATTGTTTTATGATTCTAAAAAAAAAATTAGGCCACATATATAATTTTATAGAAATATCGCGATATAGAGAGGTCAGAAATATTTTGGGATAAAATGAAGAATTTAAGTGGCATAAATGTAAGGTGCTTTTTTATTTGTAGCAATTAAACGACATTATTATTATTATTATTATTATTATTATTATTATTATTATTATTATTATTATTATTATTATTATCATCATCATCATTAGCCTGGCGCTGGTGGCTGAGTGGCGGTGAGTTCTCAGCATCCATACGCGGTAAATGATGGTAGAAAAGGTGTTTATGAGAATCCCAGGTGATTTTGCATACACTCAGTGATCCCTCAGATAAATCAAGGCTAATATTAGACGGGGCCCGAGATCAATTCCAATTACGTGCCAGTATGTTAAGCAAAGTGAACTACACTGGTTCAGACAGTTATTTCTTCATTAAGGGCCACTCAATGATGCGCTTCACAAATACCCTAATCTCATTTCCTTTTTGATTTTTTAATAGAGACAGTGAATAATGACATTTAATTTAGCAGCGCGCCAGAAACCCAAAGATATTAGTCCTAACCGAATTACTGCCTGCTCCTCACCAAGCTCTCATAACTTTCAATTAGATTCATTGACAGCTGCTCGGAGCGCAGGTTCACAGCCTGCAACAGCCCCGGCTGCAATCCACTCTCACTGGATCTGCAGAGGACGCGTCCCCGCGCCGTGAACAAGAGGGGGCCCTTAAAACACACACTTTATTTTTCAAAGGGAGACGAGGCGTGCGCGTGATCACAGAAAACACACACACACACACACACACACACTCAGGCCGCTATCAGACACATTTACATCGATTATTTTAATGCACACACTATAAACTTTATTAGTAATTGTTGTAATGTGATCCCGTGTTACACTCGCGTCAGTGTTCCGGGTCCAAATGGCAGTCGGTGGGCTTATAAAAGCTCTATGATGGGTCCGATTAGAGAGCCGAACAGCAGCAGAGTTGGGCCAGAATTGAGTTATTTCTAATCTGTTTTTATGGGGACACTACATCAAGCCAGTGGCAGATATTACGAAGAAAATGAGGAGGGATACGAGTTGACATGAGAGCGCGTCCCCTGAAGCAGCCATTCAGGCTCTTCATTCATTTTAATCACTGCTTCAGATTTTTTTTTTGTCCCCCAAAGGCTGCTGGGATCGTGCAGGCCTACTGCTGCAAGTAGTCCAAGAGGTTGTTGATTTACGGCACTTTGCACTTGTTTGAAATCACTGACTGACACTGAACGCACCGTCTGTGAAACTAGACACATTTTCTACATCTTTATTTGCAGGCAGCTTGTTCAATGCGCAACACACACACATATAAATATACACACACACTCACACACACATTTGGTCTAAATATGAATTTCAATGCGAGAATCCTAAACAGATCCAGTGTGAGCGCGCGGGTTTGTTTTGCAGTGAGTCACAGCAAAGTTGAAACTGCAAAGAATATTAAGACAGCACGAGGAATGAAATATCACAGATCCAATAAAGTTAAAACAACAACTGACCACAGACACACACACACACACACACACAAATCCCACAGGAATATCATAGGAATATTTTAGGTCTGGATGTGTGTGTGTGTGTGTGTGTGTGTGTGTGTGTGTGTGTGTGTGTGTGACGTTTATCTCTCGTCCTAACAAGCTTTTGACAAATTGTTTTTGCACGTTTCAGGACACACACACACACACACACACACACACACACACACAGTGATCTCTTCACACCACAAAAGAACCACTTCATATAAACGCGCTTCACGTTCAGATTTCTGCCTGATATAAACGTGACACGTGGCTCTGCAGAATTTCGCTTTTAATTCTTCCAGGCTCGGAAACGCGCAGACCGGATTACTGAAGGAGAAAAGAAGAAAATTCATCCGCGCACAAACAGTTGTGAATATTTTTCTTTCGCTGCTGTTTGTTTTAGAAGTGACTCGTTCAAAGATAAATCCATAAAGTCTGTTTTCGTCTCTTAATTATGGCAGTGCTTCGTTGTCATCGTTAATTGGAGCCACTGGAGCAACACACAGCTCCTGGATGAGGTGTGTGAAGAGTCTGAGGAGCCTAACATCACCTCAGAACAGCCGGAGTATTGTCAGTGACGCATCAGGACGCTGTAAGCGCTGCAGGCGCACACCGAACCCTGCAGGAATATTATGAGGAGAAACACGGATTCTTGTTTGTTGTTCACACAGCAGCCCCGGCCTGGTCACCGTTTTCAATCAGATCAGTGTGTGAAGAAAGAAAAAGAAAGAGATCCTCTCACACACACACACACGAACACACACCTGCACTCTGGCCTCGGACAGTCCCAGCCTCTGGCTCAGCTCCTCTCTCATGAAGGCGTCCGGGTAGTGCGTCTCGTCGAAGAGCCGCTCCAGCTCGTTGAGTTGCTCCAAGGTGAAGTTAGTGCGACTCCTCCGCTGCTTCAGTTTGCCCTGTGCATCCTCATCCTCCGACTTCACGTCCTCTTTTTTCTCCTTGCACTCGTATATCCCTGTTAAACGGCCCGCGGGTTGTGGGGGGAAGAAGAAGGAGAAGAAGGAGGAGAAGAGAGGATGCGTTTAAAATCTGGACTTTACACATTCCTGGAGGAGTTACACAAACATGCACACACACTCTCTTATTCACACCACACATGCACATTACTGCGCCCCCCCATAGTCTACACTGAGCTCTGTCAGGGGCCCAAGGCCTGGCAATTTGGCACACACATTACACAGCCTATTTCTTCTTCTTCTTTAAGAGAGGGAGAGAGAGGAAGAGGAGAGAGAGAGAGGCCTGTGGCTGCATTTCCAGCCTCCATAAGTCAGTGTGTGATGTCAGTGCCGTTAGAAAAGTAAATCAGTCAATAAATGGCACGTAAGCCTAAGAAGGGAATAAGCGAATTAAAGAGCAGAAAATTAAGCCCCGGCTAAACGGGGAAGATTTAGGCCTAATTACTCTGCTGCGAAAAAAAGACTGAGGTTATTTCAGACTGGGAATAAAAAATGGTCGACTTTAAGATTCCATTCCAGCAGAAAGCTTCAGATGAAGTGCTCCATTAAAATATCTGGATTTCAGACACTGTAGCAGGCTGTCAGAGCAGAGGCTGTTCTGTGTGTTTGCAGTGTGTTAGCTGCTCTGAGTGCCTTAATATTAATATTATTATTGACAGGCAGAAAGTGCTGCAAACACTGGCCCGCTCTGTTTGCTTAAAATGTTTTTTTTTCCACAACTGAAAGTCATTTAATGTTGTGATATTGTTGCAAAATTGTTACCAAATGAATCCCATGCACACAGAGCTACAGGACACGTCGCCCTCCTCTGTGAGCTGCATTAATAATCTGTATAAATACATAAAAGGTGGAATAACAGAGCAGGGTGCTGACCCTTTTTGGCTCCTGTGTCCGGATAAATATAGAAACAAGTTTAAAATCACTGACTAAATGTTAAAAGTCTGTCCTGTGCTCGCTCTGAGGCCTGCTCTGCTGCCCCACTCTACTTTTTAACCACTTAATGAATGACAGGCTTTCAAAAAAACACAAGAAGAAGAAGAAGAAGAAGGAAATCTTCCTCTTTTTATTTTTTCTTGACATAATTTACAGGAGTCCAACAGCTCAAAGTGTGATGTGACCTTCGGATACTTCAACTACGCGAGTACATGAAGACCCTGTGGCTGTGGATTTGTAGGGGGGCTCTGCATCACAATAGTGTCTCAGTTCAACTTTTAAATAATAATAAATAGGATGTAAAATGTCAGAGAAAATACTGCAGCTGTAAGAGAAAATAAAGTGCAGTACAAAGGACTTGCTCACACTTTATGAATCATGCTGCAGGTTATTGATTATTATAGCTGAGATCAAATCAGGTGGTAAAAAAGTGCCGTTAAAATAAGGTTAAACTCCGAATTAAACATTTCACATAAAATGAGATTATTTGATAAAAATTACAGCAGCGATGATTTTTTTTTTCTTTTGGCCAAAGACTGAAAGAATCAGCAAACAGTTAAAACGCCGCTGAGACGAAGGGCCCGCCTCCTGCTTTGCAAAATAAGCATTGTAACATTAATAATATGTTTCTGTGATTCGCTTGGCTTGAACGCGCAGCGTTTATGTAAACACAACTCCGTTTTTACGCACGGGCTTTGGAGACATATGCAAGAAAAAAAAAAAGCGTCGCTCCCGATTCAAGACAACTGAACTTGAGACATTTCCCGACACAATACGGAGCATTTTCCTCCAATTAAATTCAATAGCCTTACCTTCTGTCGCCCTCGAAACATTAAAGTCCTTCAGTTTCTCTTTTTCCAGCTCGACATGGTCCTTGAACAGATGCACCGGGCAGTGGTTGCCCTCCGTTATGTCCTGCAGGTTTGTCTCCGGGCTGCCCAGCTCCCTCGCCCTTGTCAAGCCGCTCTCCAAAACTTCCCTGTACGTGATACTCTCTTTGCTGCTCTCCTTGGTTTTCTGATCGAAAGATTTCGACACGAATGCCGTAAGTTCTTCCATGGTCGGCTCTGTCGCTCAGTAGTGGTCCTGGTCAGGGAAATCCACCGTGAATTGTCGGTATATACCTTACCGTGTCTATAGTACCCAGCCACTGCTCACAGATACGCTCTTTTTGGAGGCTGGCAGCCGCGATAGATAGAAGGGGTGGAGAGGAGGTGAGATCACTCCTGCTGTTGTGACTGTGTATTTGAGAGCACACTATTTATACACGGCCACCTCAGCCCAGCCCCCCCACCCCTTCTTCCCCCGATCTCTGTGTCTTGAGCAATTACAGGCCGGCTCGACTTTGCAGAATTCAACTTTCAGCAGCTTTTTTTTCTTCCTCTTCCTCCTCTTCTTCTTCCACAAATCAATGATGGAGCTGATGGAGGCGGTTAATTGAATTACGGGGTCATTAAAATGCCCACGGTGGCTCACTCCTGCGTGGAAGGCTGGATATGGCTGTTATGTCTAATTAATTCGGCGAAAATTTAATTAACGCGATTAAGGAGATAGAAATGCTGGGTTCGTGTTGGTAGCCCCTCGGTTTTTGTTGGTGTTTGTTGAGTTGACTAATATGTTTAAAGGCTAATCTGTGCGTGACACGCTCCATAAAGCACCTATAACCTCTGATGTATCAGCTGATCGGACTTAAACTTCTCTAATGTGGACTTAGCGCGCGACGAGTCAAAAAAAAAAAAAAACGCACACATGGCGAGGTTTGGCGATGTCAAATCAGAGTTTAAATTTATTAAAAAATATTATCCATCCTTGAATATTTTAAAACATCCAACTGCAACTGAGTTTATAGATATCTGTAAAATTTCATCAGATTACAATTCTTTGTTTTCTGATAATTTTACGCACCAAATTTTATTTTATTTTTTATTTTTTGCCGTTTTTCAAAGTATGTTCAGCTCTGCTGCCTTCTGTAAACAAGAGTCACATCAATCTAAATGCAAACTGTAAATCACGAGGCAACATTTAACAGCAACAAATACACAATAATCACCGGATAGTGCTGTAATTAATATTTGGCTGTTATAAATTCAGGTCCCCTTTGAGTATTCACTTGTAATCCTTTGTGGTTTCCGGTTACAAATATGGGCAACAAATCAATAGATATCAGCAGTGAAAAAATGTTCCCTCTATTTACAGGATTTTCATGGGAATAAGTGAGCCCATAATGGCTTAACGTTATCTAAGTCGTTCATCAGTCCACCACACAAACACAAAAGGCCGGGAGAGGAGTGTGATCCCCTGGGTCTGCCGCCCTGAGCGGCCCGCCACTGTGAAAGTCTCATATCTCAGCTCTCTAATGACTCGGTTTGATGTCTCTCCATTTATCAGCGAGCCCGCTTCACATCACTGCGGCTTGACGCACAAGTCGAGGTCTCTCCCTTGTGCCATGAACTGCGCCTTTTGTTGTTAATAGACCTAAATCCTCTTTAAGACGCAAATCTGCGCTCCCTGTCGTGTGCCTAGATATCACCCAACACAATAAAAGTGGCGTTTACAAAAGGCGCACGTGTGTGGAAACGAAATAATCCACCATCAGGGGCTGGCTCAAAAAATAAAAACTGAAATTAAAGGAAATTTCTAACTTTTACGCACGGCACGTGCCGATCAACTGTGGGGTGTAAAAATGTTTATGAAGAAAATGTATTTGTCTGTATTTGACCTGTGCGCGCTTTAGTGCGTGATTTAAAAATACAGTGTTGGATATGAAAACATTACGCACAAACACAAAGCCCAAATCACATTCTGACATTTTTCATCAGACAGTTGTTGGATTGTCTTGATAAGCAGCGCGGATGAAACTACATTTCTGGATCAGATAAAAACATTTGGAGTGAACGGTGATTCCAACAGCAAAGCTCATTAACAATTGTTCAGTGCAACTAAATATTCATCCAGAATAATAAAGGAAAACACGTCGCCAGAAGGCCTATAGGCAGTGCATGTTTAATATGAATGACGAACATAGAGCCCAATTAAAATAACACAACATATAGCTGAACGCAGCGTCTGTGAAAATGTATTTTATATTATTTTTTATCTCACTGTATTCTGATTTTCAGCTCATTAGAAGACAGCAGCAGTAAAAAATGTCCCAGTCCCATTTTTTTATTTCTCCCCTAACGATTTAAAAATGATTGCATGTAATCTCGCAGACTTGAGGCATGTGGTGTCCAATCAGCAGCAGCCTGGAGGAATATCAGAAGAAATCCAGGAGGGATGCTTCTTTACGCACCGACGCTGGTGTCGCTACAGTTTAGTGGCCAAAAAAAAAACTCTTAAAGGGGCCTCAATCATATTTTCACATGCCGCTCATTCCCCCCACCACACCACACCACACCACACCACACCACACCCCGCCTTCACTGCTGCACGTGCGCACCGGAAAGAAAGAAAGAAATTAAAAACCAGGCGTGTTATTTGGAATTATTCAGTTGTTTGTTTATTGTCAGTATTATTGCTGGTATTAATGTGAATGACCACAAGACAGAGGGGACACAGTCTGCAAAGTATATTATTATTATTATTATTATTATTATTATTATTATTATTATTATTATTATTATATGGGGTTTATTTTTGGTTTCTATGTGTCAGAAAATTCAATTATTAAATAAATACAGTGTCCAAATTTCTATTTTTCTAATTTAAACGTTCATCCCAGCTCTGATCGACGTGCTCTGTGTCTACCAACATCATCTTCTACATTTTTACTCCCATTGCGACACCACGTCATGTTTAAGTCCATTGTTGCTTCTGCATAAGCCATAAATTTAATAAATGGAACATTTAAAGCTCACCAAAGCTCGACTGACTTCCTCAAAGAAAGACTCACAAATGTGTCTTTTTTTCACTTTTTTAAACGTGCTGGAAACACTGTGAGTGCCAAGCGGAATTCAACATGGCTGCAGGTTTCTTTGCATTGAGTTACAAGTAAAAATATCATCCTGGCTGAGTCGCAGGAGGTGACAAGCACTGTCTTTTTACTGCTCATAAACCTACTCATGCCCCTGATCGTCCATTTACTGCTAATTAAGGGAGCTGAGGAATTCCTTCTCTACCTGCTTGTGAAGGCTTTGGAACATTATCAAGACATCAGCAGACTTAAATGAGTCTGCGCTGGCTGGAAGAAAGCAGAGACAGAGAGAGAGAGAGAGAGAGAGAGAGAGAGAGAGAGGGAGGGAGATGGGAGGGAGAGGGAGATGGGAGGAGAAGAGTGGAGGGAGGGTGAAGAGACAGTAGAGGAAGAGAAAGTGGGGGGACAGACTGTAGTAATGCAAAGCAATGAGCAAATTAGGAATGTGTTGCCCTCATTGATCATACATCAGATTCACACTTTTGGGTAGCATGTCAGATAATAGAGATGAACTGTGTTAGCACCCTGTAGCCCGTGCGAAGGTTTGAATCCCTCCGGTCTTGCTAGTATCCAGATTTAGAGATGAGAAGGAAGGCTAACGGAGCGAGCAGCCGCTGCCTGGACACAGGTCCTCTCTCTCCAAACAAATGCCACAGCACTGTTTCAACCTGTTCCCTCTGCCACTAATCCCTCATGTGTGAAGTGACGGATGATCCTAAATGTAGATCTCAGCTTCTGGAAATCTGCCAAGATTTTTTTTTTCCCACTCATGAGAGGAGTCAATAATTAAATCAGTGAATTGAGCATTAAAAAAGTCAAAGGATGACATGTTTTTTTTTTTTTTTTTTACTAATAACGCATATAAAAGTATGACAAACGATGTGTGTACAAGAAAGACAGCGAAAGATGTGTTTTTACATGCAGCCACGCTCATCTCTCTGCACCATGCTTCAGTAAAATCATAATATATGACAGATGTGATTGTCTAAATGTTATACTTGGCCCCGAGAGAGCAGAGTGAGTTTTTGAAAATTGAACTTAAAAAGCAACGACTGCACCTCTAGCTTCTAATATGATTTCCATGACCATAAAGCGTCTTTTAGAGCGGCGCTTATCTCCAAATATCATCATCTCGTACTATAGGGACAAGGGAGCAGCAGAAAAAAATGCAATAAAGTGGTATATGCTTGAATCTGATTCAGCAATGCAGAGATGCCGTACAGATGTGGTGGTCCTGTGCAGAAACACAAAATTGGATTCTTCCCCTGGTAGATGAATTTAAACCTTTCCTGTGAGGAAGAGGAGGATTTTTTTGTTGTTGTTAAACTTGCAGTCATGTTAATGGCAGTGATTGTGTGTTTGTTTATTAGCCTCCTCTGGCTTGTCTGCGGGGTGCAGGGATCTCATGGTGCTACATTGTCTGGTGCCTTCATTTAGGTCCTTTTTTTTTTTTTTTAAACCAGTGCTGCAGCAGCGGTCCACGGAGACTACAGGCTGTTCTGTGTTCAAAAAGCCTTGTCTGCCATCTAAATGAGGCTTTCGGGGCAAAAAAAAAAAAAGAAAAAATCCAACATGAAAATACCACAATGTGCTGAACATTAGCTCGCACTCGACTGAGATGTTTTGGGAATATGTTGGTTCTCCTTTTTGGATTGTTATTTTTCCCTGTGTATTCTCTAACTGATATCTACCCACAGGGCACCGGGGCCTCTTGTTGAGGAAAAAAAAAAAAGGCATGAAATTGACATTATATTCTTAAATGCAGCGCAGATTTGCAGGGAAAACACAGTAATCCACTGACAATGCTTGAAAATCAAACACGTACTCGTTCTCTCTCTGCACCTCTCTCTCCTTAACAAGCTGCAGTTTACACTTCAGGTTAAATCCACTCATTAATTACTCGCAGCTCCTTAAAAATCATCTCCTTTCATTCAGGCCAAAAACAAAATGAGAGTATTTATTTCTCCTAAAGTCCCTTATAATGATACTATTGTTCTCATGGTCAAATACTCCTGGGAAATGCAACAATTTACACAAATCAATAGCGTTCAAATAATTCATGGCTGATCACATGGTGTTTTAGCTCCTTATTTGCAGTAGAAAACCATGTTTTGTTTGGTTCCCAGAGGGCAACATGAAAGACCCGGGGAGAGGCGGGGAGAATCGGGAATGGAACTGAAGAGAGTGCATGAGGATAATAGGAGGACATTGATCATCTGGTGCACGAGGAGACATCTGAACCTGAGTCGAGGCTAACAAGACGTATCATTTATACATTATTTAGATGCGTCTGGTGCTTCTCGTGTACGGTTTAGTTACATCAGGTTTGCGTCATCATCTTTGGAGAGGGGGGACACGTCGTGGTGACCTGAAACGATGAGAGGAAGCAAAAAAAAAAAAAAAAAAAAAGAAGCTACTTATGTAATTGTCTAATTTTTATTGTTCGTGCACCCAGCGGAGAAGAAGAAGAAGAAATATAAATGCAAAGCGACGAGCAGCGTAGCATTCTGACGCTGATCTCAGCTGCATCCTTCAGTGTCGTCCATCTGAAATCACTGCTGTGCATTGTGGGAGCAAATAAATCCCCATTTGGACAGTGTTAGTCAGTCACAGCTTGTAATAGAAATTAATTTTGTAAATGTGGAGATGGATCAAGTTCCCTCTTGGCAGGGGAACCATCCCACAGACATGTTAACAACGTCTTCAGAGACCAATGAGGCCCATTTACAATAAGTGTCTGTTTTAAGTCGCTTGCTTTGTGTGTGTGTGTGTGTGTTTGTGTGTGTGTGTGTGTGTGTTTCACCACAGCAGGCTATAAGGGGTCCCTCTGGTGTCAGCCAGAGAACGGCCTTTTGAGGCAGACTGGCTTTTATGGAGTGATGCTACACTTTCTCAATCACACAATTAAAGCCTGGTTGAGAGAGAGAGAGTGAGTGAGAGAGAGAGAGAGAGAGAGTCTTCTGTTCATAGTGCAGAGAGAGAGAGAGAGAGAGAGAGGGAGGGAGAGAGAGGAATAGCTTCTTTTACAGAGAGTGATTTATGTTGTGGTGTTGAGAAAAGAGGAGTCCTTGATAGATGACTTCATTAGATTTAATTAACAGAACCGAAGACCCGACACAGACAGCGGAGGAGACGGAGGAGAGACAGAAAGAGTGGATTTGAGGAGGGGATTGAGGGATCAAAAAAAAGGTGAAGAAAACAGAGAAGAAGGGTCTGCACGGGGAAACAGAGAGGTAGAGCGGAGGGAGAAAGGGGTGAATGCAGAACAGATGCTCGAGATTAGGACGAGAATGGCGACGCATGAAGACGAGGCTGGGATGTGTTGAGAGGTTAGTGTGCAATCAAGACAAGAGTGCCCTCTGTGGCTGGGACTCCCAGGAAAGCCCCTTAAAAACCAGTTCACCGGCTATATAAAGCTCACCGGCCTGGTTTGAAAGAGGGTGCACATACTTGCACATTACATTAAACACACTTGTGACACGCCAACACACCCGCATGTATGTAAGAGTGATCCGGCATATGCCGCAGGCTGTGTCTGTTGGCTGAAGGCTGGCTTTGATGGGCCAAATCACTGCCTCTCTCCTGTCAGACATGTCTGTCATCTCATCCCTTTGAATTTGTCACCCGGGCCAGTCACCGTAGTCAAACTCGAGTCCACTTTTTTTCTGTGTGTGTAGACCTAAAACATATTTTGACATCTTTGGATGTGGCGTTTAGAGACAGAGTTACAGGTAAGAGTGGCATGCAATATTTTTGACTTATCATGGTGCGCCTCAGCTGTGACATTTTGGGCATCTGCTGGACACACTGTACAGACAAGCACTGCCACTATTTCATAGTTAAGAGAGGGAAAAATTTTTAGCACTGGAAGAAGGTGAGCGGCTTAAGGGAAATGTGTTAGAGTCAGATGCAGGTGGACAAGGAAGGCTGAGATGGACGAGAATAAAAACTGCATTTTTATTAGCAGAAGCAGTCAAAACGTCATGTGTGCGTAATGAGAACTGTTGTTAAGTATGCATGTCCTCTGACCGACCGGTAATGAGAAAACCACCACATCATTAGCGAGTGTGTCGTACAAACGGCTGCTCCTCAGCTACATTTCAGATGATATGTTTATGGTGTTGATTCATATGTTAGTAAAGCGGTATATGCCCTCTCTAGACAGTCATTATAAGTTGCCAGTTGATAGCTCAGTGAGCTGCTGTAGGCAGAGAGCGCCTGTCACTACTCATCCATCCATCTTTGTCTGCTTTAACTCAGGGCCTGATGGAAGGAAGACGACCCTCAGAAGACCACAGCAGCCTCGCCAGCTGAGAGCAATAATTAATCTAATTCACTCTCAATTCGTTTGACACACCTAATCCATAGGTGCGGGCGGCACAGATGTGATACTGAAAAAAGTGTCATATTAAATATAGAACCTAACAAATTTGCAGCGCAAATGCCTGATCTTCTTCTTCTTCTTCTTCTTCTTTTCCCCCTTTTAATTACATCACCTCTCTCAGCCCTCCTTCCCTTCCTCCCATCCCCTCATCTATCCACCTCCGCTCAGATGGACTCGGGCACCAAACACGTGATCACATGACATGAATGGGTAATCAGTAGGTATTAGTGCGTGTTAACAACCCCTGAGCTGAAAGATGATTCCCCTCTCGATATTAAAGAGATAACACAGCGAGAGGAGCGAGAAAGCAAATGGCCCTAAGCCTCCAGCTATGCTCCCCTCCAAAGTTGTTTTCCTGGAAAATTAGGCAATTGACTAATGGCGTAAATGCTGTTAATTACCGGCACCAGTACCCCAAACAGTCGTCTCTGCCTGTAACTAATAAGAAATCAATTAGCTAATGAATTGGTCATTAAGTGAAAAGCTAATCTTGGCCGAGGTATTTTTTAATGATTATTTTTTGCCTATGATCCTGGCTAATTGCCGTTGTCATACGGCACTCTCGGCTTTCAGCATGCCTAATGAAGCTTCATTAGATCATAAATGGCACTCTTGGAAGATTCACAGGCAAACCTGCTTCCCAATTATTTTTAATTGCCAGACATTCTGCACAAACAAGTGCTGCTGCACCTTGCGGAACAGGAGAGCTCAGGCTGGCTTTGCGCTGCGTTTCCTTCATGACTTCATTTGAAGCGATTAGAGCGTGGGGCAGGGTCGTCGCCGAGCTGCTGTTGTCTGTGGCGGATTTTAAAGAGCCCATCAGCTCAAACTGCTGGGCTCATTGTTACGCTTCATTCCTCACTTTGATTTGGACCGAGGAGAAAAAGCTTGCTGCTTCCAACGTGGCTGATCTGGCTCCAAGGCACTGACGGACACATTGTGCACACATTGTAACACACACGCGCGCAGACAAAGAGAGATTTGTGCATTTAACTGGCATTTCTGTGCAATTACAAAAGCACAGACAGAGACAAACACAAATATATCAACACACACACACACACACACACTACCTGCACACCTGTACATGTGTCAGCTGACAAAAACAAAGGAGAGAGAGCATCCCTCCAGGGCATGAATAATTAAGAAAAGACAAAAGAGCCTTGTTTTATTTTTTTCCTTCCTCCTGTATCTCCTTCTTTTGTGTGTCTAGTAAACCCCGGTGTAGTTCTCTACTAATAAGATGGAGGATTATTCTCTCCATGGTGCTCACACAACACATGTTTCCAATCTGACCCTGTACAAGTATCTCTGTCTCTAACGTGAAGAGGCTCGTGGTGAAACACAGAGCTGTTGAAACTCGGTTTTGCCACCAGGTCTTTTCCTCTGCCATTGTTCTAGACGACAAACACAAACAACGCAGCTTCAACGGCGAAGGACTGAAACATTGTTTTGTTGCGCCGGTCTGAGCTAAGAGACAAAAGAAATGTATCCAGAATCCATTTCTTCTTCTCAAAACAATATTTTTTTTTGCGGCTCAGACTCGGTTTAGTTAGACAGCGAGCTTGCACAATGTTATCGCCACCTGTGCTTGTGAAGATTTTGTCATATAAAGTCTGCATTAATACAGTTATCAAGCAAAGGCATGTTTGTTTAATCACAATCGCAGCTTTTTTGCCAGAACGTCGCGCCTTTGAGAAAGCGGCCAATCTCTCTGAATTCCGGGAGCTTTTGTTTTTGTGGCCTCTGATATGCGGCGATGCCAAACACCTCTCCCCAGGTGCCTAATGTGTGTCTGTCTGCACATGTGTGAGAGTGTGCATGTGTGTGTGACACACTGCGGAGAGAGGGCTGGGACCACTTCACTGGCGCGCCAAAGTTTGATGGTGGATGAATGGCACTCCAGATGTCTATCAATATTTAGCAGTAAACATCCCAGGCAGGCGGGGAGACGTGGCAGCTGAGAGCACGAGGTGGTGCAGCGATGAACTGTTGACTATCAGTTTAACCGGTTAAACTGGAAGGTGAAGCCTCTCTGAAGCTGGCAGACACAGATGTGACACTTTGCAGCCTCAGACTGATCGGAAGCGGGTCGCAATTTATTCATGATTTTCACCGAATCCTACCCGGAATTTTTCAAAAAGCAGCAGCAGGCCGTCTCATGCTCGGTTTCATCTGGATTTTACGGCCCCACACGTGCAACAGTTGTGTTTCTTGACACATATGCAGAAATTAAAGTTCTCTTTTGATCAGGAGAGCAGAAAATGCTTAAAAAAATATTTTGAGGGAAAATTAAAACAATGTGTTGAATTTAATTTTCCCCATGGCTCTTTCATTTGCATTTTAATAATCCAAATAAACACAGACGAATTCCTGTATTTTTAAAAAAAACAGAAACCAAACATTTTAAAAATGCTTCACTGCTCAGTACAAGGTCCCAAAATTACAACCAGTATTTATGTCATTAATATCCTAAGAGCTGATTTTCACTTATTTAAAGCTGCAATCTTTAAAACTTTCATCATGTTTCAAAGAGCCGAGACGACGACTAACGTCACATTTATCAAGTTGTTTTACTTGTTGTTGTTGCTACTCAGTGAAATTAATTATTATTAATTAAGTAATGGAATAAGGCTGGATTGGGATTGCAGGCCAAACAGGTGCAACCCTCACTCACCTGCAGAGTCTGAAACTGATTTTAGATTTGAAGTCGACATTTGTTGTTTTTAAATTCACAGAAAAAACATAAATCAAGTGAGTGCATTGCGTCTCTTCCTGCCTCTCTTTCTGCATTAAACCAACACACTTGGACTTGCACACACACACACTCAAATCACATTACAACACATCTAATTGAAGTTTATGACGCAGAGGAGAGCATATGCTCATTGAGCCAATTGAATCATTAGAAAAGCACACAGTAGGCAGAGGATCTGCCAGAACTGCAGCTGAGGAAAATATGTGAGGGACTGAATTCCCTGTCCAAGACCGTTACCGAGATGAAACATGTAAACATGTCAACAAGGCGCGTGCACACTGAAAAGCGCGTATTCTGCACGCGGCATGACAACCTTACGTTATGTAAATGCAACTTTAGGCGGCGCGGCTGTAGCCAGGTCTGTGCCTTGATACCTCCCCACACCTCACCCCCCTCCCCCCCTTTTCCTAAGAGCCGGTTGAGCTCTGACATCCACGCACGTCCACACATTCTGTCTGACATCGGGCCCTGTGGTGAGATACTCCTTGACCGGCCTTGATCCACAGAGGAGGGAGTAAGTGGAGAGGAAGTAAGATAGACAGGAGCAAAGACAGCCTGTCAGAGTTAAAGGCAAACAGACATTAGGCTTTCCAGAGCTGCAGTTGCTCTCTCTGACTCTCCTCCGCTCCACACTTTATAAAATTTACATGACGCATCAGAAAGGCCACAAGAGCCTCTTTGATTGTGGAACTATGCCTGAAAAATACATCAGTCGCCATCTTTTCTGGCGGTGAAGCCGGGAGACAGAATGAAAATACACTTGGCGCGTTCACACAGCCTCTCTCGCACTCTCATTCGCAAACAACATGGCACAGACAAGGGCGAAAGACAGAGGAATAGTCATAGACACAACACACACACACGCACACACACACATTTACTTGCATGCAGGCTTCACCCTGTGCGTCTGCGAAACAGTGGGATGTATCTCCTCAGTGTCATCTCTAATCGCTGTGATCTAAATGTATAAGAATTGATGGTGCCTTCCACCAAATGCTGTTATGGGGGACCTGGTTTGTTTATTTAATGAAGCCCGTGTCACAGTGGATCTGCGTCCTTGCATTTGGAAATGGTGGCAGGTGTTGGTGGCAGATTTCCCTCAAACAGGGCCACTGAATTAACAAATCAAATTAACATAACACTGGCGTCAGATCTGGGGGCCTGTTTCTCTGGCACGGCTGTCCCTGTAGTTTGCCTGTGCGGACGCTCCCCTCTTGTGTCCAGATGTCCCCACAGTGCCAGCTTCCTCTGCCCAGAAACCACTGAACTGGGCCCAGGCTGGAACTGAAACAAATCATGGGCAAGGTCGGAGTGTATCCTCACTACTTGAATAAAACTTTTTTTTTGCTCTGCGTAGCAACACATCCCATCGCTACGTCTCTCATTGTTCACCATATAGCGCATGGTATGCGCGTGTTTATGACAGATGATGAGTAGTAGACTTTATGGTTATAATGTTCTCACCATAGGAAATGAGGAGGTTGGCTAACCACTGAAACAAAGAGGAGGACTTCAAATGATAGTTTTGGGTTGTACTGACAAGATTCCCAGTAACTAGACTTAACTTAGCTGTTTTTAGACAGCGTGTGCTTCTGTTTTTGTCAGAAGCAGTCTAAAAGAAGATTACATGCTTATTCTACGTATTAAAAACTAAAAATAAGCTATAAAACAAATTATTTCTTATTTTGTTCCTTATTTTTGTCATGTACAGGCCCAAAATCTGTCCAGACAAGACGAGCCAAACACGTCTGCAAGAGCGGCAGTAAGAGAGAGGAAAGAACAGGAGGAGGAGAAGGTAGTACAGCTCCTTAAATCAGATTTCTTTGGCTTTTTTATGAACAGTTGCCATCTCATGGACAACCCCCTCCTCTCCGCAGCAGTTCAGCCGGTGTCCAACACATTGTTGGTAAAATATGTACAGGCCTAATGGTGGTTTAACCCGTTCTATCAACCCTGCACTGAAACGGATCAGATCTGAGTGGAAGGCTCATAATGACACTGGTATGCAGAGCATTGGGCTGGTTTCACAAAGATACACAGTGGCTGTAGCTTAGATGGAGCTAACGGTCAGACCTCAGATAGACGTCTGGAAAAATTCTGGAGAAATTCAATAGTCACAGAGACATTTCCCTGGAAAAATGCAGTGAAGAGCAGGAAACGTTCAGTAAAATTTAAATCAAGCATACCTGTAGCAGAGCTCAGTGGTGTGGCAGGACTCAGGGCCGGGATAGTTTCCATCAGGTTACTAGAAACTCTGTTGCATCCCTAACAACATTGTTAATAAACCAGAATCAGCCAAGTTTCTCTTTGTAATTTCATCACTGCTAGGCAAGAGTCACTGATTGCTACCATGGAAACGTGGCTCTTTGTTAGCCCGGGGGTAGGATGGGCAACTTTTTATGCTTCACATAAGTCAGTCTTTATTTCTGCTAAAATGGCAAACTTACATCAGACCAATCGAACAGAAGAAATGAGTCTGATCTAACACGACACGCCACTCTAGAATACTGCCATGAAACCAGCCTCTTTACTTTGGAAAACGCAGACCAGTACTCAAAGGAATTCAACCATATTGGTCAATTCTGCACCTCATGTTTCACGTCCAACATCCGTGTTCAGCGCCAACACAGAAAGAAGCCCGTCCTGTAAGTCACGAGGTGGAAAGTATGAGTGTGTTTGAGTTTGGGTCGATTGATAGGCTGGAATTTGCATCACATCACAGACCTGAAATGAATGCTCACGTTTTTATCAACCGAAACCACCAAGTGTTTCAGCGGCTAACCCTAACCACACCTCAGTCATAATGCTGGACAGAACCTCAATGCTTCCCTTACCTACTGAAGAACCTGACTGAAGTTTCCAGACGCAGATATTACAGAAAGTGAAACCTTTTCTAAGGTCGGCATTCTGGGATTTTCAGAATCATCCAGTATTGATGTTGTTGTCTTAACCTGACGCTAAAGCTGAATTCTAATTTTCCACACTTCAGTGCGACTAACGCTAACTGATCAGCAGTGATGGACACATCCTCGCCCGTCAACACCATTTCCAACACAGAAGCAACGGTAGCAGAGTTAATATTTGTCGATTCACAATAACCTGCATAGCTGCATCATTCTCATATCCAGACATTTCATCATGGTTCTGTTGCTCTCTGATGAATACAAAGTCCTCATTCTTAATCTCACCGACAGCTCCTGATGAGTTCAGTCCAATATTCATTACTTTTCTGATTCAGAACTCAAAGACCTGGGTGTAGGATTCAGTGGCATTCAGCGGTGTAATTGCAACCTCCTCCACTCGCCCTCCTGTTCCAGGCGCAAAGAAAACAACTATGGTCGGAGTCAGTGTTTGGTTTATCCGCTCTGCACCCCTGTGGAAACACTGTGGAGGGGAACCCAGGGGTTCTGCAGATATAAAAGGTTCTTCTTAAAGATTCTTATTTTCAGATGAAGTCCCTCTAAATCTTACACACTGAACCTTTAAGCCTCTTTAACAGCGTGAGGACAGAAGAAACACAAAACAGACACATATTATTAATTTTTTATGTTGCTATGCTGAACCTGTTGCTTTTACCAGCAGACACGGAGAGATGTTCATTTTCATTTGGAGAAGTACTCTCCTTTAAGCTTTGTTTTGGTCCATACAAACACCTGAGACCAAAAAAATAACCAGCTATTAGCTGCTAAATGCTTCACTATGTTCACCAGCTGCTCAAAAACTTTGGCAGCCTGTCATTGGACGCTGACGGGAGAGTGAGCCAGTCTGAAGCTAAACGGTAAAAGGTCATGAAACCAAAACAACGAGCTGAAAGATGCTAAAACGGCTCGAGGCCTATTACAGAAGGGGAAGTGCAGTCAGGTGATGATGCTCTGTGGGTTCATGACCTCTTACACATGACAGACCAATATTCATACAAGAAAAATGATCAGTGCAGCTTTAAATGAGGGCACATCAGAAATAGCAAAGTATACATCTTTCACAGCAACATTTTAATTCATTTCATACACTGTTAAGAAATAAAACTGATTGCAATTCATCACATTTTATGTGCAAGCCGTATTTTTAGTATATAAACTCTTCACTTGACTGAGCTAAACAGGACTGTGCAGACGTACTGTAGCCTTACGGAAAAGCAGAAGCGTCTAAACTGACTGTAAACTGGCTGTCACAGTCATTTATGGCCTCCCTATCCATCGACCTGATGTTGTGGATGTGCTGGCAGCACAAACAGAGGCAGCCTAGAGACTGTCTCCTTGTGTTAAAAACAGTTAGCAGCATTTAGCTGTATTAAACAGAATATTAATGGATTTGGAATGAGACTACCGAGCACCATTAAAAACCTCAAAGTGAGTTGATATGCAGATATAGGTTCCATTACCTCCATTTACCTTGCCTTTTATTCACTCGCTGACAGTGGTAAACAAAGAGCAAAGAGCTCAAAATGAACGATTCTCTCCTGCTCACGCAATTAATATTACGGGCGAAAGCGATTGTGACGTTACATTTTCTAATCACCTAATCTCGCGGCAGACTGCCTCTGCCAACAACACTTCAATGACACTACCTGTCCCGAGGAAAACATTTAGAGTGAAGGCACACGTCCAACTGACTCAGTGTCACACACGCCATCACCAAATGAAGCTGGACACTGGAGCTCAAGTCAGCTGTGGTATAAATGACATGAGTTCTGATAGAATGCAGGAAGAGGACTGTTTTTTTATTCATAATTATTGGTTTCAATCTTCTACATAGCGCGCCTTGATAAACAGTGACGGCTTGGAGAGTTATGCTAATGGCTGTGTACAGTGACAGTGGATGGCTCAGTCAATCATAAACACCTCTCATCTCATAATCACAAGCCAGAAACAGGCCGGAGAAGCCTGCTAGATACACTACGACACAACGCTGACAAATATAATGATCAACAACCACTGACAATCCGCAGCCAACACAAGCACGCATGCGAGCGCACACACGCTTTGAGACGTGACAGAAGATCCAAACTCCGCGCCACCGCCGCTGCGCTCGCATCTTATTTAAAGAGAGTAAGCAAATCGAGAAGATTGCCTGCATTTAATGACAAAAGAAACCCCAAATCAGGTGCAAAATGAAAGTTTGCAGATCCCTTTAACAAAGGAATACCAAATGTGTCAGAGTACTCTCCAATTCCCCGCTGTTGGGAGTTTGGGGGGAAAACACAGCAGCAGCACCAGTGCCTCCCTCAGCTCTGTCCATTTCCATAAATGCTGCTGGCTGTCTTACCTACACCAGAAACACTGCTAGGCTAAATGCCCTGGCATATCATTTCCCCTCTTTCTCTCCCTCACCTATTCTGAACCAAATGTTCATTACCATGCAGCCTGCCTTGGAGAAAGAGAAGGAGAAAACGACTAAGAGTACAGAGCTGAGATCATTGACAGCTTGATGTGACGAAGGTCAATTGAAATAACAGGTTTTTGTGTGTTTATATTTTAAATGGGCCACTTGTGTCGGCTGTTCTTGGCTTTCTGCAGACGGGGGAAGCTGGGGAGCACTGCTGTGGCTATAGGGCTGTGTTGAAAGTGCGAGGCCGACACACACACACACACACTCGCACACACACTTACTCACTGTAATGAGCAGGTTATGCTAAGGCACAGGCTGCTAAAATCTGTAATTATAATCAACCTCTCTCTCCCTCTCCCCCTCATCTCCATCTCCCTTCCCTCTCTCTCTCTCTTTCCTTTTTTTTCAGTCTACATCAGTGAGCAGGCATCAGGGAATCCTTCACTAAGCACCGGAGGTAATGAGTTTATTGATTAACATGCAGAGATGAAGCGGCTCTCTCAAATTAGTGTTGTTTTACATTATTGGATGGACTCGGGGCACTTCAGAACTCTGCAAGACCATTACCTCATCACAGTCCCCAAACTCTCATATGAATCAACTCTATTACTTAACATTTAACAGAACAACCTTTGTCAAACCGTGTGTGTGAGGTGTTTGGACTCTAAAACATCCCACGCTGCTTTGTTCACGCCTTTCTCAGCTCACGCTAAAAGATAGATCTGTGGTAATTTTTGATGAACGCCTCTCCCTCTCTCTGTTTTTTAATGTTTGTTTTCGTATGCAGGTTGGGTGTGTGTGTTCTCTCACACGACTGGCAGCTCCGCATCTGGCAAAACATCTGGATGAGGAAGATCACATGTGACCCACATAACTGGTGTGTGACCCCGCTCTGCGACACGTCTCCGAGTCGTACAGTAACTGCGCCGGCAGTTGGAAGAAGTGGCACATGATTGTCGGGAGAAAGGTATGAATGAAGTTTTACTCTACGTAAAGTCTTTAAAAAGTTCAACAGGGCCAACTCACGACAAGCTAGAAACGTCTTTTTGTTCTTCAACTCAAAAACACGAGAGAGATAAAAAAGATTTTCTGTCACAATTATGACAAACGGGTAAAATCTGGAAAGCTCATATTGGATTAAAGTTCTCCACTGATTGAATCAAGGGCTTTTATTGTTTAAATATTCATTCATGCATTTATGCATTTGGAGTTTTTGCAAATATAAAGGTCAGTTTATAACTCTGAGACAACAGTACAGTGTAAAACCAGTGAACAGCACAGGAGTGACAACAGTGAGTCCCTTCCGAGCCAGAATCACCAACAGACTGTCGACACCAGAAATCAGTTTTCTCACAAAAGTACCTGAAGAAAAAATTATGTTTTTTTACAACTGGGTTAAAGTTCAACTAGAAAATGTTGCTGTAAGATCTAATGGACAATTTTACCATGTTTGTTTTCACGGTAAAATGTTTTACAGTTTATTTTCTGCTCAGTAGGCCGACAGATAAGACCGTGCTTGTACTGATCAGCTTCCAGGTGTGAATCCAGGAAACTAGATTCCTGACAAAGAGAGCATCGCTCTCAGTGTTGCTTACCTGGATGAATAACGGCTGAACACTGGATTTGATGACCACTGTTCAGTCAGTAATTTACCAAAATGTCCCTTGTGTACACCATGCGCAGAGAAAAGTGGCGCTGCTGTATGACCCCCCCACCCGTCTTCAAAACAGCCGCCCGCCCCCGTCAACAACACAAACACACAAACACAAATCCATTTAAACAGCCTGTCATGTACTCTCAGTGTATCACACACTCATCCTACAGGAAGATTACCCGCGCTCACCACTCAGCCAGAGGGGAGTCCCTCAACTCCGGCTTCCCCCTTTTGCCACCTGGTTACTTCCTCTGAAGGTTCCTGGTGCGCAGCATGTCAGAGGCGCTATGAAGATACCAGCAAAAATGGCAGAGCAAAGGAGCGGCGTCAATCTCTCACCGCCGGTGCCTCTCTCGCGCCACTTTGATGTGATGGCTGCTCTTTGCTTTGTGATGTGGAGGAGCTGTCAGATTAGTGGGCCTGTCACGGCTCGGTCTGCTTGTCTGTTGGGCCTGACAGAGCCT
Organism: Nibea coibor; assembly: GCA_023373845.1. Taxonomy (NCBI): domain Eukaryota; kingdom Metazoa; phylum Chordata; class Actinopteri; family Sciaenidae; genus Nibea; species Nibea coibor. The sequence continues at coordinate 22,856,531 of CM041724.1, read as the reverse complement.
GTGATGGAGCTCAGACTAAACAAAAGGGTTATCACCTACCCCGTGCTCGGCCGCGCTACTGTTTCATTTATGGGCAGAAGGGAGGAGAAGGCTTCCATCCTCCATGGGAAGAGTAGAGAGGAGGAGGAGAGCACGTCACGCTTCAGCCACCATCAAAAGAGGTGTGAGTGGTTGTGACTGTTGAACCTTTCTGCATCCATCTGTAGATCTACTGCATCAACATCTATCTAAATACACAGATGCATTACATGCATGCATGTACAGAGTGTGCACCTTCGAGAGGTAAGACAGGGCATGTGAATTTGTACAGTAACCCCCACGTATCCTTCTACAGGAAGTCCCCACTGCATGGACTTCCTTTTAAACACAGCTGTTACTTGAAATGAGGCATAGAAAAAGTGATCCATTCTCCGGACACCTGGCGCCCACAGTCTACAGGTGCAGTGTGTGTGTGCGTGTGCAAATGTTTCAATGAGGTGAAATAACACACTAATGAAGAGAGAGTGATCACTGCTGACACAGCCAGGCTCACACGGTAATATGAACTTCCTGTTTCGAGTAATTTTGATTTCCTGCTTGACTTGTACTGTAATTAAGAGGCCGGGAGCCTCGACTACAGTTACTGCAGCTTGCATTACCCTGCGCCTCAGCGGACAAGTTCAGCACAGAAATGCACAGTCCAGATTTAACACATCACGGCGTGTAAATCAAAATGAATGATCAGAGAGAGAGATCGCCTCCAGCAACACATGAATCCGTGCCATCCGGGTACTTCTGAAGCACAGCTGACTCGTTAGAAATGCTCCTATTTTCTTTTTAAATAGGAATTATTAACTCTCACCCTTCAGCCGCGTGTTGACACAGACATGGTCAAATTTTCTCAAGCTCAGAGAAATGCATCGTCTATTTTTAGACTTGCTTTCCGCGCAGCTAACCGCGTACTGCAAACTTTAAGTCACTTCCCGAGTTCTCCCAAACTCGACTGCGATTTATCGTTAATCAAACAAACAAATCTGCGTGCAGCGACGCGAGACGCCGCATGGCGCGAACGAGAGGCAGCCGAAGGGTTGATGAGGATCATTAAAAGCCACGTTCTTCACCTGACAAATTATGAAAGGGTTTTAGAGCGAGCACGCCGCTTTTTCTTCGCCTGTCCTCCACCGGATGAGACATCTGTTATTTAAATAACGGTTTCAAATGAGGAGGAGGGAGAAAATTGTTACCCAACACATCTCAGCAGCTGATGACAGGGAGAGAGACAAACAGAGAGAGGGAGAGAGAGAGAGCATATTGAGTAGGTTAATAGTTAAAAAAAAAAGAACAGTGTGAATTCCAATGACAGAGGAGGAGATAATGAGGTGTTTTGATGTGACACGAAAGACAGAGAGATCTAATAAAGGTAGTCAGCTTGTGCTGTGCAGCTGCACTACAGGTCATCTCACTCACACACTAAATGCACACACACAGCCACTACAAACTAGTTGCACACACTCAATGAAATCCATGTGCACTAACAGACAATACAGTACTCTGGCCCACTTCCTTCTCTCTCTGTTTTTCTTGCTTGACCCAGCGATCTGTAAAAAAAAAAAAAACACACATTCATACCGTTTTTTATTAGATTTGCATCTGCACGCGTCCCCGCGTGCGTCTATCTCTGCAGACCGATGAGAGCGTATATGTTTAGAACACAGGCACACATATTATACAATGCACTGCATGTGTTTGTGTGTGTACGCCCGTGCATCTACATCTGCAGCATTTCCATTTGAAGGCGTCTATCTTGGCAGAGATAATAAGAAGCGGTGTGTGTGTGTGTCTCCCCAGAGGAGTGAGTGACAGTCTGTGGAAGCGTGGCGATACACTTATTCACACTGATGGAGAGATCAGAGTGAAACATGGCAGACGTTGTCATTGCAGCCTTACACCAGAGAAAGGAACGCTTCCTAACATTGATGTTACAGTCCTGTCTGGCAGACAGCGGCGCTCTGAAGACAAACAATCACCCAGGACAGCTTGAAAGTGGCAAGAGGGAGAGGAGGACAGATGGGCAAGAGAGAGGAGAAAAAGGAGGAGAATGCTGGATTGGTTCTACCATAAGCGCCTCCTTTTTCTGCCATTATTTTATAGCTCTTCAAACATCTGGGTCTGTCCCCTGCACAGCAACACGCATTTCTATGTCCATCTATGCGCGCTTGGAAAGAATTTCCACAACAAAAACGAGTCAATCTCCATAATTCCCCGTATTAAAATGCCCAAGAAATAAACATGACATCACTGAGGGTGAATGTCTATATAACTCACCCATTCAAATTATATTAAGGCTTAAAGTTATGCATAATTAAGAGCATAGCTGCTTTGATTGACAGGTGGGTGCCTTCACAGGTGTCTTGTTTGAGCGCCCAGAATTCATTCAGTACGCCTGAGCTCCACCCACGCTCCACATCTTTGCCCCCCCCTTTTTTTTTTTTTTAGGATTAACCGGGTGCCAGCGGAGGCAGGACTGCCAAGATGATCAGAATGTCAGAAGTTTTGCAGATATTTGGTCATAAATTAGGGTGAGGGGGGGGAGCGTGCCACCTCCCCACCCAGTCTTTCTGGAGTGGTGGAGTTTTGCACGTCCTCCCGTGTCTGCGTGGGTTCTCTCCGGCTGCCTAATAGGTTGATTGGTGACTCTAAATTGCCCGTAGGTGTGTGAATGTGAGCGCTGTGATAGCTGGGATAGGCTCCAGCCATCCGTGACCCTGATGAGGATAAGCGGCTACAGAAAATGGACTGATGGTCAGAAAACCGACTGACCAACACCGCTAGCCAATGAGAAAGAAAAGGCTAGTGTGCCCAAGAGTTTCAGTTATCGCTCTGTCTAATCTCTGTTAACGGGTTCAGTCTAATCTATAAGTAAGAATACAGCAACAGCGAGCCTGAGCACTCTTCAGAAAGGTGCAAATTGCACAGGTGCAAACGAACAGTCTGGCATAATCTCATGCTCGTGTGACTGCCCACTTTCTGTTCAATTAACCAAGGACTGGCTAATTGAGCTGGTGATAATAAACTTTAAAATGATCAAGAGAGAATCCTGAGAGAAGCCTGGTGATGTTTGGTTATTGGACTTTTTTTTTGCTTGTCAGGCACTGCAGCGATTTGAATTTTTGGATGGTGAAAATGGTGAAAATAGTAGGTAGGAGGATACCCTAATTAGCCTAAGGCTTCCAAAACACCAGTCACCCCTGGGTGGTTTCATCATTAAACAAGTGGACTGACCAACAGGCCGATCTCCTCTCCTTTCCTCTCTCTCCCATCTGTTTCTCCCTCCATCTCTGCTTTAGCCATGTGATTAGCGTTGACATGTTTCACCAAGGATACCATGCTGGTTCCATGACTGGCTTTAGATAGGATCTAATGGGGTCAGGCTCCCAATTGACGGTCTATTCATGAGAATCAATAAATACACCATGCATGAAAACTAGAGGACGGTGAGGTGAGCATGGATACCTGTTGGGTAAAAAAAAAAGGGAAAGTAAGAAGGAAGGCAGTGAGAGGAAGGAAGGAAGGAAGGAGGGCAGGGACGGCAGATGATTTAGGCTTTAGGGGACGCAGGGCCTTGGCATGGCAACAAAGGCAGCAGTGCTCGCTCATCTGTCATGGCGTTAGGACTTTCATAAGTTAGCTGTGTAAGCATTACTGATAATGAACTGTTTGATCTTTGGAGACTTAACGTCTTTTTTAGTGAGCTGCTTGAGACGTTTGGTCTGCGTAAAACTCAATCGTCTCTGTGAGTAAATAATGATCGTTAAACATCATGCACGTACACGCACAGCGAGCGTGTTGTGTATGTGAATGCGAGAGAGCATGAATGTCTTAATTCCAGGCTGCTGTGGGACAGTGAAATAAATCAGACCCAGCTGATGTGTGTTTACCTTCCCTAAGCCCCAGGAGACTTTGGGTAATTGAGCATGAGCAGATCAGCAATAGAAAACCAGTTTCACACAGAGACAGACACATGCCTCCAAAATGCTTCACTGCCCCAGCCAGCAACGACACACACACACACACACTTACACCTAATACACACACCCTTATGCTCAGGGACCCTAATTTGACTCCTGTAAGTCATAGTAAGACTATATTCTTGATGTTACAGAGTGTTAATATTACACACATAAAGCAGTAGCTCAACATTTTGGGACTGGCGCCGCTCTTAAATCTGTACATTGAAAATAAAAGGTGCAGCAAGTAACCTGTTAGGTGAGCTTACTGTAGCACTAAGCCTGGAAACAGCTAGAAAATAACAAAATCCCCTTACCTGAACCTCTACGGCTCACTTTTTAACCTCTCACATCTTAAATTTCAAAAAATCAAGCATAAAAATGCACTTTATGTTTCATCAGGGCGTTTTACAGTTAGTTGCCTGACAACCTCACGGTGATAACAAGACTCCAGGAGTCACCAGCATAATCCCCCATAAAAAAACTTGTTTTAAAGTTTGTTTCTCATAAAAATTAAACCAATTAGACTGTGTCTTAATTAATTCTTTAATTCATTTTTATCATCAGCTCAGACTGAAACAGGTTAGCCGCTTCCCCCCTGCTTCCAGTCTTTATGCTAAGCTATGCTTGCTGGCAGCTGCAGCTCCATATTTAACAGACATGAGATATGATATGAGAGCGGTATGAATCCTCTAAAAATAAAGCCTTTAAGCGTATATCTAAAAAATATCAAACTATTCCTTTAATCGCACTTCTTACCTCATATTGTAAGATTAACAATGATATAAGATATCACAATACTGCAAACCAGAGTAGTACAGCAACTCTTGGTATGCATTCACTCATCTGAATAAATGCATGGGTTCATGTGTCTGGCATTTCTATATGTGTGTGTGTGTGTGTTTCTTTCAGCGTGTGCATGTTGATGGCATCCCCATAGTCGCAGCTCTCTGCTCTTGTAATGTACCCATGTAATGGTGTAATGAAAATTCATGATGAGAGCATGTTAACTGCATTAGCCAGTCTCCCGAGTTCCAGCACATGAATAAAACGAACAAGGGGAGGAAAAAAAACAGGGAAACTCATTTTGATGCCTAATTATTTTTGGACTTGACAGCCTGGCAGCGGCCTGGCCTGTGTATGTATGTGTGTGTGTGAGTGTGTGTGTGTGCGTGTAGGTCGACAGTGTTGCTTAGTAGATGCACAGCGGTAAGCAGGGCCCTTCATTATGGGCCATAATGAGTACATCCACCCCAGATACAACAGCTCGGGAACCTTTGTTGCATTGTTTTGTTCCAACACCTTGAGCAACAAATCAACACATTTTACATGGCTCAAGTACCAGCAGGTTTTTTTTTCTCTCTAAATATGTAACAGGGACAGATCTTTGCTTGGTGTGTGTTTTTCCACACGCTTTCCTTTCATTATGTTTGCATACACATTTTGACGTGCAGAAATCATTATTATCACAGTACAACGCTGTAAAACTGGAAGAAACACGTGCACGGATTCCAGCTGACGGCAGTCAAAAACACATCATTTAAATTGTGCGTTTAACAATATGTGTTTATTTATCTCTGGATTTTAAAAATGCTGAGCTAGTTGAGTGCTATTTTACAACTTCTGAACATTTTATAACGGCAGTGCTTTTGCATTTTTGTTGCTGCTGCCAAAGGTTTTCTTCCTCCCACATCATCCCGTACACAGAAGACTGTTGACTTAAAGGTTGAGCTTGCATGCAGCCGTATCGAATGTTTTTTCATGTGGTTACTGACACAGATCTGTGTAATCCTTACACAGTTGTTGTTAGTTTAGTGGAGTCAGATGTTGTCCTGAACTTGTTTCACTCAGAGCAAAAAATAGATTCTCCTGGAGATTGTGGTTTGTTTGATTCGCGCGAACGACGTCTCAGGGAGAGATGCAAAAAGGCAAACTGCTGAATATGATCGCTCTGTGAGGACTGGGAGAGCGTGACTGACAGCGTTTTTTTAAATAAATCTCTTTTCTCTCTTCGCTGTCTATACTGTTGGAAAGGCAAATGCCCTTCATATGGCTAATATTCAGCTGACCAAAGGTTTCCTACCTTAGATAATCAGAAGCACCTGTGTGGCACAAATTACTGTGTGTGTAATCAACCCCAGGGGACGGACTGAATCCTTCCTGCCCATGATGGAGACGCGCTCCAGTGCAACGGATGCAGCACAGGATTCCCGAAAATCACAATCCACCCAGGATTAGACGTGGAATGAAAGAGAAGAGGGGCATCCGGATGGCCTTTATTGGTTTATGATTGCCCTTATCCTAACCACATTAACCCCCTGATTGCTTGAGCAGACATTATTAGATGCTTCCATTGGAACAAAAAGGGAAAAAAAGGAGAAAATAGAGACTAACAGGCAATCATGCCCACCGGCCCATGTAAGGAATTTAGGGCCAAGGACACAAAGAGACAGAGAGAGAACAAGAGAAATGAAAAGGAGGGGGGGTAAGAGGAGAGGAGAGGAGGTGGTGGTGGGGTGGCGGAGGAGGTGGAGGAGGAGGAGGGGGAGCGGGTGTGTTCGATCGTCGATTAAAGTGCAATTGTGCAATTTCATTCCTGTTCCAGCACAATGAGGAATGAGATTAAGCTCAATTTGGACCTGTTCAAGAGATCTCCTCACCTCTGTCTGAGGTGCACGGTGCAACACGCACACACACACACACACACACACACACATACATGCATGCATACACACACCTACACACCCCTGGAGCCCCTCACCATGTCAGCACCCCTCCAGGGAAATCAGGCGTCTGGAGACAGGTCAGCCCTGGCCCATGTATATATTCATGGGCTTAATCTGGCATCATTTCTCTCTGCTGCCGGAAAAAGAAATGTATTTAATTTACACAATCCCCATTTGGCCTGTTCACCAAGGAGAAATACATAGGGAAAGTAGGCCCATAGTCAGGGCTTCAACCCTTCAGCATAAACTATTTTGCAGGAGTGTGTGCATATACAAGTTGGTGCATGTGTGTCTATATACTGTATGTCAGCATGCATAGCAGGATTCTGTCTGTGTATGTGCAAAGAGTGGAAAAAAAACATCTTATCATATTCCAGACCTGTACAGTACACCCAAACAGTGGCAGCTGTGCTAGTCAGTTTGAATGGGAGGATGGGAGTTGTACCCAGCAGATGCTGTGTGTGTATTAAACAGATTAATTATTAAAACATGCTTGACAGATGAAAAGTGGGTCCTCGGGCTATAAAGGAAAATGTTTATTCTTCTGCCATAGACTGTAGTACACTTAGCTTCTGCTCTCAACTTATCCAGTGCCTCAATGAAGAGAGTAAACACTTTCTGTGCTCTGTGTGGTTGGAATCACATACATAATAATTTGAAATGGCCGCCTGGGATGAACCTTCAAATATGAATGTGTGTTTAGTGATTGGGGTGAAATATGATTAGCATGCAGTGCTAGCACGTGTGTGTGTGTGTGTGTGTGTGTGTGTAAGTGTATGGAGTTAGGTAGCCTGAGGACAGAGACCCAATCACCTTTTTTCCAACTGCACACCTAATCAAGTGACGTGACCCCTGTTCTCTCTCTCTGCCTTATTAACTTTCTTTCTCTCCGTCGTTTCCGCCACGACAATTGGAATTTTGCTTACTGCTGCTGCTGTAAATATTTGACTTTGACATATTGTAACAGGCATGGAGAGCAGCTGTTATAATTATTAATCATCTTCAGTGACGTTAGCTCAGATGAATAGCAACGTTAGAGATACTGTAAAATCAGGAGGAGGTTGTTGAGCCTCCTGTTACTGTGATCTGTTTGACCAGTCGAATATTTGTGGTCATACATTTCATTCTCCCTGGATCTTGTGTATTGTTCACTTTAACTCCATCTTCTTGTGTGAGTTTCTAAAACATAGTGGCGCACCACTCCTCCTGTCTGTGTCTGTTCACAAAAATGACATCGGAGGTGGGTGGAGCCATGATTGGAAATGACCAGAAATCATCTCCGCTGCTTAATTTTCATATTATGATCTTTTCCACACACATTCGTACTTCTAACACATGTACGAGCTGCCACAAAATCTACACAATAATTGTTCATTGCAGTAAAAAACTGAACTCCATGAATAATATTTTAGCAAGCATTTAAAGTAAATCTAATAAAAGCTGTAGATCTAAAGTGTCCAGATAAAAAGAAAAGAGAAACCTGTTGACAAAGAATGCAACGTAATAGCTCATTGGGCGGAGTACACGATTTCACTTTTTAAAAATAAGTTTATCAGGAGCACCTGCTTGTACCAACCACATGCAGTTGGAGCCTGCAGATACTTTTGACAGCAGGTATCTGTATCTGGTCCAATGCCATTTGGCTGTAATGGCAGATCTCCTCATGCATTTTGTCCATTTGTGTCACTTGGAGCATGTGCAGCGAGCGCGCCTGCCAGGCCTACGGTCAACGCAGTCACAAATTTAGGGCTGCTTATCCAGACATCTGCATGCAGTCTAAAATTTGAGCCTATACGTGGACATGGGCAGATGACAATATTTAGTAGGAGTATGAATAGAAATTTGACAGAAAAACTTTCTTTGCAACTTCATGAACTTTTGAGATGGTCTCTAACTTCGGCTCAGTAGCCCCATCTTATCATTTTCAGTTGCACTGTCATGTTGAATGGAGGTATAACTGCAGCAACAATCGCAAACTGAATGTGTGAGAGAAGAGAATCCGTAATGCAGTTCTCAGATTTGTGAATCCACTAAGCACCAATATGCATTAGATTTATGCAAATATAAAGGAATCTGAAAACATAAATAAAGTAAATGTTTTTTATTAATGAGGGGGAGAAGATGAAGTTCAGTATTTATCTACAAGAGCTGGAAAAACTTCAGGTTCACCTCTCAGCTGGATGACCTTAGCTACACTCCTGCCGTGCCCGGCGTTTGCACACGTGCACTGATCGGTCTGTAACTTTGGGTTTTATCCGCCCTGAGCTGAGCCTCACAGGATCATACCGCCAGGCTGGCCAGAGCTTCCACTGTCACAGGGAACAATGTTATTAACACATTTCTGATGAGCGTCTTTTTGTGAGTGACAGTAGCCTGCAGGTTTAACTATATTTTCAGTAAACCGCCTGAACCAGACTAATCCTTACCGACTGTATGCCGCGAGGATAACTCTTCGGTTTTTTGAGGGTGATGGGTAAAAACTTACACCAGTGTATGCCTGTGCATTTAGTGTGACGACCTGATGTGTCTGCTGTGATCTGATCAACTTGCTGGACAGATTCCTTGTATCTGCTGCAGTAAGAGCTGACTTACTGCAGCAATCTGACTCTGACACAGAGCACTCCTGAAAAGGTGTGGCTGGAGATCAGGTGGTCGTCATCACCGCCTCGATCTCCCCAGTCCAGCTGAAATGTCCTTGTGCAAGATACTGCAGATTCATTGCAAAAAATAAATAATTACAGCATTTTAAGCTCAAGTGTAGCAACCAAGTTATGTGCTGGAGCTCGCAAGTGGCAATTCTGTGCACTGGAGCGTGCATCTATCTGTGGAGCACGGCCACGGCATGTCTAACTGCTGGTTGAAGAGTTAATAATGAAAATACAAAGAAATACTGACATTAATATGAGCGTGCTCAAACACAGACTGTGTCCTGGAGAGGAGACGAGAGTATGGGGGGATGTTTGCAGCCAGATACATCTGCTTCTAGCACAAGGAAGAGGCAGAGAGATTCAGACACCACCTGCTCGTGCCATTTTTCCACTTCCTGGCTCCATGTAAATAGGTGACAAATTATTCAGTTCAGGATCTGAGCTTCTGAAGGTGGAGGCCAAGGAAAACGGACCAGTTACCCTCCCAGCATCCCTTAAAGATAGCTCCACCCTCGCTTGCACTCACATATACACCCATAAACACTCACACACAGAATGAAATCATTTCTCCCATCCCCCATATTACACACACACACACACACACACACAGACACGGGTTGCTTGGTCTCCCTGTTGCCTCATCTGTCAGCCCCCACAACCAAACACACACACACACTAACATCAGGCGCACACACACTCACACACTCCCAGGGGACAGGGTCTCAGATGCAGATCATCAGTATTAGCGGGCGACTGAGGGATTAGCATCCCCCTGCAGTGACCTACAGGTGTAGCCCTGGGTTAGAGCAGACACTTATCTTCCAGAGATATCACTGGGCCCTGACCCCGGGCCCTCGACCAAACACACCTCACAGGAAAAAAAAAAAAAGTCAGACAGCTGGGGGAGGTGTTGCATGGTGAGGGGAGAGGAGCTGTGGGGAATGTGTGGAGATAAAGACTGTCAGATAAACACAGACAGGAGAGCAGAGTCATCCTGATGTGAGTTATGAGGTTAAACGTGATACTGCTTGGATTAAGATTTTAAAAAAAGATGCAGTTAAAGGCTGGAGATAGCTAATCTAAACACTGGCGTGGATTATTGGCTAATTACCTCACTTAACTGTCAATCAAAGCAGCAACGCTATCAATTATGGGTAACTTTAAGCCTTAATATAATGTGAACAGGTGAGTTGTATATAAATTCACCCTCAGTACAGTTGTCATGAACGGGTAAGTTAGCTACAGAGACCAAAACTGTTTTTGTACCAGGCTGTAAACATGTTTATTTCTGCTGTCTAACATGGGGACTTATGGAGACTGACTCACTTCTGCACCAGCCTCAAGTGGACGTTTGAGGAAGTGCAGTTTTCTAAAAACATATCCAAATATCTGGATAACCACTTTGGCTCACAGTCCACTTAGAGCCATGACTTTTTATTTTTAGTGCTAAATGTGTCTCATTACAAAGTTTCAGGTTTATTTTGTGAGCTAGTTTCTGAGAAATCATGACACATAGTACGTGGTTTGCGACAACACCCTCCCGATTGTGCCTGGACGGCATCACTGAACTGAGTACACTTCATAAGAAACGTACTTACTGTAAGTGAAAGTAAATGCCCACAGAGTTCATATGAAGGATCCGTGTCCTCAGTTTAGTCAGCATGGGGCAGCTGGCATTTGTGGGTGAAAAGAAAAGGTGAGAGCCACAAACAAAGATTTTTTTTTGTTGTCGATTAATAAACTCTATTATGGTGTTGGCGTTCTCTCTTTTTCCCCCGCTGTGTGTTGGCTTTGTTATGTTCCTTGTAAGTTATCACACGTTTTGATTGAATGCGGGAGAAAAGCATAGCTTGATAAACAGACAGAGTCAAAACAATGTGAAGATCGAGGTAGACAAGCAAAGGGCCTTTGGTGGTTGACGCTCATGTTTTGTTCGCTGTAATATCATCTGAACCTGGCTTGTGTTGTTGCCTCCCGTCGGACTCGCCTCGTTCTGTTGACATTTTGCTGTTATTTGTACACTGCAAAGCGGTCCATTTTCCCCGCATCAAAAGTGCTTTTACGCGTTTGTGTCAGGATGTCTTTGGTGCTTACCTTCAGCTCCTGTCAGAGAGCGAGAGCAGGGCCTGTGCTCAGGAGCAGAGGGGGGAAGGCTGCTTTGTGCCCTAAGCGTTTTTAGTGAAGGCGAGAACTGGCTCAAAGGCTGTCAACGCACATGGAAACACACATCAATACATACACATACGCATACACACGCACACACACACCAACAAGCAGTGTTTTTCGCTCTCAGCTGCACTCCCAGTAAGAACCGAGTGTTTGAAATGAACTCGGATTCATAAAGCGCACGTACACACGAGCACGCACACTATGCTCATTACACAGGTTTCTCGCCTGTGTTTGTCTTTCTCAAAGGCTATAGAAACATGAGGGTGGTGAACGCAGTCCTGATCAAAGCACGTAGAGTTAGGACTTAAAGACCTACAAAAAAAAAAAAAAAGGAACAACCCTCAGTGTGAAACACTGCGCGCGAGGCGAGAGCGGAGTAACAAACGACACGGACGTTTCTTTATGAAACCGCAATTACGGAAAGATGTTCGCGATTCTTCCTGCGTCGCGCAGCAAATCCACCAGATGGAAACTGCAATCTGGCGCTCCGAATGGTCTTTTTTTAGTTTTAGCTGCTACTGTGGAGAGGACAAAAGGGTCAGATTTGCACTGTGAACTCTGCAGACACTGGGAATTAATTTCATCTGTGGGCTTTTTGAACGATTGCACCCTCGTTGCTACTCATAATAATTATTTATGATACAAAAAAAACAAAATAAACATTCACAATTGCTACTTTTTTTATCACAACTTTGGTAGTGAGAGCACCAACAACAGCATTTTAGTCATTACACTTTCCTCAACTCAAATATACTGTATGTAGATAAATAACGCCTGTACATGCCTCACACATCGACGCTGACGTAGATTTCTGGAGTGCAGGAGTCACTGTTGGCTCATATCTTTGGTAAAAGTGGAAATACAGGTTTGTATTGTGCCAAATATTGCTCCTCTAATCCAGTACTGATGTCTTCGGTTATGACGTGAGTAAACAGCGTCCCACTTCAGGACGATTTATCTGTTTTGTGATGAACAATTCAGGCTGCTAACAGAAGTAAATGGTATTTTATTATTTACATTCTGCAGTAAGCTGTTTTTCATCTAGATGAATCAACATATCAACCATTGACAACATTTGACGGTCAATAACCTCATGAATATGACATAATCCAATGATGCTTCCTAACTTGACAAGTTGATTAGAACTGCATCAATGCTTCATTGGGCATCTTACCAACCATCAGTGGATTACGGGACACTGAGGGCCACAAAGAAGACAAGCTGATTATGTTCTCCAGATTTGGTTCAAAGCCCGCTGGCAGCAGGAGGCAGCAGTTCACATTGACGCTTCGCCAAATAAGTTTTTCCGGGGATAAACCACCTGACACCAGGTACTCGGAGGAGCAGGTGTAGCGGTTCTTACAGAACAGCATCGAGATTTTGCTTCGCTGAATCCTTCCAGCTGCTCCCGGCTGCCCTGCTCCAATCCAGAATGTTTTGAGATTTCAGCCATGAAGCGAGCCCCAACATTACGTATGCAAACTGCGGGAGTGATTTACCCTCTTCATTCCAAGTAACATGTGCGCTGTCTGTGGAATTTGGGATCTCAAGCATTTCTTCCCAGCGAATGACAGCAGTGTACCCCTGGTGTGTTGGAGGCTGCCAACCACTAAGCAGTCCTGGCATTCTGCAGACAGGCCAGACTTGTGGTTGTTGTTTTGCTCGCTCCTTCTCGGTCTTTGGCTGCAGGCTATATGCAGAACACAGACAGCTAGCCTGTTCCCACACCAGGGCTCAACGCTGAAGGTACTCAACCCCATACTCCTCTCCGGGTACATTAGCAAGAAAGAGTTGGTGGGGCAATGTGAAGAAAAGAAACAAAAAAAGGAGGAGTTGAGGAAGAGGACACATGATACAAAGACGTATGTGAAGACTAAAGCTCTGTCGCATAGCATCAGGCTCATTCCAGCACTTCACTTTCTCTCCCTCGGTTTTTCTCTTTTCCCCTGCTTCATTCCATGCTTTGGTTTCTGCCATCAAAAAATGGCTGACCACAAACTCACATTGTCTCATGTCATTCTCCACAAAAGGAACGTTCGAGACTATGTTTGGGTTCCTCGGTGAGCCATGGGCAATTGTGACTCAAGCTAACCATCCCCTGTCATATTCTTTCAATTAGAAATGACAGAGAAGGCCGGAGAGTTCCCTGCAATGAAGTAACGTTTCAGTCGCGGCCTGCTGCTTCTCTGCTCAACCTAAAAGGTGCAATCCTGAGCCTGGCATTTAGGACGAGCCTCCAATTTCAGCTGTGTCGCTCAATCCACGTCGAAGACACGCAACAATCAAAATAAATAAATAAACCTTTGCTCCCTTCTAATATCTGCTAATTATTTAGCAGAACTCCAGCTGCTATATTGTGTCTCTCCGTGTCACGCTCACACACCTTTCTGATTTGTAAGTATACGCTACGGCCGCGTTCGTCCTGATCAGTCTGTGTTTTTATGTCCCATCGTGGCCTCCCTCCCTCCTGGCTCCAGTGTTCGGTCACTGAGCTCAGACGGTCTGAAGCCTCTCCGGCCCAGGCCTGTTCAAATATGCAGTTTTAATTGAGTGATAATGAAGAGAGCTTGTCTGAGATGAGGTTAACAGGAGTGTATTAATTTGAATAGGGCCCTCTGGATTATCCCTGGCTCCCCAGCCTCACCGAGCTCTAAAAAACCGGGCCGCTGAGCTGCCCGCACGGGGAACCGAGAGCGCACTGCATTTCTTAATGGACCACAGGGCAACATAAGGGTCATTAGCATGAGATTCAGACCGAGTGTTTAGGTGTGTGTCTGTGTGTGTGTGTGTCATGGGTCCGGTTTATCCACCTTGACACAAACTTTGACAGACAAAAGTGCACGAGGTAACCAATGGAGGAGGAGAGCTAATAACCAGAGGGCAAAGATAAAAATCTATATCTCTCAATCACGACGTGGATTTCTATCTTTCTTCCTATTCCTCTTCCCGTCTGTCCTCTCCCTTTCTCTCTCTATCCTCCACCATTGTTGTTATCAAATGATACAGTTGCTCAAGCGCAGCGTTTGAATCCTAAGGACCTCTGGGAGCGGATTTGTCTCCACCAAGCCCCTTCTAACGGGGATTAAGAGGATTAAAAACCATAAAATGACCCCAGCTCCAGGTCCCCAGAGCCAGGCCCAGCTTGCTTCAGCCTGGCCGAGCCAGGAATGGAGCACAGGCCGCAGGCCTTCTTTACCAACGGCCCCTTAAAGCTCTCCGTTAGCATGACAAAGGAGAGAGCTGTCCCCTGATCCGCCAAGGAGGCAGTACAATGGAGTGGCTGCTTTCTCCCCCCTGCTCATTTTCATGGAGACAAACAGCATTACACTTGGCAGTGACATTGTTCTAAACTCCAACATGGAGCCCCTCTTTCTCTGCTGAGCTCAAGGTGTCATATTAATTATTTAAATCTGATGTGGATTTTCAGCGAGGGATCCCTCCAAGGCCTTACCCGCAGCCAGAAGGTCTGGGATCTGCATTCGTTTGGTTAATTAGACCTGAAACCACGCTTTGATCTCAACCAAAATCGGAAAAAAGGGAAACTTCCAGAATGAATTATTTTAGCCCTAACCTATTTTTTCATTATAGATCTTTCCTACCCATTTTTTCATCCCCTTTATAATGTTGTGAACACAAACGTGTGTTTGTCGCCCCATGTGTGTAAGGCCGAATTAGAGTGTACAATGACTGAGTTTAGGGTTAAGGATTTTGCAGTTAACCAGCTTCATGAGGTCAATGATGAAGGTAATTGAAGGCCACTTTAATCCACTCAAGAGGCCTGACAGAACCATTTACTCATGTCGTCTCACCAAGAAGGTACAGTTGGACTCAGATGAAAGGAAAAAAACAGAGGGAACAAGACAGCGGAGGCTGGGGTGGTCTCTCTCTCACAATCTCGTTTTAAACATGCGAGAAGACTTGGATACGGGGGGGAAAAATGTAAATGCCACGAAGCTTGGAGCCAAACATTCTGTACCACAACAATAAAATATCAACAAAGCTCTCATGACTGTTCTGTGTGGGGTTTCGCCGCAGCTTCAGATAATGTTGATTTCAACAGGCTGGTGGAAATCTGTGGTCAAGAAAAGTCCAGCAGGCAGCTTCATTCATTCTCCAGACTAACGATGGAGCCCGGGCGGCAGCAGCAGCAGCAGCAGCAGCAGAGCTGGCAGATGTAAAAATATATCGTGGGGGTGTGTTGTGGCATTTCAGTTTGCTGTCTGGGTTTAAGTTCTATCAGATAAGTTTAATAATGTGACTGTGAGGACGGGTCACACAGGAGTGAGCGCGAGAGACAGGACAGTCACTAAGACATGCATTAAGCTTCCCGTTGTCACCGTCTGAGATATATCTTCAGACAGCCCTCTCCACCGGATTCCATGTCATTCCTCTTTGAACGGCCAAATTGACGAGTTTATGCATAATTGAGGCTTGTATTACGAAAAGGAGAATGAGGGGAGCCTCTCTTCTCTGACTGTGAAAGGATGATGAGTGGGGGATGAAGAAAGCTGGAAGGGATGGGGGAAGATGAGTTGGGGGGGGGGGGGTGTCGGAGAGGGAGACAGGCCGATGTTCGATGCAAGAAATCAACTGGATTTCCTCACCCGGCCCAGCGACACACCGAGCCCCCTTCCCATCTCCACTGAGGCCGGCCTGCGATGAGCTCTGGGGACTGTAAGTGAATTAAGCCCACCGGTCTACGTGGAAAATTAATTTACCCTCTCAGTGGTTCAGAGGCACGGGAAGAGGATGGGAAAAGGAGAAGGTGCGTCTTTGACTTTGATGAGGGAAGACTACACTTCCACATTACCAGATACAAGATGACTTTGAGTCAACGATTAGACGATGGACAGTAAATTCATCAGACTCATTTTTAATGATAAAATCCAGAAGCTTCTCAAATCTGAGGAGTTGTTGCTTTTTATATCCCAACAAGACATTTAACGACTTCACTGCGGGGAGTCGATTGTTGATGAGTCTTTGAAGTCTTTCAATGATGCTGGCAGACACATCAGTCCAAAATCTCCAATCGGTGTTCAAGTGGGTCGAGATCTGGTGACAGCGAAGGTAACATAATATATGATTCACACCAGTTTCATACTCATCAAACCATTCAGTGACTCCGTGTGCCCTGGATGACACCTTCATTCATCACGCTGCACTCATTTATTCACCCAAAGTGAAGGAAGATTTCATTTGTCCGAGTTTAGACCTCTAACTTTATTTAATGGAAATAAATACAACAACACTGAATCGCAGCGTTTAAAACAACAACCCTGTCACTCTGAATGATGCACAGACCTCGCTGTGAACAGTTTTCAGAACTTTCAGGTTTATACTGCAGCACGTTCTGGGAATTATCCAGAATAACAACAACAATTAATCGATCACACCAACTGGACGACACACCACCACTGCAGCACCCTGCACTGTTTAAACACAGGCCCGGTTTTTGGTTTGAATCCCACTTAGCTGCAGTCTTCCAGTATCACACACCAACTGGGATAAAAACACAAACTGTTGTGCTGTAATCTCATTTTGGTTCTTGATGATATCCTGGATTGGGACAATATTGTGAACCTGAGTCTCATGAACACGACTTCAACTTGTTAAATATCTTGTTATAATACAGAGCCCATCAAACACAATAAAATACACCTGCAGTAACAAATCTGGAGATGAAACCATATGAAAGTCCGAACTCGGCCGCTGTGGGCCTCTTCTCGTCAGCGTTCACTCCATCCCCTCCTGTACACGGCCAATTTAACTCGCTCCTCTTTGCTCCATTTCTCAGATGTAGATCAAACTCGCGCAACAAATGTGTCTCACTCTAATCTCCCATTTATTTACAAGGGATACCCCCTAACCAACACACACACACACACACACACACACGTGCATGTCCCCACACACACTCGCACAAAGCGAAGACTTAATGACAGTGAGTGAAATAATCACCCGCCTCGCCTGTAGCACTGTGGGCTTGAAGTTGACCCCCTGCCCTCACACACACACACACACACACTCGTCCACACGTACACACAAGCAGCGGGGCCCTCTCCTCGGGCCCATACGACCAGCCCTCGATGAATACAAAGGATTGTGGGGATTAGCCAGACATTTGGTCGGGTATTGTTCTGGCTTACTAAATGAGGTTTGGCCGGTGGCAGCCGGTACGGGGGCCGGGTCCTGCGTGAAGCTGAGGCAGAGGTAGCGGCCGCCCCTCAGAGGAAGAGTGATAATTACCTCTTCCTGAGAGAGATGACAGCTTTGGCCTCTGTGTCCCTGAATCTTGGACATTAGCAACTGAATAGAGAGCTTTCATACTGTATATCATTTTAATCTTTCATGTTCAGATCCAGCAGATGGCTTATTACTGGCCTGGGTGAGGAGGCAGCAAGGGAGACAAATGGCCCATGTCTCTTTTAAGGAGGGATGCCGGGGAAATGGCATTCATATAGGGCAAGAGCAGCGGATAATTGTATATCTGGCTGTTTGGAGGTGCAGCGCTGCTCACACACTGCCAGCCTATAAATCATAAAACTATTAATCTTAGACAAATCCCACTCGGAGAGCTTGACGGAGGGCAGCGAGTTTGGAAAAATGAGATCCGTCCAAAATATGAAGGATTCTCGTATGGCATGCATGTTAAGTCTTCATGCGTGCTCCTGCAGCTGAATACATTTTCATTTGTTTACATTTGCATTTAACCTTCCTCCGCGTGGAAAACAAATCTGATAAACGAGCTACCCACAATGCGCTGATTAAAGGATTATGTATACTGTAGTCATCTTATTATTCACCTCATATATAAATGATCCACTTTTAAGTCACTTTCATCACTTTTTATTCAGCGTTTCATGTATTCAGATCTGACAATTGACTTATTCATGTTTCCTGAGTTATTCATTATCTAATAATGAATATTAACTGTGCAGATATCTGCGGGGGACTGCACTGCAGGACACAACTTTTGATGATGATCACCAGAATAAGTGCAGCAGTATAAATCGTCAGCTAGAGGCCAGAGAAAACACACAGAATCCAAGAAGTAATAAAAGTCTTGAACTGCCTGGTATTCTAGTATTTGGGAAGGTGTGTGTCCGAAGATGTCGAACAGCTGATTTCTTTTGTATTTCAATGTACTTTTGCATTTAGAGAACACACTACATCTCTCTTCCTCTCCCTCCATCCCTCTCTCTCTGTTCCTCTCCAGCCTGCTGTCTCTCCTTTGACATCACCCATCCAAAGAGAAACAATACGGTTTCATCTCCTCGCTGACAATGATGCATGAGCCTGATGGGAAACACTTTTCAGGTGTTGTCATTATAAAACCTTTTTTTTTTCCCTCCATAGGTTCCCATGTGAAAGAAATACAAAGACAGGGCCCAAAGTGTAATACTCTAATATCTCTGAAGCTTTTCATTGGCATCTGTGGAGCCCTGGCTGCTGGATTGTCTCCTTTTCAATTACCTGATCTTTTCAACTCGGTGGGAAATGAAAAATGTGCAGCGCAGTTGGAGCAAAAAAAGCCTTCACACCTCTCTCTCCCTCTCTGTGTTTCCTTCTCTCCCTCTCCAGTCAACGCTCTCACACATGTTAGACACGTTTCAGTGAGCGCTCTGCTCGAGTCTGTGCAGCGTTCTCCAACTTCTGACCATAAACAGTTAAAACCACCAACAACGCCACATCAATTTACTGTTGATACTAACCACAGATCAGTTACTGCTAATACACCGCACGAGCATCCAAACTTTATGATGAATGGCTTCGTTCATTCGCTGAGACTTTTCCTGGTTTGAACATCGACTGGGGCACCTCCAATTTCTGACTTCACTCTTCTTGTCCAGCTGCTTCGCTAAAGACATTGTGCAGTTCTATATTTATCAAGACAAGATGTTCTAATGTTTTTCAGTGACACAGAGCTGGGAAGGAGGAGGAGGAAGAAGAATCTGGTTATTAATAAAACTATTTGCCAAATGACTCATGCTCAAGAGACGGTTTGAAGAAAGCCAAAATAACATCTGCTTTGAGCTCATCCTGATATCCTGATTACGCCGGTTACATAATGGGAAGTCAAGCTCAGCGCGGCGATATGAATCCTGGTTCAACATGCCACCGCTTTATCAAAATGATTAGGAGGAAAATGCTACGACTGATTCAGTTAGCCTGTACAAATCAATCTCCACCCACAGCTTCACCTTCTGCTCTAATATTTTGCAAGTACATGGGAATGCAGGATATAACGTATGAAGGACGGCGCTTTGTGACAACTATTCGCCATCGGCTGCAAAGGAAACGTAGGTGCATGTTGTGAAAATGAACTGTGGCCATTTTATGAGACGTGCACTCTGATTTTATGCATATTTTGAACGTAGACGTGCAGCACAGACATCTTTGTGTGTGTGTAACACCATACAGATAAAGAGCATAGTTTACATCTCTCACAATCCACCAACAAAGCAGCTGCATGCTGATTAGGGGCAAATAAAGCGAGTCTTTGTCTTTTGATTTTTTTACGGAAAAACAAAACTGCAAGACAAGAGAGCGAGGCTCTCTTGTCTTGTCAGTGCTCCCTTCAGAAACAGAAAAAGGATTTGAGATTTCAAAGTCAGATGCAACCGCAACTGCATTGTCTTTTAACTGCGGTTGGAGTTCAAAACCTTGCAGCTCCTTTTTTTTTTTTTTTTTCCGAGCTCGGCAAAGTGAATTTCACTTACACAGGGTGCACGCAGGCAGATGTGAGGGGAGAGCAGCTCGGGCCTACTCTCCGTGGAGCTGCCAGAACGGGACGTAAAAATAAGAATAAAAATACAAAAATACAACTTGTTCGCAATAAATAGCAACATCTGATAAATATGGTACAATCGTTATTTTGTTTGTGAATTTCTAATGACTGTCCCAATAGCCTCGCTGTAGCTAACCCCCCAGAAAAGACAATGGGTTCGACTTTAAAAAACAAAACAGGCCTGGAATAAACACATCAGTCAATTTTGCATATTGATAACGTTTCTTTCTGCGTTTGTTCTTTTCCTGCTGCTGCTCCTGCCTCCAAATGCCATTGTTCATGTTAATTCGATACCAAACAAGTCATTTTATTTTTACTATGGACTCTCCCTTGTGACTAATTACTACTCGACTCTAAGTGATGTTGCACCCCTAGACAATAAAGAGGAACATGATGCTTTCACACAATGAACCAATATATTTAGCCTGTATCAAAAAAAAAAAAAAAAGAAACGCTTCTGTTGGAGTGATTTGGCCGACAAATCAGCGAGCATGTGTGCCAGTTACTCAGATCACAGTGTGTGAAGGTTACCTCCTACTGCTTGTCCCTCAGATCTGAGGGACAAGCAGCGGAGCCGGCTGGCTCGCTCGGCCTCCTTGCTGGCTGAGTTTTCCAGTCTCCTGTGTGCAAGTCATTAGAGAGCTGCTGCAGCAGCGGGAACTGTAGGGTGTCCCTGGTCCAGCAATGACTCTGAAACAGAGCAGGACCGTGGAAGTGAAGCAGATGGAAACAGAGCAAGACAGAGAGGAAGAGAGCGAGAGAGAGCGAGTGAGCTAGGAAAGGCACGCCTCATTAGCACTATCCCAGAGGTGAGGGGAAGGGGCAGGGCGGGCTTCCCACTGGCCTCTCTGTGACTGGTGATGTCATCACCATCAAACTGTTCCCCATTTGTGACTCGGGACTGTGCAGGGGAATGAAGGAGAACAGCTGGAGCGGGGTTTGAGCTAATGACCTCTCTAATCATGAAGCTGCAGGCCTACCACCTGAAGGTCACAGCGAACTGCTCGATCACACTCAAACAGGAAGAACACAGATAGCATGCTAGCTCGCTCATGTGTCCAGGTCCAATCAAACTTTTATATGAACAAACACACACATACACACACACACACGCCGTCCCTGCTCTTATCTGTCATCATCATCATACGTCCGACAGATCAGGATCAAATCGAGCTGCATTGTGCGGACAAAAGGATTGACATTTGACCCTCTGTCACTGTGAGAACTATGTCGGGGATTTCCTTAATTGGGCCACAGTCGAGCCACACAAAGAAAGGATATCTGAAAAGATGAAACACGCGTATATGTGGAAAATCCTGCTCGAACCTGCTGTGTTTAAAAGCACAGGAAGATTGGTGTGAGCGTGATAGTGTGTGTCTGCGTGTGAGCTAGTGTCAGTGTATGTGTCATACTCTGTATAGGCTTTCGAGAGTGATCATGAGACAGAGAGGGGGCTGCATGTTACCAAACGCGTCGAGCAGGTGTTCTAACAATTGTCCTCAGATCAGCTGACAACTGTTGCTCTCAAAGCAGCGCAGCCTGTGAAATAAATGCTGTGTGTCCTTTTAAATATTCCAGCCGTCACGGCCTCCTCTGTCCCACAGCCTCTATAGCTGACAGTTGCCAGCAATAGAAGACTGGGAGTAACATTATAACAGCCTGCTAAAAAACGCCCGGTGAACCCCCTTCCCACAGGTGAAGAGCGATCAGGGCCAGAGCGTTGGAGCAGCTACGCGTTTGAAGGCTGCTGCTCTCCGGTGAGCCGCCAACTCTTCCATTATTCACATCGCTCGCCTCTTCCCGTGGCCCCCGCTCCTAGCACTGACAGCGCTAATCGCGGCCGCCGTAATTGCATCTGATTGAGCCGTGCCAACTGTCCCGTTTGATACAGGCCCAGAGTGAGACCTCTCACTCAGCTCCCCGGAGGTCAAGGGGTCGACTGACGCAGACAGAAGCGCGCAAAACCGTCCCCAGAGCACGGGCGGGTGACGGAGAGATGATGCCAGATGAGAAAATGGACGCGGACATTCAGTCAGACGGAGGGGAGAAGAGAGGGAGAGTTTCAGAGAGGAATGAGGAGAGGACAGGTCATCAAGGTCGGAGAGGGTGATAGTGATTGATTGGATACATCACCGGGTAGCTATTTTAGGTTTTAATCAACCCTCCGAACACAACACACATGCACAAAGAAGAAGATGTATGCACACACGTACACGAGTAAGGCATAGCAGAGGACCAAAAATTGCTTTTAGCATTGTTTGGATCTGAGAGCGTGAGTGCAGACACGCCACACTGCAAAAAAAATATTGTGAATCTGAGAGAAAATTTCAAGCATGAAACTAAAAACCTGCTTTCTTGAAAGAGGCATAAAAATCAGGTGACAGGCTAACATCTTTATCTTATCGGACCTTAAAGCTGCATTTGTTTTCTTTTTGGCCACTTGGTGGAAGCAGAAACAAGATACGAAGCAACATTAGTGTTCATTTCTCCTTTTACCTCTGTTTTGGTCTCCATCAACCCCTGCAGGAGATATCTGACTCTATAGCTGCTAAATGCTAGGCTAGATAATGTACAGTGAGTTTATATGAGTTTTATTATTAAAAATAACTGCTAAACAGCTGAAAGACGCTGTAACGTCTGTATTGCTGATTCGCTCTTAAGGTAAAATTACTGTAACACATAAAAGCCACTTGATGTAAGCAGTGACACCTTAGAAATCTAAGACGACTTGAAATGAGATCAATTTAGCTCAGACTAAAAGTTAATTAAACATGGATTCTTCCTCAGCTTTGTTTCTTGTCCGCTCCGGCTGAAAAATATCCCACAAATCTCAAAACAAGTCTATTAGTTAACTAATAATTACCATTCTTTGCAGTACATCAGAAAATAGAACTAATCCCAGTAGCTCCAGGAGAGGGAATATCAAAGTACATTCAAAGTTACAAGAGGTCATCGTGTTCGCCTTGAGTCAAATGGCTTTTCTGCATGACTTGATGAGGCCAACTGTCCCGTTTGATAAATCAATTTAAGCTTTAAAGCTTTGACTGTCATCCAATTAAGAATCAGATAATGTGTTGGTCTTATGGTTATGAGATGTAAATATAATCAGGAGCTTGTGTGTTGTTTATGAATCAGTGCAGTTAATACAGAGAAGGCAGGCTTTTGTTGTAGCTCTTTCACACACAAAGAAATGCACTCACACACACTTCACCCAGCATTGCATTCCTTCAGGAGGCAGGTTGGACACATCTCACTGTATATCTTTGTCAAAACAGCGCTGCATTATCATAATTGTCAGCTTTTACTGTATCTTGTCTCTTTAACATCATTTTGGTTGTATTTTTAGATCTGCAGCCTGCTTGAGATTCAACGCTGCTAATTAAATAGACAGAGGCGCTCACCATGCCAAATAAACTGATGTCTTTTCCCAGGAACTCTACCGAGACTGTCAGGTGAACCTAAACACACACACACACACGCACACACACACATATGCGTGCACACACACTTCAAAACAAACTATCCCACCAGGAAGAGACGCAGAATCCGTCCTGATTACCGCGATTGTCACAGGCTGACCAGCGAAGTTGTGATGAAGCTTAAAGGGATGATTACCGAAACAATAAAAAGTTTACCTGTCTGATAAAGACGGAGGGAGAAAGTAAGAGTAACTGAGTGTGTGTGTAATGTGTGTGTGTGTGTGTGTGTGTGTGTGTGTGTGAGGGGGAGAGAGAGAGAGCAAGAGTGAGATAATGACCTGCGTGATTGATAATCGATGGCCTCCCTCTCCTCTTGTCTCGTGTTTCTGTTCTAGGGTTGTGTTTTAATGTCGCTCCTCTGCTCACTGACCTCATTAAAGGATCTGGTTACCCTCAAACAGCTTTTTAATTTAGCCTAATGATTTTTTGCATAATAGATCAGATACTTGGTAAGCCCCAGGGAGCAGCCCTCCTCTTCAAGGTGCCTTTATAGTGAGAGGAGCCGAGGTTGTTATTGTGCTATACATATTATTTTTTTGTTTAATTTGTGTGTGTGTTTATTTTAGCTGCTTAGCTTCTTATTGAATATCTTTGTTGGTAAATGATTGTGTCTGTGAAAACCCAGAGCCCGCCTTAACTCCTGTCAGCCAGCCACTCTAAGATTACAGATTCTCATCTTTTAGGGGGTTTTACATGATATTATATTCATTTGGCAGACAGGTTTTCAACTTCAAATAAGACACAAAAGGAGTTAGGTGCCACCCAAGTCCAACTCCAGATAAACAGCTAGAAGTGTTAGATCACACTGAGAGTGTCACACAGTGAAAGACATTTTCACCTGGATTTTAAATGATTGCTCACCGCTGGATTTTAAAGTCAACAAGGTCAGCATGGTTTCATTTACCCATGAAAAGACCAGAACCAAAAATGAACTCATTATTGGTAAAGACGCACTGATAGTGAATTATAATGCATTCATAATGCTTCAGAATCTGCAGGCGAGACAAAATACTGGAGCAATAAGCGTTCTCTTTCTGTCTCTGTCTGTCTGGAGAGCAAGAGAGGTGGAACACGTTGGCCGAACTCTGGGAGCCCAGAAACTCTGGTCGTTTCCCCCAGAGGTCGAATCATTGGCAGCCGATAGATCAGTGAGCAACATGGTTCCATGTTCCTCAAGATGACGGGTTGATCTCAGACATTATTGGTGCAAAATCCACTGAAGTAGTCCCTAGTAAACAAAGTATTTACTCCTGTTTGAGTAATGTTTGCCAGTGACTACAGGGTCTAACAGCTTGAAGTTCAACGTAAATTTAAACTACATATTTGTGTTCTGTTGTTAAAGATTTATACCTTCAGAAGAAGCAGCTGGGCTTATGACGAACAAGTGCCACAGGCTGCCACACCATTGGTTCTTGTCTTCTCATGGGATTTGTCAAAAGTAATAAAAATATAGACTATTGCTGCCTCAAAATATGAAGATATCTGCATGAGTCCTACATTTAGCAGTAGTTGGTGTAAGGAGTAGTTTGGGCAGGCATTATCTGTTTGCATATCTGGTGATGGAGCGCAAACCTCTGTCAAAAACAACCACATCACCAGAGATAAAATTATTCACAGCACTCAATCTCAGGTTCATATGCATTTCTCAGTGAAATGTCTTGGGAACTTAAAGTATGCAGAGCTCATACTGTAGCTTCCTTGTGTACGCAGTGAATGAACTGTCACACACAAAACCCAAGTGATGAATGGAACTCAAAATCAATTTTCTACAAATGTCTTGGGAGGGATCCATCCACTCCATATATAGCAGACTGAACTGTAGTCTGTGCAGCTTCCTGCAGCACCGAGACACCAACACAAACATATTCCCTTCCCACACCCACCACATACACAGCCAAATCCACAGCCTCACACACAAACACGCGCTCGAAAAACACAAGCAGCGAGCATGAGGGGAAGAGACAGCCTGTGTCCCTGATCAGCAGTCACCCAGGCCTCTTCGTCTCGACATGATCACTGCCTGTCATTAGTCAGTTACTCTGTAAATTATTTAGCCATGCACATGTTTGGAACCGTCTAAACACACCAGACACAACGCCACGCAAAGTGCTTTCATGCGCCGAGCGACGCGCTGACACGCTCTCAGAAAATCGGACTCTCGGAATGAATGAATAAGTAAGGCGGGAAATAAATAAATAAGCGAAACAAACAAAAAACAAGCTTCGCCGGGGTGGGGAGAGGATCGGATGGGGGGGTTGCAGCGGCGGCAGCAGCAGAGCAGAGCAGGGAGATGACGGCGTAATTTAGCGCTCGACTTCAATCCCAGTCAAATTAAAAGGGAATCTTAATGCATGTGTCTCTCCCAGCATTGATGTGTTCTCTCTCTGTGATATGGCGCTGAGATGGTAGAGGCAATATGCCTGACAATCTATTCCCAGACTGGCCTCGCTGCCACTCAAACTAAGCAGAGCGCTACTGTAGCTATTAGACAAGCCCTTTTGGGGAACTGATGGCTTCTTCAGTGGAGGGAACACTATCGGTGTGTATGTTTTGTGCGTTCACGGAGGCCTGCTCGCATGCGCAGGCCTAGAATTTCCGTGTTAACCATATGCGTGTTCACGATGAGTGTCAGAACTCAAGGGCCTTGTAATCAGCTCGACAAGGCCATTCCCCCCACCGCTGAGGCCTCGGCAGCCGGAACTTAAGACAACATCGCGCACAAAGTGGGTAAACAGTGTTTGACATGTTTTCAATATGGTTACATTAGAACAAGCTGCGTTTGATTGAAAAGCTAATATTCAAGCCATGCAAATCATCAATCATGGGAAAAGGCCTATTAATTATTCAATAAAACAGTCTAATTCAAGAATCAATGTGGGGAAGCGGAGAGAGGGATGAGGGGGCTCCCAACAGAGAGAGAGAGAGAGAGAGGCAGAGGGTAATATAAAGGAATAGGGAATTACCCCTCTCTCTGAGCCGTGGCCCATCTTGTCCCGAGCTGTCAAAAACAACTGCCGCTCCCGCGTTTCATCTCGGCAAGTTTAAAGACGACTTTGGAAACACTTCATTTTCCCTCGCAAAACTCGTTAGGTCTTTGTTCCTCATTAGTTCATCTTCTTTTCTCCGTCTCTGTCTCGGTTACTCCTCCTCTGTTGTCCCCCCCTCTTCCTATATCACTCCTTTCTTTTTTCTTCGAAGTCATCGTTACGGCTCTTACGACCGCCTGGCTCGGGCGTTTTGAAGTTTGGTATTGTGCCGTCTGATCTCGGGCAATTACAACTGGGCCAAATCTCTTCCTTGGGAATTCATTATTTACGTTCAATTAAACAAATTCATCAGCGGTCTCCTCGGCAGAAATTCGGGGTGTGTAAGTGGTCGGCTGTAACGAAGCCGTGGCGCAGACCGGCTCAATCAGCTCTAATACAAAGACTTGTAGTGTCTCCTCCAGCCAGGCACCCCCGGCCCCCATCACCTCAAAGGTGTTTTCACAGGCTTCATTAGTCACTGGGGACTTCTAAAGTCCAACAGTGCACCCACTTCAAAGCTCATTAGTATCTATTATTAATGAATTAATATCCAATATCTTTGATAGACCTAGGCTATCGTTAAAAGTTCTGGACCGAGACTTAACTTCATTCGAACCTCATTTGGGTGGCAGCATCTGAACTTCCACTGGAGACTTTTCTGCAGATAATTTGGCCTCCGCCGGGCCTCAGCAGCTCAGCCGTGAACTCTTTATCCTGTCATAAAACTCACGAGGTGCCTATGAGGCGTTTAAAGCCCCTCAACCACAACCACAGCCACAGCTGGCCTATCTGATAACAACGGTGCGGTTCAGGAACATAGGAAAAGTCAATAGAAAGTGGTTGTGGGAGATTCAGGGAACGGTGAATTGAAGAGGATTCCTGTGAAACCACAGTCACACATGATGTAAACACACAAGCCGGTGTCACATTATACATTATGCTGCACATACTCACAGCAATGTTCAGCACGTACCACCTTTATTCACATGTTTAGTTTGGTGACTTCCTTCCTTGCTCTCTGGTCACCTGGATAACATTTCTCTGGGTTTGGAGACATTTGGGATAATGTAATGTGGTGATACAGACAATGTAACTCAACAGAATATAGATATTTTATACAGCTCAGTCCGTCGGGACGTCCAGCATGGACCAAAAGTATGGAGGGTGCACTGGTAGCTGGAGAGGTACCAGTGCACCTCCTGGGCACTGCTGAGGTGCCCTTGAGCAAGATAACAGCTCCCAAGGTGCCGCTCTGTGTGGCTGCCCATGATTTGCATGTCTATGGGCCTCTTTGTGTGTGTGTGTGGTTGTATTTTGAGTAAAATGCATGTCAAAACTTTAAAAAAAGAATTTTCCCTCAAGGGTATCTGTTCTTCTTCTACAATATTTCTTTGAAGGATTGGATGCAGGTGTCACGTGACCTTTACCTTAAGATTTATGTCTTCAGTAACATCCAACAGGCTTTAGGCTGAGAGACCGATTTGGTGTTTTAATAAGAAAAGCTCAGGAACTCTAAGAAGAGTAACAGATCTATGATGATTGGTCAAAATATTGTAAACAGCAGAATTAACCAGCTCAGGTTCAAAGCTGAGCTGAGCTCTGTCACCTACGCTGATCTGATTTAAATGAATGAAGGGGGCTGGATTTATGTATGCATGGTTACTTAACCAGCAGGGTCAGAGACACAGAGAGGAGTCAGAGGACAATCACAGAAAACAGGGATGCTCTCTCTCTTTCACACACACACACACACAAGGAGGATCATGAAACGCAACACCAAGGGCCCTCTCTGTGCATGTTAAACAATACTCTGACTGTCAACAATCAGGAATAAATTAGCAGCCGTGGCCTCTACTGTATTTATTCTGGTAATTACCTCCCAGGAGGGCACACACACACACACACATGCACGCACGCACACACACACACACACACACACACACACTCTAGCAAACACCACAGCATGGCACGACACACTCGCAGTGCACCAGCCCGTCGCCTCGGAGTGTGTGAGGGAGGGAAGGGAGGAGGGTGGGGTCTGTAGACATCCCATCAACACGCTGTGCGTGTGTGTGTGTGCACAGAAACATATGCGCGCAAGGAGACGACTCCTTCGTCCCTTTGATTGTGCTCAAGAGCTTTAAACCATAAAAATCAGTGAGCTGATAAAAGCTAATCATTCTCTTCCATTAGGGGACAGCAACCTCCGAGACAGAGAGTGACTGATTGATTGACAGTTCTGAAAACATTACAGATTCGGATATCAGAGTTCAATAAAAAACTGACAAAGAAGAGTGAAACAGCGAGACAGACGGGGGAAGAGGGAGAGCGAGACAGGAAGGAGGAGGATAAGAGACAGGAGAGCGAGAGAGAGAGAGACGGGGACACAGGCAATGACAGCCACATGAAATCTCATCTCCATTTTTGACAATGGGGGAACCATCTGAAGAGCAGAGAACAGAGGGAGGAATTTAACTGCTTTCATCTTGTCATAATTATCTCCAAGAAGCCACATGAAAGGGAAAATCTGTGTTTTTTGTTTATAAATTAGAGAACAAGGACATTTTCTGTGTCAACTTTGATGGCATTTTTCCTCTGTGCATGGTTGAACAGTCCTGGGCTAATGATCCCTTCTCTTCTTAAAGCGATGGAGGAAAAAAACTGATGAAAATTGCAATAAAAACGACACTAAAGACAATTTAGCAAATGAACGGAGAGCTGAAGTGTCATAATTCAGAGAGCATCATTATCAAAATTGCCGCAATTGTTGTGCACTCACACGCCTGTGAATGTCTCGGCATCGCTGACCACCAGCGTCACGGCGTTCATGCGGCGCGGCCCCGGCCTCTGACTGTTCGTGAGTGAAGCAGGTTTTTTTTCTCCGAGGCTCAAACATCATTAAAAAGAGCTCGGGTCATTTCTGGCCTTTCATGGGCAGATCAACAAATGAAGACTGAAACCAATGGAAACAGCGATCAATAGTTCGTCCTTCAAGACACACAGGAGCACTCTGGGTATCCATCAATCTCCTCCCTCAGACAGGAAGTCAACCACAAATAATAACTGCATGGTTAGTTTGGCGCCCTGTTT
Source organism: Nibea coibor (assembly GCA_023373845.1). NCBI lineage: Eukaryota > Metazoa > Chordata > Actinopteri > Sciaenidae > Nibea > Nibea coibor. Next base: position 22,826,619 of record CM041724.1, on the reverse strand, counting down.
CCACAGTGACACTGCAGACGTTGTATCGGTTGCAAATGTTTGTTTACACACACGCAGCTACATTAAATACATGAAAGTGCAAATGTTCTTCTAATTACCACTGCAGCTCGGTACTCTGTACCCAGGAGTAACGGGGACTTTGTTTCTGGAAGCATTTGTTTGTTTTTTATGTAATTTTGCAACTATCAAAAGCAAATATCCAAATAACTGCATGGTGCTTGGACTAAATGTGGGAAAAAAATATGTGATTTGGGTGAAGTGGTCCTTTACGGACATGCACATCCACTCACATGTTCACTGAGAGACGAGGAAAACACAAACCGGCATGTTGTAAAGTCGAGAAATGCAACAGTCCTTTGTGCAACCTGTGTGAGGCCGACACCTGATTCTGTCTTAGTGTTTTTGAAGAAATACGTGTTCTCATTCTCATATTTTCAAGGCCCCAAATGAAGTTCTTGCTGTAAACAACCAAAGTTTCTGTTCACTTTCGTTGTTACTCACCAGAATTGACGGTCTGCATCCTTGAGGCCCGACAAACTTCCTCATTTCCTCATACAACATTTGCAAAGTCAGTTTGTGAGTGTTTTAAATCCTGCAGTGTTTGCACACATGTTTACTCACTAGGCAGTCTTCTTCTCCCCTGCTTTTACTGGCTCTTCACAGTCTTTCTGGGCGCGTTACTGCCACCTGTAGATCAAAATAAGAACCCACTCGTAAAAGAAAGTCCACAGGGAGCCTTTTACACCGAGGGTGGCTGCACCTTTCTTTGTTTTTCACACTGTTATATGTTAACGGTTGCATCAGGGTTTTTAAATAATGTACGAGGACAATCAGTGTGCAAGTTGGTGAAAAAGCGTCTGCATATCTTGGGAGACAAGAGGGGGAGTTAAATCTTCACCATTTTCTGTATTTATGTGACTTATGTGCAGTTTGTCAGGTGTTTTTAATTATTTTCTTGGCACAGCTTTCATTACTCAGCATATGGCCTCATATCACTCTTTTTGTTTTGCACACATGGGGCTGTGGAAAAGCCCAAAATAGCCTGGCAGTTGCAGACAAGCGGAAGCCTTAGAGCGATTATGTGAAAATGCAGAGGACGCAGTCTTTCCGCTAAGAGACACATGTTTCTTTCTCCTCGAGATTAGTTAAACAATCACATATCACTGTGAATTAAGGGTGAGATTACGGCGGTTAAATGTATCACTCAGCTTTTCCCGCGAAATCCAATATTAATGCGTACATGTATTTGTTTCGGCACCTCGTTTTCTACGCTGGCGAACACGTCCACTCGTTTTCCTGTAGCGGTTGCAATGGTTAATTGGAAAATGGCGCTAGAAAGTTCAGAAAATCACAAATGAGAGTTCAACAAGGTCACACACAAAACGAATGGAAATATAAAACAGGAAACAAAAAGAAATTAAAATGCACGTTAATATAATTATTCAAATTTTATTAATTTATTTACTTACATATTTGTGAATTGTGCACTCCGATGGACACGATGACAAAATTTTTAAAAATGTCTCTACATTGTTGCAATGATTTATAAATTCCACTATTTCTATAAGCACTAATTTATTTTGAATTCATCTATTTTTTATCTAAAATATTCTTTTTAACATTTATCTGCTCATCATTCGAGTGTTTGATTCATTTTATGTCTTTAGATTATCCCTTTTTCCCATGGAATAACCCATATTATAAATAGATTTCATAACCCTCTGTTTTCTCACAGTTTTGTGGTGGATGTACACTGAGAAATGTACCCATGAAGGTTGAGACCAGACACTTACCGGCCAGAGCCAACTGGCCCGAGCCCCAAACCAGTCCAGTCCACTTCCCCAATCCGCCTTTCCTTTAGTCTGCCAACTGCTGAGCTGTAGCAAAAAAAAAAAAAAAGGTATACCAAAGAAACACTTCATGAAGATGCCTATCATCTATCACTTACATCACACACAAACATTCCTTGTTTTTGACTGGTTTCCAGTGCTAATGCTGTGAAATGAATGTGTTTTTCCTCAGACAGCTGAAGCGTTGTGGGAGCTGCAATCAGCGTCTGCAAGCGCAGCCTAATGTGGCCGAAGAGGATATGAAGCCGAGCCAAAACATGCACAAGGCAGACCGAATCTAATTAATGTTCATTAAAAGTTAAAGCGGGGGAAACGGCCAGGTTAATTTCTGCTACTGTGATCTTAAAGCCGGATGACTCACATAAAAACCACGCCAGCCTCTATTTTGAGGCAGTTGCGGTGTGTGTTCTGCTGTGTGCAGCGCTCTGCTGCTCATGTTTAAAGAGAGAGCTCACAAGGACAGCCCAAACTGAGCCATATGTCCTAACACTCTGCACATTAGGCAGCAAAATCTCTGGTCATCCATCACTGCCTTGTTAGGGAGCGGAGAATCCGGGGGTGGGCAACATATTGGAGCAACATATTGTAAGAATACCATCACATAGACTGAGGCCAAATGTGGGATTTTGCACATCTACGTTTCAGACTCATATAACCTCTGAAGTCTCTCCTATTGTGAAATATCTGCACTCTGTCCCTCTGTGTGTCTGTCCTGGCTACTCGCTGTCTCCAGCCATCTGTGGCCTCTTTCACCTTTGACCTTTAGCAGAGGTCAACAGAGGTCAGGCGACTCAGGTTTGGCTATTGTTTCAGAAAAGCGGACAGCGTCTGTCTCTCTCTCAAAAAATTCACACGCTCAGTCTGTGAACGTCGTGAATTTTGGAAATTAAATCAGGCGATGATTGGTGCAGGCTCCACAAAAATGACCCAACTGCTTAAAAGTCTGTTCAATCCTGACCAAAAATAAATATATAGAGAGAGGCAAGTCAGAATTGCACAGTGCAAGAGGAACTATCTGGAGACATCATGCAATATGTTAATCCCCCTACAAGAGGGAGGGCGAGGGGCCACGAAATCTGTGGGTGTTATACAACCAAACAGCAAAACAGCACAGAAAAGTTGTCTATGGAAATTAGACAAACAAGCAGCCATAAACCAGAGAAGGGGAAAAAATGCTCAAGGTTTTCCTCTTCACTTGCCGGTCGTACACGTTTTGTTTCTCCGTCACCTCTATGCCGCTTTTCTTTTTTAGCCTTAATTGCAGTTTACAGGGAAAGGGTAATCACTTGTGAATCAGGGCGTGTTATTTTCTTGCCCAGAGTGTGAATCCTAAGCAGGCCAATCGCCAGCTCCATCGCTCCATCTCTCCGCTGGCTGAATCCTAATGGCTGGATGGAGAGAAGGAGCGCAGGGAGCGGGGAGAGAGAGAGAGGCTGACAGCGGGGCTTGACATGGGCATTAAATCATGCCCCGAGGAATCCTCCATCCACAGGCTCCTGACAGCCGCGCTGTCATCACGGCCAGGCCACTTCCTATGCCTCTTGACAACACTGGAGCAGAATTAGTCAGAGCATCAGATGTAAATTGGCGCTGTTCAAGGATGATAATGAGCACCAAGATACATGTCGGTGTCACTGACGGGACGCCATCATGATTGGCTGTCCCTCACACCGCGCTCCATTAGGTCTAATGGTATTCAGGCCAGGTATGGGCGGAAGGCGGGAGCAAAGGGGGGTGAGCACGGATGGACAGGGAGAAAGTTTTCTGTTGTGATCAGTTTGTTCCATTTGTGCGTGTTGGTTTCTGTCGAACCCTGTGGCCAGAGAAGAGGACATTTACACAGGGTCCAGGCAGTCACTACATTCAGCTGTCCACTTGCTGACATGCTGTCTTCTCAGTCGCTCCCTCTCTCTCTCTCTCACACACACACACACACACACACACAACTCTTGAATTAACTGTCAAACTTACTCACCATCGTGCACATTTAACACTTTGAATATGTTGAATATACAAATACGGGGCGTCACTTACTCTAAATTCTACCTCATCACGTATTGTATTTTTATGTATCACGGTGCCATATGCAATAAACCGCCTGTCCAAGAATGGCACCAACCTTATCCCGGCGTGAACTCGCGTGTGAGAAATCCACACATACACCGAGTCACTTCCAAAAAAAAATTTCCAGCCCATTCAGTGAAACTCTTGGCTCGGTAGTTTTTTCTCTCTCTCCCTCTCCCTCTCTCTCTCTGTGCAGTATGTATGCATGCAGTGTGTGTACAGCTTGCTAACATAATGCAGTAATAGTTGCCAGTGTGCCATTTTCCCTGCCCATGCTGAGGATGAGCCAGCCAGAGCCTGCCCCAGATGCATACATTTCCCATAATGAGGCAGGTGGCCTCGACAGACGGCTCGGTCGTGTGGGTGACACCGTGTACACCGCAGCTCTGGGCATCTGACTGACAGACAGTGCCAGTCCCTTCCCTCCTCTGCTCCCTCTCTTTTCTCCCTCTCTCTCCCTCTCTCTCTCTCTCGCTACATCTCTTTCTTGCTCTCCCTCCTCTCTCCCGCTTTCCCTTGTTCAGTTTCTTTTTCTGAGTTTGTGCAAATGTGTGTGTGTGTGTGTTTGTGTGTGTGTGTGTGTGTGTGTGTTTCTGCTGCTTTTGTTTCACTGTGGGGTTTGGGTAAATTCCTCCGCTCCACGGCAATTTCAAATGAAGATAGCTGAAGGTCATTAATTGAACTGCTGCTGCTGTAACAGGGTAAAACTCACTGTAATTAAGAGCGAATAAATAATTGATTATGTATATTTTCTTGTAATTGGCTCCTCGTTACCCTTCTACATGCTGAATGCTAATTGATGCTGGGAGTTAATTATCATTTCACTATGAAGTTAGCAGTATATCTAGAGAGATGTTGAAGATGAAGCACCAAGGTCCCGTCAAGGCCATTTCTATAGGAACCAAGGTCAGGCCAAAAAAAAGGAGGAGCGGTCAGTACATGGAGTGATACGAAATTCCCCGCCAGCCACCTAATTGAGAGTATTTAGCAAACTAGCACAGGAAGTGGTAAATGGCAAGGATTAAGCCAGAGGCCGTGTGCAAGAAGATCTATTAACAACGATTCCCCAAGGCCTAACTAAAGACTCAAGATTAAGACTCCAGTCTGAATTTAGGTCTGGCAACAGAAGCTGTTAGCTGATTAAAAAAAAAAAAAATTACATCTTCATCTTCAGATAAAATTGCTCACTGCAGATATTGATGAAAAGTCAGTGTGAAGAAATCTGCAAGCAATCAGTTGCCGTCCGTCACACGAGGTAGAAATAACAGTTATCCTCTTATTCCAGGCGTGCAACTGAAAACTGAAATGTCCTCAAATATAAACTAAAAAGTCCTGCAGTAAAACTGCAATAGTGCATATATTTTTTATGTTTTTCAAAAGATGGTTTGGATATATTTGTGGGAACTTTATTGTGGTGAAGGCTCAGTTTGTTTATTCTCTCCACTTCATTGGTTATATACCAATCTGCAACATTCAACATTTAACCCGCTTGGAGTAAGTTTAGCTCGCTGTTATCAATTATTAGCCATATTTCTACATCTCCTGTACATTACTCTGTGACACTAATTTAAGTGTCTGGGACAAATCTAATGTCGGGGCTCTGTCGCTGCAGGAAAATGAATAAAAGTCACATTTTTTCTTGCTGGTAATTATCATTTTTATCACATAAAGAGCTGAGTCAAAATAAACTCAGAGGATTTTACTGGTTTCCTGGTGTAAAAAAAATAATTTTAATTTCAGTTTGACGAAATAATGCTGCGTGTGTGAGAGAGAGTGAGCGAGCGAGCAGAAGTTGCTTGCTCAGTCAGAACAGAGACAGCCGTCGCCTTGTGTGTCAGGCTTTCCTTAATGGAGTCTTAACGTGTCCACCAGTGAACAAAGACCAGAGATTCTACACCTCTTCACACTGACTGCCTTACAGGACCCCTTCTGTCTGTCTGTCTCACTGACTGAGGTGTCCTCTGACTTGCCTGAATTAATTTTCTACAACAGGCCAGGCCTAGGGCAGCTGTGTCAGCATTTCATGAGCACGATGAGGACTGCGGATTTTAGTACGTCTGGTCTATAGGCACCACATGTACTCTGACAGTCCTGTCAGGGAACTAGAGGGCAGAGATGCTCCTCGGCTTCTTTTACAAAAGCCCGTGTGATCAGCTGCCTCTCTGGAATAGCTTTCAGAGTATGGAAAATGCTCACTATTGCAATGCCGAACGCCGCTGGAATATTACACAGATACAGAAATAGATTCACGGGGCTGCTAGATAATAACTGGAATTTCACACACCACTTAGACCTTCAGCTAAATTAGCAATTGTTACTTTTCTTATTGTCTGTACAGTAAAAATCCTGGAAAGATTCAGTGTGGTGCTAGTTTGCAGCAGCAGACAGCTGCGTTGCATTGTACTGTAGCAAGCAACATATTTTTTTTTTTTGTTTTTGGATGCGATGTTTTTGTCTTTGAACACTCCTTCCCTAGTGTCCTCCCGCTGCTTTCTGCATGTTTAATGTATCAGTCATTCAGGTGGGGAGTGACTAGTATGGCATTGTCTTTTAGAAGCGAAGAACTCTCTGTTTTCCAACTGCTGCGCCAGGTGTAACTGAAATTGACACGTCTTTCGATACATGCAGGAAATATGTTATTGGAAGAGACATCTTTTATTCTCCAGAACTTTACATCACACACGATCTTGGCCGAGCGCTCTGATCTGGATCCCTCTGTGGATAGAGGGGAGGGGAGGGCTGCACATGTATGTGTGCGAGTGTGTGTATTAAATAAATAAGTCCAAAGACAAATCGATTAACTCAGAAGTGTAGAAGTTTTCTGCGGAAAAAAAAGAAAAAAGAAAAAGTTCTTTGGAACTACCACAATAGAAACGCTATTAAATGTAGGGCTACGATTGTATGCGCTGCTCTTGTATGCATCAAATATACTGAGTTCAAAGTTCAGACTGTAGGAGGCACTGAGATTTGTATAATTCAATATATTTTAGGGATTTGCAGGAACAAAGCGTGCGAGCAAAATGCTGGGAGGAAAACAGAATAAAGAGAACGATGCATTCAGGAGCAAGAGAAACCAACATGGAATAATCATCGCAGTCAGAAACGATGCTTCTCCACCTGTGTATGTATATGATATACGGTGCTTTTGTCGAGTTCAATAACCATGTTCTGAGTGGACATTATCAAAGCTGAATAACTGCTCTCGTCTCGTCGCGCAGCAGCCCTGCGGCAACTCTCTGGTCTTGTTCTCTGGACGTTGATAGCGTCGGCTCCCACGAGCTCTGGGCTCAAACCTGGACTGCGGCCTGAGCCGCTTGAGGGCAAGCAGGTGAAGCAGGCAGGAAATGAGAGAGACCCTGGTCCTGGAAGAGTGACACGCCTTGGATCCACGCACAGAGGGTTTCAGCCCAGGATGTTTGAACATAATGTCACTGAGTGGATGCACACTGGCTTCTATTACAGACGCGTCTCTGTTGGAATGTAACACAGCTCTTCCGGCTGTTTTCTGGCCCTGATCATCTTGCTTAGATGTGTTCTTTCTGGCTTGGTGAGTGTGAATTTATCTTGGACCGGCTTGACGCATTTGAACACAGGCCGGGGTGTTTGAACTTGAGTGCAGTTTGGCTCTGTCTGTCCAAGGCCTCGGCTCACCGTTACACACACACACACAAACACACACACACATTTTCATAGCTCCCTTGCGGCCCTTCATCCTTTTGTTGGAGCATGCATAGGCGTTGAGGGAGTGCCAAACTGGGCTGAGACTGAGATGCTGATACAGTAGAAACCTGCGCTATCCCTTTAATGAGTACACACACACACACACACACACACACAGACACACACACACACACACACACACACACACACACTGCTTGGCTATTAGGCACCAAGAACAGGAGGAAAACTATTTGAAAGTGAATTTTAGATTTCCGGTTGCGGAGCTTTGCCTGGGAGTGGCAGCTGAGCAGAGGTGCAAGCACCACACACACACACACACACACACACACTTCATACACCTCACTGTTTCGGCTCCAGTTGCTCTCGCACACAGCATGGATGATCAAAAGAGGCCAACGGCTGCCGACCATTATGCCAATGACACTTTGAGTAAGAGTCCAGAGAGCGCAGCGACATGACAGCCATTAGGGATTGAAAGTGAGACTTTAAAGGAGGGCTGAAGGACAACTGTCAGTGCAGAATCAAAGGCAGAAAGTGAAATCTTCATAATGTATTGCCCTGGAAAATTCCGGCACTAGCTGTCTCTCTCAAACGCTCACTCAAAAGTATCCCATACACAGGTATGCTATTCAACCCCCCCCTCCAAAAAACATGAAACAGCCAGGAACAAAGGGTTGATGAGGGGAGTTCAGAGACTGGCACTCTGTAAATGAAAGCGAACAGCAGTGTGGGCCATTGTGCGGGTGGTAGACAGATAGATCATTAAGGACTGGACTGGGTTACAGTCAGAGCAAGAGCAGTCAGAGAGGACTACTAGCTAGCAACTCCAGCAGTGCACCTCTGTTTCCCCCAAAGCTTAGATCCAGCTGACAAATGTGACTGAACCAGTATGGCAGCACAATTAGAGCTAATGGATCACACTCTGTGACAGTTACAAAGACCAGTCAAACTTTTTTCAAAAGCCCCAGCGGGCGCTTTGTCGCTCCACTGTCCAAAATATGGCTTTGTGTGTTTAAAACTGCTGCAAATCAATAAACTGGGACCAGACAAACTCCCTGTCTTCAAACTTTGATTCGTCCACTCATCGTTAAAATTGACAAAACAGAGGGCGGCTTTGTGCGCGGCGCTTCAGCGCTTTTCACTGGCGAAATCAAGGCCTGCTGCTGGCACTGACCAAACACTCTGCTGCTCTCCCAGCTTGGCAGAAAACTGCCTCTAATGTGTCTCTCTGTCGCATAATCAAGGATTTCACAGTCTAAATCTTTGATCTGGGAGAACCCTCTCTGATGGGAGAACCCTCCGACCGCTACCACACACACACACAGGCAGTACACACACACACACCGCTCTCGGATCTCTGATCTCCCTCCAATTAATGATGTCAAATGAATGTGTTTACAGGCTCATTAGATTACTGCCGCAGAAGTAGAGCACCGCCCTGCATCGCCCAACACACACATGCATGTATGAACACACACCCAGGACCAAGACTCTCTGTGTCTTGACACAGCCCTTGGAGGAAAGCCTGATGGCAAAGCACCAAAGTACCACTGCCACCACCGTCATAGCTGTGGCTCCGTGTGGTAACGGAGCCATGATGGCACAAGTCCACACACACACACACATGCTAACACACACACGTACACTAGATGTCCATCCCAGCTGGACTGCTTTGGAGGCTGTTCAGGCCTGGTTAAGCCACAGCCAAGCAAATCCCCTGAAGAGCTCAAAGAGCCCAGAGACACGAGGCCGGGGCCAAAGCCTGGGGACACACTGACAGGTGTGTGAATCTTAGTGGGGTCACAAAATGAAGAGCAGGACATGTGGATGGTAGAAGAAATAGAAAATATGGGGGGAAAAAAAGTAGCAGAGCTCATCAATTCCATCCAGCAATTCTTCATGTTTCATTTATCAGCCACTCAGCTTTCCCCTCACAACAGCTTGTTACCATGCAAAGCAGCATGTAGCCTCTAAAAAGACCTCCTGCGCAGAGCTTCGGACACCATGCGGGCTCGGTTCAGTACATCTTTACTGCCCCCTACTGGGTTGGAGGTCAGCCTCAACTCCCTCCCCCCGACTGAGCTCGCCACGGGCCCCGCACTCCTCACCTTAGCGTCCACCGAAAAAAGGGGCTCGCTCAGGCCCTCGCTTTTCAACCGGCGGTAATTATGACACTAATGAGAAGAGCGTGAATCAGAGGGTTACACGCGGACAGGAAGACGGCTTTGACAAGCTGCCTCAATTACAGAGCTGTCTGTCTTTGTAGAGCCCAAAGACGAAAGGGGTTTAAGAGGAGTTAAGAGGATGAGAGCGAGGGGAGGAAGAGTGGAGGAGGGTGCAGATACGGCCTCTGTAATTCATATTTAATATCTGCATCTGTGTTTCACGGCACCTAACGGGCCGCCGATGACGTAATCGCCTCCTTAATTGGGGGAGTAATGATTGTTAATGCATGAGTGATGTGCAGGGACGTTTCCCATAAGGAGAAAGAAGGAGTGCGTGCACAAACAAGGTGTTGTTTTAAAGAAATAATCCAAATTCTGCTGTGAAACGCCGACTTTGAGCATTATTAGGGATGCAGTGGACACATTCCACTTAGCTCTGTGAGCCTAGTAGTAAAGGAAGCACTTCCTGACAGCGTGTGTGTGTGTGTGTGTTTGTGACACTGTGACCTCAGCCGGAGTGACATAACCTGTGGCGGAGAGCGCTGGCTCAGCAAACACACACCACTCTAAACAGTCAGTCAAAACATCACAACACTCGCACGCCCTGAGGAAAACACCCAAACACACAGCCTCACACACACACACACACATACACACACGAAGTGACACTGACAGTGACAAATACCCCTTTCAGGTATCAGCCGGTCTACACTTTCACACACACACACACACCAGGAGGAAGTACACAAACAGGGGAGAAGTGGCACACACACACACACACACACACACAACAGCAGGAGCTGGCACATTACTATTCTATTGAGGTTTAGCAGCACTACCTTCTCCTCCCACTGGGAATTCGATAAGCAGGAAAATCACTGCATTTTTCACACACACACACACACACACACCTGATTTTCCACTTGTGCTACCATCTTCCAGCAGTCCTCTCCCCAAAATCTTCCCTCTATCCTGTTGAGAAAAAAAAAACATTACTGGTGGCAAGAGTCCTCTCAGGCTTGATCATATTAGAGCCATTACAGCTGGGGCTTCTTTTTTTTCTGTATGTTTTAGCTCGGGCATCCTTTTTTTTTTTCTATCCTCTGGTCCTCTCTTATCTCGTTACACACTCTTCAGGCTTTGTGGTTAAATTATGTATTAAGGTCAATGTCAAAACACGGAAGATGTGTAATCTGCAGGGAGTTTCCTTTTATTCATTATTACAGTGAAGGCTGAGCACAACTGTCAGCCAGCCACGGTTGTGCTCAGCATGGAAGCTTATGTGCTCAGCGGGGCCCCACCAAGCCTCTCTCCCTCGCTCTCCTCTCCCCTTCTCCACCTATCCCTTGGCCCCCCTTCCTCCTCCCTTCCCAATGCACACACACACACACAGACCCTCTTCATCCTCCTCCTCCACCTCCTTCTCCTGCTCCTCCCGGACGGACCCCTGATAGATTTACCCAGCTAACCCATCTCACTTTGGGATCTCCCTCTTCTGCAGCGCCAATCTGAGAGCTGTCAAGTGCACCTATATGCCGGTGTCATAAATCTGAAGGAGAAAAACACGCACGCCGGAGAGACCAAGGGAGGAGAGAGAAGAAGGTAGAGAGGAGTGGAGGGGAAGGTGGTTGTTGGGAGGAAGAGGAGGGTGTCATGCCATCCACTTGTAGTTTAGGGAATTTGTCTAATCTGGAATCATGTCAGGATACAGAGCCTCTCCCTCACCTCCTCCGATGTGCATCCACACTTGTACATGAGCGAGGGAGAGGAAGGAAATCAAGAAAACAGAAAGAGAGGAGCAGAGAGGAGCTGCCAAACTCTTATGTTCTTTGTTTTAATTCAAGGTAAACTGACGTCATGTGTTGACAGGACAAGCTATCATCTCCTCTGGATTCTGCTGTCCTCCACGGGGATTTGGATCTGGGGGGTTCGCGCCTTCCTCTCTCCTGTCTCGCAACAAGCGCAACACTTGACCCCTTGTTTTCTCAATTGCTGTCAGTCAACGTCAAAGCCCCTTTTCAGTGTCAGATCTGTACTGACAGCTGTGGCACAGCCAGCTTTTGAGGTGCGCCAGGCGCCTTTAACCTTACCAGGCTCGCAGATCTCCTCCCTTTAATGGCTCGCGGGGGCAGGAAGCAGTTTGATAAATCTGGTCCGGCTTTGTTCCAGCCAGTGTAATTATCTTCCGATTAGATTAATTCAGTTAGGCCTCAGCCGCATGTACAATACTAACAGCATTCCTCGGAGGAGACCACTCTGTCATGTTAACCGTTACACAATTATGTCTGTAAGTGATAATAACTGCTCTTATTATCAACCATGCGACATGCAAAGACCCATAAATAAGCATATGCAACAAAGGCAGACACATTAGAATGAAACAAACAAGCATATGTATGTGTGTGTATACATCTGTATACATCATATATATATATATGCATATTAGAGGAGAGGAGAGGAGAGGAGAGGAGAGGAGAGGAGAGGAGACAAGGTTAACTTCGAATTTCAACAAAAAAAACCTTCAAAGAAGCGTAGCGGAAAAAAATAATAGAAAGGGCACAAGATAAACAAAGCAGACAACCAAGGTTATCATACTTTCTCCCACTGATGGAGTGAGTGATGGAGAGGTTAAGGTACTCAACGGCACCCAGACAAGGAAGCAAAGAGACCAAGGTTGGCTGTCTTTTGAAAAAAAAAAAAAAAACACTCATTCTCTCCACCTCCCTCCTCTCTCCCTCTCTCTCTGCAGCTCCTCTCCTGGTGGTTGCATCTTCTCTCTCTCAACCTCACGTGTTGTGCTTAGGAAAATGCCTCCTGACTGGTGGGCCTAATTACTGGCTCTTCGCTGACCCGCGCCGGGCCGAGGCCTCGTCAAAACACTGATTCAACATGAGCCCCGCACCGGCCAGCACCTCACACTAATGAATACTAATGAATAATTATCACTGGCTGGCTGGCACGCCGGCCCACTGCAGGGACACATGTTAACACACCCACTTGTAGAGCGGTAGGAGAAGCGTAGAGGCCCTTCCCCAGCAAACAGGCGAGTCGGCCCCGTGCACAAGGCTATGCAGGAATATGCAGCTCTCCCTGAAGGGATGCAGAGGAAAGCAAAGAAGCCCTCAAGGTTAAACCAAAGGAACAGTGAGCGGACTGGAGCGCTCTGACCCCTGCGAGGACTGTTTTGATTGTCATGACCTGTATAGGGCTTAATGTATATGGGGAGGGGGGCGTGCTGTGGCAGTTGATATAGGTTAACCAGACACTCAGAGACTGTGAGCTGCAGCTTGTTGGTGATATGATGTAACGTGTCAGTTCAAGTGCGGTGTCAATGATTGAAGCAATGTAAACCTTCCACTCTGCTTCCTCCAGCTGTACTGTCGAGAAGCGATACTTCAATATGACTGTGACGCGCCGGTTATTCAACTGGGGACATAGTGATGACTGTAAAAGGTTGGCGACCTCTGACCTCAGGTCAATGTGAGAAAAAAAAATTATTGACAGCGCTGGGATGATAAGATAAATTGAGAAAATGACAATTAGGGACAAAACTGTCAATAAATATTGATATTTCCATTTGGAAACAGTGTATGTATTCAGCAGATCGTTACTCACAGCAGGATTCATGTATACGCTGTAGATTTCAACTGCAGTGTGACAATGCTGAGCGACAGTGGAAAGTAATAAATTACATTGACTTAAGTACTTTGCTTAAGTACATTCGAGCATTTCCAATTTCTTGCTACTTTAATACTTCAAAGTCATGTATAATTTTACTCCATTACATTTGTTTGAGCAGATTCAGGTTTAAATACAAAATACGACGATCTTATTAAATATGCTGATGTGTTCTTATAGATGAAAATACTCAGCAATATATAAAGTAGTTCAAATTAGGGTCAGCCTCGACCAGCTGCAACATTAATGTATCAACAATAATTATAAAATAATAATAATATATTTTATACATAATACTTTTGATCATAGTATAACAGAATATTATAAATTGGTACTTTTACTTACAGGTGTTTGGCAAAAACTCAACATAATATTTAAAAGTATGTTTTCATTATAAGAATTATAAGTATTTTTAGTAACCAAGTAGTACCTTGTATATTTACAGAGGAGTTTGTACAGTAGGCCAGCACAGACAAACTTAAAACTGGCTCTACAGTTTCGCAGCAATCCTAGTTTCTCCTACACGCTTGGAAGGGGAGGGTGAGGTGAGGGGTATTTAGTTAATGCCAATCTGCAACCTCAGTTATGCACGGCCACTAAATCCTTTAAATAAAGGAGTACTTCATCCACAACTGGTCCTCAGGTTTACTGCATATCAGCTCACAAAACAATTAAAATAGTGTGTGTCCCACAACAACAACACTTTTTGACCCTATGAATGTCTTTTGAAGTTTGTATAACACAAACCTTTTAGATTATGTCACCACACATAACTTTAAAATTACAACATTTTATAATTAATTATACAAATATGGAGAAAGATTTATATAAAAATACCAAAATTTTGGCTAAACTCTGTTCTGCAAACCAAAAAAAAACAGCCGTGAGAGCAGCGTTATTTGTGTCTGGTAGATTTTTGGATTAAATTACAGCAGACTACCTAACACAGCGTGAGGGAGTGTATGTTCTCATGTGCGTGTGCTCGTGTGTATGTGGGTGAAGGTGCGCGCACACACTAGCCCCCCCCCCTCATGAGGAAATGTAAAACTTCTTGGTGTGTTATTTTTCTCCCCACCGTTTGTTCTTTTGATCTGTGTGTACATTATCTCCAGCTCTTTGAATTTCAATTTCACTGTCATGTAAGCTCTTTTCATCACAGCCGACGGTTGCAGCTCTAATAATATTCAACTTTTAGGTCACAGTGGAATGCTAATTAGATTGCTATTTTAATTAATATGTCCCTGCAGGTTTCCATATCAAATCAGTTTTAACACTGCATCGCGCACTTTGAGCCAATAAATTACAGCGAAACCCCAAAATAAATCCACTTCAAAAAAAGAGGAGCATTTTAAGGTGTACAGGAGCGCTGCTCGTTTGAACTGTGTTTACATAAATTGCTTATTGTTGCTTAATAAACTGCATAATATTAACCACATTGGGGTGTGTTTGAAACTGTTTCAATAAGCCATAGTGGGTGTTTCTATTCTCTACTAATAAAACCATACATGAACCTGCTCATAAGATAAAAGCCTCAGCTTTGCTGGTTATTTTCAAGGGCAGTACTGTGTTAAATGTGCTTTAAAGAGAAGGAGATAAGTGTAGGTGTTGTAATATTACAGACTGTGTGTGTGTGTGTGTGTGTGTGTGTGTGTGTGTGTGTTCCTGCTGGTGGCATTTAAGGACTTAAAAGTGCTTCACTTTCCATCAGTGTGTCATTTGTCTGTCAGCATTTCTATGTGTGCGCACGTGCGTGTATCTGGTTGTGTGTGTGTGTGTGTGTGTGTCACCCTGGATCCTCAAATGGTTGTTTTGTCCTGCAGCTCAGGGTGTCCCATTCATCATGTTGAGAGGGAGAACGGAGAGAGGCCTGGGATATGAGCACTGCTGTATTCCTCTCATAATCAAAGGTCATACTGGGGCCCAGTGTTCAAATTGCTTTACTTCACTGCAAAGCAGACACTCTCTCTCTCACACACACACACACACACACACACACACACACACACAGGTGCACTAATACACATACAAATTAGTTGCCATGCCAAAATTATGCCATGCAAAATATGGTGTTGTAAGACAGGTATAAATCTAAACCTGCTTTTATATCAGCTGTTATATTTTGTCTTTAAACAGGGTGTGTATCTCCCATAACAACGCGCTGTAACACCTGCATTAAAATAGCTAACGCAGCAGCTTTCACTGACCTTTGGAGTGTATTTTTTTTATTATTATTATTTTAAAATTCTCCATCTTTACGTGTTTTTTTTATCTGATAAATTCTGTTTAAAGTTTTTGTCCAGCGTTTGTTCACTTCAATTATGTTTTACTACATTTCAATTCTGGACCAGCACATTCACAACCCCACTTATTCCTGCACGAAAACAGGAGGAGCCGGGGCTTTTGCACACTAACAAAAAATTGATATTCATGGATGGGGATGGTGGAGGTGGGGGAGAAACTATTTGGATGTTTATTATACTTTAAAATGAAGTGATCCGCATTTCGCTGCCTGCGAGGTAATTAATGTGGGGAAATCTTGAATTAAAGATGTAAATCCTGACACTTTGGCAGGGGGGCCGGTAAGGGACAGTGGTCTCCAAGGTCTAGATTATTCTTAGCGTATACCAATTAACACCATGTATCTTCTTTTATGTTCACTTCAATTAAGAGCCTTTACAATTTTTAAGTTCTTTTCTTCTCAGTAGTTAGAGAATGTCAGAGAGACTGATCAAAGGCATTAGCTGCCGTCCGTGCACCATAGGTAATGCTGCTTTGCATAAAGAAATCTGCATATTGCTAAGAAGGTTTTCATTTCATTTTGCATGAATTACAGAGCCAGAGATGCAGTAGTAGATGGAGAAGTGGAGGCGTGAATGCACACAAAGCATTCAGCACTGAATCATCAAACTTCTTTCCGTCTTGAAGGGTTTTAGCATCATGCTGATAGCATCCAGATGAAACGTGACTTCTTTTTTTTTTTTTAAGTTTCCTGTTGTTGTTCCAGCTGTTTGGGTTTGTAGAAGAGAGATCGGGGCTACGCGAGGCTTCTGTTTCAAGCTGTCGCTCACCATTAAGAGTGTTAATAACGTTAAAGAGCGAGCGCAGCGACGTTAGCACCCAATAACTCCGGCTCCTGAAGTAATCACACCCTGATTTATGTTGGTGATTTTGGTACAACTGTCTCACAAAGCTTTGCTTGTTTTCTCGATCACCAGGCCTGCAAATCAGAGAGCGAGCCTAACAGTCTTCTCCTCTACTCCACTGCTTCTCCGGCTCTTTCTTTCCTCCTTTTCTCTGTATTACTAAAGCCTCAGGACTTTCCGTCTTCTCATTTTGTTCAAATAATCCAGAGAGACTTGTTTTATGTGCAGATTTGAATGTATCCACGTGTTCTTGGCCAGCGTTGAAACTCTTCGCACCACCATCTCGCGACAGATGCGAGAAAAACAAACAAACAACCTGTTTGCCCGCGATAATCACTGCCGCTTAATTCCATTACACTGTCAGCTACCGATAAATCAATGAGCAAATGAACTGACCGCCTATGAGGAATAGCCGTCCACTGTGTGTGTCTGTATTATTCTATTGATGTTCCACCGACGGTCGTCCTAGAGATATTGAATGCTCTTTAAGCGAAGTGCTGACATCATAATAAAAGGCCACCACGAACTGGCCGGCTGTGCGGTTTGGGAGCTTGGGGCTAAAGAGACGGACGGCCTCTGAAGAAGAAGAAGAAGAAAGGCAATCTTCAAAGTCAATACTGCGACCAAGTGCTCTATGTGGTCGCATTTACTGCACATAATGAAACTACAAATAGCCTCCTACACAAAACACACAGAGTGGACGCATTAATATAAAAGAAAGTCAGAATAATTATATGATAATGATAAATAATGTGCTCAGTGGTTTCTTTTGACACTAATAGTACCCTTGACTTGTTTGGAAATCTGTCAGTTTAATTGAAGCCTTTCCTGCTGCGCAAAAAAAAAATCATCCAGATTTGTGGAATATATATTAAAATTGACATTGCATAGAGTTTATTTTTAAATCTACTCGAATGCACTTTCACCTCAGTGAGTGTGCATCTGCACCTGACTTTTCTGATGACAGTATATTTAATCCATTGTTCGTGACTTCATGAAAAAAAAATGAAGGGTTGGCAAATTCAAACATCAAAACATTAAGTTGGGTGCTATGTCTGTGTAGCTGTGTGTTTTCATAACCCAAGTGTCTCAAAGCATTATTAACAAAAATCCCTTTTGCTCAGCCTTGCATTTCCAGGGCCAATAAAAGCAGCACGAGGAGGCTGCACCCGTGGTGCGGTTACAAAGCATACACAGCACACACAGCCATCTAGTGTTGGAACGGAGCAGATGCACGAATCCGGTATAAAGGCACTTCACTGTATTTGCTCCATCATTTGGCTTTAAGCACCACAAATGAGGGATCTTTTAGTTGGTGCGGATACACAGAAAACTATTACAATAAACTAACAAAGCCTGTATTAAGCATCAAGTTATTTGTTGTGTGTCATCATTACCCCCACAAACTGGAAGAAAAACTCATGAGCTTTTGTACTCTGGTAGCAGGCACAGGAGGTACGCTAATGGTCAGAACTTGTCTTTTCAGCCCACACAGAACACACAGTGCACCCCGGTTTAGCCTAATAGCTAGCCTGCTGCAAGCGCTTAACCTCTCCCAGGGATACTATTGAAATAACAAGGCATCAGCACCCGGAGACTGCATCCACCTCTTTTACGAGGAAACCTTTCTTTGCTCGTACTATTCGCCCGTGTCTGCATTACAACCGCAAACAAAGCAACAACAAAAAAAAGGTGTTTTCCGTTAATGTATGCAACCCAAATAAACAAAGATTATAAACAAATGTGTGCTATTGTGTGCATATTGGGAGCATGAATATGTATTTGCTGAGCGTTCAAACAAAGACACAATGGGAGGCCCAACCTGTTGTCGGCTCAGCCCCTTTTTTTTCCCTGCTGTGAAAAGCCTGCTCCCTTAATAATCACACATGATTATGACAATAGATGTTAGGCAAAACACATAAGCCACGCGCAAATCACACAAGGAGGCAGAAGCACATGCAGACAAACACACATAAATACTGTACACCATGCATATCATCACAGCTTCGAAGATTCCTGCACCTCATGTGTGCAGATCTAACCCTGTCTGACATATTTTTACACTTTATCCCCCCTCGTTCTCCTCGCAGCTGCAAAGGTCCCGGCTCCTGTAGCCATGCACTGCTCACGCAGGACTTATCATCTAATTGCTTTTCATTGATCCTGTCCGATCAGGTACCTTATGTTCATCCTTTTCCATCGCTGTCTCCACAGCGCTTTCTGCCAGTCCTAATCTGAGAAGTGAGCGTCCTGTTCTGTGCTTATAACACACCCGGACGCAAAAAAAAAAAAACGGGAGGCAGCGGAGGATTGTTTTTAATACTGTGTGAAATGATTCCAGTGCATTTGCTTGTCTGTTTATGTGCTCACATGTGTGCTCGTATGAAATAGAATATCTCCTGGCCTGCTGTCAGTTCCCATGCAGACCAGATGAGGACATTTGTGTTCTTGTTGTGGCTTTAAATATTCTGGAAGCACTGTAGACCGGGGGCTGCAACAGTGAGAGGCTTCATTACCAAAAAAGACAGGAAGACAGTCAGTGTGCCTCGGACAAGATAATGAGTCTGTTTATTTTGGAAGACAGACAGTGAGGCTCATCCTGTAAGGTGAACCAGATCAAGGATTTGGGACAGAATCCCCGGGCTCCTCCTCGAGATTAAATGATGTCAGCATCAGAAGTGAAGGCCAATGTGCGTTGGCAGGCGCTGAGCTGGACTTCTGAGGGATATTACAGTTTGTATGACTATCAGTGGACAGCACATAACTCTGGATTTTTTTTTTCCCGTAATACCCTGAACCTGGACTGCAGCCATGTGCCTGCGCACTGACACACACACACACACACACAAAATATATCCGTCTCCGAGGAGCTGTATCACAGCATCGGTTTTAATATGCAGGCCAGTTCTTGGTGGTATCAGATCAATGGAGAGTTTCAAATCAGACACAGCCGCTGAGACAGACAGAGGAGACCATCTTTGGCGCACATTAACAGAACACTTTCCTGCCCCTCAAGATCACAGTTATCCGTTTTTTTTTTTTTTTTGATGAAGCAATTGAGTAAGACTCAACTATCCTGTGATGCTCATTAAAAATATTAACTTTAAATGTGGAAAGGTTTTTTTTTGTGCTGGCTTTGAAAGTAATGGCCTAATTACAGTGTTACAGTATTATACTAACCCGTCTTTTAGCTGCTTTGTTTCCACGTGAAGATCTTTTATAAAATCAAAATGGGATGTTAATACTTTCCAAATTCATTAAAGAGCAACTTAAAAAGTGAGACACTTCAGTCACTTAGCTCCCATTTTCTTCTTGTTATGTTTGTTGTGGATGTATGAGGGCAGAACTTAACTATAGATGTTAAAGATGTCCTGTTCAATCATTTTAATGTCTCTTACTGAATCTTAATCAAGACACTGCTGCCTAACAGCTCACCTACTACTTTACCTTTTAGTCTAGGGGTGCAAATCCCCGCCCCAAACCTCTATGATCTACTCATCTCACTTCATGTATACTCAAACGGTTTCATATACATGGTCTGAGGCGGCGATCATCTGCGATGTTGCCGGCTCCCTCTCGAGCCTTCCCCTGCCTTTCCCCGTGCATTATTCAGTCTTTTCCTGAAGTAACAGCCGCCCTCTACATGCAGGCACGCCGACCACTAACACGCCACACTAATGTTATGTAAAAATGAATGATGAAATTCAAGGAGGCCAAATGAAAGAGAAACCGGTGTGTGTGTGTGTTTGTGTGTGTGCAAACTTGTGCACGTGTACATGTGTGTTTATGAGCGAATGCTGGTCCTGGTGTGAGCTTGTGTGTATATAGGTGTGTGTGTGTTCAAAGGTGAGGCCTTGGGTGATGGAGAATAGGATTCTCTTACCTCCTATAAGTACAGAGGAGGATAAAAGCCAGCTGTAATGACCTTGGTATAATAAGGCCTTGCTGATTTCCATGATTTTCTTGCTTTCATGCCACGATTCTGCTATTCCATAGGAGGGGCGAGAAGGAGAAAGAGGGAGCTTTGTCTGGCCAAACATTAGCAGCCAGCAACATTTGCCCAGAATCGAACACAAACTCTTGTTCCCATGTTCAAGTCATTATGTAAACGATTATTATCTCGAGGCAAATTAATAGATGAAACACATTTTCCTTAATGGGCTGGTCCTTTTTTTTTTTTTAGGTGACCAATTTACATGCAATTTCCTTAATTCGTGAAAATGATGTAATGCTTGTTTCTTTTTTATCTTGAAAGCAAAGGCAGCGTGTTGTCTAGGGCTGCTCGCCGTGCAGCTAATATGGCACGACGAAATGAAAGGCTTCAAACGAGCTTTTCCACTTGGAGCTGATGTAGTGCTGTGGCTGACCTCCAAATATGATTAGACTGCAGTAAACACACAACAATAGCAAACAATAAACAACTGGTAATTGGTGTGATCCCCCGTTCCAACAAAAATCTTTCTTGATTTGCTATGAATTATGAGCGATAACGTGTCTGCGCGCCATGCCCCCACGAGTATATCAAAAAGCTCCCGCGCCGTCTTGATGGGGCCTGTCTCATTAAAAGGAGAAACGGAGGCCAATGTGGGAAAACTGAGGTACAGTACGTTCATCAGAATAACTGGCATGAGCTCACCTCTGATTCACACAGTCCCCCGTGCCCTGATATGAGATGATTATACTCAAATGAAAATTGTTTATGTGCGTTATGTGTGGAGAAAGAGAGAGAGAGAGAGGGAAAGGTGTAGCCCTGAAGGATCCCAGGTGAAGTGTGCCCTCTACAGGCAGCTGTTATACATTTATATTCTTGTACATCTACTGTATGTGTACAGTATGTCGCTAAATGTGAGTATGAAGATTTCTCGAGAATCAATATTTACCACGTCACTTATGCCCTATATATGAGTCTGACATGTATGCATGAACATAAAGGCAGCTCTCCTTGGCATACCCACGGCCAGGTTTTCATGCTTAAGCTCTTCAACTCCATACATGCCACCTCTTTCATTAATATGTGATGAGAGAGGAAAATCTCCAAAGGCCCCAATAGGCAGAGGCATTGTTTCTCTCTTTTAAAGTCATCTCAGATGGAAGGAGCAAACTTCAGAGCGTCAGTGAAGTGTCTAATGAAAGAAGTCTCCTCCTCTGCGGCTCCATTTCGCGCAGCGTATTAGGAATCTAAATGTTGACTGAAGACAGTTTGATTCTCTGTCTGTGATTTTCTTAAGGAATAAAAACACTGTAGCGTGTTTACAGTGGAGCCATGAAAGAGCTATGAGAAGGCTCATCACTACCCGGTGCCATTTTGGGAGGCAGAGAGTGAGGTTCATAGCACGGTTCATTTGAAAGCCATATCAAACAGAGAATGTTTAAGAACAAGATCAAAGCAATTTCTGGTCAAAAATATCACTAGACCAGCTACATTCTTGTAAAATTGTTACGTTATGCTTGCAGTTATTTCAACAATGTCTGGCGATTACTGGAAATCAGACAGGCAGAGAAATATCTACAAATCTACCCTGCCTCCTAACTCAACGCAGTAAAAATGTGCTCAGCGGGTACTGGCAAAGAAACCTTACGTGACATTTCAGGACATCGTGGCGGCTCAGGTGTATAACAAGAGACTGACTGTACTTTTTTGTTTTCTGCAACAAATCAGAAATATCATATATAACGTGTGTTTTAAGAGGTGAATTGAATTGTACTTTTTTTACACAGTTGAGTGTGAGGTAAAGGTAGAAAATGTGAAATATTTGCTTTGTGGGCATCTTTTTGAGACCATTTTGTAGCTAATTTGTACATATATAAAATGTGTGCATGAACAATTACAATAACACATATTAATATTTTGTTAAACCAGCCCACTTTCAGGTAAATCAGGGCGTTTAGAGTTAAGAGGCATTTTAAATGCAAAGTTTAATGCAACGTCTGTTTAAAAATTCAAAAGTAGTGATCTGAGTTAACTGAAAATGTCGTCTTTTAAATAAAAAATAACTTTAAATTAAGCTTTAAAATGTTTGATGGCCCTAACACTGGATCTCAGTGCAGTTTGATGTGTCCTGCAGTGTTCTGATGAGGTGACTGGAGAAGATGAAAACATGCACGCAGCCCTAAATGCTCACTCGTGACTGTAAGTTGCGGAGCAGAGGTACGGCAACAACGTCTGCATCAATACCATCGATATTACGTCTACACACATTCACTGTTAGCCCTTTTGCAAATTCTCAGAGCAGATATCACAAGATCCAATACATACCATGTTAAAGACAACAACAGTTTGTGTGATTTGATGTTGTAGATTTCACTGTTTGCAGGACATTGATCTTGTATTAGGAAGGCAATCTGAGCTGTGAAGAGAATACTGGTGTGGTGAGAGATAAATACACTCCAGACTACCTGACATACAGATGCTTGTGTATATAGATGGTTTATATCTATCTTCAGCTGGCAGAATAATCCCTACATCTACCAAAATTAATGGCTTCCTTAAAAGTATGTGGCAGGTTGATTTAGGAGGAAAAGTATGAATTATTTACACAACTTATTTCATACAACCTATTCCATTTTTTAACTATAATCACAACTCCAAGTCTGTTTTTGTTTTCTGAAAGTGTCACAAGTGACTACAAAGATATTATAATCCAAAAATCATCCACCAAAGATTAAAATAAAAATTTACAATGAGTCAGTTGGTTCCAGGATAGATGTCAAACTCTTACTTTTGATATTTGTTCTGTACGTATTTCAGTTTTTTCTCAAATGATGTTGGCATATTTGGAAGTGATATGTATTTTATTTGTTGGCATCTTTGTGATTTGTCTTATCTTTGATTTATTTAAAAACGTAACAACATCAGCGGGTTGAAACTAACTGCTGAACAACAGTCGAGCAACTCGAAGCGGCAAAGCGCGCTCTTCATCTTCATGTCCAATTTAAACAGGAGTTTTAACTGGAAAAGTACCTACTGAATGAAAAAACATTACAGGCAGGATATTTGTAACCTCACAGTTGGAAACGCCACAATCCCTTGAATCCCACTCGAAGATATAAAAGCTTGGACTGGAATCAGAGGACCCGCAACCTCTGCAATGACAACCATCTGTGAGTCAAGTATCACATTTTGTTTAAATGGTACAAATATAATCATGAGTAATATGGAAAAGTACTTGCCAAAGCAGTATTGCAACCATCCAAGTGTGTCTACATTAATTATGTTATTACAGTCAGACAAGCCAAACAATTTATGCAAATTAGGTGCCTTCTTGAAAGATGATGTTTAAGTAATTCATTGTGCAGATTCAAAATCTGAATGTGGAAGAACAAGTTGTATTAACACTGTGAAATAAACCTTAAAATAACTGCGGCCTATTACCTATTCCAATAAAATACACAGACTATGGTACGGTCCACAGTGTACAGCTACAGCACAACATTTTCAGCTTTATTCACTCTCCTTATTAGAGCAGATTGCTTATCGCTTACTTCACAGAGCACCCATATAGCATAGCTGACAGCAGTTAGGGAGAGCTGCACACATGAACTCCTCACTAACACTTTTCCTACGCTAACCAGCTGTCCCCCTGTGGTTTCAGCCTCGGCCAAACCTTTGAAATGTCCTTCAAGGCGCGAAAAAACAACATGCACACTGCTTTGGGTAAAATCCTATTTGTACACTGTAATTACACTTTGAAAAAGTTGCAAAGTTTAAAGTTTCAAGACCTTCACTTTTTTTTACTCTCTTCTCATTTCTGATATTGATTAGGCTCTAAAACACATGTTTCTAAAACACAGACTGTTCTAAAGAACAGAGAGGTTTTCTCATTACGTGCTGCGCCTCGGACAACTTTGAATGTCTCAGATTTGATTTGCTGGTGTTATCAAGGGAAGCAATCAGGAGAATTCAGTCAATAATTTTCACTGCAACCAACATTAATTTGTTCTAAACAAAAAAGGCTACAGGCACTTTGAATGTGGTCATTAATGAGAGAGAGGTTTAATAGGTGTCCCTGAGGTCCTCGATGGTGGAAAAAAACAGAGAAATGTAACATATCAATACCGAGTCCATGTCAGGTAATTTTTGGTGAGTTAACAAACAATCGTGTCTTGTCTCCATCGAGAACTAACATTTCTGTCCTTTGTTTCAAAATGATCTTGCACGTCTTGATGTCACATATCAGTAATAATGCTAATGTAAAACTAAAAAGAAGCATTTGTAACAAATAATTACATAATAAATAAATCACAAAAAAATAACGTTTGAGATGTTTTGTTAAGGGTTGTAATTTGTCACTGCCAAAAGGGACAGATTAGTCAGATTACTGCTTGTTATGTTGCCTGCATAATAACAATAATTACCCAGCAACACTGTATTCACAGAGACGTTGAGTAATCAAGTTGTTGTTTTTGGTTGCAGTGGTTATGTAAGTGAAAATAATTCCAGTAAGTAAAATTGTTCTGTACTATTAATGCCTGACCCTGTGGTCATGAAATCTGTTTCTGTAACTTTTTTACATGTTAAACACTCTAGTGGTGGTTGAAGCCTGCGTTTTGGATTTTCATATGAGATGCAGAGTTGGAAAGTCCCATCCTGCTGAAAACAATCCACTCCCCCCCAGGTGTCAAATATGGTGCCCATTATTTAAACTGACCTTTTTCTTGTGTTGCTTGCTTTCTACGCTGGGGATACAGCGAGGGGAGCCACGATGTCTGGGACCACTCCTCCCCCTCACAGTAATCAATAAGGATGTCCAGCTCCATACACACCAGGTGCTCGACCCAGCTGCTTTGAGGAGCAAGGGTACGAGAAGAGTAAAAGAGAGTGGAATCAGGCGCAGATGTATCATTGTTATTCATGCAAAGAGAGAGTCAGGATCAAGTTCATAAGAGGCTAAATTGAACACACAGGACTAGTTTCCTGGAAATGAGTGCTGCGGTAATGACCAACTCAAATTTGGATTGTGCACTGCAGAAAACAGGCAATCATAAATGAACAAAAGGAATGCAGATTGTAATTATAAATGTGATCTGTGAACACAGCGTGCGAATATAATCGTGCTAAACAAGCTAAGTACGCATGTGTCTCAACTTGCAAAAATCAAGAATACCCACGCCAAACACTTTTTATCAGTGCCTTACGAGGTGGAATGTGAGCACATGTAGTTTGCTGTAGGCGAGTTAAGTACAAATTTGAGGTCATTTACTTACTTTCATTGTTCACACTTCACCTCACTCCATTTCATGGGAAATATGTACTTTTTACTCGACACTACATTTATTTATTTAAAAGCTATAATTACTACTTTACAGATTAAGATTTGACATAACATACGCAGAACTTTACGTGGTGAGAAAAAGTATCCATTACACTATTAGACTCTTGTATTTTGGTCTACTTTTGTATTTTCCTTTAAGAAAGTGGCTACTGCCTGCAGCTTAATAACAGCTGTGAATAACTAATATTTTAGTTCCTCCATAGGAGGACCTTATGAAGATACATTTTTTTAAGCAACTTTCTTAATTTGTTCGTCTCTTGCTGGAGATTTGCTCCACGCTTTAAAATATCTGAAATATTTTCAATCAACGAGCAGAATTTAAAATAGTTAAACTTAGCTCTAAGTTGTTATGCATTCATTTTATTTTAGTTTTGTCGAGATCTCAAGTTAGTTATGCCATTATGTCAAAATAACAAGTGTTGTTATCCGGAGAAAACAGGATAATTTCATATTGAACGGCTGCAGGAAACATCTTTCAGTGTAGCAGTGTCAGAGGAGCAGGAGAACGTTGAAGCTGCAATGATTTAACATATTTATCCTTTTGTTTTCTCGAGATCAGAAAAATGTATTATGGCATCATCTTGTGAAAACAAAGTTGATACCTTGAGATCTCAAGAAAATTATCCTGTTATCTCGGGATAACAACACTATTTCGACATAATGACATAAATAACTCCAGATCTCGAGAAAACAGAGAAAAAACCTGACCACTTAGGGCAGGCATGTCCAAAGTCCGGCCCAGGGGCCGATCATGTCCCACGGTCAGATTTCATGCGGCCCAAAGCTTCATTTTTATAATATATTATTTATGGCCTGCTAGGACTGTCAGATCCTGTACGGCTGGAAGATTTGGCTTTTTTTCGTTGGCGTAATGAAGCATTTGAACCTTTAAGGACATAACTGCTGCTGTTATATGGTGGTGTCTGTAGATGTGACACAAATGTTACTTTACTACTTTTGGGAAAGACAAGAGCAAGAGTGATATGTTAACTTATCTTAACTTAAGTGTTAACAGACTTTGCATTAGTCATAATATGTCTAAGATGTATAAGATTTGTATCAACTTCATGCAAGTTTAATGTGTTCCATACAATTTATTCTTTGTTATCTGACTTCAGATGCGAAAGAAAGGAAGAAAAGTTTGCGGGTTTTTTGGCTTAGATTTGGTGCACTGTCATTGAAAAAACACAGTACATTTGTATGTAAATGTAATTAGTCATTTTTTAATTTTTAAAATGTTAGTATTGGCCCCCAGGTATCTTCACATTGTCAAATCAGGCCCTCTTTGGACACCCCTGGCTTTGGGCTTCCGTACTAACCCGACTTAGCTGCATTAAATATTTTTAATGTTACCTAATAAAATGTTGTAGTGAGTTAACATTGTCAAGGACCATTATTCTGCAAAGTTTGCACTTTATTTGACTTATTAAAACTTACCAGCTTTGACTTGTTTCGGGTGAAACAGAGTGTTTCAAACCGCAGCTTTGCTCTCGGTCCTTCTTGAACCTCAGGGACCACCAAACAGGTGGGCGGCGTGAACTCTCGCCCTGTGTGTAAATCTCGCGATACTACATTTGCGGTTACCAGGGGAACGCGAGCCTGTGAACTTGCCGCTGCTGGCTGCTGCTGGCGCCGCTCTGCTCTTTGGACATCGTAATGAACACCGGAGAAACAACGTTACTTCTGTAATCCACAGGTAAACGGACACGCGTGGGACAGCTTTACTTGCGGTGGAGGTAATGTGGAGTCATATCGACGCGTTTGACGCTACGGTTCCGTAACTGGGACGTTAGTTAGCCCGCTAACGTTAGCTCGCTAATGCTATCGTAGCTATCAAACTGTTGATGCCTTGCCTGCTTGTAGATGTTTCCTAACTCCTTTCCTAACTCTCTCGGCTCTGGCTGCTCTTTTGCTAAGTAGACCGACAGCTTTAAGTGACGTTAGATACATAAGAGCTGTATTTCCGACGGTGGAGTTAAAAATAGCTAACACTACCGGGGTCAATTTGGGTTTACTACGTTAACTGTCGCCTGCGGACCAAGTCATTGACTGTTCGCGCTAAAACTCAATAACATTAGTGAGAGCACTCACAGGAGGCACGGCTGACAACAAGTGTTATGTTCAGTCACTAGCTCCTCGTTTGTGCTTTGTCGCCTTGCTCATTTAAATTGTGCTCAGAGCAGCGCGGTGTGTTGTGACATTAACCTGACTCTTATTCCTGCACAGGTACAGTTTGTCAGAGAAGTCAACAACAACATCCTGCAACATGCCGTCACCACAAGTCCTCCAGCCCGTCCTCAAAATGAAGGTGGACGAGCTCTTTCTCAACTGGCTGAGTGATCCTGCAACCCAGTCCCTACTCAAAGATTATCTTGAGCTAATTAAAAGTGGACGGCACGTTGATTTGGGCAGCGGGGACGCCCAGGACATAAGGTTGTTGACCTTACATGAGAACAACAATGTGGCATCCCAGAGGAACCTGGCAGAGAAGAAGGCAACTTCCTTCACCACTCCCTCCAGCCCTCCATCTACCAGTACCCTGCCCTCCGGCAGTAGCAGTAATACCAGAGTGACCGGACCCAATGGCAGAGTACTACGGAGGTCTGTCAGCACAAAAAAGGTGAATTATCTAAACCACTGGTACTCAAATGGTACACAAGCTCCTTTGAGTGGAATCTCAGATTTATTTAATTCATTTAGGAGTATTTAACAAAACACCATGAACATCCGTGATTAGTTAGGAGATAAAATGTGACGTGGAGGTAAAACAAATGGTTAAAAAACAGTGCAATTGTAGCTCCAAACAGAACATATATGGAAGAGAAGTATGGATCAGTAGTACCTCTTTTCAACCCAGGTAGCTTTGCCACCTGTGTGAACCGTCTGCAACCAAACAGGTCTCTCTCTGTCATAATGATTTTACCTGGAAAGCCGAATATTGTCTGAGGTTGTACACAAACATTTAATGCTTCTCATCACCGATAATCCAAGACCTTCTGATACAAACTGTTATGAAAGAGTTACAGGTTTGGACAAGATTTAGTTTTCTTAACATATCACGCCACAGGGCTTTCATCTAAGGTGGCTGTTAATATCCTAAAAAAAGACAAGGTGTGTCAGTTCCACCTTTCTTACTGGAGCCACCTGAGAGCCAAGGGTGTGTTGCAAAATTACAGGTATGCCCTGTGTCTGTTTTGCTGCAGGTAATGGTGGTGTTAAACATGGTTAGATATATCATTGTTGTGCAGTGTGTATTGAGTATAATTCAAGTAGTTCTATTGTGTTTTTCAGTTCAGCTGTGCACTCAGTGACACCTGTACTATGTGGTGCATATTTTCTGAAGCTGTGTTAATTACAACAACTCACACAGCTCAGACCAAAGAGATGAGGACTTGTTACCCGTGCAGAAGAGTCTGAGCATTATTTATTTAACAGAGTTTATGAACATTTAGCTGTTAGCCATATAATCTAAACTTTCATTATGTACATATGAGGTTACACACAAATGTGTAAATGTAGAATAGCTGAAGTCTATTTAGCTGCTTCATTTTCAGGGTCCTCTGTTCTGGTATTGTGCATGCTGGATCACTGTCACGGCTCACTGGGACACTTAAATAGAGTGGAGCCAACATAAATGATATTGGTAACATGTGTGCTTTTCCTGAGGTCCAAATGTCTGCTCTGGAAAAAAAGAAGCCTAAAAACACTTTCACAGTTTCAGATTGATATTTAGTCGTAAATGGACTGAGTTACTGAGTTTACTGAGCTTCTACATGTCATTATGTCATCTGTCATGTTTGTAGCAACAGCAATTGCTCTAAGAATATTACAGAAGTTGGACATTTTGCACACAGGGGCTTAAATCTACCGAATCTATCCTCTGTTTATAGATTTTAATTTCCAGTTTCTTCAGCTTGGCTCTGATGTAACGTCTGGATCTTTACTTTCCCAGGCTGGCCACAAGAGGTTGCTGAGTAGCCTACAGGATCAAAGGCATTGAGGGGGCTGTCCAATCTGGACTATCATAGTGGAGCCTCCATGTCTGTAGGCATATGTAGTGATTATTAGTCAAATACTTTCCAAATGTTCAGGCCTCATCTGTGAATTACTGTGGTATGAGGGGTGGGCGTGTCTCACTGTGGTTACTCCTCTCAGCCTGTAGATCTTACTATGCTGTGACTCAGGTCTCCATAAGCTAACAGGACCCCTTTTTGTTTTGATTTCTAGAAGAAATCAAGCAGCACAAAATGATTTTTGCTTGTTCAAGGACTCTCACTATGTAAAGATGAGAAGTTGTGAACATAGTGAGTGTGATGACAGTGAGACAGCCAGACAGCTGGGGGCACGTGCTCTTAGAAACTCCGCCTTCTACATGTTGTTGACATGCTAAAGACAGACATGAGGAGGCATTCAAGTGGTCACTGTGCTACATCTGTTCTCTCTGACTGAAACACCAGGCCTGTGTCACGTCTACCTTCATGTTCACAGCAAATTCCATAGATCTAAATCAGGTTTATTGCCAGCTTTGACGTTTTGGTGCATAATAAACATGAAGTATAAAATATAAAAGGATAAAAAGTCATTTTACTAACTATTACTGTTACTCATGACATAAATATCATTTTAAACAACTAGAAAATGGAAGTAAAGACTTGTTTTAAAGTCCATCACTCTTCCTTTTCAATCTCTTTTCAAATGTGGCTAATAAGAAGCATCAAAATTCAACATTCAATTGATCTTCTGTACACCAAAATATCTCAGGCCTGTGTGAAGATAGAAACATAGTCTTGCCAGGGTGTTTTAGTGTCCCAAAGAGAAATGATATGCTGCTAAAACAACCAGAACGCAGGAGGAAGAGGAAAGCTTTGCACCGGCATGCTGGTCTACTTTGGGTTTCAGATTTTAGTGTTTCTCATAAAAGCGATCATTTACTTTGAATCTTTACCCCTCGGCCCCTCATGGAGGAACAGTAAGAGGTTCAACGGGTGGATTTCTTCATTGAATTTCTTGTTTCCCAGCGACCTCTGGCCCTCAATGCCACCCTCTCACCACAGATTAATAGAAAACAACTGCTGGACAGTTTGTGTATTCTGCCGTGATGTGTCATGGCATTTGGCCACACTTTGTCACTCAATATTAAAGGGATTGTGAGGGTGTATAAAGTAATACTTCTATTTTAAGACAACAAAATGAATTCCTGCATACAGATGCATTCTTGAAAGGATTACTCAAAAATTCAATTTATGTCACGCTGATGCAGCCGGGAACAGCTGGTCTGACTTTGACATCAGACACTGATATAGATAGCCTTGGTTCCCTTCTGTTGGCATTAGATAGCCCAGGGCTCTGCCAGTGAGATGAGGTGTGGCAGCACACTCATCCTCTGTAATTTACTCCGAAAGACATCTATTAGATGCTGCTCATTGTCAGAATATGTGGTCGTAGATCTTGTATTTACACTATGCACAGTAAATATCAGCTCATAGCTCGGCTGTGTAGCTCAACAGCTAAATGTTCCTCCAATTTATGAGTGCAGTAGGTCACACAGAGAACCTCAATAGTTTTAGTGATATGGAACAAAGGAAATTAACCTTTAAAGGTTTTATTTTTTTTCTTCCCGTCCCAGCGTCTGCATTTAGGATCATAGGTTATTTCTCAAGAAGTATTTTTATAACATGCTTAGTTCAGCTCAGCAACATTGAAGCTATTTGAAGCAGAGGTCTAGGGTCACGTTGACCTGTCAGAGAGAACCAGGTGTTAAACTGCTTCCTTTTTAAGTCCTTTTATTTTGGAGTCTTGGTGACTTGTGAGTGTAAAGTGTGTGATCCCAAACTTTGGCTCTCAGCTAGGATTCATCTCATCTACTGTAATGGCACAAAGCAACATAAGGTGTCTGTTAACCTTTGCAGAATATTTCCTGGGCACTGTGGTACTGCATTTAATGCATTTTAGCTAAAGGCCAGTTTTGTTTTTAACTTTCTGAAAAGTGATCTCATATTTTACACTTTAATTTTCTTACCCTGGTTTTCTCATTAGTCTCTTTGAAAGAGTTCTAAACTTGCAATTGAATTAAGTAAATATGTAAACACAAATGCAGCTTGTTCAGTATACAGCCACATCATTTGGGGATAAAGGTAATGTCATTTTTGAAGTCTCTTTTCTAGAACAGTAAATACTTTTAGGATATTGCAGAGTCATTATAAAGTCAAATTACAGTGATTAAAGTAAAGAAAATATAGAAAATACAATAAAAGAATAGGTCAATGCTGGTGTCTCTAACAACCAATTACGAACTAAACTTTAAGTGTTCACATACTGTAATATTGTTGTGAAAGTGTGTGGGGACTTATGTACTGTAACTTGGTATCTGCAGCTTCTTTCTTTAGTGTTCTGACCCTTTGCTCCACTTCTGGTGCCATGCAGACTCTCAACAAACCTCCACGATGACCGTCCGGCTCCACTTTTGCATTATCACTCTTATGTAAGCTATCTGATCTGCTCAAAATCATGTTCTGCTTGTTGGCATTCCCCGTAGCCCACCATGTTGTCAGTCAATCAGCCCCTATTTTTGGCCCACATTCACATGTATCCTAAATCCCTGTCTCAGACATCTGATTGTGGTGGATCGAGCTGGAGCTTTCTGGATTTCACAGCGTGCATCACAGCTCTGTACGCATGCTGTGAACCAGTTGTGCCTCTTCACCCCCATTGTCATGAGATGGTCTGTGTGGAATCACTGTGGTACATGTCACCGGTTCGGTGGCTGCAGCTAATGAAGCCGTGTATGTTCGTATCGACAGTTTGCAGGAGCCCTCTGGGGAGATTAAATCAGTTTTGCCCCACCCATGTTCCATCTATTCCTCTCCATTGTGGCTGCCAGTCTGCTCTGCATGTTGTCTCTTGAATATCACAGTTTTGAAGCAACAAAGCTCGACTAAAATACAGCTTCAATAACCTGTCAACGGTCATCCAAGCACTGCATAACCTCATCTGTTACGCAATGAGGTAAACATGACTGGACATGCTTCTCTACTGATTAGATTTAACAATCTACAGATTAGACATATTGTGAGGTCAGCCTGAGTTCTCATGTTTTGTTTGTCACACTGACCCATTAGTGTGGACGTAGCACTTTAGCAGCCTGTCCGACTGATAATTAGCTCAGAGGGTGATGTTGTTTGGACATCCTGCCTCCAACGGCCCTCATAATTTTTTTATTTTGTTACTCATGTTGCTTTCTGGAGTATAACCAGTCTGGTTATTCAACATGCTTCATATAATCCTGTTCATTCAGAACCTGTGTGTTTTTCTTTTTGCATCCGTGTTGCTGCTGTTCACACCATATGTGCCTGAATTTTAAAACCACAACAACAGGGATGTTGTCTCACATGTAAACCAATACATCATTATCCCTGCTGCGTGGTTGTTTATGAAGCACGGTTCAGATTTTGTTTGCTCCAACATTAAAACAGACAGAGCCGTGTTCCATGTGTTTCATCTCATCTAGCAGGTTTTATCTTTTTTTGTGCTTTCCTTTCCGTGTTTGGTTTGAGTTGTCGAGCATGAACAGCTGGTGTGAAAAGCCATCATACAAACAGCTTATCAAGCCTGCGCAGTGTCCTGTATGCAGGATAACAGGAACTGGGTGTTGAGCAGAAACCAGTGGAAAACTGTGATCCTGTCATCTAAAAATATCACTTTCTGCCTAAAATGACAACAACATGGGCAGATATAGGTTTGTTTACGCCGTCCAGCGACGCAGACATCTCTGTACCATTTCTGTTCAATTAACATTTACATCAGTGGTGGCGTGAAGGTGTTGGGCTTTCCCAGCACAGCAAAGGCAACCCCAGATCTGTT
This sequence comes from Nibea coibor, assembly GCA_023373845.1. Lineage (NCBI taxonomy): Eukaryota > Metazoa > Chordata > Actinopteri > Sciaenidae > Nibea > Nibea coibor. The sequence goes on along the minus strand of CM041724.1, from coordinate 22,792,906 downwards.
AGATCAGCGTGTTCACGGGGAATTGGTGTAATTGCCATCACTCCAGGACAGCAGTAACCGGAAGCGGATGTTTGTTTGAGGACTAAAGATACAGCCTTCCAGATCTAGTTTCTTGGATTGCCCAAACAGTGCTCGCTGGTGCTTTTAATAGGCGCAGACTGGTTCGGTCATCATTCTTTGAATTTGACATCGCCCCCCTCTCCTCCTCTATCTACTATAATAAGACGTGGAATGGCTGGCAGCCCAAGCTTGCAACGAGAACGCAAAACAAAGACCACCATAAGATCGGATGCAGTTGGAAGAGTTGATTATATGTGTGTTATGTCTTACTATTGTGTGTGTGTGTGTGTGTGTGTGTGTGTGTGTGTGTGTGTGTGTGTGTGTGTGTGATCTAGTGATTTGACCCACACTCTCATTATCTATTATTAAGTTGTCATATCTTGTTGTTTGTTCGTTTTCTTTATTCACCAGTGCCTCTT